>OZ037768.1:10186740-11386740 GCA_964035545.1 Bugula neritina | reverse complement strand
ACAGTTTTCTTTGTACTTGATATCATTCAACAAATAATATGTGGAAAAATTAGTTCAACAGTGTTAGGCCAGGCTTGATTTCATCTGAAATTTATAGAAACAAATTTTTGTAAAGCAATCACATGGTTTGTGTGCTGAGCCATTCATTTCTGTTACAGTGTACCAGGTTTACATATTACAATGAGAGAATACAAGTTGGTGGTTCTAGGGTCTGGTGGAGTTGGAAAAAGTGCTTTGGTAAGTCAGCCTGGCTTAAAAGATGTTAATATTTTTCCTGTTGCAATTCGTTAACCTTTCTAAAATAGTTCTATTATTTCAGATTAACAATTGCTCTGTATTGTTTTAGACTGTTCAGTTTGTTCAAGGTATATTTGTTGAAAAGTATGACCCAACAATAGAGGACAGTTACCGGAAGGTAAATATTCATGCACATACCAGGTTTGATTAATTTAATGACATATAAGTCGTATTTCATGCAACCTGAGCTTAACTTTATTCTATATTTTAGTTGCTCAAGTGTTATATTTGTTGTTTAAATAATTTTATATGCATGTTATAGGACATCTAACCTTTTCTTTTCCTTGTAGCAAGTCGAGATAGATGGCCAGAATTGCATGCTAGAAATACTGGACACGGCTGGCACGGTACGTGTTATGTTTATTCTATAAATATTCTATAAGAATTGAATCTACAAGAAGTTTCTTTGTTAAAATGCAAAACTTATGGTGATGAAATGAAGTTATTGTTAAAACTACATCAGATTTTATCCTGAGTCTTCTTATTTTATGACCAAAGGTTTCGTCTTTTAATAAAGATTTTCTTATCTTTTTTTGTGAATTTTCTTGCAAAACTTTTAGGCTGGTTTAGAATTTTAATTCTGTAGCAATAGTTTGTAAAATTTAAAAACAAATTTAAATATTGAAATATGAAACAAAGAAGTATGAAAAGGTTTAGTTTTATTTATTCAAATAGAAGCTGCGTGGTATGTTTTAAGAATTCTAATACATCTGGCTATTATAGAAACAACTATAGGTGTTGATGATGCATTGGGTTACAAAATCTTAATTTTGAAGGTTGGCATTGCTAAACTTATAGTTACTAGGTACTTGAATAAGGCTTGCACACATCATTGTATAGCCCAACTGTAGGTACTTTTCTGCAGGTAATTTTCTCCTCAGACTAACCATTTTTGTGTTATATATAATGAGCAAGCTACTATTTGAGACCATCACGTGTGCTATAAGGCCAAGCCTTACAGTGGATAAATATGGTTATCTGATTCTATACTGTGTTTAGTATTGTATAAACCTAATTTCTTATTTCTGTTTACAGGAGCAGTTTACTGCTATGCGAGATCTGTATATGAAGAATGGACAAGGTTTTATTCTGGTTTACTCCATCACAGCACAGTCTACCTTCAATGATCTCCAGGATCTTAAGGATCAGATTCTCAGAGTCAAAGACCAAGCTGATGTTAGTATGTCATTGCAATAGATAATACTAGTCTTTTATGTCACTACAATGGATAGTACTAGTCTTGTTTTCTCATCACGGTCCCGCACACCTACTTTTTTTAATATATTTTATAAAAAGCATAGAATATCAAGCAGAATTAGAAAAAGTCTTGATTTTTCAGCTGTATTTGTTAATAATTTATCAGGTTAATGTTAGAAACTATATACAATAGCTTGTAAATAGCTGTGAAAAATAGCTAAAAACTATAGATATATAGTGGGTAATAAATTAAGTAAAATGACCCTAGTACTAGTCTTGTACTCGGTGACCCTTTGTTTTAACATTGTTTCTTGATGGAACAAAAATATGTGGTCAAAGTTAAACTTTGAATCTCCTCTTCCCATAATACTAATTCAGTGAAAAAGTGTGTTATTTAGTATTCATTCTGAAATAACCCGATACAAAATCAGATGATCTGTTGAGCCAAGCTCTGCACTGAAAAATTCTGATTTCTTTTTAATTTTATAGATTGTCTTCTCATGAAAGTTTTATAGCTGAAGCTTAAACCATTCGTTTTAATATAATATTATGCAGTTCTGTCCAGGAATACAGAGTTGTCTTCCTATGTCCAATACTATGTCAAATTTTACTAGCCTCCAGTCAATTGATGTTTTATTAACTTAGAAATATAACTATCAATGTTGTCAAAAGCGGGCAAACCTACCGTAGTTAATGCTGGGTCAATAGAGTTGAGTTGCTGTAAAGGGGGTAAAACATATTATACATGCGGAGAACAGCTTAACATATGGATCCTGTCCTTGTCAGAGTATAATTCCATGCATTTCATTTTGTTTTAATGTTCTTGGCATGAAAAATGCAACTTTCAAAAGTTTTCTGGGAGTGTGTTTATTAGTCACTGTGTTTAAGAGAATATGTTGCTATTTGTAATTACTGAGGAGCAAAACAAAACCCTGTGATGACTGTAAGGAAAAGTTGTATAAGTGATTTTTTTCTGTTGAAACTGAAACAGCATCTAAAAAAGCTGTAATATTACAATTTATACATTTTTCTTATTTGAGTGATGAAATAGAAACAAGTTTGATACTATTAATTATACAAAATTGCAGTTTGCAATATGTGTATCACAAGCTCTTTTCTTTTTCTGCAAGAGACACAAATTAGAGTTATATATGTTATGTACTTTCTTTAAAGCCAGTATAAAGTTCAAATTCTTTGGGAACTGGTGTTACAGGAAGGCTGTGGGCTGTCAAGATATGATGCTGAATTGAATTTGCATGTTCAATAGATTGTCAAAAATAATTTAATCATAGAAATGGTGGTTTACAAAGCCTATCAGTTTTTGCTCCAATTCTGAGAAAATAATGGTCTAAGTCTAGCTATTAAGAATAAATTGATATAACATAGCAGTAATTATTTATTGCCTAATCAAAGAAATGTCCTTAGAGCAAGGGTGCTCAACTCAAGTACATTGACTATAGTTATAGACATCGGGACATGCATATACCCCGCCCACCCCAAGTTTTAGGTGACCAGGCATTGTAGAATTTGAGAGCAGTAGAGAAAGATATAAAATTGTAATCATAATAAACTATTATATATTTGCCAGCAGATATTTAGGGCAAAAAATATCTGAATGAACCGCAGAGATTCAACGTTTTAAACCCAACCTAGAGGGAGGCGTGTTTAATATGTTAGGTAATGCTTTTGAGCCAGTGTAGTGGAATTCCAAATTTGTATTTTACATCCAAATTTGTAGTTTGTGCAAGTATACAGAGGGAATTATCAAAAAAAAGTTAAAAAAATGACAAATATTAAAAGCTAACCAGTTTTTCACTCAAATTTCCAATTGAACAAAATAATAACTAATACAATTCATTTAGCCCTGGTTTCGATTTTTCATTACATTTAATATATTTATGCAGGTTAACAGAAAAAATTACCAGAAAAAAAAATTAAAAATAGCCAATAATTATAAGCTGACCATATTTTACTCTGAATTTCCAATTATTAAATGTATATGTGGTTATCAATTAAAAATGACACAGGTAAAGTCATGGTGGTTTGTATAAGCATGTTTAGTAGTTTTTGCAGGTTTTATTTTTTAGAGATTATGTTTACAGATATCTTGTTACTCCAATTCTTCATAACAGAAATTTTTATTTCACAGATGCTGTCTCAGAACACTAGTGTCTATTTTTTCAATATTTTTTGAATGATGGGCTTTTGCTCTGAGATTTTAGTTACAGCTACAATTTTTTTTTAATTTTAGAAACAATTAATTTGATCAAAGTTGGGTCGCATCCCTCTCACTTCCATATTGGTGCAGTCGTGGAAAACTTTTAAAAGCTTAAGTTCTTAATAGCATAAGCATTTACTAATAAATTTTGTTTTGGGGTGGGGTTTAATTTCCTAAGGGAGAACATAACTTCTTTTGCTACATTTCTAATCTAGAACACTGACTTCCCAAGTTTTGCATTACTGTACCCATCTCAGCAGTTACTCAATTTTGACAACATGTGTATTCATAGACATAAATTCCTTAAATATATTTAAGCTATTCCTTGCTGTTTTAGGTGCCCATGGTTCTTGCGGGCAATAAATGTGATCTGGAAGATGAGCGTGTGGTAGGCAAGGACCAGGGTCAAGGTCTTGCCAATGAATGGAAAGTGAAGTTTCTTGAGACTTCTGCCAAGAATAAAGTTGGCGTCAGTGATGTAAGATTGTGTGCTGGTGTGTCTGTTTGATTGCCCAGTCCATGTTTCAACTGGACAGCAATAAACCACTTGCGTGTACTCGCTGCTGCTGGAATATGTATTAGCCTTGTGATATTTATGTTTTGTAACAAGTTTTCTATCACCAGATTGTTTACAACTGTAACATGGTTTTGTGGTTTTCTGAATATCTAATTGCCAATGGTGGCAATGCTATTATTTCTTCTTGTAACGTGACATTTGCTCTCAAAAACTATTTTTGAGTTATGCATAAATTGAAAAAATTACCATTTCAGTAAACACTTGAAAATGGGTTTAGCAGGTCTTGCATGTCTCTCTAACACTTACACCCAATCTATTCACCTATTTGCTGCATTATAATAATAGTCCTCTTTTGTTGCTTATAATAGTTTTCACTACGTCATAGGTGAAGTGTGCTCTAATAACTCGTGATGCATGTTTTTTACAATGAAATATTTAGGTAAAGCTGTAATTAATTTAAACCATTTGCTTATTCCACTTATTTTCTAAATTTTCATTTTCAAGTATATTTCAACTTATTGTGATGTGTTTTATTGGGTACAAATTTTTAGTTACTATTTTAGTTTATAGCCTATTTGCTGTGTTTAAAGGTGAATAGCCCACCTCCCTCTGTTACAAGACTTTATTACAATCAATCAAAAAAGCTGCTAGGCTGCGCCTTCTACTATATATTCTTAGTATTTAATATTTTGTCCATTTATGATTCTAGGTTTTCATTGAGCTGGTTAGACTGATAAACCGCAAGATTCCAGAGGCTGGTAAGAGAGGCGGGGCCCCTAAGCAATGCTGTGCTCTCCTCTAAACTCTGCTGCTTCTACAACTCTGTAAAAGCTTGTCTTTAGTGTAGAAGTACTACCTCCTACTATTCCCTGTATTTTCTGTATTATCTGTTACCATATATTACCATATTATCTAATATGTCATTACAGACAAACTTCCTATGCATTGTTTTATCATTCATTTTCTAAAGCATAGTTATTACCATTGTGAGAGTATTGTGGCTGAATTCTAAGTCTTGTAAGTATGATTTTAGTGACAGGAAGTACATTTTGTGGGTATGCTCCTCTGAAATCTTAGATCTTGACCAAAATCAATTGACATAACCTTTTATGGTGAGAGAAGATGCTGACAATTGTATCTGCATGTTTTCAAGTGTGAGGTTGTTCATAAAAACTGAACAATTGCACATAATAGGCACAATATAAATGAGTGTGTGATGAGTGTACCAAAATAGGATATCCAACATCTTAGCTACATATTTCAATATCTTTGTGGCTATTCCTGAAAACCTATAGCAAAATCTTGGTTTCTGGTAGTTCATTTAATTTTTTATATTTTGCTCCATTGTGTATTCGAATCTCCATTAAATTTCTAAATCTCTTTTGCTCAAATTACCTTTCATTCGGTAATTTTTGAAACCTTGCTAAATTAAGTTGTTTGTATAACGTATATGGTCTTTATTCATTTTATATATCCAATTTAACACATGTGGTAGCTGTATGCAGTCTAGTCAAGTAGTTTTAAACTGAAGTTTTATTAATTCTTGCTATGCTTCTTATATCTATAAGTCGGTGTTGGTGCTTTAAATGTGATCTGTATTTTATTCTACTTTTTATACAAAAATATTACAGTCTGTTTTCATTATTCTATATAATTCTGAAATATATGTTTATCTAACATTTATTGCCTTTGTTGTATTTGGTTGACTTCATTGATTATTGCAAAAGAAGCAGTTATTTTTTCAAATTCCATTTAGTTTTGTAAAAAATTTTCTGAACTTAATTTATTACATAACCAATAATTTGAAACCGCATATTATTCTTAATTTTTGTCTAGTAAATGCCTCTATGAAATCCTTGCCTAGCACAATTTACCTTTACTATTTTGGTCAATTCCTCTTTACATTTATGGTGGAAGCAAAAAATATTTTTATATTTTAAAAAGTTGAAGCAAATAGTAAATTAGGAGTTATGATAGTAAGTAGTAATAGAAAGCAGAATAAGATTTATATTGAGGTTGGCATGCGATACCTATCAGAAGTTAAATGGAGGAAAACATGATATCCATAATTATCAAGAACATTCCTCCAATTTGGTTTCTATGCATAACTGCTTAAGTATGAATTTTCTTTATAATATGCTGAAGGTGTGTGTAATAAAACAGAACAGTTTCATGTATCAAAGGAGAGTCTTATATAAATTAGCATTCATTAAAGAAAGCTACTAACATTGTGCACTCAAAAATATACATCAAAAGAAACGTTCATTCTTGTAGCTCACAGTCTAATAATTAGCATAGGGTGAACTGTGAATATTTAAGGCTATAGAATATGCCTAGATTATTGAGAACTTGAGTAACTCTTATCTACAGACAGGCAATCCATCAATGGCACTTGGTTTTATTTTCAGGGTAAAACTTAACCCAAACTATTGCTTGCATCAAACAGATAAGGAATCAAGTGATAAGATAATTAGGCGTAAGTATTTATTTTTGCAGAATGTTGCATCACATATACCTAGTAACAATTTGCCAAGTATTTAGCATAATACTGGCGCATACCAATAATATATATAAGTATTTATGTATTTAAAATGATATTTTTGGCATCTTGGATTGCTAGAAACATTGTGGGTGCTGCACACAACTGCGCAAAGGTATCCCGGTATGGAGTTGCTTGTTGCTGAGTCTAAAAAGTGAACGTAAAGCTATTTTAAGATTATAAACCAACCAATGAAATATAAGATAGCTAGCACGGTAAGTACTACACATGTTGCATTATATTTTAATAATATGCTAAGCTATGCAATGTTAATTTAGTATATGCATTATGCTATACTATGTTTCATTATATTATGCTTTATTGCTATATTTTGTTATACTATATTATGTTATATAATTTAATGCTATGCTACATTATATTGCTATGCTATATTATTCTAAGCTTTATTATCTTATGCTATATTATATGCTATGCTATGTTATGCTATGCTCTATTACGCATAGCTTCTGTCACTATCGCCATCATACCTACTGGTTATATACTATCATTCATAGATGAACTTTATGCATATAGCACTCTTAGCGTTTGCCCAGAGCATATTTTACTACTGATATGTTGTTAAATGGAGGATTGTCTAGTGCTAGGACTGACTGGTTTAACCTAAGGACCTGTAATATGACATTAGTCAGCAGTAATAGGCAGCAGGCAAGTCTTGAAATGAAAATAATTTGAATAAAAACTATCAGGGGTAGATTATTCGGTTTTTTGAAATTCAATAACTAATTTAATAATTCCTAAACCTCAAGGAATGATAATACTTAAGAGTTGTCTACTTGCATCCATCATTGGGTTCAAGGTAGCACTCACATTTTAGTAATTTGTATAGCCATTTTGTAGTGTCATAGATAATTTCTTTGTGTAGTCACCAGCAACTCTGAATAGAGTATAAACCACTTCAGAATTAATATATACATTAGTCACTTTTTATTACATTTTAGTTTGAGGAAACTGTTGTGTCTATAATAAATAAAAGTTCTATCAGGGTAGCACTAAGGAAATCCTTACATATTGAGTGCCAGAGTAATTATGGTCACTATTACAAGAATGCTAGTTTATGTTATCTCAGTGCTTAGCATTTAAAATAATGGGATTTGGTCAATTTGATTTTCAAGAAACTTTTTCATTCATCCATGAAATGTTTTTAGGCTGCTCTTTGCACCAAACATCTTCTGTATTTTCTGCAATTTCTAAAATACTTGCATATCAGGTTTGTGCCAAATTTTTGTGACTTATTAAAAAATTTTTAAATGGTACTTAGTGGCTCATTAACTTTGCTTTATAGAATGTTTTTGCCAACTCTATTTTGCTTTTGTGCATATTTTTTGTGAAAAAGTCAGGCGAAGTTTGCATTTGTAGATTTTAGTTCTTGATATTATAGAATCTTACACAGTGCCATTTACTTTAGAAGATACAGTAGATTACTTATAATTTATATTGGTGTTTTAGAAGCTGTTGGTCTCTTACAAGTTCTATGTCGTATACTTTATTATTACTATATATTTATGGAGAAAAAACCTGGTGGATTTTCTGTTTCCAACAGTTTTGATCATTTACAAATGTAATAACAGTTTGATGATTTATGATCTTACACTCTGGGTGTTCGATGTTCAATAAACCAGCAGCCACAGGAACACTCGCAGTTTTTCATTCATTATAAAAAAGCTTTATTGCCATTATTGCATAGATTAAATTGCGCAATACTATGAATAGCAGGGTCATTCACAGACCTTGGGCACTTCTCATTGGCTTTAATTAGTGAAAAAGATTAGATGACAATGATAAGGTATAGCCAATCACAAAGCTGCTTGCATCTAAATTCTTTCTTCTGCTTGTCAACCATGAATTAATAGTCAGGTGAATAGATATTTGCTTCAAAATATTATGACTTGCTCATTATTCACTCACTGGCCATAGCCTGAAGCTGTACACACGAGCTTAGGAAGAGCAACAGAAGAGCAACACTTCTATAAAACAGGCACTGCATGTTTTCAGAGGCTCATTTAACCAGAGCAAGACTTCTGCTGCGATATAGAATCTTTTACGTTGTACTATATAAGTTTTAGCAAGATAATCTACAACGTCTAGACCACCATCAGCTTACTCGCTTAGCCTTATGCCTAATGTATGAACTTAGCCTACATATCCAAGAGAAGTTGGCTGTACTTTCTTTTTATAAGATCTGCAAGAAGTTAAAAAGGTAAGGCTAAACTTTTACTTTAGTTAGTAGCAGTATATGAAAATATGAAGTTTTTTTGCAAATTTTGACAGGACAGCTTTAAACTGTTTGCTCATTAATGCGGTTGTTAATATAAAAGCTATCAAAGTTAAATGCATCAGCATGATTATATTTAGTTTTTGTTGAGCTTGAAATGTGTTTTTCAAGTTAAAAGCTAGCGATGGCAGTAATTATGCTATCCTATTGGTTGTATGCCTGTTAAATATGCAGCTAATAAGTTGGTTTCTAGATATTTTTAGACTATTTGAGGCTATGACTTTCCTTTTGCAGGAGAAATGTAAGCTTGTTAGGGGCTTTCTAGACGGCTGATAATGTGTACTAAATTCATCTACACTCTGATATATCTTATATTACAAATGATCAGGACAGGATACCTGATGCCACTCAGTATTCACACATGTACAGGTATACACTAATCACATCTAATCTAAAACCTTATGTGATTGAGTAATATATCTTCTAACTCTTTATTACTTTATAATATTATGGTAGCTTAAAACTATAGTGTAGTTACTAATTATTTAAAGTGAGAGTACTGTAATAGCTAATTTTTGTTTATCATGATCTTAAAGCAATATATAGTTATGTTCTAGCAGATGAACTTAAATTTTCTATATGCTTATTCAGTTTGTTTAACTCTACCATATAACTGTGAGAAGGGTGTATGACCTTCCAATATATGCCCCATGTTCTTCAAAAAGTTTGTGTGTAATTGGAAATCAATTATTTATTTTTTGCTTGTTATAAAATGTGACTGCTATAAATATGCAACTACATGCCTAAGTTTTTTTTTAGAATTTTAGATTAATCAAGTAGAAATATTGACCTAATTAATTTTGATTTGGGTCACGGTTAGTTAGTTAAACCTACCAGAATAGTGTGTATACTTGCTGTTTAATGCCAGAATTTTGATTCCACATCATGCAAAGCATTGCTAACTTGATATAGTATTTGTGTAACTGACTTTAAAAGACTAGCATGATCACACTGCTACAACATGTCTGCCTAGAGCACGAGTTGTGTTCTTCATTTAAATGCATGTGAGGGAATGTGAAGCTTTAAGCAGTATCTAACATTTGTCCTGGATTTGTGATCTTAAAAGTTGCCATGTTTAACCCACACTCCAAACCTACCGACTTTCATTCAACATAAGAAATATAACAAAATAATCATTACATATGCGTGCTCATTTAAAATCTGTTTCTTACAGATACACTATAGAATATATAGCATCTTAATAGAATTATTTTGAAGTATGCCGATATCCTACTATCACTTGTATGTTAACTTCATCAGTTGTATGCATATTAATAATGATATATTCAGTTTATCTTTTATTATTTATCTGCTTGACCACAAAGACAAAGTGCAATATAATAAAGTGAACCGTGGTGAAGCCATATAGAGGCTACAACTTTCTTATGATTTCTTACAGCACTGTTAATTACCATAATAGTGGAGGAGTCTTTGCAAAACATGAGTACTGCTGCAATACCTAGTGTATATATATAGTAAATTTTGTTTTTATAATAGTCACAATGTAATTACTGCGTGTCCTTCATGTTAATCATTATGTAACCTCATGGCTCTGTTATTATAAGGGGCAGCCTAAATACGAGTTCATTTTTTGAATAGCTGGAATATAATATCAAAGTGCCTACACATGTTATAAATTTAAGGAATGCACCCCTTTGTATTTGATTGCAAAATGTAATGAGATTTGATTATTTTGTTTTTATTTAGGGTCTGATTATTAAATCTAATTTAATTTGTATTTAATAATAAATCTAAGATTATACTGAGCTAAGAAATTTCAATGCCTGCACAAAGCTTTACCAAAAAGTATGCAGACTGTTCAAGAATAATTAATCCCCAAACCCTTTCATAAGTCATGCCGGTTTTCTTTGATCTTCATCAATTGTCAATGGGCTAAAGTGGTCCTTAAAAGACAACTCTCAGGATGCAAAGAAAACCAATTTTTATTTATTTTTAGGGGCTACTTGTAACCAACCCTTATATATTTGATTACTTGATTAGGGTTATGAATTCTATTGGCATATTATTTAGATTGTTGCGAGACTGGGCATACACAGCTCTTGTATGCAAAGTATACAGTATCATTTTAAAACTTATAGATACAAGATTAAAGAGCTTGTATAAATCACTGTGGTTTTTCAATCTAGTCTCTTGGACTCAAACGGTAAACATGTGAGAAAGAGGAACAATATTAGCATATACAGTACACAGCACTACCTTCTTTGTTTTATATATATACTAGTTCAGAGGTTATCACGTTGAGCAATTAACTATCATGTAACTTTAGTCAAATGTAAAATCTGTCAGAAATCAAAATAAAGTTTTGTCTTATCAGATAGCAAGCTTTATTTTGATGCTATCAATATTTGCTCAAAATTGAACAACTCAAATTATTTGCTTGGTTTTATTAAAGTCTGCAATGGATGGTTCTGTTTACATATTGCGAACGGTTGTCGTAGAATTCAGACTCGTAACAATTAGCAAAGGTATAGTTTCAACTTTTTTGGATGTAAAAATAAAGCAACATATAATTGGGTCTTTCAAATTATTCTCATGAGGCTAAGCAATCATTGGTTAAATATGTTTTCAACTTTTTAGGCAGTGAGGGTTAAAAGCTTAAACATAACCGATGCAAAAAGCATGAATTAAAGACTTCTTCATTTGAAAAAATGGTTAGGGTCATTTATGCCGAGTAGTTTGCAAGCGATTTGTGTGAAAAAGATGAATATCAATAGCATTTGGTACAAGAGAATATGCAGTTGTTAAATTAATTTAGTGCAAAACTTATTTTTGATGTGTGAAATTATTATTTGTATTGTGAAGATGCATCAGTTTGATAATTGTGCATCATTATCACCTAATAGTATCATAAACTAGAAACAAGAAAGGAGTATCCACTCTTTATTCTCTTAGCATAATGACCTGTAGAAATACAAAAACAAACACACTAGTTGTTTGAAGTTTGTAAATTTTTGAGTTATCAGATTTATGATCAGTTGTCAAGTGCATACAAGGTGTTAGATGCTAGTGTTGTGTATAATACAATGTAGAGCTTACAACTCTTACACGCTTGCTGCATAGTTCATAATATAGATTTCATATTAGTGAATTTCTAGATAAGAAAGTTAGGAGGAGTGCACCTGTCTTGTATAGTAAGCACTTGACCTGAGAAACTAGATTCATAGCAGATATAGAATCAAGTAGTTTATGAGAAAAACGTATAACTTTGTCTTAGTGTGTGAAAAGAACTCACATATAACATATATATATATACTATATACTATAATTATTACTATTATAAATGGGCTGTATTGTAGTATAACCAGACCATTATGCTGCTCTAGAGTATAGAACCTTTGAATCTGGTTAAAATTGATCAATTTTGAAAATATTCGTCAGGTATAAGATACATGGAACTCCTTTTTACTGATGACATTGATTTATAATTTCTATTTCAGATTTAAAGCCTTTATACCTTCTAAATCATGTAATACCCAACAGATATAGCTTACCTCGAGGTGTGAGCATAGTTTATGATGAAGAATACAGCATACACGCCTATAAACTTGGTGAACACGCTGGAAACATAAATTTTGCCGCATCGGATATTTTTACAAGATGTACCTACTGGCCAGAAGAATACTCCATATTAGCGACTTTCAGACTTTCGCCTGATGCCGATATTCCCATTTGGGAAGACGGCTATCTATTTAGTCTCATACCAGAAACTAGCGTCCATCTTAAGCTAGGTCTCAGTGTGTCTAGAGAACAAGTTACTATGTTTTACAGTGATAATAAAATACAGCCTGGTAGGAAATCAATCAGCTTTAACAAGAAACTATATGATGATGAGTGGCATACAATCATCGTGACAGTGGCTGACAATGTAGTAGGACTTAGAGTTGATTGCGGCACCATCGAATCTCAATCATTCCAAAGAACATTTCCTGCTTTTCTTGACACTACTGGAGATCATATACACGTTGGAAACAGAAAGATCCACCCAGGACAGTTCAGGGTAAGTGTAGTTGACTCATATGTGGTAAATTTAACTTGATTTTAAAAATCCGAAGTGACAAGTTTCAACATTTACATGTGTTACAACATCGGAATGGTTGGCATACTAGCCTTGCTATTCAAATGAGTGAATAATCAAATAACTTACATAACCTCAGTATATTTTTGAAATGATCTAATTACTAATACAATGACAGTCTAGCACAGTTAAAAGTGAAATTAAGGAACACTCAAACAATTCCAACATTAAAATAATGGCTGGTAATGTTTTTTACAAGTTTTAAAATTTATTGTTTTATATAAAACAAGGACTGGTCTGTTAAAAACCCGGCTATTTGAAAGTCGTATGCAATCATAAGATAGAATAGATTTGTATTCCAATTTCGGTTATGAGTAGTAACCCATCATTTCCTAGATTTGTGGTTTGAGGATTTGAATTGACCTTTTCATTTCCATGTTACAAATTTCCTTAAAGATGTATTTGTGACTTGAACTAACTTCAATAAAACACAACAACTCGAATGCATTTTTTGTAGCTAATAAATTTGAATGTGCAATAATAAATGCATTTGTTTATAAAATTTAACTTTTCATAATTTGGCTTTAATAGTTATTATTGCCAACTCGAGTGTATGGGACATTTATTGTTTCAGGAAGTTAAGTTGAAGTGGAAAAAACCAGTGCCTGACTAATACTACTTTGAAGGTTAATTTGCCAACCAAAACTATAGCAATTTAAAAAACTTGAAAAAATATTGTGGGGCAGTGCTACTACACCCATCGTGGGCAGAACACAATGTTTGTATAGACGCTAGACTTGGGTTACGAAGTAACTGCATGAATTGTGATCACAGTGCTTGACATAGTGGTTTGTGCCATACCTTATAAATCATTTATTACCTTTGATCTTATCAACTAGACCAATTTGTATTATAGAAACTTAGTAACTGTGAATATATTACTTCAATGAAGTCCTGCTCCACCATGTGTCACCATAAAATTTCAAATACAGAAAAGCAATGCAAAATTATCATTTTGTAGTTCATAAATTTTTCACCAACTTTATTTTAATTCTTAAGCAATCAGTAGAACTGTGAGTCTATGACAAACCTAAACTAACCATGGGCTAGTTTTTTTTGCCTGATAACCGATAAATTATTAAATTAATTTACAATTTTCAACCTCATAGCAATGTCTTTGTACAGGGTTGTATATTGACGGGCTTGAAACAACCAAGAATGAAAAGCAATCTACCAATCTTTACATTTTACTTACAATTAATAAACGTAGTAATCTCAGCAGATAATCTCTCATAACACCTAATATTACTGTAGCTCAGAAGTTTAATCTTATAATTATACTCCATAAAATACTCATAACCTACTGAGTCTTAAGGCTTGTGTTTATTGTACAGTACCTGTTTCAATTTTATTCAAGACCTGACTATGCAAGATAAAAACGGTAAAGTGACATAACTGATATCATCTCTAAAGCATTCGTAGAACACCT
Source organism: Bugula neritina (assembly GCA_964035545.1). Classification (NCBI taxonomy): domain Eukaryota; kingdom Metazoa; phylum Bryozoa; class Gymnolaemata; order Cheilostomatida; family Bugulidae; genus Bugula; species Bugula neritina. Next base: position 11,372,154 of record OZ037768.1, on the reverse strand, counting down.
GAGTGTGCCCAAACAAATGTGACAGTAGAAATAATATTTTGATTGATTATTCTTTTAGATCAAAGAGTGTTTTCATTTTCAAAGATTTTGACTTTCGGCTAACTGCATTGATAAAATAGACATGAATTTTTCAATGAAAGTTGAGTTCATGGTATAAAATAAGGAAATAAATTATATGGTATTTAACATTCTTTTACTGCAAATCATGGGTGATACAAGTATATTACAGGTGGTTCTGAAACTCAGCTTTAAAGTGTTGGTTAATCATTATAATATACGTAGATTAGATTATTATAGACGTATTATAATATGCCTACAATTATCCTATTTATTAGCAGATAATAACAGTTTTGTTTGTTAGCTATGCACACTGATAGTGTCCAATAACTGTTATATAATTGCAAAAATCTATAAGATATTTCCTCTAATTTCATTGTAACTCTGGTATCTTATATAACTGACAAATTGTATGTATGCCTTTGCACTGGGTAACATCATTTCTCATACATGGTCTTATTACTTCAGGGCATGATTAAACAGCTTCTCGTGCTACCAGGTGCAGATGCAGGAAAGTTAGCTTGTCCTAATGAAACACCATCTCTACCAAGTATATCTAGACAACCAGACGTGCAGATGATGGAGGCCAGTGAGTTCTACGGGATAATATTATAGCTTTATTTATTTTTTTAATGCTATAATCTCATTATAAAATAATAAACAAAATAAATAATGTTTTCTAAAAAGTGATACTTGATAATAGTTGAATAAAAGTCACATAGCATAAGTATTTATTTTGCAATTAAGTAAATTTACGTTAAATAAATTGAACCCTAATTTAAAACACATGGAATACTTAAATCTGCATTCAAAGCATTACACTAATTCTAAATATTGTGGACTTGATAATTCTATTAGTTATGTTACAATTATTGTTTTATAGTAGTATAAAGCGTTATACGTCCTGTTTCAGCTGCGGTATTGGCTTTATTTAACTTTGCTCTAATTGATTATTCATTAAACCTGTTCTTTAATGGGTTAATGAAGATTAATATAGTGTACTCATTCTTAGGCATTGTAACCTGAATGCAATAAAAAATTTAATCCATGGTTCTCATGAAATTTCTCTTTTAACTAAATTTTCGTGTTATTTTTTAATTTCTCAATTATCAGCAATTGTAAAAGTATCAGAATATTATCAGAACTTATTCCTATTCTGGTCTAAAATTAGCTTATTTTGAGAAACAAACTGCAGTAATGAAAATTATATTGATTTAAAGGTAAGTTAGACAAGCGTGCTCATAAATTGCTTGTGTATCCAATCAAAATGAGTGTCTTTGAGCATGAAGTTTTCTATATGTAAATATATAAAAACATTTTAAGTAATGTATGAACTAAATTCTAAAGTTCAGAAACACATGACCTTAAGTCACAAATTTTTAACATTCTGTTTACATGCAAACAGCAAATTTTTGTAATACTAAACTCTTCTAAGACATGCAAAATAGTTCATGTAGCTATATTTTCTCTTTGATATAAATAGCAAAGCTAGTACAATAATATTATAAGAGTACGAGATTCATCAAACTGAGCTTTTTTATTATCAGTTTCTGAAACTTGAAAAAGTAGCTAAATGATTTCTGGTTGCTATTTACATCTGTTGGAGAATTAATTTTTATGTACCGCTATCTGTTGGCACCGCTATGTGTACTTACAATACATACTAGAAGTGCATAATACTATTTATCTGTACTGATAACACTGTATTGCAGATGGCCCCTACAAAGTATCCTATCAAATACCATACGATGCGGAATGCAAATGGCAGGAGACGGGCAAAATGTGGTATGATATTTACACGCAGCAGCTGAAAGTCTGTCACAGCGGTACTTGGAAAGATGCAAAGACTTCACAAACTGGTAAGATAACTCTAGTGATATACTGATACCAGCATAATAATTATTAGGATTAGGTGAATATCAAATGATAGAATTACCACACTTGTACAAACCTGTTAATGAGTATATTATTTTGTATTTACAAAAACTAGCTGGTGATAATTTTATGCGTTCCAGTTACTTCAAAGAGCAGATAGATTTTAGCCGTTTGAGCTTTTTATCAAAATATGTCTACAACCAGTCAAAATAATTGGCCTATTTAACAAAAAGAAAAACCAAAGTATGGACTGTATTTATACTATTTGAGTTTTATGCTATTGTTGTGTAAGATAAAAAACGAACAGCACCTGTGGTACTTTATTCCTTTCACGATTTGATATACTTTGAAACCTGCCAAATATTTGAGCCATTGATCTTTAAACCTGCACATTGTCAGACATCTATGACTAAACTTTTAATTATTTTTGGCAAAATGTTCTGAGAAATCTCTCAAGTAGAGATAAGTGAATTGTAATTACATATCCTTCAGTGCCTAACAAGTGGATAAAATTCTTATTTGACATAATTTGTTGCAGCTTTGGTGTAAAAATCATGTAATATATTTATAATATGCTTACTAGAAAAATGGATGTAATAAACATCTTTAAAAAATTTGCAGTCTTTTAAATGAGAAATTATTTATAAATTAATAATTAATTGCTAGATAGCCTTAAAACGAAGTGCTTTTAAAATACATTTTGAAGTTTTGTTGTATTAAAATGTGCTAGACCTTGAAAGGTGTTTTTAAAGTTATTTTCTTAAAAACATTATCCCTTTGGTTAACTCATTTAAAGATTTTTATTTTTATCAACTCTTTTTAACTTCAAGAAATTTTAAGACAATTGATCATATGGAATACTGTCTGCACCATTAGGATGCGATTCTTGATCATGAGATAAATTTTATCTTACATAGCAAATGCAAAGTGCTAGAAAATAGTCTTTACTTTTAAAAAGATGCAGCTGATATTTAAGTAAAGAGATCCAGGATTCAGTTAATATGCAGAAATATGCAGAAAATGCTAATTTATGTAGTATGGGTTGTTTTGTAAAAGATGCTAAGAAAAATCTGCTGTAATTTATCATATTTAGGCCAGAACTGCAATAAAATTTGTAATTTATTATCTGTTGTCTTATCTTATAACATTATAATATAATTTTGTTGCTGCTGTTTTCTTGCGCGACTATAATGCATTGTGGTATAGTAAAATATAAACTCAATGTTATAATATTATAATAATATAAGCTACTATGATTAAAAGTGTTTGTTTTACTAAATAAATTTTAGTTTTGATCTTGAAAACTTTTACTAGAAGTATAATTATTTGTTTTACTGGCATTTCAGCAAAGCGTTGTGTAGACTTTAAAAGCTAGTAAAATGATGCATCGTAGGGTTAGTTATAAATATACTTTTCACCGGTTCTATACACCTATTTCCTCTTATAGTAATATCAATAAACTTGCCTCCAGTGAAATATTTTATTATAAAAATGAATTGCAGTGTATTAACTCCAACTTTGTGCGGCATATTTCTTAAGGTTTACTTTAAAGACACTAATGCTTCTGCCAGAGTACATTTAAATGATGTACTGATTGAGACCAGAGTGGTTTATCAGCTCTGCACATTGTAAGCCCTGCATAGTGTAATTTCAAATAATTTCATAGTATTTAGGCACTAGAAAATTGTTTTTCTTCCAAAGAAAAGTGCTACAGATATCTTTTCTATAAGCTAACTTCATGTGAAATAACTTGATAATGAATTTAAATCACAGCTTATGCTTTAATAAAGTACAAATATTATGTAAGCTGCCTTATGTACATTTTAAATTTGTTCCATTTGAAGGGTTATATAAGTTACGAGCTGCATGACCGTGATCTGTTTTGCCAATTTGGAGGCTGCTAAAATGTTCAACATTGTATGTCTCGTAGCTTTAAATATGTTGCATGCATCATCTTATATTTAGAACAATTTTTATTTAAAACTTGTAAATTTGAGATATAATAGGTTTTGAAACTTTTGATAAATTACAGTATTGTAATAATATGCTGAGCATTTTTCTTTATTTGAATGCAGCATTTAGAAGCCCCATGTAATCTTTCCTGAGTAGTAAACCAACCTGTGGTAGCCTTGTGTGTTCTATTTGCAGCTCCTAGTAATTTGATGCAACCCGTTCCTCAGTTGGATTACTTTGTTGAACATCAACAAGTGGTGGGCCCTGCACCATCCATAGATATTCATGTGTTTACCATACCAGGAGAGGGACAGTTTGTTGTCATGGCTAACTACAACAACCACCAAAGGTAAGTCCAAATTTTATTATTAAAAAGCTACTCCAGCATCAGCTTATAGAGTTATATAATTTTCCTAAATTATTGATCTAATATTTTCAATAAAACAGATAAAAAATGGATAGAACAATTTTTTTTTTAACTAACTGTTTATTGTTGACTAGAGTTACTGGTAAAAGAACAAAATTGACCACTTTCTAAGAATGCTGTGATCTTGCTCTATACTTAGTAGTGCATAAAATAGTTGGAATTTGAGATAAAATTAAAAACTTCTTAGGACTCATAATTCTGTATACACCAGACAACTAAAAAGATAAAAAGAAAATTTGCATATATGCACTTACTCTGCATGCAGGTGCAAAATATTCAGCGGCTAAAAACGAAACTTCAGTTATAGAAAACAATAATATATCTTTAGGTCGAAGCCAAATGGTTGTCACATGACTTGTAGCTAGACAGTTGCCAAATAGGCAGTATTTATATAATTTATAGCGATGAAAATGAAAATTATACTTTTACCTGATTGTCAACATCTTATACTTAATTACACCCAGTTCACTGTACATTAAGTGTGAGAATTACACAGTAAAAATTTCAATTGTTTAGCGAATTTATTATTTCTCATAACTTAATTAATAAATAAGATAATATAGAGTCTATACTGTTTTGCTACCAAAAGGAAAATTATTTTTATTCAATTTTATTTTAGAAGTTCTATAAATCCTGTAAAACTATGATTAAACAAAATGATTAAAATATATTAGAACAGCTTAGCTTGATTTAACCTTTAAGCTAGACAAATAATAAAATCTAAAATTTATTACATGAATTTATTCCGAGTATGTAATAGCTAGTAAATTTAGCTGAAAATTTCCTCCCGTCATATAACTATTTTTTGCTCTTACTAAGGCACTGGCAAACACCTAGCAACGACTCTATTAAAACTAATTCTCTGTAGTTCAAGGTCATTATATGTATTGAGTTGACTAAAAGCTAAATTTTAACCAAGTTTTAAAATTCCAAAAAACAATCTAAACCACAAAAATAAGTTTAAAAGACACACTATAATTCATTTTAAATTGCTTTAATGTAATTTTAAACCAAAAATGACAGTTTTGTTTTCTGCAGGCCCAGTTTTATCATCATTATGCATATAGACTATGGATTTAAATGTAATTTCAAAACCATATGCCACCATTATTTATGACACTGTATCACTGCATGGCCATCTATAATTGCCCATGGAAGGCTCCAGTAAGCCCCTATCCTACCTGTAAGCAGAGTAATTATGGTGATGGACTGCTGGTTTTTGCCATACTAATGCAGATGGTTAGTAAGTGGTGGTCAACCTGGTATGCTGGTAGTAGATATTATCTTCATATATAGTGTGAAAACTAATACTGTAATACAATAATGATAATAATGCCATATGGTTTAATAATCAGTTAATTAAAATATCTATAACATTCGTTGAACAGGAAGCAGAAATCTATGATGTTCAAATGGGAGAATGAATCCTTGCTGCCTTATCAGAACATTTCTACCTACAGTCCTTCTTCTTGGACATCATTTCAAATTGGTCGCCATGTAAGTTTTAATTTTACTAAAAACATAATAGGATAATGATGATTATAATTTTGATCTTTCTTGAACATACTTGTTAGACTTTCCTGCCATGAGCATAATAGTTACTTCTGCATTATATATAATGATAACAATTCAAAAATCAAAATATGCATGTGTCCTGTGAGTGTGTTAATAGATAATAAATTGAATGCAATAATAATAAATTGAACTACATAATTTGTATGTATATGTATGTTATATGTATATTATATGTATATGCATAATATTATTTCTATGTACATGTACATTTATATATGTGTAAGCTAATTACTAAGTAGTTAGAACTGATATAACACTTTATTTTAGATTATTATACTATACGTACTAATAATAATGCATAGCGGGAGCTAGGTTAATGAAAAATAATTAGTGAATTTAAAAAGCAAGCAATCTCACTGCTAAAGTTTAAATTACTGATATTATATTGCTCGATTATTGCTTGGGAGGAAGAGAAAAGATAACTCCCAAATAATTGTAAAATAAAACCAAATGCAAAACCAGCTAGAATAAAAGTCTGACAACTTATTTGTATGTGTGCTCCCTTACAAGGAATTAGATTTATTTATTACACTACTTAGTTTAACTCTTTAAAATTCAGAACAAAGATAAAATATCTATATATATTACGAGGATGAGATAAAATTATTTTGTATATAAAAATGATTAGCATTAACTTAGTATTAATTTGCACATAGAGTGTGAATTGACTCAAATATCAGTAAGCTCCACCAGCAGGTGGTTGTAAAGATATTATAGACAACAATTTTAAGATCCGGGCAATTTAAGTGAAATTGTATTTCAAGGCTATGACAATCAAATGTATCATGTTATGTGTTGCTTCAATTAAATAGATACTGAAAACCTATTGTTAAACTTGAGTAGAATAAATTGATTTTACTTATTAGACATTAGATAATATTTCACATTTTCATGTATCAAAACTTCATCAAAATTATTTTTTGTTTATTTGTATTTCGGGTGGTTTCTGAGATCCCCCACACAGTGCTGGAGTGTGTAAATAGAAACTGCTCGCGAATGCTTTGCTTTATCCAGTATAAGATATTATCTAAGTTTTGAAAAGATATCCAAACTACTTGCTAGGTTTTCTTTACAACTTCCATTATATTGGCCGTTCAGTTTACTTTAAATTAAGTTTTTATCTGATTGTACTAAATTAACACGATTCCATTCAAATTTGTACAAGTTACTTGATAAATAGTTTTATCAGAGGTTGTTGGGCAGGTTTATAGGAGAGCCAGTGCCTTGCTAATCTGTACAAGTATATATGCATATATCTTATAGTTGAAATGCAAATACGTTATAGTCTAGGCTAACCAGCTAAAAGATAAGCGCGGATAAAGCTACTGTATTTTATGAACCAACAGATAAGCCACTAAAATATATTGCCAATCATAATATAGTCTAATAATGAAAAATAAATATATACAGCAAAATATAGAAAAAGCTTAAACTTGGATGTAAACTATTACAACTGCAATATGCTGTCTATGCTAGTTTCGTTACTTTCAACTTAGGGATTTCGTACAACACGGTTGTATGAGATTGTACGTTGGTTTATTCAAATTTTGTATAATAAAGGAGTTGCAGCTATAGATATAGTTGGTGCTGCTAGGAAAAACTTCAAGTCAAATTACTTTTTGATGCTTATTTCAGCTATTTTCTATAACTAAGTGCTAATAGAAAGGATTGTTTTCTAACTGATTATCATATATGCTGATAAGACAATTTCCAAAATCTCTCTCTCTCAATAGTAGCCTGCTAGAACTGGGGTGGTGCTAATAACATGATTCTAGAGCAATTTGAAAAGCAATCAGGAATCATTTAGTTAATAAGTATAGACCATTATATATTTTTCTTGCTTTGACACAATAATATAAATACCAAACAAAAGTTACTATAAATAGTTTCTATATGCCAACAAATATCTCACAACTATAAGTCATAGACTCTGGTATTAGATAAGTTTTAAAAACTGACAGTTCTATTATAGTTGTTTTAAATTAATAAGTATGATCATTAATTGTTTTTCATGTGGGTTGTAAGCTCACACATAAAACAGCTACTATTGTAAATTTACAAACTTGTATAGAGAGGAGCTGATTGCAGTGGAAACTTTTGCTGAGTTTGGGTTTAGTTTATGACTGAAATAGTTAAAAGCAACGACTAGAAGCTTTATGCAGACCTGGATACTTATGTTAATACAACAGCCAATCATATTTATATCTCTTGACAGTTTTATCTAGCTGTGACCAACATGCAGAAGTCATCGGAGCAAGCTGTTACGGAGTCCGTGGTTGTGTATAAATGGCACACCAAGAAGAGAAAATTTAAATTTCATCAAGACCTCCCCAGTTCTGTTCCCAGAGACGTGGAGTACTTTGAGATTAATGGCAACCATTATTTAGCTGTAGCCAATCACAGAGCTTCCCAAAGTGCTGATAGTGAGTCTTTAACACAAATCCTTGTAACAAGTGCATTCTAAAAACTATTATGACGGTAAAAATTGACAAGACATTTTATTAAATGTTCAACTTTTGATAAATTTTTCCTGCTTGTTTGGTGAGAAAAAGTCTTACAATATTGAAACATAGCATTTAACTCAATAATCTATTATATTTAAACATCAGTAGACAATGAAATATAATAGTCTCATAACTATCTGCTTAGCACATAATTAAAACATAATGAGCCATTATTGACATTGTAGCTTTATTGATGGCATATTTCCATGTCGATCAAAGTCATGATAATAGAAACTCACTGATTTATGTTTGCTACCTTGAAATACCTCTTGACAAATATTTCCTCACCTTTCAGGAACATTTAAACAATTATTTAATATCAAAGCAAGTTTAACAGCTCATTTAATTATTATTATTAATTATAACTATAACAGCTTGAAGTGCTTCCTAATCTAATAATTTGAAAATTTTTCTTTTTAATACGTGATATATTTCAATAAGAAAATATTTAAAACTCAAATGCATCTAATTAATTTTTATAGTTAGCACTCAACAGTATAATCTCTATATAAGATATCTCTGTTCGAGCTTGGTGCAATTGCTACCATAATTATAGAGGCATGTAATAATGCTTTCACTAAGAAAATTTATATCTGATTCTTGCCAGTGTATCTAATTTTGAAGTAAAATGCTGGGTATTATTATTCTATTTCTTATGATGGTGCTAGTATGTGACTGATGGCTGCATTAGCCTCTATCTCTTACATCAAGACTATACTTAATACTTATCTTGACATAATTATCTAGTGAACAACCCTTAAATTGCATTAAACTCTCGGGCATTTTCGGTGTTTGCGGTTTGATGTAATACGAGTGCACTGATCTTTTTATATTGCAATGAAGTCTGCATACAGTCAATACATTGAACATGTGTGTTCGTGTCTATAACAAAACATTATAACATATATTCTAGACTTTGAGAAAATAACCTATATCAAACGCATGCAAATGAAGTATTGCTTTATAATGTCACAACATCTTTGCTCACCCAATCTGTTTATGTTTTTATAGATACCTCCTATAATTACTCCACCCGATCTTTTATTTGGAAATTTAAGAAAGATGAAAAACTTTTTCAAGAGTTTCAAAAGATACCTACTGTTGGTGCTTGGGATTGGACATACTTCTCTACTTTGAGCCAATCAGGGGATTTGTTTCATTTTTTGGTTGTTGCCAATACAATTAATAGCAAACAGGAAGTTCAGCTGGAATCAAAAATCTACTATTGGAATCAGCTGATGGCTGGAGGAGTGGGAAACTTTGAAGAATATAATCAAAACATACCTGTATGTTTTCTAACAACAAATCCTTATCTTAAGCTTTACAAACAGTTTGCAGTTTTTAGCCTCAAGTCTTTAACTACAACAGTGCTTCAATGGGCTGTCAAACACTTAGCTATAGGAGCTGTGACACATTTGATTGTTGAAGTCTTCATCATATTAATATGCCATGATTGACATACATACTTGCTCATAGAAATCGAATAAGTTAGGAAAATATTCAATATAACTTTTGATGGCTATACATTCAAACTACTAGCTAATAAACACGTACTGTGACTAAAGGTTGGTCAAGACAACTTTTTCTATTTATTTGTAGACAAGTGGTGCTACTGACTTTGAACATTTCGAGATTGATGGTGAATCATACCTGGCAGTAGCCAACAGTATAAAATCTGTTCAACTAGACAATCAAAATGGCCGACACAATACTGTATCCGTGATCTACAAGGCAAACAAATCCACTCAACGCTTCGATGTGTTTCAAGAAATTCCAACATATGGGTAAGAATATTATTCATGTAGACCAACCTAAGTGTATACATGCCTGGCATTCAAGTTGTCTTTCCTTTTGAGTTGTCAGTTTGGGGAGACAATAACAAAACTCACTTGAAACATTAGTTTGAAAAGGCCAAAATAACTCTTAATGTCTAACTTGTAGAATCATTGACTGGGAGTATTTCACTGTTGGGAATGATAGTTACTTGATTGCCTCCAACCAGAGACCCGGTCACATGACTGATGAGATCACCAACCAACTGGCAACTAAAGATACCACCATATATCGATGGAAAGGCACTGAAAAGTTTGTACCATCCAATAAAATAGAGGCAGCACCCGCTGCTGACTGGGAAGTGATTCAAGATGGTCGACAGACTTACTTAATTTATGCTAATGGCGCTGGAGCAACCACACAAATCTACAGAGCAAAGTTGAGATGATCTTCGTACTACTTTCTGAAACAAATTCTCCATTTATAATCTCATTTTAGAACACCATTTTACTTTTGTAGATCAAACACTGCTTGAAAAAGTTATATATTAATTTATTTGTAAATTAGTATAAAAATCAAAAAAGCTAGTATTTCCAATCAAAACATTGTTATTTTGCTTTTAGGAAATTGATTTTAAGGTGCTTTTAGTTATTTTCTTACTATGAAAAGCTATACTGTTTACACTATATTTTTATAAATATATATAATTATACTATATACAAGTAACTATCATAACTATTATGGTACAACTGTTTACATAAATCTGAAGTTGTCTTCTTTTAAAAGTATTATTTCTGATACGAAAAGAACGATTAAATCAGCTTTACGGTTGTACCATATGGAATGTTGCTATGCAATGCAATGCTATCATCTATGTACAGAATCTTCTTTTTTAATACTTTTGTGTAATAATTGAATCAGTATGTTGTCTGTATAGTTTATCATTGAACTAAGCGTTCAAACTTATATTGTTAGATAATATTATTATTAACTTATTATCAGTTGTTAACTTTCCAAAGCTGTGATCATTGTTGTTGTTATGCTTTATTTAATAAACTATAACATTTAAAGCTAAATTATAATGCACGCATTAATTTGAATACTAGTTCTAAATTGATTATTTGTTATAATTGCTATTAATCAAGCAGCTACTAATAGCCGGTCTATATAAGTAAATGTACGTAATATCCAGCTCTATTAATTAAGTGCAGGACTCAAATTAGTTTGAAACTGGCAATGTTTTGTACTTTCCATGTGCTTTTGACTTTCACTTATACCTGGAAACTATTTATTCACTCATTGTTGTTGTTACTATAGAAACTTGGAATTATGTTAACAGCTGAGTTGGGTAAATAGCAACAAAACGTAATTGTGATACTGCATGTGTTATTTATGTAGATGTCAAGTTTCTGACAATGAGCTAAAACTAAATTAAAAAAATCTATAAATATTGCATATTATTTTAAACTATTGAGTAACAGAAGATGTTGCAGAAAATAAATAACAAATGGCAATAATTTTTAGCTGTGATCTCCTACAGTGTGGTCACCAAACAATGCACTTTTAATCATAGTTTAGTTATACAGCATTAAAGTAGCCTATTTGTTAAATTGATGAGCATTGCAATCAGATTTACAATAAAATATGCCGCAGTTGCAGTTATAAGAACATCAACTTGTAACCATCGTACTGTATCAATACTTATTCATTACTCAACCAGACCAGTAAATTGCATAATATATATGATAAACAAACATATTTGTTGATGCACTCAGTGTAGCTGTTACACGTATATTACACTTGATTTAGCTCTCAGTTGCTGAAACCTTTTCTTTGTTCTGGGTACGGAGTACTTCACTTTTTTGCTCAGCTCTTTCTTACTTGACTCTTCTAAAAATGGCTTGGCAGCAAATGTGAGCTCGTTAATATTGGCAGCAGTACTCCTTTTGGCCCATTTCTCAAATGCCATCGCTGCCATTTCTGATGGTTCTTTGTCCATGTGTGCCCCAGCCCTCATTACGCCTACAAAGTGAGATTTTACATAAAATAAATAAAACATCTTTTGCTGTCTAAAGATATTTTTTAAAACTTAACCCCTGATCTATTAGTTGCACTAGGAGTTATCTACCCAACAACTAATAGCGTTAGTACAATAAATTTTGCTGTCAATGTTAGGTGCGGCTCATTTATATTTTATAGGTTATTATATTATTTTTTTGAAAAATACATTTTATTAAATAAATGTTTTTCCTTAGCCCAATTTAACAAAAAAACTTTTCATCAGGGTTTGTATGGCGACTAATAAACTTGCGTGAGTGCGTGAGTATTATATAAATATTTTCGAAATATAAATAATGTATGTTCTACCAGTTTTATATCAACCTGGTAACATGACATTATAATTTAAATTAGTTTAAATTTTTATTTATAACTGAGTTGTTACTGTTAAATGCATAGTATGGCTTACATAATTTGTATGATCTTATGTATCATATGTAGTCATTGTATCATATATTCAATTAAACATAACATAGGGGTTGCATTGTTACTCTCTTTGCATGCAAATCACCATGCAGTGCTCTTACCAGTGTTAGTATAATAGTAATAACATAAATTTTGGACTACAAGAATGCAAGCTTGTTATGCATTTGCTCAGCACATTTCTCTGATTATATATTTGAAATAAAATAAACCAGAGAGATGCCAATGCAATAGAAAACATCCACCTTTGAAGTCTGAGTATAATAATTGTTGATCATCGATTATTTCGCCATTATAATGTGTACAGCAGAGTTGCATTTGCTGTTTGAAAAATAAAAAACCAATGTATTTATCTAATTATAGCTATCAGTTGCACGTTTTAATGAAGTGCACAATCACATTGCCACAAGTCTGTTATTTGACCACCAACAATACTTATTCAACTGATCGCTGCTAGAGAAATAATATGCTCTTTTTAACAGACACCATAATTATGCAGCTAAGACTCCTATAATGACTACTCAGTATACAAGAATTTCCAGCTAAAACATAGACTGTATTTAGTCTGGCCAGATGCAGTTCTTGCTGCATTTTAAATGCGTCTAAGATTTTCTTTACTCAACTTTTTACACTAGCAGAAAGTTTAGATGTTTATCTATAAAAAGGCTCACTGTATAAATGCCATCGACCCACCTTATAGGCTAAAGACAGACCTATATTGTATGTACTTTACTTTTTGACGGAATAGATAATTGGGAGAAAATTATGTATGATTAATTGAAGCCTCTCATTGTTAGAAAAAATAGGGAAATAATATACGGGGATTACATACATTTTTTAGTCAACTAGGTGTAGAGGAAAAAATATGCAGCAGTTTATAACTTTTGTTGTATGTCTTTAATTATAGGTTGACAAGTGTGTTTTTTTATCCCCTGTAAGGCTATGCTTAAATTTGTAAGATCAGGCAATATATTACACAGTTAAATTTTCTATCTTATGCTGATTTTGAAAACTTCATCTTTTCACTTGGAGTCTACTAGTCTAAAATGTATTTAAAGTAAATTCTTTTTTCAAATACTATAAAAAGTATAAATAATATATTTGCAAGACATGTTATAAAGCACCAGAAACTTAAATTTGGAGTTGCCTACCCTTAACTAACCACTTTTGCTCATTGTAGACAAAAAACTCACACAAGTTTATAGTCACTTCCTTGTAAGAACCCCCGATGAAAAAAGTTTGTTTTAAAGCGGGATAAGTACTTATTCATGTGAGGCACAGGAGCAATAATCATGCCTTAATGCTCTTCCAAATATCACCAATCATGGCCTTTCCTGGGGATTGAACCCATGACTTCGTGTTTTCCAAGCCAGCACCCTTAACCTCTAGACCACAGCTGTTCCCTTGCTCATTGTAAACAAGATGATAAAAAGTTACCTCTATTTTACTGTAATATTTAACTTGAGACTTGAGACTACAAGTGCTCTTAGAGAATGCAGATTTACTATCTATAAGTTATATAATATTATGTTATTCCCGTACCTTTTATATCTTCTGATTTCTTCTCATTAGTTCTGAGAGGCATAAATGGTAACTTCATGTATATGCCAGGCCAATTAGATCCAACCTTGGCAGATATTTCCCATATTGCTGCTTGCATTGCTTCTGCAAATATACCAAGTCAAACATTATTTTGCATACTGAAAATAAAATTACATAGCCACAAAACTGACCAAACCTTACAGCCTAATTTTGATAAAAATTATAACACTGCTTATTTAAGTCCTCACTCAGTGTTTACTATTTATTTTTCACGCATTAACATGACTGCCTTTATTTTTTCATGCATGCTTTACTCAATCAGTACTATATAGCAGGGAAGGCTTTAAGCAAGCATATCCAACATATAAACAGCTTTTAATATTGAAACTACTGGGGGTTGTAACTACACAAATTTCTATAGCCTTTTATAAAACGACTATTTGAAACCAAATGCATGGAAATATTGTTACAAAATTTTGAAACTTCAGATCAAAGAAATTTGGAAATGCCTCTCAAAACAACAAACTTAAGCAGTGAACGATGAACAGTAACAAAACAACAAAGGCTTTGATAGTGAATACAACGAGCTATTCCTTGGCTTTGACGTATAGTTTCGTCATAATTTAAGTATGGTATAGTACAGTTTAGTACAGTATAATAAAGTAGGGTATAGTGCAGTATAGTATAGTATAGTATACTACAGTATAGTACATTACAGTACAGTATAGTACAGTATAGTACAGCAGAGTATTATAGTATAGTATACTACAGAATAATACAGTATAGTACAGTATAATACAGCAGAGTATAGTATAGTATACTACAGTATAGTACATTACAGTACAGTATAATACAGCAGAGTATAGTATAGTATACTACAGTATAGTATCGTACAGTACAGTGCAGTGCAGTGCAGTGCAGTGCAGTGCAGTGCAGTGCAGTGCAGTGCAGTGCAGTGCAGTGCAGTGCAGTGAAACAGCATAGTACAGTTAGAGCTAGCCAGAACAGTAAAGTCAATTTAGTAGCATCTACAGTTTCAGATAACCACATGTGAAGTTGAGATACTCTTATCAAACTCTCAGCCAAACCTCTCTCCAGGGCAGGTGCAATGAGTCAGTATGTTTTTCGAAACACTATAGATTATTTGTTCAATTATAATCAAAAGTAGCTGTATATGTTATTACATTTAACTTGCATATTAGTAAAGCATTAATATTTTGATATTTTTAAATTGGTTAACAGCTTGATTTAAGTGAAGCTATGAAAAGTAGTAGTTGTAACAATGTCTTTATGTAAATTTGATAGTTTCACATAAAAAAAGAAATTAAATTTTAATTGCTGAGCATTTTGGATATTATCACAGAAAATTCAGTCTATTGTGCAACCTGGTAAATGAGCAACTTGTTATGTACAATACTTGTTGAAGTTATATTTATAGTAATATATGTTCAACCACATAATAAAGAAACATTGAACATCTCAATTGTGTCTTTGAGCTTGAATTTATCACTCTACTCATGTTGTTAGGTCTTATATTTATTACAAATGTTACTAACTCTTACCATACTGTGCATACAGTAATTATAATTGTAGCATATATAATATAAGCTTCATCCTACATACATAAACCTTATGAGTACTTTAAATGTTGTAGAGTAGCAATGCAGCTTAGTCTAAGCAGAGTCACTTTAAAGGATTGCTCTATCTTAGTTTATTACAATCACATTATAATTATGAACTATAATCTAATGTGTATGCAAACAATTGTGACTTTGCAAAGGGATATATGCCTAGAAAACAGCTTTTCAAAATTCCAATTTTGAGGGAGGTAAAATTTTCAGCCATGAAAAAGAATAGCCTAATACGTGACGTGTGAACGCCAGTAACTATGCTGCACGTGCTAACTATAACGCTAGTATTCAAGGTTGCTGAGCGCAACATCAACCAATAACGCTCAAGCAGTTACAGTGCGCTATATAGGTCAGCTTTGGTGCGCCCGTAATATTGCACAATCTGACCTAGTTTAGATCGATCGCAAGCATTCATCCTAAAGAATGCATGTTTTTGCAATGCTTTTTTCTATGCTTACAAGCAAAATATGGCCTAATGTTATCACATACATGTTATTTAACATGTCAAAAAACTATAGATTGAGATAATTCACATTTGCACTTCTATAAATATACAAATTACGAGCTGAAAGATCACATCTCACAGTCATATTTCTATAGTTATTCATTTGTATAGTCACGTGACCAGCAGGAATGCTGGCGCTGTTACGCCACATTTCCCAGCTCATTTCAAAATCGGCGTTTTGGCTGTTACCAATCTACACCCTCAACTTCAAGTAACTTTTTCTACCTTTGGTCAAATGCTTTTTGTCAATGCATGCTTAGAAAAACACAATATTATGTGTGTTTGACCTAAATAGCCATTTATTAGACAAGATAGAGCAATCCTTTAAGTTTACGCAATTTATTAAATTTTTGATTATTTTATATACCGATTATTGCGTGAGCAAGTTTTTAAGCAGTCAGAAGTAACGGAATTGTGATGAACGTTAGCAGTGACACAATTTTAAATTTTTTTCTGATTTAAAATGTTATAAAGTTTGTTTCTATGAGTATAAGACTTAATCAGTGGTTGGTACATATGCTAGAAAAAGTTATATTCAGGGTTATGGCATAGTTATTCCATAACACACATGTGAATATCTATACTAACTACAAACATGACATTATATAACACCACAATAACTTACCTTTATAGTCTATGTTTATCATGTTAAACTCTATCTTCCTAACAGTATCTGGTGATTGCTTGAGACTTTTCAACTTCTGCAAGATCCTAAGCTTGTGTGTCAAAGTAGAAGTGGTTTTCTTGTGAGACTTCAGAGCAGACAGCTGTTCTGTCACCTGCTCCACTGCCTTGTCACATGACTTCTTCTTCCTAATCTTTTCGGTCTATAAAGTTTTGTCAGACGAGAATAGTGTAAAGCTTTGGTTGACATTCGTTGATAACTCATAAAAATTATAGGCTAATGTCATTAATTTCTAACATTTTTGTTGCTGATTCTAAAAATACATCAAATACTTCATTTTTAAATGTACTATTTTTTGATAAACTTTATGCAAAATAAACTACTCAAGAGCTCTGTTTCTATATTACATATGAGTAAATTGAATAACAATAAGTGTTTAATGGTTGATAAAAACGCTGCTATTTTAAAAAACTTTCTTGTGGAAGTAACAAATCAAACAATAGCAACTACTCCTAACCTGCAACTGGTGACTTTCTTTGGTAGCGCCAGCAATTTTCATTTTAATGTCTGTCAGTTTGTTACATAGTGCATCCTCTTTTATTTGGAGTTGCTCAATCTTTTCTTTTACTTGATCAGTGGTTGGCACTAAGCTACTGTGGCTTTGTGGGTTCTACACAAACACAAACAAAGCTATTAAAGTTTAAACCAAACTTACTCTCAAATAATATTTCCTATCTGTAATATTAATCAATTACTGATAATATGAAAGTTGCATCAGAAATTATGTTAACAGCAAATTCATGCTGCGCTGCTAGTGTTGTATTACAAAAAACATGTTTATGTATATATATATATATATATATATATATATATATATATATATATATATATATATATATATATATATATATATATATATATATATATATATATATATATATATATATATATATATGTATGTATATGTATGTATATATATATGTATGTATATATATATATATATATGTATATATATATGTATGTATACATATATATGTATGTATATATATATATATTTATATATGTATGTATATACATTTCTCAATATATATATATTATGTGTGTGTTGTGTGTGTGTTGTGTGTGTGTTGTGTGTGTGTTGTGTGTGTGTTGTGTGTGTGTTGTGTGTGTGTGTTGTGTGTGTGTGTTGTGTGTGTTGTGTGTGTGTTGTGTGTGTGTGTGTGTGAGTGATATAGGCCTATTGCTAATACAGTTTGAATATGACAAACAGTACCTGTCGTCTCCCAGATTTCCTCTGTAGGTTCGCTAACTCCCTTCTCGCTATTCTCATAGATTCTTGTACGTCAGCAATTGATTTGTTTACAGATTTTTGCTGTTCGGAAAGTTTTTCAAGAGCGCCATTGCATTTACCTAAAGTCATTTCCACTTTTCGCAGTTTACCAGATGCATTAGGAATTCTAGTTTTCACGTCAAACTTTAGAGATGATACGGTGATTCTGTCAGCTGCCACTCTGCCACTTCTGTGCTTTAAAAACATGATCTCTTTATCCAGAGATTTCTCGTACTGTTCATCTGCAATGACCCACTTTTTCAGCTGCATAGTGGCATTATGCAGACAACTTGTTACATTCTCCATATGATGCAAGACTCGTGAGTACGACTCTAGAAATACTGATAAAGGCTGAATGTCCTTCAACTCATCACAGCTAGCTTGGCCAGCATCTAAATAAACTCGAATTTCTCTCAGGCAGTCTGTTTTGATATTCTCGTAGTTTTCAACAGACTCAAAGCTGAGCCCTTCAGCTTCATTGCTAAATGTTACGCAGAATGTATCAGCATACGTATATACTTCATCAATCCTGTTCTGCACTTGAGCCCTCAAGTCTTTGAATGCTCGGTGTCTTGCACATACTATGGCGAGTGACTTAAAATCGGCACGTCGAGCAATTTGCTGCTCGGGCTGAAAGCGTCGTATGATAACAGTTTCCAGGTGCTCACAGTTAACTAAGTCATTTTTGTAGCCTATCCTGGCTAATAGTTGCTTGACAAATTCCTGATAGATTCCGTGAAAGTCATCGTCAGCAGAGTAGAGATATCTCTGTTCAAACTCTTTGATTAATGAAAGAGCTTTGTCTAAAGTTATGAGTATTCTGCTTCTTAGGGCTTGGATGGAGGCAGCTGGCTTATTCACAAAGCTCCATGTAGACGCAGTGCTGACAGCTGACCCGGCACTTACCAGTCTACCGTTGGCTGCTGCTGGTGCAGCCCCTAGACGGCGGCCATATTGCATGTCAACTCTGGTGGAGTTGTGCTCATCAAAGCTCACTATAGACAGCTTCCGAGACTTGGCTGCAACTGGTCTATCTGCAGCCATGTCTGTTCTAGATGCTCAAGGCTGTTGAAATATGAATACTTTTGACAACTAGTTTCAAATTGTTGAAACTATAGATTATTATACATTCTAGTTATGCACATGATTATTAGAATTAAATAGCTAATAGCTACATTGCTGTTATTTAAACTCAACATCTTTTTTGAAAATGTTGATAACCCTTGAAATTTTATACATGTACAGCAAGTTAAATTTGATTTCATACTACTTTTATATGCTGACAAACTGGTATTTAATTAAAGAGAATAATAATTACGGTAGTGTAAAGTAGGATTAATTTGGTGAAAAACTCCCTCTCATGTATACTCAAATAAAATTGAATTGAGACTAGATTTAGTAATTCATTGTATTTACACGAATTAATAAGACGTCTCACTGAAATTGACTGGATAAGAAGTTATATGTATACAATATGTTATTAATACAAAGCTACTTACCGGTGCTGCTAGAGATAAGGAAATATTGATCCACTGGCAAAGGCTGTGTACATTCTAGCCTGCAAAATTATTATTCAGTTACTAGCTCATTGTGTCTGCTCAGACTGAACTCAAATTAAAGTTTAATTTTGTGTGCAAGTGCAATGAAAGCTGGCTGAGCAATAGGAATGATTTTCAATATAATGAATAGTCTATTTGCGTGCTATTCTTGCAGCAAAGCAATATAATAAAGCTCTTCATATCGGAGTCAATGTTTTTGTTTAATTGAACAATATGTAAGAATACCGTAATAACTTGTTAGGAAACTATACCTTTAGAAAGTTGTTAAGTTGTAACACTGTCATATCACCCTTGGTAACCCATTGTATATGTATGCATGTGTAAATACATACACCTATATATACTTGGACTTGCAAGCTGACATTTTAAGATCATTACCTATGTCATGTTATACTGTTATCAATTGCAGAAATGCTCAAACAAGCAATTATGATAAGAATAATATAGATTTACATGTAACCAAATATACAATAAGCTGTGCAAATATAACATTCAATTAGCAACTGAGAGGAATCTGACCTCTATCCTTTGAACTAAGACATACAATCTGAAACCTCATACAAACTCAGCTTTTTGCTGCCACATGGAATTCATAATATCGTTGACACAGACATCGATGATTTAATTCTGCGATTGAAATAATTCTTATACTTATTTGCTATAAGCTAAGTAGTATAGAGTGCATAGCATAATAAAGTGTATACCATTGGTTGAGATGTGTGCATGATATTATATTTTATTAATTCTAAATAAAATATCAATTAAAAAGCATCAATATGTGACAAAGAATAAAATATAGAGTATGCGCAACTGTACAAGCAGTGTTAGCTATACAGTTATTATCGTTAGAAGCCGTGTTATGGTTAGAAAGCTGATTTCTTTTTTATTCTCATAGAACTAAATTTATTAAATTGTGTTAGTTAAAAGAGAAGATAACTACCATTATTATAGGGGACTTTTGCTGCTTGCATATAGCAAGTCAAATATTTGTTTTAAGGTCTGGAGTATATTTTATCACAAATTTGTGGGGACAAAAATCTGCATATTGAAAGTCCTTACAATTTGAGTGACAGTTAATGCTGTTATGGAGAGCTCCATGTATCAATTTGAAGCACTTTGTCAGTTGGTAAGTGGAAAACACAACCATATCTCCCCATTTAAATATAAGAAATTAACACTAAATTGCAAGTTACAAAGATTTCCACTTACACCAACCATACTAGTGGTCAAAATATTTTTATGCTATGACACAAATTTTTAAGTGATTCATTTTAAATACGCGTCATAGTCATTTTAACCTATCGACTATAGCACACACACACATGCACACACACACGAATATATATATATATATATATATATATATATATATATATATATATATATATATATATATATATATATATACATATATATATATATATATATATATATATATATATATATATATATATATATATATATATATATATATATATATATATATATATATATATATATATATATATATATATATATATATATATATATATATCTCAATCTGTGGACATTATATATATATAAACTTTAGAACTACCTGTACTACTGAATAAAAACAATTACTGCTCAATGACTGACGTTTATATTATTACAAAGGAAACAAAGGAAAGATAACTCTGAAATAGTCACACACACACACACGCGCGCACACACACACACACATATATATGTATGACTATTTTAAAGTTATCTTTCCTTTCTAATAATATAAACGTTGGTCATTGAGCAGTAAGTGTAGGGCCACACGACGAGTTTTACGCAAGCGTGACAAGTGTGGCGTGCGAGAAACCACGTTTAGCCCAAAAGTTGGACGTCATGAGCGGGATTTTCATGCGTCTAGCATGCTGAGCGAGCTCAGCGATAAGCTTGTGCGTGTTTGATCTAATTGGCTTATTATTATTTAGGGAGCACATTTCTTTTATTTCAATTCACGTTTTAGCTTTTAGCGAACTGAATTAAAACAGTTTCATATAATTTGCATTTCCGATTTTATAATATCTAATCTAATCGAGTCACTTTGCCGATGACATAATTTTAAAAACAAACGTCTGTAGGCGAGCAGTAAAGTTTAATGCTAACATCATTGGCTAATAAATTTTTGCACTCGCAACACACGCACTGTGTGTGGCAGGTCACTAGCATGTATTCTCGGACGTCACGAACGTGTAAAAACGTCGTGTGGCCCTACACTTATTGTTTTTATTCAATACAGGTAGTTCTAAAATTTGGTTCATAGAAACTACTAAATTAGTGAGTTATTCAAAATACAGTTTTATAAAAAAAGATGTCTTTGAAAAACAAGATTATACATTATTTTGACCTTTTACTTATTTAAACATTTCATAAAAAGAAAAAAAACGTTATTTGAAAAATTATCAAAAAATACTTGAGAATATCATAAATTTTTTTGTAAAAGTAGCAAGTATTTCATAAAAACTTTGCCAATTTCAGTCATTTAATAATGCAATCTTTATAATTTATTTTTTTTCAATATAGCTTTCTATTGTAAATATTTTTTATGTCTATAATAATTTTAGCAAATTTTAATAAACATATAATAGATATTCTACTAGTTGATGAACAAAACATCTGGCCTAACTTTGACTACAAATTGTCATGGTTCAAAAAGCTTTATGACATGAAGCAACTAGCTGTAGCAGAATGCTTTAGTGGAAAGCTTACCCTTGATACTTGTCAATCTAGATTCTAGAGCATATAGACTATAGAGCATATTTTAACTTGCAATATTTTAATATTATAGTAAGATTTATACATACTTTATTTTTAATTTATTTGAAATATTCAATTTGTTTTGCTTCTTAGCTGAATCCTGATCATTCAACATGCCTGTGCGTTCACCTTGTAAGTATAACATTTTATAAAATTTGGAAACTCGTTTTCAATCACCAGACAATGTAAAGTATGTAAAGCTAATTACAAGTAGAGTTTTCAGTATGCATTATAAATATTTTAACATGTTGCAGTTCTTGAATACCAGAAGATTCTTCAAAAACCAAATCATTATGGGCAAAAAACACATCACTGTGTTGAAGCTGGGAGTCTTTTTATGATAATTTAGACTCTGTGGAGCAACATTCAGTAAATTGAGACACTTCTAATTCTAGTCTCACTGCAGTCATCCAACCTTTTCTTAACATGCCAACTTCTGCTGTATCTGACACTTACCTATATATCAGAAGGTACTGTGAGGGAACTTTCTGCTACCTGTGAGAACACAATTCCAAATCAAAAATATTCCTTTGGTAATTTTGTCATTCCATTCCCAACACTTGATACATACTATCAAAGCTCTGTTGACACAGAAGGTACAGTATACAACAACTATCTATACTAGAAGTACCTGATGTTCCTCTGTCCAAAATTATTTCCGAGGCTTTTCAAGTCTTAGGACTAAACATAACCTCAGATGTCAACTCAACTAGTAAGTATAGTTACTTAATTTATTATAGAAAAAACTAGAAACACTTTTTCCAAGTAAGCTGTTTGTATTAAGAAATAGTTATCAAAGACCAATTTTTGATAAACTCAAATTTAGAAATTAAACTTAAATATTCCTAAAAAATCATAAGTGTCTTTTAGATAAAAAATGAGTTTACGTGCTGACAACAAGTTTAACAGTTTAAAAGGGATTAAAACCCATGCTCACTATAAGTTTTAAATGCTATAAACTGGTTTTTATTCATGCTTTACAGATAAAATCTAAATATCTTTAAACAAGAAAAGCATTCCTGATAATTTAGGAAATATGTTCTGTAGAAGAGAATGTGAATAGAGAGTAAACTGCCATACAGAGAATAGCAGTAGTGAAAAATTGAACACAACTACCAACATACCATGTATGGATTCTTTTTATTACACAAAAGATGCAGGTAACAAAATAGTAACATGATGCAAAGAGAAGAACCTTTTGCATGAATATAGATGTGCACAATAGATTAGACTTGCTAAAAATAAGAAACAGTGCATCAAGAAGAAAAGTTTTCACTACTGTCTATGCAATTACAAATCTGAACGAAAAAGTTCTCTTACCAAACATATGAGAAGACACACTGGAGAAAAACCATTTGTTTGTAAAGTTAGTGGCTATGACTTTACTGAGCAAGGTAATCTCATTAAACACATGAAGACACACACAGGAGAAAAACCATTTTAATGTGATCATCGTGACTACAAATCAGCCAGCATATAAAACTTTTCTTATTGTACATGTTAGACTCAATACTGGAGAAAAACCATTTGAGTGCAGTTTATGTGACTACAATGTTAGACAAAAAGGTAATCTTAGCCGCCACATGAGAATACATTCAAAAAGTACTCATAAATTGACACATAGGAGTGAAAACAACTCAATTTAAAAGCGATTTGAGATTCAAACATAAAAACACAAAGAAAATTTCCTCAGTTGTGATGTGCAAACATTCATACAATTACAAGCTAATGTTTTTTCACGGTGAATTTGTCAACAGAAGCAGCAGAGAACTTTCTGTTTGCTATGTATATAACTCTGATATATAAACTATACTACATTCATCAATGTTGCGA
This sequence comes from Bugula neritina, assembly GCA_964035545.1. Lineage (NCBI taxonomy): Eukaryota > Metazoa > Bryozoa > Gymnolaemata > Cheilostomatida > Bugulidae > Bugula > Bugula neritina. The sequence continues at coordinate 11,347,715 of OZ037768.1, read as the reverse complement.
GTTTAAAAGAAATAAATTCCTTTACATACGCTCAACTATTTAGATGTATTTTGAAGGTAGATGTATGACTACAAAATATAAAGTAATAAAAAATAAGTTTACTACAATGTAGCAATTCAAATCTTATCACTTAAAAAATCGAACGTATTTGAAAAGATGGCCCAATATTGGTAAATTAAGTAATTCACTATTTTATGCAAACATATTTACTGCTTTTTTACCAGTATTTTTAAATTTCTATAGTCAAGATAAACTGTATGCAATGCTGAGTAGTGTGAATCTTGTCATTTTTTACTAAAGTAAGCCATTTTTCAAACTTTAATGAATATTTCAGTAACTTCATGTATGTCATGTTATTTTCATTGATTTATTTTCTTAGATTCTCAGCTGCGTCTTGATCACCCAACATATTAGTCCAGCTTTTAAGTATAAAAAATGTAAATCACACAAACACTTTTCTGGTTTTCAAATAGGCGGTATATAAAATATGTACAGACAAGCTTTTAGTTAATTTTATCATATATAAGTTTGTAATAAACCTTCCCTGAGGAAACCCCATCTACTCCAAACTAAAAGATCATATGGCATAGGATGCTTTAATATTTTAAGTAGTGGCAAAGTAGCAAAGCACTTTTCTCATATAGTCTGCAACATTATGTGGCTCTATGCATAAATACACAGACGGTTATCATGCAACGTTTTAAAAACACTTTTACTCAACAACACCATTTTAATTGACATATGAGAACACGCTGGAGGGATGTTTCATTACTGTAAAGTATGAACAATAGGCATAAGACGCCTTAATACTCCAATAGCAGTAGAGAGAAAAACAATTATTCTTGTTTCATTTAAATTGCAATATGATGTTATCTTCTGTCTAATTAGTAATGGTAAACAAAAGTTTCCTGATACAGCAGACTTTTGTCCATGTTTTATGAAATAAGAACTTGACTAAAATCCTTCTAAATGTAACTTCCTCGATATCTGAAGTAGCCGATAAAAAATGCTTTCTAAGTTGCTTAACACGCAGTGGCGTCCACCATGATGATCGAAGAGAACAAGCCAAACCTAAGGTATTTGAGTCACGCACCAATAAATGTCCGATCAGCTATCTGAAAAAAATATAGCTGGATTTAATGAAAAAGTTTAATGGATAGCTGAAACGTAAGAATCATTGCGACATGATTTAAAAATTCACAAAGAACGTCACAAATGTGTTAGAACTGATGAGAAGAAAACGGCTGCAGTGGTTTAGAAAAATATGCAGAAGAGAAAAAGAAGAAGATATCAGAAGAGTAGATGAGATGACCGAAACATTAAGTATAGTGAGTATATAATTACCTGAGAGTTACTCGAAGTATGTAGGCATGACATTGAAGTATCGAAAGAACAATAAAGTGGGGTCTGGCCGGCCAGGGGAAATACAAGGACCAAAAGTATAGTACTGTTTCTCTACTGTAGGCTGACATCTTTCATCTCATAGTCTCTCGTTCGTCGGTGACCCAATATGTAATTTAATAAACAAATGCACATGACATTATAACGTAGCATCTCGCTAGTCCGTAATTAGTGATAAACAAAAGACACATAATAATATAACAGTGACCTGCAGAGTGTGAGTAGGCAATGCGCACTGCAGCCACTGCATCACCAACGTGCTTGCACGCTCGAGCGCGCCCCGCTAATTCTTCAGCCAGTATCGCTGCGAAGGGTGCACTGTTGTCTACGGCCATATCACGTTGAAAACGCCAGTTCTCGTCCGATCACTGAAGCTAAGCAACGTCGAGCCTGGTTAGTACTTGGATGGGTGACCGCCTGGGAATACCAGGTGCTGTAGACTTTTTTTTCTTTTTTCTGTCCTCAAACACAAAAACATTAGCAACACGCAATAGTAATATTATGATCAGTGTCACAAAACTGTAGGTAGCAGTGTGACGAGTTCGAGAAGTCTGGTAGTCAGAAGTGTATAGACAAGTAGCATACAGCTTGCTAATCCAGTTGAGAGTAAATAGAGTAGACTTTATTTCTTCAGTAAGATATGCACAGATGAACGTATAAGAATGAACTCCGAGAATGAACTGAACTGTAAACACAACTGCCTCAGTATTTATAGTAAACAAAAAGCTCTAGAATATTCTCAAGCATTCCAGTACAGAAGATTCTAGTAGAAAACATTCCCCACATGCCAATACTATTTATAGAAAAACAAAACAAAACATTGGAATTTCCATGGTTATTTCGCAATTATTGCGCAATACCTTGTTTACATTGCTGGGCAGTAGTTAACATGACTAACGAAAACAGTAATAATGAACAATGACCCATCTCTTTGATTAGTCTAGAATATTTATGAACATTCCTGTATAATCATTAGGAAAAACCTGGTAGGTCTATAGATATATGTACACTCAGAATTTGTGACAACCCCCCATTCTAAGAGAAATTATCTTAATAATTTCTCTTTTCTACTTAAAATTCTGAGTCAATTCGGCTTAGATAATCGGCTCCAACATTGTCCTTTCCTTTGATTGACTCCACCTTGATTCTGAAGTTCTGTAAATACATAGCCCATCTCATCACTCTGCTGTTCTCAAATTTGGCCTGGTTGATGTACACCAGCGGTTGGTGATCAGTCTGCAGCACAAACTCCACACCATATAAATATTGTAGATATTTCTTGACCGCCCATACCACAGCTAAGCATTCTTTCTCTATGGCTGAGTAGTTTCTCTCTCGGTCTAGTAATTTCCTACTTGCGTAACTCACAGGGAACAGCTTTCCATCCTGAGGCTGCATCAGCACTGCCCCTAGCCCAACATCTGATGCATCCGTCCTTAGCACAAACGGTTTGTGTACATCTGGCAATTTTAAAATTGGTGCACTTGTCAGCATTGTTTTTAAGGTGGTGTACGCCTTCTCTTGTGGTTCCTGCCATTTGACTTTCTTTGGTTCTCCCTTCTTTGTTAAATCTGTTAGTGGACTCACTATAGTTGAATAATGAGGTATATATTCTCTGTAGTAACTAGTAAGTCCAATGAACGATCTCACTTGCGTCTTATTGGTTGGCCTTGGCGCAGCCCTAATTTTCTCAATGTTGTCATCCATTGGTTTGATTTCACCCCTGTAAAGTTTATGTCCGATGAACTCCATGTTTGTTCCTCCTACTCTACATTTACTTGGTCTAACGGTAAGTCCAGCTGTGGCAAGTCGGCTGAAAACTTCTGTTAGCATTTTAACGTGTTCTTCCCAACTTTCCGTGTGCACTAGAATGTCATCAATGTAGTTGTCCACTCCTTTCAGATTTACAAAAAGTTTTCTCAACCCTCTCACCAGTGTCGCTCCAGAGTTAACCATCCCAAATGGCATCTTGATGAATTCATAATGTCCATCGGGTGTCACAAATGCAGTTTTAGGAATATCTTCTTTCTTCACTGGTATTTGCCAGTATCCCTTGGATAAATCAAGTTTGGTAAAGTATTTATCTTTACTGAGCTTTCTGAAAACGTCATCTGTTTTCACCATTGGTTCAGGATCAAATACTGAGACTCGGTTTAGTTTGCGATAGTCTATACAAATCCTGTTGCTTCCATCTGGCTTCTTTACTATCACCGTTGGTGAGGCGTAGGGAGAGGTAGATGGCCGAATAACACCCATCTTCAACATGTCCTCGATGTCCGCCTTGAGAGTTTCTCTTACCCTGTAGGGCAATCCATATGGTTTGGATTTCACTGGCTCATCAGTCGTGAGCTCGATAGAATGTTCTATTCCCGTTGCATTTCCTGGCAAGTCACTGAAGATACCTTCAAACTTTTTTAGTAACTCCTCCAACTGTCTTCTTTGCTGATTCTCCAGCTCTTCACCCAGAATGACATCTTTGCTTGTTTCTGTCTGCTGTTTCTTACTGTACAGGTCCAACAAATCATCTTGGCCTTCTTCTCTTTCCTCATCATGATCAATAATTCCAGTACCAGCAGCATCTAAAGTCATCACAGCTCCAACAGTCATAGGGTCGGTAGGCGTCTCCCGCTCAAAATATTTCTTCAGCATGTTGGCATGGTATGTTCTCCTCTTGCCTCTAATGTTGATAATGTAGTCATTCAGTCTGACTTTCTCCTCAATATTGAATGGTCCTTGCCAATGCATCAGCAATTTATTTCCATCCGTAGGTAGAAGAATGAGCACTTTGTCACCAGGTCTGAAGTCTCTCTGCTTAGCTTTCTTGTCAAAATAGTGTTTGTATCTTTTTTGACTGTCTTTTAGCGAAGCTAGTGCCATTTCCATCATGTCATCTAAACGCTCTCTCAATTCAAAAACATGTTGATAGCAGGTCTTGACTTCATCGGCAGTGTCTTCTTTTGTCCAAAGTTGTCGCAGGATGTACATTGGTCCACGCACAGTTCTTCCATAGAGTAACTCGAATGGGGCGAAGCCTGTTGATTCCTGTGGGACTTCTCTATATGCAAATAGAGCTGCATTGATGAACCGATGCCACTGTCTTGGCTCTTTAGCACACAACTTTTTTAACATACTCTTGAGGGTTCCGTTGAACTTTTCCACAAGTCCATTGGCCATTGCATGGTATGGTGAAGTAGGAAGTTGTCGCATGTCAAGTAATCTGGTAAACTCTTTCATGTAATCCGAGATGAATTGAGTTCCTTGGTCGCTTATCACCTCCTCTGGTATCCCAACACGACTTTACATGTCAAGCAGCGCTTCAGCTACAGTAGCTGAGTCAATGTTCTTCAATGGTGTAGCTTCAGGGTATCTTGTAGCATAGTCAACTAAAGTTAGGATGTAGCGGTGTCCTTTCTCACTTGGAGGGTTAATTGGTCCGACTAGGTCTATTGCACATCTCTTGAATGGGGTGTCAATTAGTGGAGTTTCCTGTACTGGAACTTTCATGATTGAGCCTTTTTTCACCGTCTTCTGGCAATTGTCACATGACTGACAGAAACGTACGACATCTCCGTTTAGTCCTGGCCAGAAGAAGTTGGAAAGCACTCTATCAGTGGTTTTCTTTACTCCTAGGTGTCCACTCATTATGCAGTCATGAGCTTTCTGTAGAACTTCCTTCCTCAGTGAGCTGGGTACCATGAGTTGTTTAACAGGTTTTACACTGACTGACTTCGAGTCGGTGTACTCACGGTACAGAATCTTATTCCTCACCACAAACCTAGTGGTGCATCCCTTTTTCTCCTTCACTTCCTTTGCATCGAAGAAACGCTCCAATGTGGGGTCATCCCTCTGCAGTCTGGCTATTTCATCTTTCCCTATACTTAATGGGTTAGCATTTGAATCAATCATCAGTGGTTTGTCTCCTGACTTCTCCTTGACAGCTTGAGCTCTTGTGGTTACGGCGCAGTCCTTCCAGTTTTCCAGGGGCTGGTCAGCTGATCTCGCTCCATCCACATTCCCAATAAGCAGGTCACAAATCGTCTTGTCCATTACTGCAGCTTTGACGACACCATTGTAAAATGGTGAGCGTACTGAGATAAGTGCCCATTGAGCCTCCCTAACACTTGCATCAGCCATATTCAGATAAACTGATTCTCCAGTTAAGTGTTGAGGCTGCACATACTTTGCATTGACTACAATGCAACCACAGCCGGTGTCACGCATTGCAGTAGCTCGTTGGTCATTAACTTCCGCATCAAATATTGCTGTGCCCCCATCTTTGAATTTAGGTCCATTCTTGCAGACAGCAGCGTTGACAAACTTTTTACCGTTAACTGTGATTTCCGTAGGTTCTTCCACTTTAGATGAAATTCCTGGATCTGTGACCATAGTCTTATTCTGAGTAGTTGCTATTGCAGCAGCAGCATGCACTGATCTCCCACCATACTTTCTGCAGTCTGAAGTATTGTGGTTGTTCATCTTGCAATGTGAACAGTGCTTCTTCCCTTGCCGTGGGCAGTTACGAGCAATGTGCGACTTATCTTTGCAGATGAAGCATGCACCATCGCTTTTACTTCCTTGTTCAGCATCCATGCTATCGGCAGGCGCGTTTTCCATCCTTTTTGTATTGGTTTTCTTTGTCTTTGCTAGTTTCCTTCCACGAGCGTGCAAGAACAGTGACGCTGCATCACACATATCCTCACTGCTGTTGTAGGAACTTTGCTTTAAATGCACAGCTAGGTCGTCTGGGCATGGTGATATAAATTGTTCAGTCGCCACTAGTTTGGCTATGTCCATGCCCCCTGAAAGTTCTACCCACTTGTGCACATAAGTTTCTATCCTAGTGAATAGTTGGGCAGGAGTTTCATCTTCGTAAGCTTCTGCCTCTCTGAGCTTTTTTCTGTAGCCCTCTTGAGTCAAGTTAAAGCGCTCCAACAAGGCTTCTTTGACTTTTTTATAATCTCTACGGTCGGTAGGTGATAACCGGATGTAAGCTTCTGTTGCTGTACCCCTTAGGTACTGACTGAGATGGTAGGGCCAATCTCCCTTGTCCCAGTTACATCCTTCGGCAACCCACTTGAACCGCTCTAAATAGCTATCCATTTCGTCCACCTTCTCATCAAAGAATGGTATTTTTGGTTTTGGTTTGTTAGCTATTTCTAACCTGGTGCTCTCATGTCTTGAGTGCTCCAAACTTGTGTCAGCTTTCAGCTTTTCCATATCTAATTCATGTCGTTGTCTTCTCTCTTCTGCCTCCTGGTCAGCTTTAACCTTGAGTGCCATTGCCTCCTGAACAGCTTTAACCTTGAATGCCATTGCCTCCTGATCAGCTTTTATCTTCATCTCCATTAAGGCTTTCTCATTCTCTTGCCTGATCTTTTCTGCCTCACGCTCTAATCTACGTTCCTCTCGGTCCTTTTCTTTTTCTTCTTGTGCAGCAACAATGGGTAGGTTCTTTTCAACAAAAGCTATAAGCTTGTCCTCCACCAACCCAAGGTCTTTACCCATCTGTGTCACTCTCTCCAACAACGCCATAATGTCTCAACAACTGTTAATTAATCCTGTGTATACTCACGTTGTAACTAATAACTTCCCTGTGTGCGACTGAGACTTCCCGGAGCAGCCCCCAATTGTCACAAAACTGTAGGTAGCAGTGTGACGAGTTCGAGAAGTCTGGTAGTCAGAAGTGTATAGACAAGTAGCATACAGCTTGCTAATCCAGTTGAGAGTAAATAGAGTAGACTTTATTTCTTCAGTAAGATATGCACAGATGAACGTATAAGAATGAACTCCGAGAATGAACTGAACTGTAAACACAACTGCCTCAGTATTTATAGTAAACAAAAAGCTCTAGAATATTCTCAAGCATTCCAGTACAGAAGATTCTAGTAGAAAACATTCCCCACATGCCAATACTATTTATAGAAAAACAAAACAAAACATTGGAATTTCCATGGTTATTTCGCAATTATTGCGCAATACCTTGTTTACATTGCTGGGCAGTAGTTAACATGACTAACGAAAACAGTAATAATGAACAATGACCCATCTCTTTGATTAGTCTAGAATATTTATGAACATTCCTGTATAATCATTAGGAAAAACCTGGTAGGTCTATAGATATATGTACACTCAGAATTTGTGACAATCAGTTACTTGAATAATATTTCTTCCAACTTGCTGATGTGAAATGTTTTTCAACACACTAACTCAAATGGAATATTCAACATTCCTTTCCAAAAAATAATACTATATTATATCATTCTTGCTTTTATTACATATTTTTATTTTTGAAATTTTTTTTGAATTTCTTCTGATGCATGGCTTCACAAATTCCAAAAAAGAATTGTTTAAGACTTTCTCAAGAATAATATTTTATTTAATCAACTCTAATGCAGTGTTGAAATAATTCCAAAATTAAATTGCCTGATATACATGTGCAAATGCTTTCAAAACTCATCTCAATTAATGCTACAGCACACAACCTGAAAGTCACACGAATGTGACGCGGAGATTTCGCGCAACTCTCCAGTTGTGTGCCGTGGTGTCGCGACTCTCGTCTTGCACCCCTCTCAGACCTGCTTATTTTAAACCATTGCTGTGCATTAAGCTATAATAATATCATGACTGGTGTTGTGACCTGCAGAGTGTGAGTAGGCAATGCGCACTGCAGCCACTGCATCACCAACGTGCTCGCACGCTCGAGCGCGCCTCGCTAATTCTTCAGCCAGTATCGCTGCGAAGGGTGCACTGTTGTCTACGGCCATATCACGTTGAAAACGCCAGTTCTCGTCCGATCACTGAAGCTAAGCAACGTCAAGCCTGGTTAGTACTTGGATGGGTGACCGCCTGGGAATACCAGGTGCTGTAGACTTTTTTTTCTTTTTTCTCTCCTCAAACACAAAAATATTGGCAACACGCAATAGTAATATTATGATCAGTTACTTGAATAATATTTCTTCCAACTTGCTGATGTGAAATGTTTTTCAACACACTAACTCAAATGGAATATTCAACATTCCTTTCCAAAAAATAATACTATATTATATCATTCTTGTTTTTATTACATATTTTTATTTTTGAAATTCTTTTTGAATTTCTTCTGATGCATGGCTTCACAAATTCCAAAAAAGAATTGTTTAAGACTTTCTCAAGAATAATATTTTATTTAATCAACTCTAATGCAGTGTTGAAATAATTCCAAAATTAAATTGCCTGATATACATGTGCAAATGCTCTCAAAACTCATCTCAATTAAAGCTACAGCACACATCCTGAAAGTCACACGAATGTGACGCGGAGATTTCGCGCAACTCTCCAGTTGTGTGCCGTGGTGTCGCGACTCTCGTCTTGCCCCCTCTCAGGCCTGCTTATTTTAAACCTTTGCTGTGCATTAAGCTATAATAATATCATGACTGGTGTTGTGACCTGCAGAGTGTGAGTAGGCAATGCGCACTGCAGCCACTGCATCACCAACGTGCTTGCACGCTCGAGCGCGCCCCGCTAATTCTTCAGCCAGTATCGCTGCGAAGGGTGCACTGTTGGCTACGGCCATATCACGTTGAAAACGCCAGTTCTCGTCCGATCACTGAAGCTAAGCAACGTCGAGCCTGGTTAGTACTTGGGTGGGTGACCGCCTGGGAATACCAGGTGCTGTAGACTTTTTTTTCTTTTTTCTGTCCTCAAACACAGAAACATTAGCAACACGCAATAGTAATATTATGATCAGTTACTTGAATAATATTTCTTCCAACTTGCTGATGTGAAATGTTTTTCAACACACTAACTCAAATGGAATATTCAACATTCCTTTCCAAAAAATAATACTATATTATATCATTCTTGTTTTTATTACATATTTTTATTTTTGAAATTTTTTTTGAATTTCTTCTGATGCATGGCTTCACAAATTCCAAAAAAGAATTGTTTAAGACTTTCTCAAGAATAATATTTTATTTAATCAACTCTAATGCAGTGTTGAAATAATTCCAAAATTAAATTGCCTGATATACATGTGCAAATGCTTTCAAAACTCATCTCAATTAAAGCTACAGCACACATCCTGAAAGTCACACGAATGTGACGCGGAGATTTCGCGCAACTCTCCAGTTGTGTGCCATGGTGTCGCGACTCTCGTCTTGCCCCCTCTCAGGCCTGCTTATTTTAAACCTTTGCTGTGCATTAAGCTATAATAATATCATGACTGGTGTTGTGACCTGCAGAGTGTGAGTAGGCAATGCGCACTGCAGCCACTGCATCACCAACGTGCTTGCACGCTCGAGCGCGCCCCGCTAATTCTTCAGCCAGTATCGCTGCGAAGGGTGCACTGTTGTCTACGGCCATATCACGTTGAAAACGCCAGTTCTCGTCCGATCACTGAAGCTAAGCAACGTCGAGCCTGGTTAGTACTTGGATGGGTGACCGCCTGGGAATACCAGGTGCTGTAGACTTTTTTTTCTTTTTTCTCTCCTCAAACACAAAAACATTAGCAACACGCAATAGTAATATTATGATCAGTTACTTGAATAATATTTCTTCCAACTTGCTGATGTGAAATGTTTTTCAACACACTAACTCAAATGGAATATTCAACATTCCTTTCCAAAAAATAATACTATATTATATCATTCTTGTTTTTATTACATATTTTTATTTTTGAAATTTTTTTTGAATTTCTTCTGATGCATGGCTTCACAAATTCCAAAAAAGAATTGTTTAAGACTTTCTCAAGAATAATATTTTATTTAATCAACTCTAATGCAGTGTTGAAATAATTCCAAAATTAAATTGCCTGATATACATGTGCAAATGCTTTCAAAACTCATCTCAATTAATGCTACAGCACACAACCTGAAAGTCACACGAATGTGACGCGGAGACTTCGCGCAACTCTCCAGTTGTGTGCCGTGGTGTCGCGACTCTCGTCTTGCACCCCTCTCAGACCTGCTTATTTTAAACCATTGCTGTGCATTAAGCTATAATAATATCATGACTGGTGTTGTGACCTGCAGAGTGTGAGTAGGCAATGCCCACTGCAGCCACTGCATCACCAACGTGCTTGCACGCTCGAGCGCGCCTCGCTAATTCTTCAGCCAGTATCGCTGCGAAGGGTGAATTGTTGTCTACGGCCATATCACGTTGAAAACGCCAGTTCTCGTCCGATCACTGAAGCTAAGCAACGTCAAGCCTGGTTAGTACTTGGATGGGTGACCGCCTGGGAATACCAGGTGCTGTAGACTTTTTTTTCTTTTTTCCCTCCTCAAACACAAAAACATCGGCAACACGCAATAGTAATATTATGATCAGTTACTTGAATAATAATTCTTCCAACTCGCTGATGTGAAATGTTTTTCAACACACTAACTCAAATGGAATATTCAACATTCCTTTCCAAAAAATAATACTATATTATATCATTCTTGTTTTTATTACACATTTTTATTTTTGAAATTTTTTTTGAATTTCTTCTGATGCATGGCTTCACAAATTCCAAAAAAGAATTGTTTAAGACTTTCTCAAGAATAATATTTTATTTAATCAACTCTAATGCAGTGTTGAAATAATTCCAAAATTAAATTGCCTGATATACATGTGCAAATGCTTTCAAAACTCATCTCAATTAATGCTACAGCACACAACCTGAAAGTCACACGAATGTGACGCGGAGATTTCGCGCAACTCTCCAGTTGTGTGCGGTGGTGTCGCGACTCTCGTCTTGCACCCCTCTCAGACCTGCTTATTTTAAACCATTGCTGTGCATTAAGCTATAATAATATCATGACTGGTGTTGTGACCTGCAGAGTGTGAGTAGGCAATGCGCACTGCAGCCACTGCATCACCAACGTGCTTGCACGCTCGAGCGCGCCCCGCTAATTCTTCAGCCAGTATCGCTGCGAAGGGTGCACTGTTGTCTACGGCCATATCACGTTGAAAACGCCAGTTCTCGTCCGATCACTGAAGCTAAGCAACGTCAAGCCTGGTTAGTACTTGGATGGGTGACCGCCTGGGAATACCAGGTGCTGTAGACTTTTTTTTCTTTTTTCTGTCCTCAAACACAAAAACATTGGCAACACGCAATAGTAATATTATGATCAGTTACTTGAATAATATTTCTTCCAACTTGCTGATGTGAAATGTTTTTCAACACACTAACTCAAATGGAATATTCAACATTCCTTTCCAAAAAATAATACTTCATTATATCATTCTTGTTTTTATTACATATTTTTATTTTTGAAATTTTTTTTGAATTTCTTCTGATGCATGGCTTCACAAATTCCAAAAAAGAATTGTTTAAGACTTTCTCAAGAATAATATTTTATTTAATCAACTCTAATGCAGTGTTGAAATAATTCCAAAATTAAATTGCCTGATATACATGTGCAAATGCTTTCAAAACTCATCTCAATCAATGCTACAGCACACATCCTGAAAGTCACACGAATGTGACGCGGAGATTTCGCGCAACTCTCCAGTTGTGTGCCGTGGTGTCGCGACTCTCGTCTTGCACCCCTCTCAGACCTGCTTATTTTAAACCATTGCTGTGCATGAAGCTATAATAATATCATGACTGGTGTTGTGACCTGCAGAGTGTGAGTAGGCAATGCGCACTGCAGCCACTGCATCACCAACGTGCTTGCACGCTCGAGCGCGCCTCGCTAATTCTTCAGCCAGTATCGCTGCGAAGGGTGCACTGTTGTCTACGGCCATATCACGTTGAAAACGCCAGTTCTCGTCCGATCACTGAAGCTAAGCAACGTCAAGCCTGGTTAGTACTTGGATGGGTGACCGCCTGGGAATACCAGGTGCTGTAGACTTTTTTTTCTTTTTTCTCTCCTCAAACACAAAAACATTGGCAACACGCAATAGTAATATTATGATCAGTTACTTGAATAATATTTCTTCCGACTTCCTGATGTGAAATGTTTTTCAACACACTAACTCAAATGGAATATTCAACATTCCTTTCCAAAAAATAATACTATATTATATCATTCTTGTTTTTATTACATATTTTTATTTTTGAAATTCTTTTTGAATTTCTTCTGATGCATGGCTTCACAAATTCCAAAAAAGAATTGTTTAAGACTTTCTCAAGAATAATATTTTATTTAATCAACTCTAATGCAGTGTTGAAATAATTCCAAAAATAAATTGCCTGATATACATGTGCAAATGCTTTCAAAACTCATCTCAATTAAAGCTACAGCACACATCCTGAAAGTCACACGAATGTGACGCGGAGATTTCGCGCAACTCTCCAGTTGTGTGCCGTGGTGTCGCGACTCTCGTCTTGCCCCCTCTCAGGCCTGCTTATTTTAAACCTTTGCTGTGCATTAAGCTATAATAATATCATGACTGGTGTTGTGACCTGCAGAGTGTGAGTAGGCAATGCGCACTGCAGCCACTGCATCACCAACGTGCTTGCACGCTCGAGCGCGCCCCGCTAATTCTTCAGCCAGTATCGCTGCGAAGGGTGCACTGTTGTCTACGGCCATATCACGTTGAAAACGCCAGTTCTCGTCCGATCACTGAAGCTAAGCAACGTCGAGCCTGGTTAGTACTTGGATGGGTGACCGCCTGGGAATACCAGGTGCTGTAGACTTTTTTTTCTTTTTTCTGTCCTCAAACACAAAAACATTAGCAACACGCAATAGTAATATTATGATCAGTTACTTGAATAATATTTCTTCCAACTTGCTGATGTGAAATGTTTTTCAACACACTAACTCAAATGGAATATTCAACATTCCTTTCCAAAAAATAATACTATATTATATCATTCTTGCTTTTATTACATATTTTTATTTTTGAAATCTTTTTTGAATTTCTTTTGCTGCATGGCTTCACAAATTCCAAAAAAGAATTGTTTAAGACTTTCTCAAGAATAATATTTTATTTAATCAACTCTAATGCAGTGTTGAAATAATTCCAAAATTAAATTGCCTGATATACATGTGCAAATGCTTTCAAAACTCATCTCAATTAATGCTACAGCACACAACCTGAAAGTCACACGAATGTGACGCGGAGATTTCGCGCAACTCTCCAGTTGTGTGCCGTGGTGTCGCGACTCTCGTCTTGCACCCCTCTCAGACCTGCTTATTTTAAACCATTGCTGTGCATGAAGCTATAATAATATCATGACTGGTGTTGTGACCTGCAGAGTGTGAGTAGGCAATGCGCACTGCAGCCACTGCATCACCAACGTGCTTGCACGCTCGAGCGCGCCTCGCTAATTCTTCAGCCAGTATCGCTGCGAAGGGTGCACTGTTGTCTACGGCCATATCACGTTGAAAACGCCAGTTCTCGTCCGATCACTGAAGCTAAGCAACGTCAAGCCTGGTTAGTACTTGGATGGGTGACCGCCTGGGAATACCAGGTGCTGTAGACTTTTTTTTCTTTTTTCTCTCCTCAAACACAAAAACATTGGCAACACGCAATAGTAATATTATGATCAGTTACTTGAATAATATTTCTTCCGACTTCCTGATGTGAAATGTTTTTCAACACACTAACTCAAATGGAATATTCAACATTCCTTTCCAAAAAATAATACTATATTATATCATTCTTGTTTTTATTACATATTTTTATTTTTGAAATTCTTTTTGAATTTCTTCTGATGCATGGCTTCACAAATTCCAAAAAAGAATTGTTTAAGACTTTCTCAAGAATAATATTTTATTTAATCAACTCTAATGCAGTGTTGAAATAATTCCAAAAATAAATTGCCTGATATACATGTGCAAATGCTTTCAAAACTCATCTCAATTAAAGCTACAGCACACATCCTGAAAGTCACACGAATGTGACGCGGAGATTTCGCGCAACTCTCCAGTTGTGTGCCGTGGTGTCGCGACTCTCGTCTTGCCCCCTCTCAGGCCTGCTTATTTTAAACCTTTGCTGTGCATTAAGCTATAATAATATCATGACTGGTGTTGTGACCTGCAGAGTGTGAGTAGGCAATGCGCACTGCAGCCACTGCATCACCAACGTGCTTGCACGCTCGAGCGCGCCCCGCTAATTCTTCAGCCAGTATCGCTGCGAAGGGTGCACTGGTGTCTACGGCCATATCACGTTGAAAACGCCAGTTCTCGTCCGATCACTGAAGCTAAGCAACGTCAAGCCTGGTTAGTACTTGGATGGGTGACCGCCTGGGAATACCAGGTGCTGTAGACTTTTTTTTCTTTTTTCTCTCCTCAAACACAAAAACATTGGCAACACGCAATAGTAATATTATGATCAGTTACTTGAATAATATTTCTTCCAACTTCCTGATGTGAAATGTTTTTCAACACACTAACTCAAATGGAATATTCAACATTCCTTTCCAAAAAAAAATACTATATTATATCATTCTTGTTTTTATTACATATTTTTATTTTTGAAATTCTTTTTGAATTTCTTCTGATGCATGGCTTCACAAATTCCAAAAAAGAATTGTTTAAGACTTTCTCAAGAATAATATTTTATTTAATCAACTCTAATGCAGTGTTGAAATAATTCCAAAATTAAATTGCCTGATATACATGTGCAAATGCTTTCAAAACTCATCTCAATTAAAGCTACAGCACACATCCTGAAAGTCACACGAATGTGACGCGGAGATTTCGCGCAACTCTCCAGTTGTGTGCCGTGGTGTCGCGACTCTCGTCTTGCCCCCTCTCAGGCCTGCTTATTTTAAACTTTTGCTGTGCATTAAGCTATAATAATATCATGATTGGTGTTGTGACCTGCAGAGTGTGAGTAGGCAATGCGCACTGCAGCCACTGCATCACCAACGTGCTTGCACGCTCGAGCGCGCCCCGCTAATTCTTCAGCCAGTATCGCTGCGAAGGGTGCACTGTTGGCTACGGCCATATCACGTTGAAAACGCCAGTTCTCGTCCGATCACTGAAGCTAAGCAACGTCGAGCCTGGTTAGTACTTGGGTGGGTGACCGCCTGGGAATACCAGGTGCTGTAGACTTTTTTTTCTTTTTTCTGTCCTCAAACACAGAAACATTAGCAACACGCAATAGTAATATTATGATCAGTTACTTGAATAATATTTCTTCCAACTTGCTGATGTGAAATGTTTTTCAACACACTAACTCAAATGGAATATTCAACATTCCTTTCCAAAAAATAATACTATATTATATCATTCTTGTTTTTATTACATATTTTTATTTTTGAAATTTTTTTTGAGTTTCTTCTGATGCATGGCTTCACAAATTCCAAAAAAGAATTGTTTAAGACTTTCTCAAGAATAATATTTTATTTAATCAACTCTAATGCAGTGTTGAAATAATTCCAAAATTAAATTGCCTGATATACATGTGCAAATGCTTTCAAAACTCATCTCAATTAAAGCTACAGCACACATCCTGAAAGTCACACGAATGTGACGCGGAGATTTCGCGCAACTCTCCAGTTGTGTGCCATGGTGTCGCGACTCTCGTCTTGCCCCCTCTCAGGCCTGCTTATTTTAAACCTTTGCTGTGCATTAAGCTATAATAATATCATGACTGGTGTTGTGACCTGCAGAGTGTGAGTAGGCAATGCGCACTGCAGCCACTGCATCACCAACGTGCTTGCACGCTCGAGCGCGCCCCGCTAATTCTTCAGCCAGTATCGCTGCGAAGGGTGCACTGTTGTCTACGGCCATATCACGTTGAAAACGCCAGTTCTCGTCCGATCACTGAAGCTAAGCAACTTCGAGCCTGGTTAGTACTTGGATGGGTGACCGCCTGGGAATACCAGGTGCTGTAGACTTTTTTTTCTTTTTTCTCTCCTCAAACACAAAAACATTAGCAACACGCAATAGTAATATTATGATCAGTTACTTGAATAATATTTCTTCCAACTTGCTGATGTGAAATGTTTTTCAACACACTAACTCAAATGGAATATTCAACATTCCTTTCCAAAAAATAATACTATATTATATCATTCTTGTTTTTATTACATATTTTTATTTTTGAAATTTTTTTTGAATTTCTTCTGATGCATGGCTTCACAAATTCCAAAAAAGAATTGTTTAAGACTTTCCCAAGAATAATATTTTATTTAATCAACTCTAATGCAGTGTTGAAATAATTCCAAAATTAAATTGCCTGATATACATGTGCAAATGCTTTCAAAACTCATCTCAATTAATGCTACAGCACACAACCTGAAAGTCACACGAATGTGACGCGGAGACTTCGCGCAACTCTCCAGTTGTGTGCCGTGGTGTCGCGACTCTCGTCTTGCACCCCTCTCAGACCTGCTTATTTTAAACCATTGCTGTGCATTAAGCTATAATAATATCATGACTGGTGTTGTGACCTGCAGAGTGTGAGTAGGCAATGCCCACTGCAGCCACTGCATCACCAACGTGCTTGCACGCTCGAGCGCGCCTCGCTAATTCTTCAGCCAGTATCGCTGCGAAGGGTGAATTGTTGTCTACGGCCATATCACGTTGAAAACGCCAGTTCTCGTCCGATCACTGAAGCTAAGCAACGTCAAGCCTGGTTAGTACTTGGATGGGTGACCGCCTGGGAATACCAGGTGCTGTAGACTTTTTTTTCCTTTTTTCCCTCCTCAAACACAAAAACATCGGCAACACGCAATAGTAATATTATGATCAGTTACTTGAATAATATTTCTTCCAACTTCCTGATGTGAAATGTTTTTCAACACACTAACTCAAATGGAATATTCAACATTCCTTTCCAAAAAATAATACTATATTATATCATTCTTGTTTTTATTACATATTTTCATTTTTGAAATTCTTTTTGAATTTCTTCTGATGCATGGCTTCACAAATTCCAAAAAAAATTGTTTAAGACTTTCTCAAGAATAATATTTTATTTAATCAACTCTAATGCAGTGTTGAAATAATTCCAAAATTAAATTGCCTGATATACATGTGCAAATGCTTTCAAAACTCATCTCAATTAAAGCTACAGCACACATCCTGAAAGTCACACGAACGTGACGCGGAGATTTCGCGCAACTCTCCAGTTGTGTGCCGTGGTGTCGCGACTCTCGTCTTGCCCCCTCTCAGGCCTGCTTATTTTAAACCTTTGCTGTGCATTAAGCTATAATAATATCATGACTGGTGTTGTGACCTGCAGAGTGTGAGTAGGCAATGCGCACTGCAGCCACTGCATCACCAACGTGCTTGCACGCTCGAGCGCGCCCCGCTAATTCTTCAGCCAGTATCGCTGCGAAGGGTGCACTGTTGTCTACGACCATATCACGTTGAAAACGCCAGTTCTCGTCCGATCACTGAAGCTAAGCAACGTCGAGCCTGGTTAGTACTTGGGTGGGTGACCGCCTAGGAATACCAGGTGCTGTAGACTTTTTTTTCTTTTTTCTGTCCTCAAACACAAAAACATTAGCAACACGCAATAGTAATATTATGATCAGTTACTTGAATAATAATTCTTCCAACTCGCTGATGTGAAATGTTTTTCAACACACTAACTCAAATGGAATATTCAACATTCCTTTCCAAAAAATAATACTATATTATATCATTCTTGTTTTTATTACACATTTTTATTTTTGAAATTTTTTTTGAATTTCTTCTGATGCATGGCTTCACAAATTCCAAAAAAGAATTGTTTAAGACTTTCTCAAGAATAATATTTTATTTAATCAACTCTAATGCAGTGTTGAAATAATTCCAAAATTAAATTGCCTGATATACATGTGCAAATGCTTTCAAAACTCATCTCAATTAATGCTACAGCACACAACCTGAAAGTCACACGAATGTGACGCGGAGATTTCGCGCAACTCTCCAGTTGTGTGCGGTGGTGTCGCGACTCTCGTCTTGCACCCCTCTCAGACCTGCTTATTTTAAACCATTGCTGTGCATTAAGCTATAATAATATCATGACTGGTGTTGTGACCTGCAGAGTGTGAGTAGGCAATGCGCACTGCAGCCACTGCATCACCAACGTGCTTGCACGCTCGAGCGCGCCCCGCTAATTCTTCAGCCAGTATCGCTGCGAAGGGTGCACTGTTGTCTACGGCCATATCACGTTGAAAACGCCAGTTCTCGTCCGATCACTGAAGCTAAGCAACGTCAAGCCTGGTTAGTACTTGGATGGGTGACCGCCTGGGAATACCAGGTGCTGTAGACTTTTTTTTCTTTTTTCTGTCCTCAAACACAAAAACATTGGCAACACGCAATAGTAATATTATGATCAGTTACTTGAATAATATTTCTTCCAACTTGCTGATGTGAAATGTTTTTCAACACACTAACTCAAATGGAATATTCAACATTCCTTTCCAAAAAATAATACTTCATTATATCATTCTTGTTTTTATTACATATTTTTATTTTTGAAATTTTTTTTGAATTTCTTCTGATGCATGGCTTCACAAATTCCAAAAAAGAATTGTTTAAGACTTTCTCAAGAATAATATTTTATTTAATCAACTCTAATGCAGTGTTGAAATAATTCCAAAATTAAATTGCCTGATATACATGTGCAAATGCTTTCAAAACTCATCTCAATCAATGCTACAGCACACATCCTGAAAGTCACACGAATGTGACGCGGAGATTTCGCGCAACTCTCCAGTTGTGTGCCGTGGTGTCGCGACTCTCGTCTTGCCCCCTCTCAGGCCTGCTTATTTTAAACCTTTGCTGTGCATTAAGCTATAATAATATCATGACTGCTGTTGTGACCTGCAGAGCGTGAGTAGGCAATGCGCACTGCAGCCACTGCATCACCAACGTGCTTGCACGCTCGAGCGCGCCTCGCTAATTCTTCAGCCAGTATCGCTGCGAAGGGTGCACTGTTGTCTACGGCCATATCACGTTGAAAACGCCAGTTCTCGTCCGATCACTGAAGCTAAGCAACGTCGAGCCTGGTTAGTACTTGGATGAGTGACCGCCTGGGAATACCAGGTGCTGTAGACTTTTTTTTCTTTTTTCTCTCCTCAAACACAAAAACATTGGCAACACGCAATAGTAATATTATGATCAGTTACTTGAATAATATTTCTTCCAACTTGCTGATGTGAAATGTTTTTCAACACACTAACTCAAATGGAATATTCAACATTCCTTTCCAAAAAATAATACTATATTATATCATTCTTGCTTTTTATTACATAATTTTATTTTTGAAATTCTTTTTGAATTTCTTCTGATGCATGGCTTCACAAATTCCAAAAAAGAATTGTTTAAGACTTTCTCAAGAATAATATTTTATTTAATCAACTCTAATGCAGTGTTGAAATAATTCCAAAATTAAATTGCCTGATATACATGTGCAAATGCTTTCAAAACTCATCTCAATTAATGCTACAGCACACATCCTGAAAGTCACACGAATGTGACGCGGAGATTTCGCGCAACTCTGCAGTTGTGTGCCGTGGTGTCGCGACTCTCGTCTTGCACCCCTCTCAGGCCTGCTTATTTTAAACCTTTGCTGTGCATTAAGCTATAATAATATCATGACTGGTGTTGTGACCTGCAGAGTGTGAGTAGGCAATGCGCACTGCAGCCACTGCATCACCAACGTGCTTGCACGCTCGAGCGCGCCTCGCTAACTCTCCAGTTGTGTGCCGTGGTGTCGCGACTCTCGTCTTGCACCCCTCTCAGGCCTGCTTATTTTAAACCTTTGCTGTGCATTAAGCTATAATAATATCATGACTGGTGTTGTGACCTGCAGAGTGTGAGTAGGCAATGCGCACTGCAGCCACTGCATCACCAACGTGCTTGCACGATCGAGCGCGCCCCGCTAATTCTTCAGCCAGTATCGCTGCGAAGGGTGCACTGTTGTCTACGGCCATATCACGTTGAAAACGCCAGTTCTCGTCCGATCACTGAAGCTAAGCAACGTCGAGCCTGGTTAGTACTTGGATGGGTGACCGCCTGGGAATACCAGGTGCTGTAGACTTTTTTTTCTTTTTTCTCTCCTCAAACACAAAAACATTGGCAACACGCAATAGTAATATTATGATCAGTTACTTGAATAATATTTCTTCCAACTTGCTGATGTGAAATGTTTTTCAACACACTAACTCAAATGGAATATTCAACATTCCTTTCCAAAAAATAATACTATATTATATCATTCTTGTTTTTATTACATATTTTTATTTTTGAAATTCTTTTTGAATTTCTTCTGATGCATGGCTTCACAAATTCCAAAAAAGAATTGTTTAAGACTTTCTCAAGAATAATATTTTATTTAATCAACTCTAATGCAGTGTTGAAATAATTCCAAAATTAAATTGCCTGATATACATGTGCAAATGCTTTCAAAACTCATCTCAATTAAAGCTACAGCACACATCCTGAAAGTCACACGAATGTGACGCGGAGATTTCGCGCAACTCTCCAGTTGTGTGCCGTGGTGTCGCGACTCTCGTCTTGCCCCCTCTCAGGCCTGCTTATTTTAAACCTTTGCTGTGCATTAAGCTATAATAATATCATGACTGGTGTTGTGACCTGCAGAGCGTGAGTAGGCAATGCGCACTGCAGCCACTGCATCACCAACGTGCTTGCACGCTCGAGCGCGCCCCGCTAATTCTTCAGCCAGTATCGCTGCGAAGGGTGCACTGTTGTCTACGGCCATATCACGTTGAAAACGCCAGTTCTCGTCCGATCACTGAAGCTAAGCAACGTCGAGCCTGGTTAGTACTTGGATGGGTGACCGCCTGGGAATACCAGGTGCTGTAGACTTTTTTTTCTTTTTTCTCTCCTCAAACACAAAAACATTGGCAACACGCAATAGTAATATTATGATCAGTTACTTGATTAATATTTCTTCCAACTTGCTGATGTGAAATGTTTTTCAACACACTAACTCAAATGGAATATTTAACATTCCTTTCCAAAAAATAATATTATATTATATCATTCTTGCTTTTTATTACATGTTTGTATTTTTGAACTTCTTTTTGAATTTCTTCCGATGCATGGCTTCACAAATTCCAAAAAAGAATTGTTTAAGACATTCTCAAGAATAATATTTTATTTAATCAACTCTAATGCAGTGTTGAAATAATTCCAAAATTAAATTGCCTGATATACATGTGCAAATGCTTTCAAAACTCATCTCAATCAATGCTACAGCACACATCCTGAAAATCACACGAATGTGACGCGGAGATTTTGCGCAACTCTCCAGTTGTGTGCCGTGGTGTCGCGACTCTCGTCTTGCCCCCTCTCAGGCCTGCTTATTTTAAACCTTTGCTGTGCATTAAGCTATAATAATATCATGACTGGTGTTGTGACCTGCAGAGTGTGAGTAGGCAATGCGCACTGCAGCCACTGCATCACCAACGTGCTTGCACGCTCGAGCGCGCCCCGCTAATTCTTCAGCCAGTATCGCTGCGAAGGGTGCACTGTTGTCTACGGCCATATCACGTTGAAAACGCCAGTTCTCGTCCGATCACTGAAGCTAAGCAACGTCGAGCCTGGTTAGTACTTGGATGGGTGACCGCCTGGGAATACCAGGTGCTGTAGACTTTTTTTTCTTTTTTCTCTCCTCAAACACAAAAACATTAGCAACACGCAATAGTAATATTATGATCAGTTACTTGAACAATATTTCTTCCAACTTGCTGATGTGAAATGTTTTTCAACACAATAACTCAAATGGAATATTCAACATTCCTTTCCAAAAAATAATATTATATTATATCATTCTTGCTTTTTATTACATATTTTGCTTTTTGAAATTCTTTTTGAATTTCTTCTGATGCATGGCTTCACAAATTCCAAAAAAGAATTGTTTAAGACTTTCTCAAGAATAATATTTTATTTAATCAACTCTAATGCAGTGTTGAAATAATTCCAAAATTAAATTGCCTGATATACATGTGCAAATGCTTTCAAAACTCATCTCAATCAATGCTACAGCACACATCCTGAAAGTCACACGAATGTGACGCGGAGATTTTGCGCAACTCTCCAGTTGTGTGCCGTGGTGTCGCGACTCTCGTCTTGCCCCCTCTCAGGCCTGCTTATTTTAAACCTTTGCTGTGCATTAAGCTATAATAATATCATGACTGGTGTTGTGACCTGCAGAGTGTGAGTAGGCAATGCGCACTGCAGCCACTGCATCACCAACGTGCTTGCACGCTCGAGCGCGCCCCGCTAATTCTTCAGCCAGTATCGCTGCGAAGGGTGCACTGTTGTCTACGGCCATATCACGTTGAAAACGCCAGTTCTCGTCCGATCACTGAAGCTAAGCAACGTCGAGCCTGGTTAGTACTTGGATGGGTGACCGCCTGGGAATACCAGGTGCTGTAGACTTTTTTTTCTTTTTTCTCTCCTCAAACACAAAAACATTAGCAACACGCAATAGTAATATTATGATCAGTTACTCGAATAATATTTCTTCCAACTTGCTGATGTGAAATGTTTTTCAACACACTAACTCAAATGGAATATTCAACATTCCTTTCCAAAAAATTATATTATATTATATCATTCTTGCTTTTTATTACATATTTTTATTTTTGAAAATCTTTTTGAATTTCTTCTGATGCATGGCTTCACAAATTCCAAAAAAGAATTGTTTAAGACTTTCTCAAGAATAATATTTTATTTAATCAACTCTAATGCAGTGTTGAAATAATTCCAAAATTAAATTGCCTGATATACATGTGCAAATGCTTTCAAAACTCATCTCAATCAATGCTACAGCACACATCCTGAAAGTCACACGAATGTGACGCGGAGATTTTGCGCAACTCTCCAGTTGTGTGCCGTGGTGTCGCGACTCTCGTCTTGCCCCCTCTCAGGCCTGCTTATTTTAAACCTTTGCTGTGCATTAAGCTATAATAATATCATGACTGGTGTTGTGACCTGCAGAGTGTGAGTAGGCAATGCGCACTGCAGCCACTGCATCACCAACGTGCTTGCACGCTCGAGCGCGCCCCGCTAATTCTTCAGCCAGTATCGCTGCGAAGGGTGCACTGTTGTCTACGGCCATATCACGTTGAAAACGCCAGTTCTCGTCCGATCACTGAAGCTAAGCAACGTCGAGCCTGGTTAGTACTTGGATGGGTGACCGCCTGGGAATACCAGGTGCTGTAGACTTTTTTTTCTTTTTTCTCTCCTCAAACACAAAAACATTAGCAACACGCAATAGTAATATTATGATCAGTTACTTGAATAATATTTCTTCCAACTTGCTGATGTGAAATGTTTTTCAACACAATAACTCAAATGGAATATTCAACATTCCTTTCCAAAAAATAATATTATATTATATCATTCTTGCTTTTTATTACATATTTTTATTTTTGAAATTCTTTTTGAATTTCTTCTGATGCATGGCTTCACAAATTCCAAAAAAGAATTGTTTAAGACTTTCTCAAGAATAATATTTTATTTAATCAACTCTAATGCAGTGTTGAAATAATTCCAAAATTAAATTGCCTGATATACATGTGCAAATGCTTTCAAAACTCATCTCAATCAATGCTACAGCACACATCCTGAAAGTCACACGAATGTGACGCGGAGATTTTGCGCAACTCTCCAGTTGTGTGCCGTGGTGTCGCGACTCTCGTCTTGCCCCCTCTCAGGCCTGCTTATTTTAAACCTTTGCTGTGCATTAAGCTATAATAATATCATGACTGGTGTTGTGACCTGCAGAGTGTGAGTAGGCAATGCGCACTGCAGCCACTGCATCACCAACGTGCTTGCACGCTCGAGCGCGCCCCGCTAATTCTTCAGCCAGTATCGCTGCGAAGGGTGCACTGTTGTCTACGGCCATATCACGTTGAAAACGCCAGTTCTCGTCCGATCACTGAAGCTAAGCAACGTCGAGCCTGGTTAGTACTTGGATGGGTGACCGCCTGGGAATACCAGGTGCTGTAGACTTTTTTTTCTTTTTTCTCTCCTCAAACACAAAAACATTAGCAACACGCAATAGTAATATTATGATCAGTTACTTGAATAATAATTCTTCCAACTCGCTGATGTGAAATGTTTTTCAACACACTAACTCAAATGGAATATTCAACATTCCTTTCCAAAAAATAATACTATATTATATCATTCTTGTTTTTATTACACATTTTTATTTTTGAAATTTTTTTTGAATTTCTTCTGATGCATGGCTTCACAAATTCCAAAAAAGAATTGTTTAAGACTTTCTCAAGAATAATATTTTATTTAATCAACTCTAATGCAGTGTTGAAATAATTCCAAAATTAAATTGCCTGATATACATGTGCAAATGCTTTCAAAACTCATCTCAATTAATGCTACAGCACACAACCTGAAAGTCACACGAATGTGACGCGGAGATTTCGCGCAACTCTCCAGTTGTGTGCGGTGGTGTCGCGACTCTCGTCTTGCACCCCTCTCAGACCTGCTTATTTTAAACCATTGCTGTGCATTAAGCTATAATAATATCATGACTGGTGTTGTGACCTGCAGAGTGTGAGTAGGCAATGCGCACTGCAGCCACTGCATCACCAACGTGCTTGCACGCTCGAGCGCGCCCCGCTAATTCTTCAGCCAGTATCGCTGCGAAGGGTGCACTGTTGTCTACGGCCATATCACGTTGAAAACGCCAGTTCTCGTCCGATCACTGAAGCTAAGCAACGTCGAGCCTGGTTAGTACTTGGATGGGTGACCGCCTGGGAATACCAGGTGCTGTAGACTTTTTTTTCTTTTTTCTCTCCTCAAACACAAAAACATTAGCAACACGCAATAGTAATATTATGATCAGTTACTCGAATAATATTTCTTCCAACTTGCTGATGTGAAATGTTTTTCAACACACTAACTCAAATGGAATATTCAACATTCCTTTCCAAAAAATTATATTATATTATATCATTCTTGCTTTTTATTACATATTTTTATTTTTGAAAATCTTTTTGAATTTCTTCTGATGCATGGCTTCACAAATTCCAAAAAAGAATTGTTTAAGACTTTCTCAAGAATAATATTTTATTTAATCAACTCTAATGCAGTGTTGAAATAATTCCAAAATTAAATTGCCTGATATACATGTGCAAATGCTTTCAAAACTCATCTCAATCAATGCTACAGCACACATCCTGAAAGTCACACGAATGTGACGCGGAGATTTTGCGCAACTCTCCAGTTGTGTGCCGTGGTGTCGCGACTCTCGTCTTGCCCCCTCTCAGGCCTGCTTATTTTAAACCTTTGCTGTGCATTAAGCTATAATAATATCATGACTGGTGTTGTGACCTGCAGAGTGTGAGTAGGCAATGCGCACTGCAGCCACTGCATCACCAACGTGCTTGCACGCTCGAGCGCGCCCCGCTAATTCTTCAGCCAGTATCGCTGCGAAGGGTGCACTGTTGTCTACGGCCATATCACGTTGAAAACGCCAGTTCTCGTCCGATCACTGAAGCTAAGCAACGTCGAGCCTGGTTAGTACTTGGATGGGTGACCGCCTGGGAATACCAGGTGCTGTAGACTTTTTTTTCTTTTTTCTCTCCTCAAACACAAAAACATTAGCAACACGCAATAGTAATATTATGATCAGTTACTTGAATAATATTTCTTCCAACTTGCTGATGTGAAATGTTTTTCAACACAATAACTCAAATGGAATATTCAACATTCCTTTCCAAAAAATAATATTATATTATATCATTCTTGCTTTTTATTACATATTTTTATTTTTGAAATTCTTTTTGAATTTCTTCTGATGCATGGCTTCACAAATTCCAAAAAAGAATTGTTTAAGACTTTCTCAAGAATAATATTTTATTTAATCAACTCTAATGCAGTGTTGAAATAATTCCAAAATTAAATTGCCTGATATACATGTGCAAATGCTTTCAAAACTCATCTCAATCAATGCTACAGCACACATCCTGAAAGTCACACGAATGTGACGCGGAGATTTTGCGCAACTCTCCAGTTGTGTGCCGTGGTGTCGCGACTCTCGTCTTGCCCCCTCTCAGGCCTGCTTATTTTAAACCTTTGCTGTGCATTAAGCTATAATAATATCATGACTGGTGTTGTGACCTGCAGAGTGTGAGTAGGCAATGCGCACTGCAGCCACTGCATCACCAACGTGCTTGCACGCTCGAGCGCGCCCCGCTAATTCTTCAGCCAGTATCGCTGCGAAGGGTGCACTGTTGTCTACGGCCATATCACGTTGAAAACGCCAGTTCTCGTCCGATCACTGAAGCTAAGCAACGTCGAGCCTGGTTAGTACTTGGATGGGTGACCGCCTGGGAATACCAGGTGCTGTAGACTTTTTTTTCTTTTTTCTCTCCTCAAACACAAAAACATTAGCAACACGCAATAGTAATATTATGATCAGTTACTTGAATAATAATTCTTCCAACTCGCTGATGTGAAATGTTTTTCAACACACTAACTCAAATGGAATATTCAACATTCCTTTCCAAAAAATAATACTATATTATATCATTCTTGTTTTTATTACACATTTTTATTTTTGAAATTTTTTTTGAATTTCTTCTGATGCATGGCTTCACAAATTCCAAAAAAGAATTGTTTAAGACTTTCTCAAGAATAATATTTTATTTAATCAACTCTAATGCAGTGTTGAAATAATTCCAAAATTAAATTGCCTGATATACATGTGCAAATGCTTTCAAAACTCATCTCAATTAATGCTACAGCACACAACCTGAAAGTCACACGAATGTGACGCGGAGATTTCGCGCAACTCTCCAGTTGTGTGCGGTGGTGTCGCGACTCTCGTCTTGCACCCCTCTCAGACCTGCTTATTTTAAACCATTGCTGTGCATTAAGCTATAATAATATCATGACTGGTGTTGTGACCTGCAGAGTGTGAGTAGGCAATGCGCACTGCAGCCACTGCATCACCAACGTGCTTGCACGCTCGAGCGCGCCCCGCTAATTCTTCAGCCAGTATCGCTGCGAAGGGTGCACTGTTGTCTACGGCCATATCACGTTGAAAACGCCAGTTCTCGTCCGATCACTGAAGCTAAGCAACGTCAAGCCTGGTTAGTACTTGGATGGGTGACCGCCTGGGAATACCAGGTGCTGTAGACTTTTTTTTCTTTTTTCTGTCCTCAAACACAAAAACATTGGCAACACGCAATAGTAATATTATGATCAGTTACTTGAATAATATTTCTTCCAACTTGCTGATGTGAAATGTTTTTCAACACACTAACTCAAATGGAATATTCAACATTCCTTTCCAAAAAATAATACTTCATTATATCATTCTTGTTTTTATTACATATTTTTATTTTTGAAATTTTTTTTGAATTTCTTCTGATGCATGGCTTCACAAATTCCAAAAAAGAATTGTTTAAGACTTTCTCAAGAATAATATTTTATTTAATCAACTCTAATGCAGTGTTGAAATAATTCCAAAATTAAATTGCCTGATATACATGTGCAAATGCTTTCAAAACTCATCTCAATCAATGCTACAGCACACATCCTGAAAGTCACACGAATGTGACGCGGAGATTTCGCGCAACTCTCCAGTTGTGTGCCGTGGTGTCGCGACTCTCGTCTTGCACCCCTCTCAGGCCTGCTTATTTTAAACCTTTGCTGTGCATTAAGCTATAATAATATCATGACTGCTGTTGTGACCTGCAGAGCGTGAGTAGGCAATGCGCACTGCAGCCACTGCATCACCAACGTGCTTGCACGCTCGAGCGCGCCTCGCTAATTCTTCAGCCAGTATCGCTGCGAAGGGTGCACTGTTGTCTACGGCCATATCACGTTGAAAACGCCAGTTCTCGTCCGATCACTGAAGCTAAGCAACGTCGAGCCTGGTTAGTACTTGGATGAGTGACCGCCTGGGAATACCAGGTGCTGTAGACTTTTTTTTCTTTTTTCTCTCCTCAAACACAAAAACATTGGCAACACGCAATAGTAATATTATGATCAGTTACTTGAATAATATTTCTTCCAACTTGCTGATGTGAAATGTTTTTCAACACACTAACTCAAATGGAATATTCAACATTCCTTTCCAAAAAATAATACTATATTATATCATTCTTGCTTTTTATTACATAATTTTATTTTTGAAATTCTTTTTGAATTTCTTCTGATGCATGGCTTCACAAATTCCAAAAAAGAATTGTTTAAGACTTTCTCAAGAATAATATTTTATTTAATCAACTCTAATGCAGTGTTGAAATAATTCCAAAATTAAATTGCCTGATATACATGTGCAAATGCTTTCAAAACTCATCTCAATTAATGCTACAGCACACATCCTGAAAGTCACACGAATGTGACGCGGAGATTTCGCGCAACTCTGCAGTTGTGTGCCGTGGTGTCGCGACTCTCGTCTTGCCCCCTCTCAGGCCTGCTTATTTTAAACCTTTGCTGTGCATTAAGCTATAATAATATCATGACTGGTGTTGTGACCTGCAGAGTGTGAGTAGGCAATGCGCACTGCAGCCACTGCATCACCAACGTGCTTGCACGCTCGAGCGCGCCCCGCTAATTCTTCAGCCAGTATCGCTGCGAAGGGTGCACTGTTGTCTACGGCCATATCACGTTGAAAACGCCAGTTCTCGTCCGATCACTGAAGCTAAGCAACGTCGAGCCTGGTTAGTACTTGGATGGGTGACCGCCTGGGAATACCAGGTGCTGTAGACTTTTTTTTCTTTTTTCTCTCCTCAAACACAAAAACATTAGCAACACGCAATAGTAATATTATGATCAGTTACTTGAATAATATTTCTTCCAACTTGCTGATGTGAAATGTTTTTCAACACACTAACTCAAATGGAATATTCAACATTCCTTTCCAAAAAATAATATTATATTATATCATTCTTGCTTTTTATTACATATTTTTATTTTTGAAATTCTTTTTGAATTTCTTCTGATGCATGGCTTCACAAATTCCAAAAAAGAATTGTTTAAGACTTTCTCAAGAATAATATTTTATTTAATCAACTCTAATGCAGTGTTGAAATAATTCCAAAATTAAATTGCCTGATATACATGTGCAAATGCTTTCAAAACTCATCTCAATCAATGCTACAGCACACATCCTGAAAGTCACACGAATGTGACGCGGAGATTTTGCGCAACTCTCCAGTTGTGTGCCGTGATGTCGCGACTCTCGTCTTGCCCCCTCTCAGGCCTGCTTATTTTAAACCTTTGCTGTGCATTAAGCTATAATAATATCATGACTGGTGTTGTGACCTGCAGAGTGTGAGTAGGCAATGCGCACTGCAGCCACTGCATCACCAACGTGCTTGCACGCTCGAGCGCGCCCCGCTAATTCTTCAGCCAGTATCGCTGCGAAGGGTGCACTGTTGTCTACGGCCATATCACGTTGAAAACGCCAGTTCTCGTCCGATCACTGAAGCTAAGCAACGTCGAGCCTGGTTAGTACTTGGATGGGTGACCGCCTGGGAATACCAGGTGCTGTAGACTTTTTTTTCTTTTTTCTCTCCTCAAACACAAAAACATTAGCAACACGCAATAGTAATATTATGATCAGTTACTTGAATAATATTTCTTCCAACTTGCTGATGTGAAATGTTTTTCAACACAATAACTCAAATGGAATATTCAACATTCCTTTCCAAAAAATAATATTATATTATATCATTCTTGTTTTTTATTACATATTTTTATTTTTGAAATTCTTTTTGAATTTCTTCTGATGCATGGCTTCACAAATTCCAAAAAAGAATTGTTTAAGACTTTCTCAAGAATAATATTTTATTTAATCAACTCTAATGCAGTGTTGAAATAATTCCAAAATTAAATTGCCTGATATACATGTGCAAATGCTTTCAAAACTCATCTCAATCAAAGCTACAGCACACATCCTGAAAGTCACACGAATGTGACGCGGAGATTTTGCGCAACTCTCCAGTTGTGTGCCGTGGTGTCGCGACTCTCGTCTTGCCCCCTCTCAGGCCTGCTTATTTTAAACCTTTGCTGTGCATTAAGCTATAATAATATCATGACTGGTGTTGTGACCTGCAGAGTGTGAGTAGGCAATGCGCACTGCAGCCACTGCATCACCAACGTGCTTGCACGCTCGAGCGCGCCCCGCTAATTCTTCAGCCAGTATCGCTGCGAAGGGTGCACTGTTGTCTACGGCCATATCACGTTGAAAACGCCAGTTCTCGTCCGATCACTGAAGCTAAGCAACGTCGAGCCTGGTTAGTACTTGGATGGGTGACCGCCTGGGAATACCAGGTGCTGTAGACTTTTTTTTCTTTTTTCTCTCCTCAAACACAAAAACATTAGCAACACGCAATAGTAATATTATGATCAGTTACTTGAATAATATTTCTTCCAACTTGCTGATGTGAAATGTTTTTCAACACAATAACTCAAATGGAATATTCAACATTCCTTTCCAAAAAATAATATTATATTATATCATTCTTGCTTTTTATTACATATTTTTATTTTTGAAATTCTTTTTGAATTTCTTCTGATGCATGGCTTCACAAATTCCAAAAAAGAATTGTTTAAGACTTTCTCAAGAATAATATTTTATTTAATCAACTCTAATGCAGTGTTGAAATAATTCCAAAATTAAATTGCCTGATATACATGTGCAAATGCTTTCAAAACTCATCTCAATCAAAGCTACAGCACACATCCTGAAAGTCACACGAATGTGACGCGGAGATTTTGCGCAACTCTCCAGTTGTGTGCCGTGGTGTCGCGACTCTCGTCTTGCCCCCTCTCAGGCCTGCTTATTTTAAACCTTTGCTGTGCATTAAGCTATAATAATATCATGACTGGTGTTGTGACCTGCAGAGTGTGAGTAGGCAATGCGCACTGCAGCCACTGCATCACCAACGTGCTTGCACGCTCGAGCGCGCCCCGCTAATTCTTCAGCCAGTATCGCTGCGAAGGGTGCACTGTTGTCTACGGCCATATCACGTTGAAAACGCCAGTTCTCGTCCGATCACTGAAGCTAAGCAACGTCGAGCCTGGTTAGTACTTGGATGGGTGACCGCCTGGGAATACCAGGTGCTGTAGACTTTTTTTTCTTTTTTCTCTCCTCAAACACAAAAACATTAGCAACACGCAATAGTAATATTATGATCAGTTACTTGAATAATATTTCTTCCAACTTGCTGATGTGAAATGTTTTTCAACACAATAACTCAAATGGAATATTCAACATTCCTTTCCAAAAAATAATATTATATTATATCATTCTTGCTTTTTATTACATATTTTTATTTTTGAAATTCTTTTTGAATTTCTTCTGATGCATGGCTTCACAAATTCCAAAAAAGAATTGTTTAAGACTTTCTCAAGAATAATATTTTATTTAATCAACTCTAATGCAGTGTTGAAATAATTCCAAAATTAAATTGCCTGATATACATGTGCAAATGCTTTCAAAACTCATCTCAATCAATGCTACAGCACACATCCTGAAAGTCACACGAATGTGACGCGGAGATTTTGCGCAACTCTCCAGTTGTGTGCCGTGGTGTCGCGACTCTCGTCTTGCCCCCTCTCAGGCCTGCTTATTTTAAACCTTTGCTGTGCATTAAGCTATAATAATATCATGACTGGTGTTGTGACCTGCAGAGTGTGAGTAGGCAATGCGCACTGCAGCCACTGCATCACCAACGTGCTTGCACGCTCGAGCGCGCCCCGCTAATTCTTCAGCCAGTATCGCTGCGAAGGGTGCACTGTTGTGTACGGCCATATCACGTTGAAAACGCCAGTTCTCGTCCGATCACTGAAGCTAAGCAACGTCGAGCCTGGTTAGTACTTGGATGGGTGACCGCCTGGGAATACCAGGTGCTGTAGACTTTTTTTTCTTTTTTCTCTCCTCAAACACAAAAACATTAGCAACACGCAATAGTAATATTATGATCAGTTACTCGAATATTATTTCTTCCAACTTGCTGATGTGAAATGTTTTTCAACACACTAACTCAAATGGAATATTTAACATTCCTTTCCAAAAAATAATATTATATTATATCATTCTTGCTTTTTATTACATGTTTTTATTTTTGAAATTCTTTTTGAATTTCTTCTGATGCATGGCTTCACAAATTCCAAAAAAGAATTGTTTAAGACTTTCTCAAGAATAATATTTTATTTAATCAACTCTAATGCAGTGTTGAAATAATTCCAAAATTAAATTGCCTGATATACATGTGCAAATGCTTTCAAAACTCATCTCAATCAATGCTACAGCACACATCCTGAAAGTCACACGAATGTGACGCGGAGATTTTGCGCAACTCTCCGGTTGTGTGCCGTGGTGTCGCGACTCTCGTCTTGCCCCCTCTCAGGCCTGCTTATTTTAAACCTTTGCTGTGCATTAAGCTATAATAATATCATGACTGGTGTTGTGACCTGCAGAGTGTGAGTAGGCAATGCGCACTGCAGCCACTGCATCACCAACGTGCTTGCACGCTCGAGCGCGCCCCGCTAATTCTTCAGCCAGTATCGCTGCGAAGGGTGCACTGTTGTCTACGGCCATATCACGTTGAAAACGCCAGTTCTCGTCCGATCACTGAAGCTAAGCAACGTCGAGCCTGGTTAGTACTTGGATGGGTGACCGCCTGGGAATACCAGGTGCTGTAGACTTTTTTTTCTTTTTTCTCTCCTCAAACACAAAAACATTAGCAACACGCAATAGTAATATTATGATCAGTTACTCGAATATTATTTCTTCCAACTTGCTGATGTGAAATGTTTTTCAACACACTAACTCAAATGGAATATTTAACATTCCTTTCCAAAAAATAATATTATATTATATCATTCTTGCTTTTTATTACATGTTTTTATTTTTGAAATTCTTTTTGAATTTCTTCTGATGCATGGCTTCACAAATTCCAAAAAAGAATTGTTTAAGACTTTCTCAAGAATAATATTTTATTTAATCAACTCTAATGCAGTGTTGAAATAATTCCAAAATTAAATTGCCTGATATACATGTGCAAATGCTTTCAAAACTCATCTCAATCAATGCTACAGCACACATCCTGAAAGTCACACGAATGTGACGCGGAGATTTTGCGCAACTCTCCAGTTGTGTGCCGTGGTGTCGCGACTCTCGTCTTGCCCCCTCTCAGGCCTGCTTATTTTAAACCTTTGCTGTGCATTAAGCTATAATAATATCATGACTGGTGTTGTGACCTGCAGAGTGTGAGTAGGCAATGCGCACTGCAGCCACTGCATCACCAACGTGCTTGCACGCTCGAGCGCGCCCCGCTAATTCTTCAGCCAGTATCGCTGCGAAGGGTGCACTGTTGTCTACGGCCATATCACGTTGAAAACGCCAGTTCTCGTCCGATCACTGAAGCTAAGCAACGTCGAGCCTGGTTAGTACTTGGATGGGTGACCGCCTGGGAATACCAGGTGCTGTAGACTTTTTTTTCTTTTTTCTCTCCTCAAACACAAAAACATTAGCAACACGCAATAGTAATATTATGATCAGTTACTCGAATAATATTTCTTCCAACTTGCTGATGTGAAATGTTTTTCAACACACTAACTCAAATGGAATATTCAACATTCCTTTCCAAAAAATAATATTATATTATATCATTCTTGCTTTTTATTACATGTTTTTATTTTTGAAATTCTTTTTGAATTTCTTCTGATGCATGGCTTCACAAATTCCAAAAAAGAATTGTTTAAGACTTTCTCAAGAATAATATTTTATTTAATCAACTCTAATGCAGTGTTGAAATAATTCCAAAATTAAATTGCCTGATATACATGTGCAAATGCTTTCAAAACTCATCTCAATCAATGCTACAGCACACATCCTGAAAGTCACACGAATGTGACGCGGAGATTTTGCGCAACTCTCCAGTTGTGTGCCGTGGTGTCGCGACTCTCGTCTTGCCCCCTCTCAGGCCTGCTTATTTTAAACCTTTGCTGTGCATTAAGCTATAATAATATCATGACTGGTGTTGTGACCTGCAGAGTGTGAGTAGGCAATGCGCACTGCAGCCACTGCATCACCAACGTGCTTGCACGCTCGAGCGCGCCCCGCTAATTCTTCAGCCAGTATCGCTGCGAAGGGTGCACTGTTGTCTACGGCCATATCACGTTGAAAACGCCAGTTCTCGTCCGATCACTGAAGCTAAGCAACGTCGAGCCTGGTTAGTACTTGGATGGGTGACCGCCTGGGAATACCAGGTGCTGTAGACTTTTTTTTCTTTTTTCTCTCCTCAAACACAAAAACATTAGCAACACGCAATAGTAATATTATGATCAGTTACTCGAATAATATTTCTTCCAACTTGCTGATGTGAAATGTTTTTCAACACACTAACTCAAATGGAATATTCAACATTCCTTTCCAAAAAATAATATTATATTATATCATTCTTGCTTTTTATTACATATTTTTATTTTTGAAATTCTTTTTGAATTTCTTCTGATGCATGGCTTCACAAATTCCAAAAAAGAATTGTTTAAGACTTTCTCAAGAATAATATTTTATTTAATCAACTCTAATGCAGTGTTGAAATAATTCCAAAATTAAATTGCCTGATATACATGTGCAAATGCTTTCAAAACTCATCTCAATCAATGCTACAGCACACATCCTGAAAGTCACACGAATGTGACGCGGAGATTTTGCGCAACTCTCCAGTTGTGTGCCGTGGTGTCGCGACTCTCGTCTTGCCCCCTCTCAGGCCTGCTTATTTTAAACCTTTGCTGTGCATTAAGCTATAATAATATCATGACTGGTGTTGTGACCTGCAGAGTGTGAGTAGGCAATGCGCACTGCAGCCACTGCATCACCAACGTGCTTGCACGCTCGAGCGCGCCCCGCTAATTCTTCAGCCAGTATCGCTGCGAAGGGTGCACTGTTGTCTACGGCCATATCACGTTGAAAACGCCAGTTCTCGTCCGATCACTGAAGCTAAGCAACGTCGAGCCTGGTTAGTACTTGGATGGGTGACCGCCTGGGAATACCAGGTGCTGTAGACTTTTTTTTCTTTTTTCTCTCCTCAAACACAAAAACATTAGCAACACGCAATAGTAATATTATGATCAGTTACTTGAATATTATTTCTTCCAACTTGCTGATGTGAAATGTTTTTCAACACACTAACTCAAATGGAATATTTAACATTCCTTTCCAAAAAATAATATTATATTATATCATTCTTGCTTTTTATTACATGTTTTTATTTTTGAAATTCTTTTTGATTTTCTTCTGATGCATGGCTTCACAAATTCCAAAAAAGAATTGTTTAAGACTTTCTCAAGAATAATATTTTATTTAATCAACTCTAATGCAGTGTTGAAATAATTCCAAAATTAAATTGCCTGATATACATGTGCAAATGCTTTCAAAACTCATCTCAATCAATGCTACAGCACACATCCTGAAAGTCACACGAATGTGACGCGGAGATTTTGCGCAACTCTCCAGTTGTGTGCCGTGGTGTCGCGACTCTCGTCTTGCCCCCTCTCAGGCCTGCTTATTTTAAACCTTTGCTGTGCATTAAGCTATAATAATATCATGACTGGTGTTGTGACCTGCAGAGTGTGAGTAGGCAATGCGCACTGCAGCCACTGCATCACCAACGTGCTTGCACGCTCGAGCGCGCCCCGCTAATTCTTCAGCCAGTATCGCTGCGAAGGGTGCACTGTTGTCTACGGCCATATCACGTTGAAAACGCCAGTTCTCGTCCGATCACTGAAGCTAAGCAACGTCGAGCCTGGTTGGTACTTGGATGGGTGACCGCCTGGGAATACCAGGTGCTGTAGACTTTTTTTTCTTTTTTCTCTCCTCAAACACAAAAACATTAGCAACACGCAATAGTAATATTATGATCAGTTACTCGAATATTATTTCTTCCAACTTGCTGATGTGAAATGTTTTTCAACACACTAACTCAAATGGAATATTTAACATTCCTTTCCAAAAAATAATATTATATTATATCATTCTTGCTTTTTATTACATGTTTTTATTTTTGAAATTCTTTTTGAATTTCTTCTGATGCATGGCTTCACAAATTCCAAAAAAGAATTGTTTAAGACTTTCTCAAGAATAATATTTTATTTAATCAACTCTAATGCAGTGTTGAAATAATTCCAAAATTAAATTGCCTGATATACATGTGCAAATGCTTTCAAAACTCATCTCAATCAATGCTACAGCACACATCCTGAAAGTCACACGAATGTGACGCGGAGATTTTGCGCAACTCTCCAGTTGTGTGCCGTGGTGTCGCGACTCTCGTCTTGCCCCCTCTCAGGCCTGCTTATTTTAAACCTTTGCTGTGCATTAAGCTATAATAATATCATGACTGGTGTTGTGACCTGCAGAGTGTGAGTAGGCAATGCGCACTGCAGCCACTGCATCACCAACGTGCTTGCACGCTCGAGCGCGCCCCGCTAATTCTTCAGCCAGTATCGCTGCGAAGGGTGCACTGTTGTCTACGGCCATATCACGTTGAAAACGCCAGTTCTCGTCCGATCACTGAAGCTAAGCAACGTCGAGCCTGGTTAGTACTTGGATGGGTGACCGCCTGGGAATACCAGGTGCTGTAGACTTTTTTTTCTTTTTTCTCTCCTCAAACACAAAAACATTAGCAACACGCAATAGTAATATTATGATCAGTTACTTGAATATTATTTCTTCCAACTTGCTGATGTGAAATGTTTTTCAACACACTAACTCAAATGGAATATTTAACATTCCTTTCCAAAAAATAATATTATATTATATCATTCTTGCTTTTTATTACATGTTTTTATTTTTGAAATTCTTTTTGATTTTCTTCTGATGCATGGCTTCACAAATTCCAAAAAAGAATTGTTTAAGACTTTCTCAAGAATAATATTTTATTTAATCAACTCTAATGCAGTGTTGAAATAATTCCAAAATTAAATTGCCTGATATACATGTGCAAATGCTTTCAAAACTCATCTCAATCAAAGCTACAGCACACATCCTGAAAGTCACACGAATGTGACGCGGAGATTTTGCGCAACTCTCCAGTTGTGTGCCGTGGTGTCGCGACTCTCGTCTTGCCCCCTCTCAGGCCTGCTTATTTTAAACCTTTGCTGTGCATTAAGCTATAATAATACCATGACTGGTGTTGTGACCTGCAGAGTGTGAGTAGGCAATGCGCACTGCAGCCACTGCATCACCAACGTGCTTGCACGCTCGAGCGCGCCCCGCTAATTCTTCAGCCAGTATCGCTGCGAAGGGTGCACTGTTGTCTACGGCCATATCACGTTGAAAACGCCAGTTCTCGTCCGATCACTGAAGCTAAGCAACGTCGAGCCTGGTTAGTACTTGGATGGGTGACCGCCTGGGAATACCAGGTGCTGTAGACTTTTTTTTCTTTTTTCTCTCCTCAAACACAAAAACATTAGCAACACGCAATAGTAATATTATGATCAGTTACTCGAATATTATTTCTTCCAACTTGCTGATGTGAAATGTTTTTCAACACACTAACTCAAATGGAATATTTAACATTCCTTTCCAAAAAATAATATTATATTATATCATTCTTGCTTTTTATTACATGTTTTTATTTTTGAAATTCTTTTTGAATTTCTTCTGATGCATGGCTTCACAAATTCCAAAAAAGAATTGTTTAAGACTTTCTCAAGAATAATATTTTATTTAATCAACTCTAATGCAGTGTTGAAATAATTCCAAAATTAAATTGCCTGATATACATGTGCAAATGCTTTCAAAACTCATCTCAATCAATGCTACAGCACACATCCTGAAAGTCACACGAATGTGACGCGGAGATTTTGCGCAACTCTCCAGTTGTGTGCCGTGGTGTCGCGACTCTCGTCTTGCCCCCTCTCAGGCCTGCTTATTTTAAACCTTTGCTGTGCATTAAGCTATAATAATATCATGACTGGTGTTGTGACCTGCAGAGTGTGAGTAGGCAATGCGCACTGCAGCCACTGCATCACCAACGTGCTTGCACGCTCGAGCGCGCCCCGCTAATTCTTCAGCCAGTATCGCTGCGAAGGGTGCACTGTTGTCTACGGCCATATCACGTTGAAAACGCCAGTTCTCGTCCGATCACTGAAGCTAAGCAACGTCGAGCCTGGTTAGTACTTGGATGGGTGACCGCCTGGGAATACCAGGTGCTGTAGACTTTTTTTTCTTTTTTCTCTCCTCAAACACAAAAACATTAGCAACACGCAATAGTAATATTATGATCAGTTACTTGAATATTATTTCTTCCAACTTGCTGATGTGAAATGTTTTTCAACACACTAACTCAAATGGAATATTTAACATTCCTTTCCAAAAAATAATATTATATTATATCATTCTTGCTTTTTATTACATGTTTTTATTTTTGAAATTCTTTTTGATTTTCTTCTGATGCATGGCTTCACAAATTCCAAAAAAGAATTGTTTAAGACTTTCTCAAGAATAATATTTTATTTAATCAACTCTAATGCAGTGTTGAAATAATTCCAAAATTAAATTGCCTGATATACATGTGCAAATGCTTTCAAAACTCATCTCAATCAAAGCTACAGCACACATCCTGAAAGTCACACGAATGTGACGCGGAGATTTTGCGCAACTCTCCAGTTGTGTGCCGTGGTGTCGCGACTCTCGTCTTGCCCCCTCTCAGGCCTGCTTATTTTAAACCTTTGCTGTGCATTAAGCTATAATAATACCATGACTGGTGTTGTGACCTGCAGAGTGTGAGTAGGCAATGCGCACTGCAGCCACTGCATCACCAACGTGCTTGCACGCTCGAGCGCGCCCCGCTAATTCTTCAGCCAGTATCGCTGCGAAGGGTGCACTGTTGTCTACGGCCATATCACGTTGAAAACGCCAGTTCTCGTCCGATCACTGAAGCTAAGCAACGTCGAGCCTGGTTAGTACTTGGATGGGTGACCGCCTGGGAATACCAGGTGCTGTAGACTTTTTTTTCTTTTTTCTCTCCTCAAACACAAAAACATTAGCAACACGCAATAGTAATATTATGATCAGTTACTCGAATATTATTTCTTCCAACTTGCTGATGTGAAATGTTTTTCAACACACTAACTCAAATGGAATATTTAACATTCCTTTCCAAAAAATAATATTATATTATATCATTCTTGCTTTTTATTACATGTTTTTATTTTTGAAATTCTTTTTGAATTTCTTCTGATGCATGGCTTCACAAATTCCAAAAAAGAATTGTTTAAGACTTTCTCAAGAATAATATTTTATTTAATCAACTCTAATGCAGTGTTGAAATAATTCCAAAATTAAATTGCCTGATATACATGTGCAAATGCTTTCAAAACTCATCTCAATCAATGCTACAGCACACATCCTGAA
The DNA here is from genome assembly GCA_964035545.1 of Bugula neritina. Classification (NCBI taxonomy): domain Eukaryota; kingdom Metazoa; phylum Bryozoa; class Gymnolaemata; order Cheilostomatida; family Bugulidae; genus Bugula; species Bugula neritina. The sequence goes on along the minus strand of OZ037768.1, from coordinate 11,308,079 downwards.
AGTCACACGAATGTGACGCGGAGATTTTGCGCAACTCTCCAGTTGTGTGCCGTGGTGTCGCGACTCTCGTCTTGCCCCCTCTCAGGCCTGCTTATTTTAAACCTTTGCTGTGCATTAAGCTATAATAATATCATGACTGGTGTTGTGACCTGCAGAGTGTGAGTAGGCAATGCGCACTGCAGCCACTGCATCACCAACGTGCTTGCACGCTCGAGCGCGCCCCGCTAATTCTTCAGCCAGTATCGCTGCGAAGGGTGCACTGTTGTCTACGGCCATATCACGTTGAAAACGCCAGTTCTCGTCCGATCACTGAAGCTAAGCAACGTCGAGCCTGGTTAGTACTTGGATGGGTGACCGCCTGGGAATACCAGGTGCTGTAGACTTTTTTTTCTTTTTTCTCTCCTCAAACACAAAAACATTAGCAACACGCAATAGTAATATTATGATCAGTTACTCGAATATTATTTCTTCCAACTTGCTGATGTGAAATGTTTTTCAACACACTAACTCAAATGGAATATTTAACATTCCTTTCCAAAAAATAATATTATATTATATCATTCTTGCTTTTTATTACATGTTTTTATTTTTGAAATTCTTTTTGAATTTCTTCTGATGCATGGCTTCACAAATTCCAAAAAAGAATTGTTTAAGACTTTCTCAAGAATAATATTTTATTTAATCAACTCTAATGCAGTGTTGAAATAATTCCAAAATTAAATTGCCTGATATACATGTGCAAATGCTTTCAAAACTCATCTCAATCAATGCTACAGCACACATCCTGAAAGTCACACGAATGTGACGCGGAGATTTTGCGCAACTCTCCAGTTGTGTGCCGTGGTGTCGCGACTCTCGTCTTGCCCCCTCTCAGGCCTGCTTATTTTAAACCTTTGCTGTGCATTAAGCTATAATAATATCATGACTGGTGTTGTGACCTGCAGAGTGTGAGTAGGCAATGCGCACTGCAGCCACTGCATCACCAACGTGCTTGCACGCTCGAGCGCGCCCCGCTAATTCTTCAGCCAGTATCGCTGCGAAGGGTGCACTGTTGTCTACGGCCATATCACGTTGAAAACGCCAGTTCTCGTCCGATCACTGAAGCTAAGCAACGTCGAGCCTGGTTAGTACTTGGATGGGTGACCGCCTGGGAATACCAGGTGCTGTAGACTTTTTTTTCTTTTTTCTCTCCTCAAACACAAAAACATTAGCAACACGCAATAGTAATATTATGATCAGTTACTCGAATAATATTTCTTCCAACTTGCTGATGTGAAATGTTTTTCAACACACTAACTCAAATGGAATATTCAACATTCCTTTCCAAAAAATAATATTATATTATATCATTCTTGCTTTTTATTACATATTTTTATTTTTGAAATTCTTTTTGAATTTCTTCTGATGCATGGCTTCACAAATTCCAAAAAAGAATTGTTTAAGACTTTCTCAAGAATAATATTTTATTTAATCAACTCTAATGCAGTGTTGAAATAATTCCAAAATTAAATTGCCTGATATACATGTGCAAATGCTTTCAAAACTCATCTCAATCAATGCTACAGCACACATCCTGAAAGTCACACGAATGTGACGCGGAGATTTTGCGCAACTCTCCAGTTGTGTGCCGTGGTGTCGCGACTCTCGTCTTGCCCCCTCTCAGGCCTGCTTATTTTAAACCTTTGCTGTGCATTAAGCTATAATAATATCATGACTGGTGTTGTGACCTGCAGAGTGTGAGTAGGCAATGCGCACTGCAGCCACTGCATCACCAACGTGCTTGCACGCTCGAGCGCGCCCCGCTAATTCTTCAGCCAGTATCGCTGCGAAGGGTGCACTGTTGTCTACGGCCATATCACGTTGAAAACGCCAGTTCTCGTCCGATCACTGAAGCTAAGCAACGTCGAGCCTGGTTAGTACTTGGATGGGTGACCGCCTGGGAATACCAGGTGCTGTAGACTTTTTTTTCTTTTTTCTCTCCTCAAACACAAAAACATTAGCAACACGCAATAGTAATATTATGATCAGTTACTTGAATATTATTTCTTCCAACTTGCTGATGTGAAATGTTTTTCAACACACTAACTCAAATGGAATATTTAACATTCCTTTCCAAAAAATAATATTATATTATATCATTCTTGCTTTTTATTACATGTTTTTATTTTTGAAATTCTTTTTGATTTTCTTCTGATGCATGGCTTCACAAATTCCAAAAAAGAATTGTTTAAGACTTTCTCAAGAATAATATTTTATTTAATCAACTCTAATGCAGTGTTGAAATAATTCCAAAATTAAATTGCCTGATATACATGTGCAAATGCTTTCAAAACTCATCTCAATCAATGCTACAGCACACATCCTGAAAGTCACACGAATGTGACGCGGAGATTTTGCGCAACTCTCCAGTTGTGTGCCGTGGTGTCGCGACTCTCGTCTTGCCCCCTCTCAGGCCTGCTTATTTTAAACCTTTGCTGTGCATTAAGCTATAATAATACCATGACTGGTGTTGTGACCTGCAGAGTGTGAGTAGGCAATGCGCACTGCAGCCACTGCATCACCAACGTGCTTGCACGCTCGAGCGCGCCCCGCTAATTCTTCAGCCAGTATCGCTGCGAAGGGTGCACTGTTGTCTACGGCCATATCACGTTGAAAACGCCAGTTCTCGTCCGATCACTGAAGCTAAGCAACGTCGAGCCTGGTTAGTACTTGGATGGGTGACCGCCTGGGAATACCAGGTGCTGTAGACTTTTTTTTCTTTTTTCTCTCCTCAAACACAAAAACATTAGCAACACGCAATAGTAATATTATGATCAGTTACTCGAATATTATTTCTTCCAACTTGCTGATGTGAAATGTTTTTCAACACACTAACTCAAATGGAATATTTAACATTCCTTTCCAAAAAATAATATTATATTATATCATTCTTGCTTTTTATTACATGTTTGTATTTTTGAAATTCTTTTTGAATTTCTTCTGATGCATGGCTTCACAAATTCCAAAAAAGAATTGTTTAAGACATTCTCAAGAATAATATTTTATTTAATCAACTCTAATGCAGTGTTGAAATAATTCCAAAATTAAATTGCCTGATATACATGTGCAAATGCTTTCAAAACTCATCTCAATCAATGCTACAGCACACATCCTGAAAGTCACACGAATGTGACGCGGAGATTTTGCGCAACTCTCCAGTTGTGTGCCGTGGTGTCGCGACTCTCGTCTTGCCCCCTCTCAGGCCTGCTTATTTTAAACCTTTGCTGTGCATTAAGCTATAATAATATCATGACTGGTGTTGTGACCTGCAGAGTGTGAGTAGGCAATGCGCACTGCAGCCACTGCATCACCAACGTGCTTGCACGCTCGAGCGCGCCCCGCTAATTCTTCAGCCAGTATCGCTGCGAAGGGTGCACTGTTGTCTACGGCCATATCACGTTGAAAACGCCAGTTCTCGTCCGATCACTGAAGCTAAGCAACGTCGAGCCTGGTTGGTACTTGGATGGGTGACCGCCTGGGAATACCAGGTGCTGTAGACTTTTTTTTCTTTTTTCTCTCCTCAAACACAAAAACATTAGCAACACGCAATAGTAATATTATGATCAGTTACTCGAATATTGTTTCTTCCAACTTGCTGATGTGAAATGTTTTTCAACACACTAACTCAAATGGAATATTTAACATTCCTTTCCAAAAAATAATATTATATTATATCATTCTTGCTTTTTATTACATGTTTTTATTTTTGAAATTCTTTTTGAATTTCTTCTGATGCATGGCTTCACAAATTCCAAAAAAGAATTGTTTAAGACATTCTCAAGAATAATATTTTATTTAATCAACTCTAATGCAGTGTTGAAATAATTCCAAAATTAAATTGCCTGATATACATGTGCAAATGCTTTCAAAACTCATCTCAATCAATGCTACAGCACACATCCTGAAAGTCACACGAATGTGACGCGGAGATTTTGCGCAACTCTCCAGTTGTGTGCCGTGGTGTCGCGACTCTCGTCTTGCCCCCTCTCAGGCCTGCTTATTTTAAACCTTTGCTGTGCATTAAGCTATAATAATATCATGACTGGTGTTGTGACCTGCAGAGTGTGAGTAGGCAATGCGCACTGCAGCCACTGCATCACCAACGTGCTTGCACGCTCGAGCGCGCCCCGCTAATTCTTCAGCCAGTATCGCTGCGAAGGGTGCACTGTTGTCTACGGCCATATCACGTTGAAAACGCCAGTTCTCGTCCGATCACTGAAGCTAAGCAACGTCGAGCCTGGTTAGTACTTGGATGGGTGACCGCCTGGGAATACCAGGTGCTGTAGACTTTTTTTTCTTTTTTCTCTCCTCAAACACAAAAACATTAGCAACACGCAATAGTAATATTATGATCAGTTACTTGAATATTATTTCTTCCAACTTGCTGATGTGAAATGTTTTTCAACACACTAACTCAAATGGAATATTTAACATTCCTTTCCAAAAAATAATATTATATTATATCATTCTTGCTTTTTATTACATGTTTTTATTTTTGAAATTCTTTTTGATTTTCTTCTGATGCATGGCTTCACAAATTCCAAAAAAGAATTGTTTAAGACTTTCTCAAGAATAATATTTTATTTAATCAACTCTAATGCAGTGTTGAAATAATTCCAAAATTAAATTGCCTGATATACATGTGCAAATGCTTTCAAAACTCATCTCAATCAAAGCTACAGCACACATCCTGAAAGTCACACGAATGTGACGCGGAGATTTTGCGCAACTCTCCAGTTGTGTGCCGTGGTGTCGCGACTCTCGTCTTGCCCCCTCTCAGGCCTGCTTATTTTAAACCTTTGCTGTGCATTAAGCTATAATAATACCATGACTGGTGTTGTGACCTGCAGAGTGTGAGTAGGCAATGCGCACTGCAGCCACTGCATCACCAACGTGCTTGCACGCTCGAGCGCGCCCCGCTAATTCTTCAGCCAGTATCGCTGCGAAGGGTGCACTGTTGTCTACGGCCATATCACGTTGAAAACGCCAGTTCTCGTCCGATCACTGAAGCTAAGCAACGTCGAGCCTGGTTAGTACTTGGATGGGTGACCGCCTGGGAATACCAGGTGCTGTAGACTTTTTTTTCTTTTTTCTCTCCTCAAACACAAAAACATTAGCAACACGCAATAGTAATATTATGATCAGTTACTCGAATATTATTTCTTCCAACTTGCTGATGTGAAATGTTTTTCAACACACTAACTCAAATGGAATATTTAACATTCCTTTCCAAAAAATAATATTATATTATATCATTCTTGCTTTTTATTACATGTTTTTATTTTTGAAATTCTTTTTGAATTTCTTCTGATGCATGGCTTCACAAATTCCAAAAAAGAATTGTTTAAGACTTTCTCAAGAATAATATTTTATTTAATCAACTCTAATGCAGTGTTGAAATAATTCCAAAATTAAATTGCCTGATATACATGTGCAAATGCTTTCAAAACTCATCTCAATCAATGCTACAGCACACATCCTGAAAGTCACACGAATGTGACGCGGAGATTTTGCGCAACTCTCCAGTTGTGTGCCGTGGTGTCGCGACTCTCGTCTTGCCCCCTCTCAGGCCTGCTTATTTTAAACCTTTGCTGTGCATTAAGCTATAATAATATCATGACTGGTGTTGTGACCTGCAGAGTGTGAGTAGGCAATGCGCACTGCAGCCACTGCATCACCAACGTGCTTGCACGCTCGAGCGCGCCCCGCTAATTCTTCAGCCAGTATCGCTGCGAAGGGTGCACTGTTGTCTACGGCCATATCACGTTGAAAACGCCAGTTCTCGTCCGATCACTGAAGCTAAGCAACGTCGAGCCTGGTTAGTACTTGGATGGGTGACCGCCTGGGAATACCAGGTGCTGTAGACTTTTTTTTCTTTTTTCTCTCCTCAAACACAAAAACATTAGCAACACGCAATAGTAATATTATGATCAGTTACTCGAATAATATTTCTTCCAACTTGCTGATGTGAAATGTTTTTCAACACACTAACTCAAATGGAATATTCAACATTCCTTTCCAAAAAATAATATTATATTATATCATTCTTGCTTTTTATTACATATTTTTATTTTTGAAATTCTTTTTGAATTTCTTCTGATGCATGGCTTCACAAATTCCAAAAAAGAATTGTTTAAGACTTTCTCAAGAATAATATTTTATTTAATCAACTCTAATGCAGTGTTGAAATAATTCCAAAATTAAATTGCCTGATATACATGTGCAAATGCTTTCAAAACTCATCTCAATCAATGCTACAGCACACATCCTGAAAGTCACACGAATGTGACGCGGAGATTTTGCGCAACTCTCCAGTTGTGTGCCGTGGTGTCGCGACTCTCGTCTTGCCCCCTCTCAGGCCTGCTTATTTTAAACCTTTGCTGTGCATTAAGCTATAATAATATCATGACTGGTGTTGTGACCTGCAGAGTGTGAGTAGGCAATGCGCACTGCAGCCACTGCATCACCAACGTGCTTGCACGCTCGAGCGCGCCCCGCTAATTCTTCAGCCAGTATCGCTGCGAAGGGTGCACTGTTGTCTACGGCCATATCACGTTGAAAACGCCAGTTCTCGTCCGATCACTGAAGCTAAGCAACGTCGAGCCTGGTTAGTACTTGGATGGGTGACCGCCTGGGAATACCAGGTGCTGTAGACTTTTTTTTCTTTTTTCTCTCCTCAAACACAAAAACATTAGCAACACGCAATAGTAATATTATGATCAGTTACTTGAATATTATTTCTTCCAACTTGCTGATGTGAAATGTTTTTCAACACACTAACTCAAATGGAATATTTAACATTCCTTTCCAAAAAATAATATTATATTATATCATTCTTGCTTTTTATTACATGTTTTTATTTTTGAAATTCTTTTTGATTTTCTTCTGATGCATGGCTTCACAAATTCCAAAAAAGAATTGTTTAAGACTTTCTCAAGAATAATATTTTATTTAATCAACTCTAATGCAGTGTTGAAATAATTCCAAAATTAAATTGCCTGATATACATGTGCAAATGCTTTCAAAACTCATCTCAATCAATGCTACAGCACACATCCTGAAAGTCACACGAATGTGACGCGGAGATTTTGCGCAACTCTCCAGTTGTGTGCCGTGGTGTCGCGACTCTCGTCTTGCCCCCTCTCAGGCCTGCTTATTTTAAACCTTTGCTGTGCATTAAGCTATAATAATATCATGACTGGTGTTGTGACCTGCAGAGTGTGAGTAGGCAATGCGCACTGCAGCCACTGCATCACCAACGTGCTTGCACGCTCGAGCGCGCCCCGCTAATTCTTCAGCCAGTATCGCTGCGAAGGGTGCACTGTTGTCTACGGCCATATCACGTTGAAAACGCCAGTTCTCGTCCGATCACTGAAGCTAAGCAACGTCGAGCCTGGTTGGTACTTGGATGGGTGACCGCCTGGGAATACCAGGTGCTGTAGACTTTTTTTTCTTTTTTCTCTCCTCAAACACAAAAACATTAGCAACACGCAATAGTAATATTATGATCAGTTACTCGAATATTATTTCTTCCAACTTGCTGATGTGAAATGTTTTTCAACACACTAACTCAAATGGAATATTTAACATTCCTTTCCAAAAAATAATATTATATTATATCATTCTTGCTTTTTATTACATGTTTTTATTTTTGAAATTCTTTTTGAATTTCTTCTGATGCATGGCTTCACAAATTCCAAAAAAGAATTGTTTAAGACTTTCTCAAGAATAATATTTTATTTAATCAACTCTAATGCAGTGTTGAAATAATTCCAAAATTAAATTGCCTGATATACATGTGCAAATGCTTTCAAAACTCATCTCAATCAATGCTACAGCACACATCCTGAAAGTCACACGAATGTGACGCGGAGATTTTGCGCAACTCTCCAGTTGTGTGCCGTGGTGTCGCGACTCTCGTCTTGCCCCCTCTCAGGCCTGCTTATTTTAAACCTTTGCTGTGCATTAAGCTATAATAATATCATGACTGGTGTTGTGACCTGCAGAGTGTGAGTAGGCAATGCGCACTGCAGCCACTGCATCACCAACGTGCTTGCACGCTCGAGCGCGCCCCGCTAATTCTTCAGCCAGTATCGCTGCGAAGGGTGCACTGTTGTCTACGGCCATATCACGTTGAAAACGCCAGTTCTCGTCCGATCACTGAAGCTAAGCAACGTCGAGCCTGGTTAGTACTTGGATGGGTGACCGCCTGGGAATACCAGGTGCTGTAGACTTTTTTTTCTTTTTTCTCTCCTCAAACACAAAAACATTAGCAACACGCAATAGTAATATTATGATCAGTTACTCGAATAATATTTCTTCCAACTTGCTGATGTGAAATGTTTTTCAACACACTAACTCAAATGGAATATTCAACATTCCTTTCCAAAAAATAATATTATATTATATCATTCTTGCTTTTTATTACATATTTTTATTTTTGAAATTCTTTTTGAATTTCTTCTGATGCATGGCTTCACAAATTCCAAAAAAGAATTGTTTAAGACTTTCTCAAGAATAATATTTTATTTAATCAACTCTAATGCAGTGTTGAAATAATTCCAAAATTAAATTGCCTGATATACATGTGCAAATGCTTTCAAAACTCATCTCAATCAATGCTACAGCACACATCCTGAAAGTCACACGAATGTGACGCGGAGATTTTGCGCAACTCTCCAGTTGTGTGCCGTGGTGTCGCGACTCTCGTCTTGCCCCCTCTCAGGCCTGCTTATTTTAAACCTTTGCTGTGCATTAAGCTATAATAATATCATGACTGGTGTTGTGACCTGCAGAGTGTGAGTAGGCAATGCGCACTGCAGCCACTGCATCACCAACGTGCTTGCACGCTCGAGCGCGCCCCGCTAATTCTTCAGCCAGTATCGCTGCGAAGGGTGCACTGTTGTCTACGGCCATATCACGTTGAAAACGCCAGTTCTCGTCCGATCACTGAAGCTAAGCAACGTCGAGCCTGGTTAGTACTTGGATGGGTGACCGCCTGGGAATACCAGGTGCTGTAGACTTTTTTTTCTTTTTTCTCTCCTCAAACACAAAAACATTAGCAACACGCAATAGTAATATTATGATCAGTTACTTGAATATTATTTCTTCCAACTTGCTGATGTGAAATGTTTTTCAACACACTAACTCAAATGGAATATTTAACATTCCTTTCCAAAAAATAATATTATATTATATCATTCTTGCTTTTTATTACATGTTTTTATTTTTGAAATTCTTTTTGATTTTCTTCTGATGCATGGCTTCACAAATTCCAAAAAAGAATTGTTTAAGACTTTCTCAAGAATAATATTTTATTTAATCAACTCTAATGCAGTGTTGAAATAATTCCAAAATTAAATTGCCTGATATACATGTGCAAATGCTTTCAAAACTCATCTCAATCAATGCTACAGCACACATCCTGAAAGTCACACGAATGTGACGCGGAGATTTTGCGCAACTCTCCAGTTGTGTGCCGTGGTGTCGCGACTCTCGTCTTGCCCCCTCTCAGGCCTGCTTATTTTAAACCTTTGCTGTGCATTAAGCTATAATAATACCATGACTGGTGTTGTGACCTGCAGAGTGTGAGTAGGCAATGCGCACTGCAGCCACTGCATCACCAACGTGCTTGCACGCTCGAGCGCGCCCCGCTAATTCTTCAGCCAGTATCGCTGCGAAGGGTGCACTGTTGTCTACGGCCATATCACGTTGAAAACGCCAGTTCTCGTCCGATCACTGAAGCTAAGCAACGTCGAGCCTGGTTAGTACTTGGATGGGTGACCGCCTGGGAATACCAGGTGCTGTAGACTTTTTTTTCTTTTTTCTCTCCTCAAACACAAAAACATTAGCAACACGCAATAGTAATATTATGATCAGTTACTCGAATATTATTTCTTCCAACTTGCTGATGTGAAATGTTTTTCAACACACTAACTCAAATGGAATATTTAACATTCCTTTCCAAAAAATAATATTATATTATATCATTCTTGCTTTTTATTACATGTTTGTATTTTTGAAATTCTTTTTGAATTTCTTCTGATGCATGGCTTCACAAATTCCAAAAAAGAATTGTTTAAGACATTCTCAAGAATAATATTTTATTTAATCAACTCTAATGCAGTGTTGAAATAATTCCAAAATTAAATTGCCTGATATACATGTGCAAATGCTTTCAAAACTCATCTCAATCAATGCTACAGCACACATCCTGAAAGTCACACGAATGTGACGCGGAGATTTTGCGCAACTCTCCAGTTGTGTGCCGTGGTGTCGCGACTCTCGTCTTGCCCCCTCTCAGGCCTGCTTATTTTAAACCTTTGCTGTGCATTAAGCTATAATAATATCATGACTGGTGTTGTGACCTGCAGAGTGTGAGTAGGCAATGCGCACTGCAGCCACTGCATCACCAACGTGCTTGCACGCTCGAGCGCGCCCCGCTAATTCTTCAGCCAGTATCGCTGCGAAGGGTGCACTGTTGTCTACGGCCATATCACGTTGAAAACGCCAGTTCTCGTCCGATCACTGAAGCTAAGCAACGTCGAGCCTGGTTGGTACTTGGATGGGTGACCGCCTGGGAATACCAGGTGCTGTAGACTTTTTTTTCTTTTTTCTCTCCTCAAACACAAAAACATTAGCAACACGCAATAGTAATATTATGATCAGTTACTCGAATATTGTTTCTTCCAACTTGCTGATGTGAAATGTTTTTCAACACACTAACTCAAATGGAATATTTAACATTCCTTTCCAAAAAATAATATTATATTATATCATTCTTGCTTTTTATTACATGTTTTTATTTTTGAAATTCTTTTTGAATTTCTTCTGATGCATGGCTTCACAAATTCCAAAAAAGAATTGTTTAAGACATTCTCAAGAATAATATTTTATTTAATCAACTCTAATGCAGTGTTGAAATAATTCCAAAATTAAATTGCCTGATATACATGTGCAAATGCTTTCAAAACTCATCTCAATCAATGCTACAGCACACATCCTGAAAGTCACACGAATGTGACGCGGAGATTTTGCGCAACTCTCCAGTTGTGTGCCGTGGTGTCGCGACTCTCGTCTTGCCCCCTCTCAGGCCTGCTTATTTTAAACCTTTGCTGTGCATTAAGCTATAATAATATCATGACTGGTGTTGTGACCTGCAGAGTGTGAGTAGGCAATGCGCACTGCAGCCACTGCATCACCAACGTGCTTGCACGCTCGAGCGCGCCCCGCTAATTCTTCAGCCAGTATCGCTGCGAAGGGTGCACTGTTGTCTACGGCCATATCACGTTGAAAACGCCAGTTCTCGTCCGATCACTGAAGCTAAGCAACGTCGAGCCTGGTTAGTACTTGGATGGGTGACCGCCTGGGAATACCAGGTGCTGTAGACTTTTTTTTCTTTTTTCTCTCCTCAAACACAAAAACATTAGCAACACGCAATAGTAATATTATGATCAGTTACTTGAATATTATTTCTTCCAACTTGCTGATGTGAAATGTTTTTCAACACACTAACTCAAATGGAATATTTAACATTCCTTTCCAAAAAATAATATTATATTATATCATTCTTGCTTTTTATTACATGTTTTTATTTTTGAAATTCTTTTTGATTTTCTTCTGATGCATGGCTTCACAAATTCCAAAAAAGAATTGTTTAAGACTTTCTCAAGAATAATATTTTATTTAATCAACTCTAATGCAGTGTTGAAATAATTCCAAAATTAAATTGCCTGATATACATGTGCAAATGCTTTCAAAACTCATCTCAATCAAAGCTACAGCACACATCCTGAAAGTCACACGAATGTGACGCGGAGATTTTGCGCAACTCTCCAGTTGTGTGCCGTGGTGTCGCGACTCTCGTCTTGCCCCCTCTCAGGCCTGCTTATTTTAAACCTTTGCTGTGCATTAAGCTATAATAATACCATGACTGGTGTTGTGACCTGCAGAGTGTGAGTAGGCAATGCGCACTGCAGCCACTGCATCACCAACGTGCTTGCACGCTCGAGCGCGCCCCGCTAATTCTTCAGCCAGTATCGCTGCGAAGGGTGCACTGTTGTCTACGGCCATATCACGTTGAAAACGCCAGTTCTCGTCCGATCACTGAAGCTAAGCAACGTCGAGCCTGGTTAGTACTTGGATGGGTGACCGCCTGGGAATACCAGGTGCTGTAGACTTTTTTTTCTTTTTTCTCTCCTCAAACACAAAAACATTAGCAACACGCAATAGTAATATTATGATCAGTTACTCGAATATTATTTCTTCCAACTTGCTGATGTGAAATGTTTTTCAACACACTAACTCAAATGGAATATTTAACATTCCTTTCCAAAAAATAATATTATATTATATCATTCTTGCTTTTTATTACATGTTTTTATTTTTGAAATTCTTTTTGAATTTCTTCTGATGCATGGCTTCACAAATTCCAAAAAAGAATTGTTTAAGACTTTCTCAAGAATAATATTTTATTTAATCAACTCTAATGCAGTGTTGAAATAATTCCAAAATTAAATTGCCTGATATACATGTGCAAATGCTTTCAAAACTCATCTCAATCAATGCTACAGCACACATCCTGAAAGTCACACGAATGTGACGCGGAGATTTTGCGCAACTCTCCAGTTGTGTGCCGTGGTGTCGCGACTCTCGTCTTGCCCCCTCTCAGGCCTGCTTATTTTAAACCTTTGCTGTGCATTAAGCTATAATAATATCATGACTGGTGTTGTGACCTGCAGAGTGTGAGTAGGCAATGCGCACTGCAGCCACTGCATCACCAACGTGCTTGCACGCTCGAGCGCGCCCCGCTAATTCTTCAGCCAGTATCGCTGCGAAGGGTGCACTGTTGTCTACGGCCATATCACGTTGAAAACGCCAGTTCTCGTCCGATCACTGAAGCTAAGCAACGTCGAGCCTGGTTAGTACTTGGATGGGTGACCGCCTGGGAATACCAGGTGCTGTAGACTTTTTTTTCTTTTTTCTCTCCTCAAACACAAAAACATTAGCAACACGCAATAGTAATATTATGATCAGTTACTCGAATAATATTTCTTCCAACTTGCTGATGTGAAATGTTTTTCAACACACTAACTCAAATGGAATATTCAACATTCCTTTCCAAAAAATAATATTATATTATATCATTCTTGCTTTTTATTACATATTTTTATTTTTGAAATTCTTTTTGAATTTCTTCTGATGCATGGCTTCACAAATTCCAAAAAAGAATTGTTTAAGACTTTCTCAAGAATAATATTTTATTTAATCAACTCTAATGCAGTGTTGAAATAATTCCAAAATTAAATTGCCTGATATACATGTGCAAATGCTTTCAAAACTCATCTCAATCAATGCTACAGCACACATCCTGAAAGTCACACGAATGTGACGCGGAGATTTTGCGCAACTCTCCAGTTGTGTGCCGTGGTGTCGCGACTCTCGTCTTGCCCCCTCTCAGGCCTGCTTATTTTAAACCTTTGCTGTGCATTAAGCTATAATAATATCATGACTGGTGTTGTGACCTGCAGAGTGTGAGTAGGCAATGCGCACTGCAGCCACTGCATCACCAACGTGCTTGCACGCTCGAGCGCGCCCCGCTAATTCTTCAGCCAGTATCGCTGCGAAGGGTGCACTGTTGTCTACGGCCATATCACGTTGAAAACGCCAGTTCTCGTCCGATCACTGAAGCTAAGCAACGTCGAGCCTGGTTAGTACTTGGATGGGTGACCGCCTGGGAATACCAGGTGCTGTAGACTTTTTTTTCTTTTTTCTCTCCTCAAACACAAAAACATTAGCAACACGCAATAGTAATATTATGATCAGTTACTTGAATATTATTTCTTCCAACTTGCTGATGTGAAATGTTTTTCAACACACTAACTCAAATGGAATATTTAACATTCCTTTCCAAAAAATAATATTATATTATATCATTCTTGCTTTTTATTACATGTTTTTATTTTTGAAATTCTTTTTGATTTTCTTCTGATGCATGGCTTCACAAATTCCAAAAAAGAATTGTTTAAGACTTTCTCAAGAATAATATTTTATTTAATCAACTCTAATGCAGTGTTGAAATAATTCCAAAATTAAATTGCCTGATATACATGTGCAAATGCTTTCAAAACTCATCTCAATCAATGCTACAGCACACATCCTGAAAGTCACACGAATGTGACGCGGAGATTTTGCGCAACTCTCCAGTTGTGTGCCGTGGTGTCGCGACTCTCGTCTTGCCCCCTCTCAGGCCTGCTTATTTTAAACCTTTGCTGTGCATTAAGCTATAATAATACCATGACTGGTGTTGTGACCTGCAGAGTGTGAGTAGGCAATGCGCACTGCAGCCACTGCATCACCAACGTGCTTGCACGCTCGAGCGCGCCCCGCTAATTCTTCAGCCAGTATCGCTGCGAAGGGTGCACTGTTGTCTACGGCCATATCACGTTGAAAACGCCAGTTCTCGTCCGATCACTGAAGCTAAGCAACGTCGAGCCTGGTTAGTACTTGGATGGGTGACCGCCTGGGAATACCAGGTGCTGTAGACTTTTTTTTCTTTTTTCTCTCCTCAAACACAAAAACATTAGCAACACGCAATAGTAATATTATGATCAGTTACTCGAATATTATTTCTTCCAACTTGCTGATGTGAAATGTTTTTCAACACACTAACTCAAATGGAATATTTAACATTCCTTTCCAAAAAATAATATTATATTATATCATTCTTGCTTTTTATTACATGTTTGTATTTTTGAAATTCTTTTTGAATTTCTTCTGATGCATGGCTTCACAAATTCCAAAAAAGAATTGTTTAAGACATTCTCAAGAATAATATTTTATTTAATCAACTCTAATGCAGTGTTGAAATAATTCCAAAATTAAATTGCCTGATATACATGTGCAAATGCTTTCAAAACTCATCTCAATCAATGCTACAGCACACATCCTGAAAGTCACACGAATGTGACGCGGAGATTTTGCGCAACTCTCCAGTTGTGTGCCGTGGTGTCGCGACTCTCGTCTTGCCCCCTCTCAGGCCTGCTTATTTTAAACCTTTGCTGTGCATTAAGCTATAATAATATCATGACTGGTGTTGTGACCTGCAGAGTGTGAGTAGGCAATGCGCACTGCAGCCACTGCATCACCAACGTGCTTGCACGCTCGAGCGCGCCCCGCTAATTCTTCAGCCAGTATCGCTGCGAAGGGTGCACTGTTGTCTACGGCCATATCACGTTGAAAACGCCAGTTCTCGTCCGATCACTGAAGCTAAGCAACGTCGAGCCTGGTTAGTACTTGGATGGGTGACCGCCTGGGAATACCAGGTGCTGTAGACTTTTTTTTCTTTTTTCTCTCCTCAAACACAAAAACATTAGCAACACGCAATAGTAATATTATGATCAGTTACTCGAATATTGTTTCTTCCAACTTGCTGATGTGAAATGTTTTTCAACACACTAACTCAAATGGAATATTTAACATTCCTTTCCAAAAAATAATATTATATTATATCATTCTTGCTTTTTATTACATGTTTTTATTTTTGAAATTCTTTTTGAATTTCTTCTGATGCATGGCTTCACAAATTCCAAAAAAGAATTGTTTAAGACATTCTCAAGAATAATATTTTATTTAATCAACTCTAATGCAGTGTTGAAATAATTCCAAAATTAAATTGCCTGATATACATGTGCAAATGCTTTCAAAACTCATCTCAATCAATGCTACAGCACACATCCTGAAAGTCACACGAATGTGACGCGGAGATTTTGCGCAACTCTCCAGTTGTGTGCCGTGGTGTCGCGACTCTCGTCTTGCCCCCTCTCAGGCCTGCTTATTTTAAACCTTTGCTGTGCATTAAGCTATAATAATATCATGACTGGTGTTGTGACCTGCAGAGTGTGAGTAGGCAATGCGCACTGCAGCCACTGCATCACCAACGTGCTTGCACGCTCGAGCGCGCCCCGCTAATTCTTCAGCCAGTATCGCTGCGAAGGGTGCACTGTTGTCTACGGCCATATCACGTTGAAAACGCCAGTTCTCGTCCGATCACTGAAGCTAAGCAACGTCGAGCCTGGTTAGTACTTGGATGGGTGACCGCCTGGGAATACCAGGTGCTGTAGACTTTTTTTTCTTTTTTCTCTCCTCAAACACAAAAACATTAGCAACACGCAATAGTAATATTATGATCAGTTACTTGAATATTATTTCTTCCAACTTGCTGATGTGAAATGTTTTTCAACACACTAACTCAAATGGAATATTTAACATTCCTTTCCAAAAAATAATATTATATTATATCATTCTTGCTTTTTATTACATGTTTTTATGTTTGAAATTCTTTTTGATTTTCTTCTGATGCATGGCTTCACAAATTCCAAAAAAGAATTGTTTAAGACTTTCTCAAGAATAATATTTTATTTAATCAACTCTAATGCAGTGTTGAAATAATTCCAAAATTAAATTGCCTGATATACATGTGCAAATGCTTTCAAAACTCATCTCAATCAATGCTACAGCACACATCCTGAAAGTCACACGAATGTGACGCGGAGATTTTGCGCAACTCTCCAGTTGTGTGCCGTGGTGTCGCGACTCTCGTCTTGCCCCCTCTCAGGCCTGCTTATTTTAAACCTTTGCTGTGCATTAAGCTATAATAATATCATGACTGGTGTTGTGACCTGCAGAGTGTGAGTAGGCAATGCGCACTGCAGCCACTGCATCACCAACGTGCTTGCACGCTCGAGCGCGCCCCGCTAATTCTTCAGCCAGTATCGCTGCGAAGGGTGCACTGTTGTCTACGGCCATATCACGTTGAAAACGCCAGTTCTCGTCCGATCACTGAAGCTAAGCAACGTCGAGCCTGGTTGGTACTTGGATGGGTGACCGCCTGGGAATACCAGGTGCTGTAGACTTTTTTTTCTTTTTTCTCTCCTCAAACACAAAAACATTAGCAACACGCAATAGTAATATTATGATCAGTTACTCGAATATTATTTCTTCCAACTTGCTGATGTGAAATGTTTTTCAACACACTAACTCAAATGGAATATTTAACATTCCTTTCCAAAAAATAATATTATATTATATCATTCTTGCTTTTTATTACATGTTTTTATTTTTGAAATTCTTTTTGAATTTCTTCTGATGCATGGCTTCACAAATTCCAAAAAAGAATTGTTTAAGACTTTCTCAAGAATAATATTTTATTTAATCAACTCTAATGCAGTGTTGAAATAATTCCAAAATTAAATTGCCTGATATACATGTGCAAATGCTTTCAAAACTCATCTCAATCAATGCTACAGCACACATCCTGAAAGTCACACGAATGTGACGCGGAGATTTTGCGCAACTCTCCAGTTGTGTGCCGTGGTGTCGCGACTCTCGTCTTGCCCCCTCTCAGGCCTGCTTATTTTAAACCTTTGCTGTGCATTAAGCTATAATAATATCATGACTGGTGTTGTGACCTGCAGAGTGTGAGTAGGCAATGCGCACTGCAGCCACTGCATCACCAACGTGCTTGCACGCTCGAGCGCGCCCCGCTAATTCTTCAGCCAGTATCGCTGCGAAGGGTGCACTGTTGTCTACGGCCATATCACGTTGAAAACGCCAGTTCTCGTCCGATCACTGAAGCTAAGCAACGTCGAGCCTGGTTAGTACTTGGATGGGTGACCGCCTGGGAATACCAGGTGCTGTAGACTTTTTTTTCTTTTTTCTCTCCTCAAACACAAAAACATTAGCAACACGCAATAGTAATATTATGATCAGTTACTTGAATATTATTTCTTCCAACTTGCTGATGTGAAATGTTTTTCAACACACTAACTCAAATGGAATATTTAACATTCCTTTCCAAAAAATAATATTATATTATATCATTCTTGCTTTTTATTACATGTTTTTATTTTTGAAATTCTTTTTGATTTTCTTCTGATCCATGGCTTCACAAATTCCAAAAAAGAATTGTTTAAGACTTTCTCAAGAATAATATTTTATTTAATCAACTCTAATGCAGTGTTGAAATAATTCCAAAATTAAATTGCCTGATATACATGTGCAAATGCTTTCAAAACTCATCTCAATCAAAGCTACAGCACACATCCTGAAAGTCACACGAATGTGACGCGGAGATTTTGCGCAACTCTCCAGTTGTGTGCCGTGGTGTCGCGACTCTCGTCTTGCCCCCTCTCAGGCCTGCTTATTTTAAACCTTTGCTGTGCATTAAGCTATAATAATACCATGACTGGTGTTGTGACCTGCAGAGTGTGAGTAGGCAATGCGCACTGCAGCCACTGCATCACCAACGTGCTTGCACGCTCGAGCGCGCCCCGCTAATTCTTCAGCCAGTATCGCTGCGAAGGGTGCACTGTTGTCTACGGCCATATCACGTTGAAAACGCCAGTTCTCGTCCGATCACTGAAGCTAAGCAACGTCGAGCCTGGTTAGTACTTGGATGGGTGACCGCCTGGGAATACCAGGTGCTGTAGACTTTTTTTTCTTTTTTCTCTCCTCAAACACAAAAACATTAGCAACACGCAATAGTAATATTATGATCAGTTACTCGAATATTATTTCTTCCAACTTGCTGATGTGAAATGTTTTTCAACACACTAACTCAAATGGAATATTTAACATTCCTTTCCAAAAAATAATATTATATTATATCATTCTTGCTTTTTATTACATGTTTGTATTTTTGAAATTCTTTTTGAATTTCTTCTGATGCATGGCTTCACAAATTCCAAAAAAGAATTGTTTAAGACATTCTCAAGAATAATATTTTATTTAATCAACTCTAATGCAGTGTTGAAATAATTCCAAAATTAAATTGCCTGATATACATGTGCAAATGCTTTCAAAACTCATCTCAATCAATGCTACAGCACACATCCTGAAAGTCACACGAATGTGACGCGGAGATTTTGCGCAACTCTCCAGTTGTGTGCCGTGGTGTCGCGACTCTCGTCTTGCCCCCTCTCAGGCCTGCTTATTTTAAACCTTTGCTGTGCATTAAGCTATAATAATATCATGACTGGTGTTGTGACCTGCAGAGTGTGAGTAGGCAATGCGCACTGCAGCCACTGCATCACCAACGTGCTTGCACGCTCGAGCGCGCCCCGCTAATTCTTCAGCCAGTATCGCTGCGAAGGGTGCACTGTTGTCTACGGCCATATCACGTTGAAAACGCCAGTTCTCGTCCGATCACTGAAGCTAAGCAACGTCGAGCCTGGTTAGTACTTGGATGGGTGACCGCCTGGGAATACCAGGTGCTGTAGACTTTTTTTTCTTTTTTCTCTCCTCAAACACAAAAACATTAGCAACACGCAATAGTAATATTATGATCAGTTACTCGAATATTGTTTCTTCCAACTTGCTGATGTGAAATGTTTTTCAACACACTAACTCAAATGGAATATTTAACATTCCTTTCCAAAAAATAATATTATATTATATCATTCTTGCTTTTTATTACATGTTTTTATTTTTGAAATTCTTTTTGAATTTCTTCTGATGCATGGCTTCACAAATTCCAAAAAAGAATTGTTTAAGACATTCTCAAGAATAATATTTTATTTAATCAACTCTAATGCAGTGTTGAAATAATTCCAAAATTAAATTGCCTGATATACATGTGCAAATGCTTTCAAAACTCATCTCAATCAATGCTACAGCACACATCCTGAAAGTCACACGATTGTGACGCGGAGATTTTGCGCAACTCTCCAGTTGTGTGCCGTGGTGTCGCGACTCTCGTCTTGCCCCCTCTCAGGCCTGCTTATTTTAAACCTTTGCTGTGCATTAAGCTATAATAATATCATGACTGGTGTTGTGACCTGCAGAGTGTGAGTAGGCAATGCGCACTGCAGCCACTGCATCACCAACGTGCTTGCACGCTCGAGCGCGCCCCGCTAATTCTTCAGCCAGTATCGCTGCGAAGGGTGCACTGTTGTCTACGGCCATATCACGTTGAAAACGCCAGTTCTCGTCCGATCACTGAAGCTAAGCAACGTCGAGCCTGGTTAGTACTTGGATGGGTGACCGCCTGGGAATACCAGGTGCTGTAGACTTTTTTTTCTTTTTTCTCTCCTCAAACACAAAAACATTAGCAACACGCAATAGTAATATTATGATCAGTTACTTGAATATTATTTCTTCCAACTTGCTGATGTGAAATGTTTTTCAACACACTAACTCAAATGGAATATTTAACATTCCTTTCCAAAAAATAATATTATATTATATCATTCTTGCTTTTTATTACATGTTTTTATGTTTGAAATTCTTTTTGAATTTCTTCTGATGCATGGCTTCACAAATTCCAAAAAAGAATTGTTTAAGACTTTCTCAAGAATAATATTTTATTTAATCAACTCTAATGCAGTGTTGAAATAATTCCAAAATTAAATTGCCTGATATACATGTGCAAATGCTTTCAAAACTCATCTCAATCAATGCTACAGCACACATCCTGAAAGTCACACGAATGTGACGCGGAGATTTTGCGCAACTCTCCAGTTGTGTGCCGTGGTGTCGCGACTCTCGTCTTGCCCCCTCTCAGGCCTGCTTATTTTAAACCTTTGCTGTGCATTAAGCTATAATAATATCATGACTGGTGTTGTGACCTGCAGAGTGTGAGTAGGCAATGCGCACTGCAGCCACTGCATCACCAACGTGCTTGCACGCTCGAGCGCGCCCCGCTAATTCTTCAGCCAGTATCGCTGCGAAGGGTGCACTGTTGTCTACGGCCATATCACGTTGAAAACGCCAGTTCTCGTCCGATCACTGAAGCTAAGCAACGTCGAGCCTGGTTGGTACTTGGATGGGTGACCGCCTGGGAATACCAGGTGCTGTAGACTTTTTTTTCTTTTTTCTCTCCTCAAACACAAAAACATTAGCAACACGCAATAGTAATATTATGATCAGTTACTCGAATATTATTTCTTCCAACTTGCTGATGTGAAATGTTTTTCAACACACTAACTCAAATGGAATATTTAACATTCCTTTCCAAAAAATAATATTATATTATATCATTCTTGCTTTTTATTACATGTTTTTATTTTTGAAATTCTTTTTGAATTTCTTCTGATGCATGGCTTCACAAATTCCAAAAAAGAATTGTTTAAGACTTTCTCAAGAATAATATTTTATTTAATCAACTCTAATGCAGTGTTGAAATAATTTCAAAATTAAATTGCCTGATATACATGTGCAAATGCTTTCAAAACTCATCTCAATCAATGCTACAGCACACATCCTGAAAGTCACACGAATGTGACGCGGAGATTTTGCGCAACTCTCCAGTTGTGTGCCGTGGTGTCGCGACTCTCGTCTTGCCCCCTCTCAGGCCTGCTTATTTTAAACCTTTGCTGTGCATTAAGCTATAATAATATCATGACTGGTGTTGTGACCTGCAGAGTGTGAGTAGGCAATGCGCACTGCAGCCACTGCATCACCAACGTGCTTGCACGCTCGAGCGCGCCCCGCTAATTCTTCAGCCAGTATCGCTGCGAAGGGTGCACTGTTGTCTACGGCCATATCACGTTGAAAACGCCAGTTCTCGTCCGATCACTGAAGCTAAGCAACGTCGAGCCTGGTTAGTACTTGGATGGGTGACCGCCTGGGAATACCAGGTGCTGTAGACTTTTTTTTCTTTTTTCTCTCCTCAAACACAAAAGCATTAGCAACACGCAATAGTAATATTATGATCAGTTACTTGAATATTATTTCTTCCAACTTGCTGATGTGAAATGTTTTTCAACACACTAACTCAAATGGAATATTTAACATTCCTTTCCAAAAAATAATATTATATTATATCATTCTTGCTTTTTATTACATGTTTTTATTTTTGAAATTCTTTTTGATTTTCTTCTGATCCATGGCTTCACAAATTCCAAAAAAGAATTGTTTAAGACTTTCTCAAGAATAATATTTTATTTAATCAACTCTAATGCAGTGTTGAAATAATTCCAAAATTAAATTGCCTGATATACATGTGCAAATGCTTTCAAAACTCATCTCAATCAAAGCTACAGCACACATCCTGAAAGTCACACGAATGTGACGCGGAGATTTTGCGCAACTCTCCAGTTGTGTGCCGTGGTGTCGCGACTCTCGTCTTGCCCCCTCTCAGGCCTGCTTATTTTAAACCTTTGCTGTGCATTAAGCTATAATAATATCATGACTGGTGTTGTGACCTGCAGAGTGTGAGTAGGCAATGCGCACTGCAGCCACTGCATCACCAACGTGCTTGCACGCTCGAGCGCGCCCCGCTAATTCTTCAGCCAGTATCGCTGCGAAGGGTGCACTGTTGTCTACGGCCATATCACGTTGAAAACGCCAGTTCTCGTCCGATCACTGAAGCTAAGCAACGTCGAGCCTGGTTAGTACTTGGATGGGTGACCGCCTGGGAATACCAGGTGCTGTAGACTTTTTTTTCTTTTTTCTCTCCTCAAACACAAAAACATTAGCAACACGCAATAGTAATATTATGATCAGTTACTCGAATATTATTTCTTCCAACTTGCTGATGTGAAATGTTTTTCAACACACTAACTCAAATGGAATATTTAACATTCCTTTCCAAAAAATAATATTATATTATATCATTCTTGCTTTTTATTACATGTTTGTATTTTTGAAATTCTTTTTGAATTTCTTCTGATGCATGGCTTCACAAATTCCAAAAAAGAATTGTTTAAGACATTCTCAAGAATAATATTTTATTTAATCAACTCTAATGCAGTGTTGAAATAATTCCAAAATTAAATTGCCTGATATACATGTGCAAATGCTTTCAAAACTCATCTCAATCAATGCTACAGCACACATCCTGAAAGTCACACGAATGTGACGCGGAGATTTTGCGCAACTCTCCAGTTGTGTGCCGTGGTGTCGCGACTCTCGTCTTGCCCCCTCTCAGGCCTGCTTATTTTAAACCTTTGCTGTGCATTAAGCTATAATAATATCATGACTGGTGTTGTGACCTGCAGAGTGTGAGTAGGCAATGCGCACTGCAGCCACTGCATCACCAACGTGCTTGCACGCTCGAGCGCGCCCCGCTAATTCTTCAGCCAGTATCGCTGCGAAGGGTGCACTGTTGTCTACGGCCATATCACGTTGAAAACGCCAGTTCTCGTCCGATCACTGAAGCTAAGCAACGTCGAGCCTGGTTAGTACTTGGATGGGTGACCGCCTGGGAATACCAGGTGCTGTAGACTTTTTTTTCTTTTTTCTCTCCTCAAACACAAAAACATTAGCAACACGCAATAGTAATATTATGATCAGTTACTCGAATATTGTTTCTTCCAACTTGCTGATGTGAAATGTTTTTCAACACACTAACTCAAATGGAATATTTAACATTCCTTTCCAAAAAATAATATTATATTATATCATTCTTGCTTTTTATTACATGTTTTTATTTTTGAAATTCTTTTTGAATTTCTTCTGATGCATGGCTTCACAAATTCCAAAAAAGAATTGTTTAAGACATTCTCAAGAATAATATTTTATTTAATCAACTCTAATGCAGTGTTGAAATAATTCCAAAATTAAATTGCCTGATATACATGTGCAAATGCTTTCAAAACTCATCTCAATCAATGCTACAGCACACATCCTGAAAGTCACACGAATGTGACGCGGAGATTTTGCGCAACTCTCCAGTTGTGTGCCGTGGTGTCGCGACTCTCGTCTTGCCCCCTCTCAGGCCTGCTTATTTTAAACCTTTGCTGTGCATTAAGCTATAATAATATCATGACTGGTGTTGTGACCTGCAGAGTGTGAGTAGGCAATGCGCACTGCAGCCACTGCATCACCAACGTGCTTGCACGCTCGAGCGCGCCCCGCTAATTCTTCAGCCAGTATCGCTGCGAAGGGTGCACTGTTGTCTACGGCCATATCACGTTGAAAACGCCAGTTCTCGTCCGATCACTGAAGCTAAGCAACGTCGAGCCTGGTTAGTACTTGGATGGGTGACCGCCTGGGAATACCAGGTGCTGTAGACTTTTTTTTCTTTTTTCTCTCCTCAAACACAAAAACATTAGCAACACGCAATAGTAATATTATGATCAGTTACTCGAATATTATTTCTTCCAACTTGCTGATGTGAAATGTTTTTCAACACACTAACTCAAATGGAATATTTAACATTCCTTTCCAAAAAATAATATTATATTATATCATTCTTGCTTTTTATTACATGTTTGTATTTTTGAAATTCTTTTTGAATTTCTTCTGATGCATGGCTTCACAAATTCCAAAAAAGAATTGTTTAAGACATTCTCAAGAATAATATTTTATTTAATCAACTCTAATGCAGTGTTGAAATAATTCCAAAATTAAATTGCCTGATATACATGTGCAAATGCTTTCAAAACTCATCTCAATCAATGCTACAGCACACATCCTGAAAGTCACACGAATGTGACGCGGAGATTTTGCGCAACTCTCCAGTTGTGTGCCGTGGTGTCGCGACTCTCGTCTTGCCCCCTCTCAGGCCTGCTTATTTTAAACCTTTGCTGTGCATTAAGCTATAATAATATCATGACTGGTGTTGTGACCTGCAGAGTGTGAGTAGGCAATGCGCACTGCAGCCACTGCATCACCAACGTGCTTGCACGCTCGAGCGCGCCCCGCTAATTCTTCAGCCAGTATCGCTGCGAAGGGTGCACTGTTGTCTACGGCCATATCACGTTGAAAACGCCAGTTCTCGTCCGATCACTGAAGCTAAGCAACGTCGAGCCTGGTTAGTACTTGGATGGGTGACCGCCTGGGAATACCAGGTGCTGTAGACTTTTTTTTCTTTTTTCTCTCCTCAAACACAAAAGCATTAGCAACACGCAATAGTAATATTATGATCAGTTACTTGAATATTATTTCTTCCAACTTGCTGATGTGAAATGTTTTTCAACACACTAACTCAAATGGAATATTTAACATTCCTTTCCAAAAAATAATATTATATTATATCATTCTTGCTTTTTATTACATGTTTTTATTTTTGAAATTCTTTTTGATTTTCTTCTGATCCATGGCTTCACAAATTCCAAAAAAGAATTGTTTAAGACTTTCTCAAGAATAATATTTTATTTAATCAACTCTAATGCAGTGTTGAAATAATTCCAAAATTAAATTGCCTGATATACATGTGCAAATGCTTTCAAAACTCATCTCAATCAAAGCTACAGCACACATCCTGAAAGTCACACGAATGTGACGCGGAGATTTTGCGCAACTCTCCAGTTGTGTGCCGTGGTGTCGCGACTCTCGTCTTGCCCCCTCTCAGGCCTGCTTATTTTAAACCTTTGCTGTGCATTAAGCTATAATAATACCATGACTGGTGTTGTGACCTGCAGAGTGTGAGTAGGCAATGCGCACTGCAGCCACTGCATCACCAACGTGCTTGCACGCTCGAGCGCGCCCCGCTAATTCTTCAGCCAGTATCGCTGCGAAGGGTGCACTGTTGTCTACGGCCATATCACGTTGAAAACGCCAGTTCTCGTCCGATCACTGAAGCTAAGCAACGTCGAGCCTGGTTAGTACTTGGATGGGTGACCGCCTGGGAATACCAGGTGCTGTAGACTTTTTTTTCTTTTTTCTCTCCTCAAACACAAAAACATTAGCAACACGCAATAGTAATATTATGATCAGTTACTCGAATATTATTTCTTCCAACTTGCTGATGTGAAATGTTTTTCAACACACTAACTCAAATGGAATATTTAACATTCCTTTCCAAAAAATAATATTATATTATATCATTCTTGCTTTTTATTACATGTTTGTATTTTTGAAATTCTTTTTGAATTTCTTCTGATGCATGGCTTCACAAATTCCAAAAAAGAATTGTTTAAGACATTCTCAAGAATAATATTTTATTTAATCAACTCTAATGCAGTGTTGAAATAATTCCAAAATTAAATTGCCTGATATACATGTGCAAATGCTTTCAAAACTCATCTCAATCAATGCTACAGCACACATCCTGAAAGTCACACGAATGTGACGCGGAGATTTTGCGCAACTCTCCAGTTGTGTGCCGTGGTGTCGCGACTCTCGTCTTGCCCCCTCTCAGGCCTGCTTATTTTAAACCTTTGCTGTGCATTAAGCTATAATAATATCATGACTGGTGTTGTGACCTGCAGAGTGTGAGTAGGCAATGCGCACTGCAGCCACTGCATCACCAACGTGCTTGCACGCTCGAGCGCGCCCCGCTAATTCTTCAGCCAGTATCGCTGCGAAGGGTGCACTGTTGTCTACGGCCATATCACGTTGAAAACGCCAGTTCTCGTCCGATCACTGAAGCTAAGCAACGTCGAGCCTGGTTGGTACTTGGATGGGTGACCGCCTGGGAATACCAGGTGCTGTAGACTTTTTTTTCTTTTTTCTCTCCTCAAACACAAAAACATTAGCAACACGCAATAGTAATATTATGATCAGTTACTCGAATATTATTTCTTCCAACTTGCTGATGTGAAATGTTTTTCAACACACTAACTCAAATGGAATATTTAACATTCCTTTCCAAAAAATAATATTATATTATATCATTCTTGCTTTTTATTACATGTTTTTATTTTTGAAATTCTTTTTGAATTTCTTCTGATGCATGGCTTCACAAATTCCAAAAAAGAATTGTTTAAGACTTTCTCAAGAATAATATTTTATTTAATCAACTCTAATGCAGTGTTGAAATAATTCCAAAATTAAATTGCCTGATATACATGTGCAAATGCTTTCAAAACTCATCTCAATCAATGCTACAGCACACATCCTGAAAGTCACACGAATGTGACGCGGAGATTTTGCGCAACTCTCCAGTTGTGTGCCGTGGTGTCGCGACTCTCGTCTTGCCCCCTCTCAGGCCTGCTTATTTTAAACCTTTGCTGTGCATTAAGCTATAATAATATCATGACCGGTGTTGTGACCTGCAGAGTGTGAGTAGGCAATGCGCACTGCAGCCACTGCATCACCAACGTGCTTGCACGCTCGAGCGCGCCCCGCTAATTCTTCAGCCAGTATCGCTGCGAAGGGTGCACTGTTGTCTACGGCCATATCACGTTGAAAACGCCAGTTCTCGTCCGATCACTGAAGCTAAGCAACGTCGAGCCTGGTTAGTACTTGGATGGGTGACCGCCTGGGAATACCAGGTGCTGTAGACTTTTTTTTCTTTTTTCTCTCCTCAAACACAAAAGCATTAGCAACACGCAATAGTAATATTATGATCAGTTACTTGAATATTATTTCTTCCAACTTGCTGATGTGAAATGTTTTTCAACACACTAACTCAAATGGAATATTTAACATTCCTTTCCAAAAAATAATATTATATTATATCATTCTTGCTTTTTATTACATGTTTTTATTTTTGAAATTCTTTTTGATTTTCTTCTGATCCATGGCTTCACAAATTCCAAAAAAGAATTGTTTAAGACTTTCTCAAGAATAATATTTTATTTAATCAACTCTAATGCAGTGTTGAAATAATTCCAAAATTAAATTGCCTGATATACATGTGCAAATGCTTTCAAAACTCATCTCAATCAAAGCTACAGCACACATCCTGAAAGTCACACGAATGTGACGCGGAGATTTTGCGCAACTCTCCAGTTGTGTGCCGTGGTGTCGCGACTCTCGTCTTGCCCCCTCTCAGGCCTGCTTATTTTAAACCTTTGCTGTGCATTAAGCTATAATAATACCATGACTGGTGTTGTGACCTGCAGAGTGTGAGTAGGCAATGCGCACTGCAGCCACTGCATCACCAACGTGCTTGCACGCTCGAGCGCGCCCCGCTAATTCTTCAGCCAGTATCGCTGCGAAGGGTGCACTGTTGTCTACGGCCATATCACGTTGAAAACGCCAGTTCTCGTCCGATCACTGAAGCTAAGCAACGTCGAGCCTGGTTAGTACTTGGATGGGTGACCGCCTGGGAATACCAGGTGCTGTAGACTTTTTTTTCTTTTTTCTCTCCTCAAACACAAAAACATTAGCAACACGCAATAGTAATATTATGATCAGTTACTCGAATATTATTTCTTCCAACTTGCTGATGTGAAATGTTTTTCAACACACTAACTCAAATGGAATATTTAACATTCCTTTCCAAAAAATAATATTATATTATATCATTCTTGCTTTTTATTACATGTTTGTATTTTTGAAATTCTTTTTGAATTTCTTCTGATGCATGGCTTCACAAATTCCAAAAAAGAATTGTTTAAGACATTCTCAAGAATAATATTTTATTTAATCAACTCTAATGCAGTGTTGAAATAATTCCAAAATTAAATTGCCTGATATACATGTGCAAATGCTTTCAAAACTCATCTCAATCAATGCTACAGCACACATCCTGAAAGTCACACGAATGTGACGCGGAGATTTTGCGCAACTCTCCAGTTGTGTGCCGTGGTGTCGCGACTCTCGTCTTGCCCCCTCTCAGGCCTGCTTATTTTAAACCTTTGCTGTGCATTAAGCTATAATAATATCATGACTGGTGTTGTGACCTGCAGAGTGTGAGTAGGCAATGCGCACTGCAGCCACTGCATCACCAACGTGCTTGCACGCTCGAGCGCGCCCCGCTAATTCTTCAGCCAGTATCGCTGCGAAGGGTGCACTGTTGTCTACGGCCATATCACGTTGAAAACGCCAGTTCTCGTCCGATCACTGAAGCTAAGCAACGTCGAGCCTGGTTAGTACTTGGATGGGTGACCGCCTGGGAATACCAGGTGCTGTAGACTTTTTTTTCTTTTTTCTCTCCTCAAACACAAAAACATTAGCAACACGCAATAGTAATATTATGATCAGTTACTCGAATATTGTTTCTTCCAACTTGCTGATGTGAAATGTTTTTCAACACACTAACTCAAATGGAATATTTAACATTCCTTTCCAAAAAATAATATTATATTATATCATTCTTGCTTTTTATTACATGTTTTTATTTTTGAAATTCTTTTTGAATTTCTTCTGATGCATGGCTTCACAAATTCCAAAAAAGAATTGTTTAAGACATTCTCAAGAATAATATTTTATTTAATCAACTCTAATGCAGTGTTGAAATAATTCCAAAATTAAATTGCCTGATATACATGTGCAAATGCTTTCAAAACTCATCTCAATCAATGCTACAGCACACATCCTGAAAGTCACACGAATGTGACGCGGAGATTTTGCGCAACTCTCCAGTTGTGTGCCGTGGTGTCGCGACTCTCGTCTTGCCCCCTCTCAGGCCTGCTTATTTTAAACCTTTGCTGTGCATTAAGCTATAATAATATCATGACTGGTGTTGTGACCTGCAGAGTGTGAGTAGGCAATGCGCACTGCAGCCACTGCATCACCAACGTGCTTGCACGCTCGAGCGCGCCCCGCTAATTCTTCAGCCAGTATCGCTGCGAAGGGTGCACTGTTGTCTACGGCCATATCACGTTGAAAACGCCAGTTCTCGTCCGATCACTGAAGCTAAGCAACGTCGAGCCTGGTTAGTACTTGGATGGGTGACCGCCTGGGAATACCAGGTGCTGTAGACTTTTTTTTCTTTTTTCTCTCCTCAAACACAAAAACATTAGCAACACGCAATAGTAATATTATGATCAGTTACTCGAATATTATTTCTTCCAACTTGCTGATGTGAAATGTTTTTCAACACACTAACTCAAATGGAATATTTAACATTCCTTTCCAAAAAATAATATTATATTATATCATTCTTGCTTTTTATTACATGTTTGTATTTTTGAAATTCTTTTTGAATTTCTTCTGATGCATGGCTTCACAAATTCCAAAAAAGAATTGTTTAAGACATTCTCAAGAATAATATTTTATTTAATCAACTCTAATGCAGTGTTGAAATAATTCCAAAATTAAATTGCCTGATATACATGTGCAAATGCTTTCAAAACTCATCTCAATCAATGCTACAGCACACATCCTGAAAGTCACACGAATGTGACGCGGAGATTTTGCGCAACTCTCCAGTTGTGTGCCGTGGTGTCGCGACTCTCGTCTTGCCCCCTCTCAGGCCTGCTTATTTTAAACCTTTGCTGTGCATTAAGCTATAATAATATCATGACTGGTGTTGTGACCTGCAGAGTGTGAGTAGGCAATGCGCACTGCAGCCACTGCATCACCAACGTGCTTGCACGCTCGAGCGCGCCCCGCTAATTCTTCAGCCAGTATCGCTGCGAAGGGTGCACTGTTGTCTACGGCCATATCACGTTGAAAACGCCAGTTCTCGTCCGATCACTGAAGCTAAGCAACGTCGAGCCTGGTTAGTACTTGGATGGGTGACCGCCTGGGAATACCAGGTGCTGTAGACTTTTTTTTCTTTTTTCTCTCCTCAAACACAAAAACATTAGCAACACGCAATAGTAATATTATGATCAGTTACTCGAATATTGTTTCTTCCAACTTGCTGATGTGAAATGTTTTTCAACACACTAACTCAAATGGAATATTTAACATTCCTTTCCAAAAAATAATATTATATTATATCATTCTTGCTTTTTATTACATGTTTTTATTTTTGAAATTCTTTTTGAATTTCTTCTGATGCATGGCTTCACAAATTCCAAAAAAGAATTGTTTAAGACATTCTCAAGAATAATATTTTATTTAATCAACTCTAATGCAGTGTTGAAATAATTCCAAAATTAAATTGCCTGATATACATGTGCAAATGCTTTCAAAACTCATCTCAATCAATGCTACAGCACACATCCTGAAAGTCACACGAATGTGACGCGGAGATTTTGCGCAACTCTCCAGTTGTGTGCCGTGGTGTCGCGACTCTCGTCTTGCCCCCTCTCAGGCCTGCTTATTTTAAACCTTTGCTGTGCATTAAGCTATAATAATATCATGACTGGTGTTGTGACCTGCAGAGTGTGAGTAGGCAATGCGCACTGCAGCCACTGCATCACCAACGTGCTTGCACGCTCGAGCGCGCCCCGCTAATTCTTCAGCCAGTATCGCTGCGAAGGGTGCACTGTTGTCTACGGCCATATCACGTTGAAAACGCCAGTTCTCGTCCGATCACTGAAGCTAAGCAACGTCGAGCCTGGTTGGTACTTGGATGGGTGACCGCCTGGGAATACCAGGTGCTGTAGACTTTTTTTTCTTTTTTCTCTCCTCAAACACAAAAACATTAGCAACACGCAATAGTAATATTATGATCAGTTACTCGAATATTATTTCTTCCAACTTGCTGATGTGAAATGTTTTTCAACACACTAACTCAAATGGAATATTTAACATTCCTTTCCAAAAAATAATATTATATTATATCATTCTTGCTTTTTATTACATGTTTTTATTTTTGAAATTCTTTTTGAATTTCTTCTGATGCATGGCTTCACAAATTCCAAAAAAGAATTGTTTAAGACTTTCTCAAGAATAATATTTTATTTAATCAACTCTAATGCAGTGTTGAAATAATTCCAAAATTAAATTGCCTGATATACATGTGCAAATGCTTTCAAAACTCATCTCAATCAATGCTACAGCACACATCCTGAAAGTCACACGAATGTGACGCGGAGATTTTGCGCAACTCTCCAGTTGTGTGCCGTGGTGTCGCGACTCTCGTCTTGCCCCCTCTCAGGCCTGCTTATTTTAAACCTTTGCTGTGCATTAAGCTATAATAATATCATGACTGGTGTTGTGACCTGCAGAGTGTGAGTAGGCAATGCGCACTGCAGCCACTGCATCACCAACGTGCTTGCACGCTCGAGCGCGCCCCGCTAATTCTTCAGCCAGTATCGCTGCGAAGGGTGCACTGTTGTCTACGGCCATATCACGTTGAAAACGCCAGTTCTCGTCCGATCACTGAAGCTAAGCAACGTCGAGCCTGGTTAGTACTTGGATGGGTGACCGCCTGGGAATACCAGGTGCTGTAGACTTTTTTCTCTTTTTTCTCTCCTCAAACACAAAAACATTAGCAACACGCAATAGTAATATTATGATCAGTTACTCGAATATTATTTCTTCCAACTTGCTGATGTGAAATGTTTTTCAACACACTAACTCAAATGGAATATTTAACATTCCTTTCCAAAAAATAATATTATATTATATCATTCTTGCTTTTTATTACATGTTTTTATTTTTGAAATTCTTTTTGAATTTCTTCTGATGCATGGCTTCACAAATTCCAAAAAAGAATTGTTTAAGACTTTCTCAAGAATAATATTTTATTTAATCAACTCTAATGCAGTGTTGAAATAATTCCAAAATTAAATTGCCTGATATACATGTGCAAATGCTTTCAAAACTCATCTCAATCAATGCTACAGCACACATCCTGAAAGTCACACGAATGTGACGCGGAGATTTTGCGCAACTCTCCAGTTGTGTGCCGTGGTGTCGCGACTCTCGTCTTGCCCCCTCTCAGGCCTGCTTATTTTAAACCTTTGCTGTGCATTAAGCTATAATAATATCATGACTGGTGTTGTGACCTGCAGAGTGTGAGTAGGCAATGCGCACTGCAGCCACTGCATCACCAACGTGCTTGCACGCTCGAGCGCGCCCCGCTAATTCTTCAGCCAGTATCGCTGCGAAGGGTGCACTGTTGTCTACGGCCATATCACGTTGAAAACGCCAGTTCTCGTCCGATCACTGAAGCTAAGCAACGTCGAGCCTGGTTAGTACTTGGATGGGTGACCGCCTGGGAATACCAGGTGCTGTAGACTTTTTTTTCTTTTTTCTCTCCTCAAACACAAAAACATTAGCAACACGCAATAGTAATATTATGATCAGTTACTCGAATATTGTTTCTTCCAACTTGCTGATGTGAAATGTTTTTCAACACACTAACTCAAATGGAATATTTAACATTCCTTTCCAAAAAATAATATTATATTATATCATTCTTGCTTTTTATTACATGTTTTTATTTTTGAAATTCTTTTTGAATTTCTTCTGATGCATGGCTTCACAAATTCCAAAAAAGAATTGTTTAAGACATTCTCAAGAATAATATTTTATTTAATCAACTCTAATGCAGTGTTGAAATAATTCCAAAATTAAATTGCCTGATATACATGTGCAAATGCTTTCAAAACTCATCTCAATCAATGCTGCAGCACACATCCTGAAAGTCACACGAATGTGACGCGGAGATTTTGCGCAACTCTCCAGTTGTGTGCCGTGGTGTCGCGACTCTCGTCTTGCCCCCTCTCAGGCCTGCTTATTTTAAACCTTTGCTGTGCATTAAGCTATAATAATATCATGACTGGTGTTGTGACCTGCAGAGTGTGAGTAGGCAATGCGCACTGCAGCCACTGCATCACCAACGTGCTTGCACGCTCGAGCGCGCCCCGCTAATTCTTCAGCCAGTATCGCTGCGAAGGGTGCACTGTTGTCTACGGCCATATCACGTTGAAAACGCCAGTTCTCGTCCGATCACTGAAGCTAAGCAACGTCGAGCCTGGTTAGTACTTGGATGGGTGACCGCCTGGGAATACCAGGTGCTGTAGACTTTTTTTTCTTTTTTCTCTCCTCAAACACAAAAACATTAGCAACACGCAATAGTAATATTATGATCAGTTACTCGAATATTATTTCTTCCAACTTGCTGATGTGAAATGTTTTTCAACACACTAACTCAAATGGAATATTTAACATTCCTTTCCAAAAAATAATATTATATTATATCATTCTTGCTTTTTATTACATGTTTGTATTTTTGAAATTCTTTTTGAATTTCTTCTGATGCATGGCTTCACAAATTCCAAAAAAGAATTGTTTAAGACATTCTCAAGAATAATATTTTATTTAATCAACTCTAATGCAGTGTTGAAATAATTCCAAAATTAAATTGCCTGATATACATGTGCAAATGCTTTCAAAACTCATCTCAATCAATGCTGCAGCACACATCCTGAAAGTCACACGAATGTGACGCGGAGATTTTGCGCAACTCTCCAGTTGTGTGCCGTGGTGTCGCGACTCTCGTCTTGCCCCCTCTCAGGCCTGCTTATTTTAAACCTTTGCTGTGCATTAAGCTATAATAATATCATGACTGGTGTTGTGACCTGCAGAGTGTGAGTAGGCAATGCGCACTGCAGCCACTGCATCACCAACGTGCTTGCACGCTCGAGCGCGCCCCGCTAATTCTTCAGCCAGTATCGCTGCGAAGGGTGCACTGTTGTCTACGGCCATATCACGTTGAAAACGCCAGTTCTCGTCCGATCACTGAAGCTAAGCAACGTCGAGCCTGGTTAGTACTTGGATGGGTGACCGCCTGGGAATACCAGGTGCTGTAGACTTTTTTTTCTTTTTTCTCTCCTCAAACACAAAAACATTAGCAACACGCAATAGTAATATTATGATCAGTTACTCGAATATTATTTCTTCCAACTTGCTGATGTGAAATGTTTTTCAACACACTAACTCAAATGGAATATTTAACATTCCTTTCCAAAAAATAATATTATATTATATCATTCTTGCTTTTTATTACATGTTTGTATTTTTGAAATTCTTTTTGAATTTCTTCTGATGCATGGCTTCACAAATTCCAAAAAAGAATTGTTTAAGACATTCTCAAGAATAATATTTTATTTAATCAACTCTAATGCAGTGTTGAAATAATTCCAAAATTAAATTGCCTGATATACATGTGCAAATGCTTTCAAAACTCATCTCAATCAATGCTGCAGCACACATCCTGAAAGTCACACGAATGTGACGCGGAGATTTTGCGCAACTCTCCAGTTGTGTGCCGTGGTGTCGCGACTCTCGTCTTGCCCCCTCTCAGGCCTGCTTATTTTAAACCTTTGCTGTGCATTAAGCTATAATAATATCATGACTGGTGTTGTGACCTGCAGAGTGTGAGTAGGCAATGCGCACTGCAGCCACTGCATCACCAACGTGCTTGCACGCTCGAGCGCGCCCCGCTAATTCTTCAGCCAGTATCGCTGCGAAGGGTGCACTGTTGTCTACGGCCATATCACGTTGAAAACGCCAGTTCTCGTCCGATCACTGAAGCTAAGCAACGTCGAGCCTGGTTAGTACTTGGATGGGTGACCGCCTGGGAATACCAGGTGCTGTAGACTTTTTTTTCTTTTTTCTCTCCTCAAACACAAAAACATTAGCAACACGCAATAGTAATATTATGATCAGTTACTCGAATATTATTTCTTCCAACTTGCTGATGTGAAATGTTTTTCAACACACTAACTCAAATGGAATATTTAACATTCCTTTCCAAAAAATAATATTATATTATATCATTCTTGCTTTTTATTACATGTTTGTATTTTTGAAATTCTTTTTGAATTTCTTCTGATGCATGGCTTCACAAATTCCAAAAAAGAATTGTTTAAGACATTCTCAAGAATAATATTTTATTTAATCAACTCTAATGCAGTGTTGAAATAATTCCAAAATTAAATTGCCTGATATACATGTGCAAATGCTTTCAAAACTCATCTCAATCAATGCTACAGCACACATCCTGAAAGTCACACGAATGTGACGCGGAGATTTTGCGCAACTCTCCAGTTGTGTGCCGTGGTGTCGCGACTCTCGTCTTGCCCCCTCTCAGGCCTGCTTATTTTAAACCTTTGCTGTGCATTAAGCTATAATAATATCATGACTGGTGTTGTGACCTGCAGAGTGTGAGTAGGCAATGCGCACTGCAGCCACTGCATCACCAACGTGCTTGCACGCTCGAGCGCGCCCCGCTAATTCTTCAGCCAGTATCGCTGCGAAGGGTGCACTGTTGTCTACGGCCATATCACGTTGAAAACGCCAGTTCTCGTCCGATCACTGAAGCTAAGCAACGTCGAGCCTGGTTAGTACTTGGATGGGTGACCGCCTGGGAATACCAGGTGCTGTAGACTTTTTTTTCTTTTTTCTCTCCTCAAACACAAAAACATTAGCAACACGCAATAGTAATATTATGATCAGTTACTCGAATATTATTTCTTCCAACTTGCTGATGTGAAATGTTTTTCAACACACTAACTCAAATGGAATATTTAACATTCCTTTCCAAAAAATAATATTATATTATATCATTCTTGCTTTTTATTACATGTTTGTATTTTTGAAATTCTTTTTGAATTTCTTCTGATGCATGGCTTCACAAATTCCAAAAAAGAATTGTTTAAGACATTCTCAAGAATAATATTTTATTTAATCAACTCTAATGCAGTGTTGAAATAATTCCAAAATTAAATTGCCTGATATACATGTGCAAATGCTTTCAAAACTCATCTCAATCAATGCTACAGCACACATCCTGAAAGTCACACGAATGTGACGCGGAGATTTTGCGCAACTCTCCAGTTGTGTGCCGTGGTGTCGCGACTCTCGTCTTGCCCCCTCTCAGGCCTGCTTATTTTAAACCTTTGCTGTGCATTAAGCTATAATAATATCATGACTGGTGTTGTGACCTGCAGAGTGTGAGTAGGCAATGCGCACTGCAGCCACTGCATCACCAACGTGCTTGCACGCTCGAGCGCGCCCCGCTAATTCTTCAGCCAGTATCGCTGCGAAGGGTGCACTGTTGTCTACGGCCATATCACGTTGAAAACGCCAGTTCTCGTCCGATCACTGAAGCTAAGCAACGTCGAGCCTGGTTAGTACTTGGATGGGTGACCGCCTGGGAATACCAGGTGCTGTAGACTTTTTTTTCTTTTTTCTCTCCTCAAACACAAAAACATTAGCAACACGCAATAGTAATATTATGATCAGTTACTCGAATATTGTTTCTTCCAACTTGCTGATGTGAAATGTTTTTCAACACACTAACTCAAATGGAATATTTAACATTCCTTTCCAAAAAATAATATTATATTATATCATTCTTGCTTTTTATTACATGTTTTTATTTTTGAAATTCTTTTTGAATTTCTTCTGATGCATGGCTTCACAAATTCCAAAAAAGAATTGTTTAAGACATTCTCAAGAATAATATTTTATTTAATCAACTCTAATGCAGTGTTGAAATAATTCCAAAATTAAATTGCCTGATATACATGTGCAAATGCTTTCAAAACTCATCTCAATCAATGCTACAGCACACATCCTGAAAGTCACACGAATGTGACGCGGAGATTTTGCGCAACTCTCCAGTTGTGTGCCGTGGTGTCGCGACTCTCGTCTTGCCCCCTCTCAGGCCTGCTTATTTTAAACCTTTGCTGTGCATTAAGCTATAATAATATCATGACTGGTGTTGTGACCTGCAGAGTGTGAGTAGGCAATGCGCACTGCAGCCACTGCATCACCAACGTGCTTGCACGCTCGAGCGCGCCCCGCTAATTCTTCAGCCAGTATCGCTGCGAAGGGTGCACTGTTGTCTACGGCCATATCACGTTGAAAACGCCAGTTCTCGTCCGATCACTGAAGCTAAGCAACGTCGAGCCTGGTTAGTACTTGGATGGGTGACCGCCTGGGAATACCAGGTGCTGTAGACTTTTTTTTCTTTTTTCTCTCCTCAAACACAAAAACATTAGCAACACGCAATAGTAATATTATGATCAGTTACTCGAATATTATTTCTTCCAACTTGCTGATGTGAAATGTTTTTCAACACACTAACTCAAATGGAATATTTAACATTCCTTTCCAAAAAATAATATTATATTATATCATTCTTGCTTTTTATTACATGTTTGTATTTTTGAAATTCTTTTTGAATTTCTTCTGATGCATGGCTTCACAAATTCCAAAAAAGAATTGTTTAAGACATTCTCAAGAATAATATTTTATTTAATCAACTCTAATGCAGTGTTGAAATAATTCCAAAATTAAATTGCCTGATATACATGTGCAAATGCTTTCAAAACTCATCTCAATCAATGCTACAGCACACATCCTGAAAGTCACACGAATGTGACGCGGAGATTTTGCGCAACTCTCCAGTTGTGTGCCGTGGTGTCGCGACTCTCGTCTTGCCCCCTCTCAGGCCTGCTTATTTTAAACCTTTGCTGTGCATTAAGCTATAATAATATCATGACTGGTGTTGTGACCTGCAGAGTGTGAGTAGGCAATGCGCACTGCAGCCACTGCATCACCAACGTGCTTGCACGCTCGAGCGCGCCCCGCTAATTCTTCAGCCAGTATCGCTGCGAAGGGTGCACTGTTGTCTACGGCCATATCACGTTGAAAACGCCAGTTCTCGTCCGATCACTGAAGCTAAGCAACGTCGAGCCTGGTTAGTACTTGGATGGGTGACCGCCTGGGAATACCAGGTGCTGTAGACTTTTTTTTCTTTTTTCTCTCCTCAAACACAAAAACATTAGCAACACGCAATAGTAATATTATGATCAGTTACTCGAATATTATTTCTTCCAACTTGCTGATGTGAAATGTTTTTCAACACACTAACTCAAATGGAATATTTAACATTCCTTTCCAAAAAATAATATTATATTATATCATTCTTGCTTTTTATTACATGTTTTTATTTTTGAAATTCTTTTTGAATTTCTTCTGATGCATGGCTTCACAAATTCCAAAAAAGAATTGTTTAAGACTTTCTCAAGAATAATATTTTATTTAATCAACTCTAATGCAGTGTTGAAATAATTCCAAAATTAAATTGCCTGATATACATGTGCAAATGCTTTCAAAACTCATCTCAATCAATGCTACAGCACACATCCTGAAAGTCACACGAATGTGACGCGGAGATTTTGCGCAACTCTCCAGTTGTGTGCCGTGGTGTCGCGACTCTCGTCTTGCCCCCTCTCAGGCCTGCTTATTTTAAACCTTTGCTGTGCATTAAGCTATAATAATATCATGACTGGTGTTGTGACCTGCAGAGTGTGAGTAGGCAATG
Source organism: Bugula neritina (assembly GCA_964035545.1). Classification (NCBI taxonomy): domain Eukaryota; kingdom Metazoa; phylum Bryozoa; class Gymnolaemata; order Cheilostomatida; family Bugulidae; genus Bugula; species Bugula neritina. Next base: position 11,269,246 of record OZ037768.1, on the reverse strand, counting down.
CGCACTGCAGCCACTGCATCACCAACGTGCTTGCACGCTCGAGCGCGCCCCGCTAATTCTTCAGCCAGTATCGCTGCGAAGGGTGCACTGTTGTCTACGGCCATATCACGTTGAAAACGCCAGTTCTCGTCCGATCACTGAAGCTAAGCAACGTCGAGCCTGGTTAGTACTTGGATGGGTGACCGCCTGGGAATACCAGGTGCTGTAGACTTTTTTTTCTTTTTTCTCTCCTCAAACACAAAAACATTAGCAACACGCAATAGTAATATTATGATCAGTTACTCGAATATTATTTCTTCCAACTTGCTGATGTGAAATGTTTTTCAACACACTAACTCAAATGGAATATTTAACATTCCTTTCCAAAAAATAATATTATATTATATCATTCTTGCTTTTTATTACATGTTTTTATTTTTGAAATTCTTTTTGAATTTCTTCTGATGCATGGCTTCACAAATTCCAAAAAAGAATTGTTTAAGACTTTCTCAAGAATAATATTTTATTTAATCAACTCTAATGCAGTGTTGAAATAATTCCAAAATTAAATTGCCTGATATACATGTGCAAATGCTTTCAAAACTCATCTCAATCAATGCTACAGCACACATCCTGAAAGTCACACGAATGTGACGCGGAGATTTTGCGCAACTCTCCAGTTGTGTGCCGTGGTGTCGCGACTCTCGTCTTGCCCCCTCTCAGGCCTGCTTATTTTAAACCTTTGCTGTGCATTAAGCTATAATAATATCATGACTGGTGTTGTGACCTGCAGAGTGTGAGTAGGCAATGCGCACTGCAGCCACTGCATCACCAACGTGCTTGCACGCTCGAGCGCGCCCCGCTAATTCTTCAGCCAGTATCGCTGCGAAGGGTGCACTGTTGTCTACGGCCATATCACGTTGAAAACGCCAGTTCTCGTCCGATCACTGAAGCTAAGCAACGTCGAGCCTGGTTAGTACTTGGATGGGTGACCGCCTGGGAATACCAGGTGCTGTAGACTTTTTTTTCTTTTTTCTCTCCTCAAACACAAAAACATTAGCAACACGCAATAGTAATATTATGATCGGTTACTCGGATATTATTTCTTCCAACTTGCTGATGTGAAATGTTTTTCAACACACTAACTCAAATGGAATATTTAACATTCCTTTCCAAAAAATAATATTATATTATATCATTCTTGCTTTTTATTACATGTTTTTATTTTTGAAATTCTTTTTGAATTTCTTCTGATGCATGGCTTCACAAATTCCAAAAAAGAATTGTTTAAGACTTTCTCAAGAATAATATTTTATTTAATCAACTCTAATGCAGTGTTGAAATAATTCCAAAATTAAATTGCCTGATATACATGTGCAAATGCTTTCAAAACTCATCTCAATCAATGCTACAGCACACATCCTGAAAGTCACACGAATGTGACGCGGAGATTTTGCGCAACTCTCCAGTTGTGTGCCGTGGTGTCGCGACTCTCGTCTTGCCCCCTCTCAGGCCTGCTTATTTTAAACCTTTGCTGTGCATTAAGCTATAATAATATCATGACTGGTGTTGTGACCTGCAGAGTGTGAGTAGGCAATGCGCACTGCAGCCACTGCATCACCAACGTGCTTGCACGCTCGAGCGCGCCCCGCTAATTCTTCAGCCAGTATCGCTGCGAAGGGTGCACTGTTGTCTACGGCCATATCACGTTGAAAACGCCAGTTCTCGTCCGATCACTGAAGCTAAGCAACGTCGAGCCTGGTTAGTACTTGGATGGGTGACCGCCTGGGAATACCAGGTGCTGTAGACTTTTTTTTCTTTTTTCTCTCCTCAAACACAAAAACATTAGCAACACGCAATAGTAATATTATGATCAGTTACTCGAATATTATTTCTTCCAACTTGCTGATGTGAAATGTTTTTCAACACACTAACTCAAATGGAATATTTAACATTCCTTTCCAAAAAATAATATTATATTATATCATTCTTGCTTTTTATTACATGTTTTTATTTTTGAAATTCTTTTTGAATTTCTTCTGATGCATGGCTTCACAAAATCCAAAAAAGAATTGTTTAAGACTTTCTCAAGAATAATATTTTATTTAATCAACTCTAATGCAGTGTTGAAATAATTCCAAAATTAAATTGCCTGATATACATGTGCAAATGCTTTCAAAACTCATCTCAATCAATGCTACAGCACACATCCTGAAAGTCACACGAATGTGACGCGGAGATTTTGCGCAACTCTCCGGTTGTGTGCCGTGGTGTCGCGACTCTCGTCTTGCCCCCTCTCAGGCCTGCTTATTTTAAACCTTTGCTGTGCATTAAGCTATAATAATATCATGACTGGTGTTGTGACCTGCAGAGTGTGAGTAGGCAATGCGCACTGCAGCCACTGCATCACCAACGTGCTTGCACGCTCGAGCGCGCCCCGCTAATTCTTCAGCCAGTATCGCTGCGAAGGGTGCACTGTTGTCTACGGCCATATCACGTTGAAAACGCCAGTTCTCGTCCGATCACTGAAGCTAAGCAACGTCGAGCCTGGTTAGTACTTGGATGGGTGACCGCCTGGGAATACCAGGTGCTGTAGACTTTTTTTTCTTTTTTCTCTCCTCAAACACAAAAACATTAGCAACACGCAATAGTAATATTATGATCAGTTACTCGAATATTATTTCTTCCAACTTGCTGATGTGAAATGTTTTTCAACACACTAACTCAAATGGAATATTTAACATTCCTTTCCAAAAAATAATATTATATTATATCATTCTTGCTTTTTATTACATGTTTTTATTTTTGAAATTCTTTTTGAATTTCTTCTGATGCATGGCTTCACAAATTCCAAAAAAGAATTGTTTAAGACTTTCTCAAGAATAATATTTTATTTAATCAACTCTAATGCAGTGTTGAAATAATTCCAAAATTAAATTGCCTGATATACATGTGCAAATGCTTTCAAAACTCATCTCAATCAATGCTACAGCACACATCCTGAAAGTCACACGAATGTGACGCGGAGATTTTGCGCAACTCTCCAGTTGTGTGCCGTGGTGTCGCGACTCTCGTCTTGCCCCCTCTCAGGCCTGCTTATTTTAAACCTTTGCTGTGCATTAAGCTATAATAATATCATGACTGGTGTTGTGACCTGCAGAGTGTGAGTAGGCAATGCGCACTGCAGCCACTGCATCACCAACGTGCTTGCACGCTCGAGCGCGCCCCGCTAATTCTTCAGCCAGTATCGCTGCGAAGGGTGCACTGTTGTCTACGGCCATATCACGTTGAAAACGCCAGTTCTCGTCCGATCACTGAAGCTAAGCAACGTCGAGCCTGGTTAGTACTTGGATGGGTGACCGCCTGGGAATACCAGGTGCTGTAGACTTTTTTCTCTTTTTTCTCTCCTCAAACACAAAAACATTAGCAACACGCAATAGTAATATTATGATCAGTTACTCGAATATTATTTCTTCCAACTTGCTGATGTGAAATGTTTTTCAACACACTAACTCAAATGGAATATTTAACATTCCTTTCCAAAAAATAATATTATATTATATCATTCTTGCTTTTTATTACATGTTTTTATTTTTGAAATTCTTTTTGAATTTCTTCTGATGCATGGCTTCACAAATTCCAAAAAAGAATTGTTTAAGACTTTCTCAAGAATAATATTTTATTTAATCAACTCTAATGCAGTGTTGAAATAATTCCAAAATTAAATTGCCTGATATACATGTGCAAATGCTTTCAAAACTCATCTCAATCAATGCTACAGCACACATCCTGAAAGTCACACGAATGTGACGCGGAGATTTTGCGCAACTCTCCAGTTGTGTGCCGTGGTGTCGCGACTCTCGTCTTGCCCCCTCTCAGGCCTGCTTATTTTAAACCTTTGCTGTGCATTAAGCTATAATAATATCATGACTGGTGTTGTGACCTGCAGAGTGTGAGTAGGCAATGCGCACTGCAGCCACTGCATCACCAACGTGCTTGCACGCTCGAGCGCGCCCCGCTAATTCTTCAGCCAGTATCGCTGCGAAGGGTGCACTGTTGTCTACGGCCATATCACGTTGAAAACGCCAGTTCTCGTCCGATCACTGAAGCTAAGCAACGTCGAGCCTGGTTAGTACTTGGATGGGTGACCGCCTGGGAATACCAGGTGCTGTAGATAGACTTTTTTTTCTTTTTTCTCTCCTCAAACACAAAAACATTAGCAACACGCAATAGTAATATTATGATCAGTTACTCGAATATTGTTTCTTCCAACTTGCTGATGTGAAATGTTTTTCAACACACTAACTCAAATGGAATATTTAACATTCCTTTCCAAAAAATAATATTATATTATATCATTCTTGCTTTTTATTACATGTTTTTATTTTTGAAATTCTTTTTGAATTTCTTCTGATGCATGGCTTCACAAATTCCAAAAAAGAATTGTTTAAGACTTTCTCAAGAATAATATTTTATTTAATCAACTCTAATGCAGTGTTGAAATAATTCCAAAATTAAATTGCCTGATATACATGTGCAAATGCTTTCAAAACTCATCTCAATCAATGCTACAGCACACATCCTGAAAGTCACACGAATGTGACGCGGAGATTTTGCGCAACTCTCCAGTTGTGTGCCGTGGTGTCGCGACTCTCGTCTTGCCCCCTCTCAGGCCTGCTTATTTTAAACCTTTGCTGTGCATTAAGCTATAATAATATCATGACTGGTGTTGTGACCTGCAGAGTGTGAGTAGGCAATGCGCACTGCAGCCACTGCATCACCAACGTGCTTGCACGCTCGAGCGCGCCCCGCTAATTCTTCAGCCAGTATCGCTGCGAAGGGTGCACTGTTGTCTACGGCCATATCACGTTGAAAACGCCAGTTCTCGTCCGATCACTGAAGCTAAGCAACGTCGAGCCTGGTTAGTACTTGGATGGGTGACCGCCTGGGAATACCAGGTGCTGTAGACTTTTTTTTCTTTTTTCTCTCCTCAAACACAAAAACATTAGCAACACGCAATAGTAATATTATGATCAGTTACTCGAATATTATTTCTTCCAACTTGCTGATGTGAAATGTTTTTCAACACACTAACTCAAATGGAATATTTAACATTCCTTTCCAAAAAATAATATTATATTATATCATTCTTGCTTTTTATTACATGTTTTTATTTTTGAAATTCTTTTTGAATTTCTTCTGATGCATGGCTTCACAAATTCCAAAAAAGAATTGTTTAAGACTTTCTCAAGAATAATATTTTATTTAATCAACTCTAATGCAGTGTTGAAATAATTCCAAAATTAAATTGCCTGATATACATGTGCAAATGCTTTCAAAACTCATCTCAATCAATGCTACAGCACACATCCTGAAAGTCACACGAATGTGACGCGGAGATTTTGCGCAACTCTCCAGTTGTGTGCCGTGGTGTCGCGACTCTCGTCTTGCCCCCTCTCAGGCCTGCTTATTTTAAACCTTTGCTGTGCATTAAGCTATAATAATATCATGACTGGTGTTGTGACCTGCAGAGTGTGAGTAGGCAATGCGCACTGCAGCCACTGCATCACCAACGTGCTTGCACGCTCGAGCGCGCCCCGCTAATTCTTCAGCCAGTATCGCTGCGAAGGGTGCACTGTTGTCTACGGCCATATCACGTTGAAAACGCCAGTTCTCGTCCGATCACTGAAGCTAAGCAACGTCGAGCCTGGTTAGTACTTGGATGGGTGACCGCCTGGGAATACCAGGTGCTGTAGACTTTTTTTTCTTTTTTCTCTCCTCAAACACAAAAACATTAGCAACACGCAATAGTAATATTATGATCGGTTACTCGGATATTATTTCTTCCAACTTGCTGATGTGAAATGTTTTTCAACACACTAACTCAAATGGAATATTTAACATTCCTTTCCAAAAAATAATATTATATTATATCATTCTTGCTTTTTATTACATGTTTTTATTTTTGAAATTCTTTTTGAATTTCTTCTGATGCATGGCTTCACAAATTCCAAAAAAGAATTGTTTAAGACTTTCTCAAGAATAATATTTTATTTAATCAACTCTAATGCAGTGTTGAAATAATTCCAAAATTAAATTGCCTGATATACATGTGCAAATGCTTTCAAAACTCATCTCAATCAATGCTACAGCACACATCCTGAAAGTCACACGAATGTGACGCGGAGATTTTGCGCAACTCTCCAGTTGTGTGCCGTGGTGTCGCGACTCTCGTCTTGCCCCCTCTCAGGCCTGCTTATTTTAAACCTTTGCTGTGCATTAAGCTATAATAATATCATGACTGGTGTTGTGACCTGCAGAGTGTGAGTAGGCAATGCGCACTGCAGCCACTGCATCACCAACGTGCTTGCACGCTCGAGCGCGCCCCGCTAATTCTTCAGCCAGTATCGCTGCGAAGGGTGCACTGTTGTCTATGGCCATATCACGTTGAAAACGCCAGTTCTCGTCCGATCACTGAAGCTAAGCAACGTCGAGCCTGGTTAGTACTTGGATGGGTGACCGCCTGGGAATACCAGGTGCTGTAGACTTTTTTTTCTTTTTTCTCTCCTCAAACACAAAAACATTAGCAACACGCAATAGTAATATTATGATCAGTTACTCGAATATTATTTCTTCCAACTTGCTGATGTGAAATGTTTTTCAACACACTAACTCAAATGGAATATTTAACATTCCTTTCCAAAAAATAATATTATATTATATCATTCTTGCTTTTTATTACATGTTTTTATTTTTGAAATTCTTTTTGAATTTCTTCTGATGCATGGCTTCACAAATTCCAAAAAAGAATTGTTTAAGACTTTCTCAAGAATAATATTTTATTTAATCAACTCTAATGCAGTGTTGAAATAATTCCAAAATTAAATTGCCTGATATACATGTGCAAATGCTTTCAAAACTCATCTCAATCAATGCTACAGCACACATCCTGAAAGTCACACGAATGTGACGCGGAGATTTTGCGCAACTCTCCAGTTGTGTGCCGTGGTGTCGCGACTCTCGTCTTGCCCCCTCTCAGGCCTGCTTATTTTAAACCTTTGCTGTGCATTAAGCTATAATAATATCATGACTGGTGTTGTGACCTGCAGAGTGTGAGTAGGCAATGCGCACTGCAGCCACTGCATCACCAACGTGCTTGCACGCTCGAGCGCGCCCCGCTAATTCTTCAGCCAGTATCGCTGCGAAGGGTGCACTGTTGTCTACGGCCATATCACGTTGAAAACGCCAGTTCTCGTCCGATCACTGAAGCTAAGCAACGTCGAGCCTGGTTAGTACTTGGATGGGTGACCGCCTGGGAATACCAGGTGCTGTAGACTTTTTTCTCTTTTTTCTCTCCTCAAACACAAAAACATTAGCAACACGCAATAGTAATATTATGATCAGTTACTCGAATATTATTTCTTCCAACTTGCTGATGTGAAATGTTTTTCAACACACTAACTCAAATGGAATATTTAACATTCCTTTCCAAAAAATAATATTATATTATATCATTCTTGCTTTTTATTACATGTTTTTATTTTTGAAATTCTTTTTGAATTTCTTCTGATGCATGGCTTCACAAATTCCAAAAAAGAATTGTTTAAGACTTTCTCAAGAATAATATTTTATTTAATCAACTCTAATGCAGTGTTGAAATAATTCCAAAATTAAATTGCCTGATATACATGTGCAAATGCTTTCAAAACTCATCTCAATCAATGCTACAGCACACATCCTGAAAGTCACACGAATGTGACGCGGAGATTTTGCGCAACTCTCCAGTTGTGTGCCGTGGTGTCGCGACTCTCGTCTTGCCCCCTCTCAGGCCTGCTTATTTTAAACCTTTGCTGTGCATTAAGCTATAATAATATCATGACTGGTGTTGTGACCTGCAGAGTGTGAGTAGGCAATGCGCACTGCAGCCACTGCATCACCAACGTGCTTGCACGCTCGAGCGCGCCCCGCTAATTCTTCAGCCAGTATCGCTGCGAAGGGTGCACTGTTGTCTACGGCCATATCACGTTGAAAACGCCAGTTCTCGTCCGATCACTGAAGCTAAGCAACGTCGAGCCTGGTTAGTACTTGGATGGGTGACCGCCTGGGAATACCAGGTGCTGTAGACTTTTTTTTCTTTTTTCTCTCCTCAAACACAAAAACATTAGCAACACGCAATAGTAATATTATGATCAGTTACTTGAATATTATTTCTTCCAACTTGCTGATGTGAAATGTTTTTCAACACACTAACTCAAATGGAATATTTAACATTCCTTTCCAAAAAATAATATTATATTATATCATTCTTGCTTTTTATTACATGTTTTTATTTTTGAAATTCTTTTTGATTTTCTTCTGATGCATGGCTTCACAAATTCCAAAAAAGAATTGTTTAAGACTTTCTCAAGAATAATATTTTATTTAATCAACTCTAATGCAGTGTTGAAATAATTCCAAAATTAAATTGCCTGATATACATGTGCAAATGCTTTCAAAACTCATCTCAATCAATGCTACAGCACACATCCTGAAAGTCACACGAATGTGACGCGGAGATTTTGCGCAACTCTCCAGTTGTGTGCCGTGGTGTCGCGACTCTCGTCTTGCCCCCTCTCAGGCCTGCTTATTTTAAACCTTTGCTGTGCATTAAGCTATAATAATATCATGACTGGTGTTGTGACCTGCAGAGTGTGAGTAGGCAATGCGCACTGCAGCCACTGCATCACCAACGTGCTTGCACGCTCGAGCGCGCCCCGCTAATTCTTCAGCCAGTATCGCTGCGAAGGGTGCACTGTTGTCTACGGCCATATCACGTTGAAAACGCCAGTTCTCGTCCGATCACTGAAGCTAAGCAACGTCGAGCCTGGTTGGTACTTGGATGGGTGACCGCCTGGGAATACCAGGTGCTGTAGACTTTTTTTTCTTTTTTCTCTCCTCAAACACAAAAACATTAGCAACACGCAATAGTAATATTATGATCAGTTACTCGAATATTATTTCTTCCAACTTGCTGATGTGAAATGTTTTTCAACACACTAACTCAAATGGAATATTTAACATTCCTTTCCAAAAAATAATATTATATTATATCATTCTTGCTTTTTATTACATGTTTTTATTTTTGAAATTCTTTTTGAATTTCTTCTGATGCATGGCTTCACAAATTCCAAAAAAGAATTGTTTAAGACTTTCTCAAGAATAATATTTTATTTAATCAACTCTAATGCAGTGTTGAAATAATTCCAAAATTAAATTGCCTGATATACATGTGCAAATGCTTTCAAAACTCATCTCAATCAATGCTACAGCACACATCCTGAAAGTCACACGAATGTGACGCGGAGATTTTGCGCAACTCTCCAGTTGTGTGCCGTGGTGTCGCGACTCTCGTCTTGCCCCCTCTCAGGCCTGCTTATTTTAAACCTTTGCTGTGCATTAAGCTATAATAATATCATGACTGGTGTTGTGACCTGCAGAGTGTGAGTAGGCAATGCGCACTGCAGCCACTGCATCACCAACGTGCTTGCACGCTCGAGCGCGCCCCGCTAATTCTTCAGCCAGTATCGCTGCGAAGGGTGCACTGTTGTCTACGGCCATATCACGTTGAAAACGCCAGTTCTCGTCCGATCACTGAAGCTAAGCAACGTCGAGCCTGGTTAGTACTTGGATGGGTGACCGCCTGGGAATACCAGGTGCTGTAGACTTTTTTCTCTTTTTTCTCTCCTCAAACACAAAAACATTAGCAACACGCAATAGTAATATTATGATCAGTTACTCGAATATTATTTCTTCCAACTTGCTGATGTGAAATGTTTTTCAACACACTAACTCAAATGGAATATTTAACATTCCTTTCCAAAAAATAATATTATATTATATCATTCTTGCTTTTTATTACATGTTTTTATTTTTGAAATTCTTTTTGAATTTCTTCTGATGCATGGCTTCACAAATTCCAAAAAAGAATTGTTTAAGACTTTCTCAAGAATAATATTTTATTTAATCAACTCTAATGCAGTGTTGAAATAATTCCAAAATTAAATTGCCTGATATACATGTGCAAATGCTTTCAAAACTCATCTCAATCACTGCTACAGCACACATCCTGAAAGTCACACGAATGTGACGCGGAGATTTTGCGCAACTCTCCAGTTGTGTGCCGTGGTGTCGCGACTCTCGTCTTGCCCCCTCTCAGGCCTGCTTATTTTAAACCTTTGCTGTGCATTAAGCTATAATAATATCATGACTGGTGTTGTGACCTGCAGAGTGTGAGTAGGCAATGCGCACTGCAGCCACTGCATCACCAACGTGCTTGCACGCTCGAGCGCGCCCCGCTAATTCTTCAGCCAGTATCGCTGCGAAGGGTGCACTGTTGTCTACGGCCATATCACGTTGAAAACGCCAGTTCTCGTCCGATCACTGAAGCTAAGCAACGTCGAGCCTGGTTAGTACTTGGATGGGTGACCGCCTGGGAATACCAGGTGCTGTAGACTTTTTTTTCTTTTTTCTCTCCTCAAACACAAAAACATTAGCAACACGCAATAGTAATATTATGATCAGTTACTCGAATATTATTTCTTCCAACTTGCTGATGTGAAATGTTTTTCAACACACTAACTCAAATGGAATATTTAACATTCCTTTCCAAAAAATAATATTATATTATATCATTCTTGCTTTTTATTACATGTTTTTATTTTTGAAATTCTTTTTGAATTTCTTCTGATGCATGGCTTCACAAATTCCAAAAAAGAATTGTTTAAGACTTTCTCAAGAATAATATTTTATTTAATCAACTCTAATGCAGTGTTGAAATAATTCCAAAATTAAATTGCCTGATATACATGTGCAAATGCTTTCAAAACTCATCTCAATCAATGCTACAGCACACATCCTGAAAGTCACACGAATGTGACGCGGAGATTTGCGCAACTCTCCAGTTGTGTGCCGTGGTGTCGCGACTCTCGTCTTGCCCCCTCTCAGGCCTGCTTATTTTAAACCTTTGCTGTGCATTAAGCTATAATAATACCATGACTGGTGTTGTGACCTGCAGAGTGTGAGTAGGCAATGCGCACTGCAGCCACTGCATCACCAACGTGCTTGCACGCTCGAGCGCGCCCCGCTAATTCTTCAGCCAGTATCGCTGCGAAGGGTGCACCGTTGTCTACGGCCATATCACGTTGAAAACGCCAGTTCTCGTCCGATCACTGAAGCTAAGCAACGTCGAGCCTGGTTAGTACTTGGATGGGTGACCGCCTGGGAATACCAGGTGCTGTAGACTTTTTTTTCTTTTTTCTCTCCTCAAACACAAAAACATTAGCAACACGCAATAGTAATATTATGATCAGTTACTTGAATATTATTTCTTCCAACTTGCTGATGTGAAATGTTTTTCAACGCACTAACTCAAATGGAATATTTAACATTCCTTTCCAAAAAATAATATTATATTATATCATTCTTGCTTTTTATTACATGTTTTTATTTTTGAAATTCTTTTTGAATTTCTTCTGATGCATGGCTTCACAAATTCCAAAAAAGAATTGGTTAAGACTTTCTCAAGAATAATATTTTATTTAATCAACTCTAATGCGCAGTGTTGAAATAATTCCAAAATTAAATTGCCTGATATACATGTGCAAATGCTTTCAAAACTCATCTCAATCAATGCTACAGCACACATCCTGAAAGTCACACGAATGTGACGCGGAGATTTTGCGCAACTCTCCGGTTGTGTGCCGTGGTGTCGCGACTCTCGTCTTGCCCCCTCTCAGGCCTGCTTATTTTAAACCTTTGCTGTGCATTAAGCTATAATAATATCATGACTGGTGTTGTGACCTGCAGAGTGTGAGTAGGCAATGCGCACTGCAGCCACTGCATCACCAACGTGCTTGCACGCTCGAGCGCGCCCCGCTAATTCTTCAGCCAGTATCGCTGCGAAGGGTGCACTGTTGTCTACGGCCATATCAGGTTGAAAACGCCAGTTCTCGTCCGATCACTGAAGCTAAGCAACGTCGAGCCTGGTTAGTACTTGGATGGGTGACCGCCTGGGAATACCAGGTGCTGTAGACTTTTTTTTCTTTTTTCTCTCCTCAAACACAAAAACATTAGCAACACGCAATAGTAATATTATGATCGGTTACTCGGATATTATTTCTTCCAACTTGCTGATGTGAAATGTTTTTCAACACACTAACTCAAATGGAATATTTAACATTCCTTTCCAAAAAATAATATTATATTATATCATTCTTGCTTTTTATTACATGTTTTTATTTTTGAAATTCTTTTTGAATTTCTTCTGATGCATGGCTTCACAAATTCCAAAAAAGAATTGTTTAAGACTTTCTCAAGAATAATATTTTATTTAATCAACTCTAATGCAGTGTTGAAATAATTCCAAAATTAAATTGCCTGATATACATGTGCAAATGCTTTCAAAACTCATCTCAATCAATGCTACAGCACACATCCTGAAAGTCACACGAATGTGACGCGGAGATTTTGCGCAACTCTCCAGTTGTGTGCCGTGGTGTCGCGACTCTCGTCTTGCCCCCTCTCAGGCCTGCTTATTTTAAACCTTTGCTGTGCATTAAGCTATAATAATATCATGACTGGTGTTGTGACCTGCAGAGTGTGAGTAGGCAATGCGCACTGCAGCCACTGCATCACCAACGTGCTTGCACGCTCGAGCGCGCCCCGCTAATTCTTCAGCCAGTATCGCTGCGAAGGGTGCACTGTTGTCTACGGCCATATCACGTTGAAAACGCCAGTTCTCGTCCGATCACTGAAGCTAAGCAACGTCGAGCCTGGTTAGTACTTGGATGGGTGACCGCCTGGGAATACCAGGTGCTGTAGACTTTTTTTTCTTTTTTCTCTCCTCAAACACAAAAACATTAGCAACACGCAATAGTAATATTATGATCAGTTACTCGAATATTATTTCTTCCAACTTGCTGATGTGAAATGTTTTTCAACACACTAACTCAAATGGAATATTTAACATTCCTTTCCAAAAAATAATATTATATTATATCATTCTTGCTTTTTATTACATGTTTTTATTTTTGAAATTCTTTTTGAATTTCTTCTGATGCATGGCTTCACAAATTCCAAAAAAGAATTGTTTAAGACTTTCTCAAGAATAATATTTTATTTAATCAACTCTAATGCAGTGTTGAAATAATTCCAAAATTAAATTGCCTGATATACATGTGCAAATGCTTTCAAAACTCATCTCAATCAATGCTACAGCACACATCCTGAAAGTCACACGAATGTGACGCGGAGATTTTGCGCAACTCTCCAGTTGTGTGCCGTGGTGTCGCGACTCTCGTCTTGCCCCCTCTCAGGCCTGCTTATTTTAAACCTTTGCTGTGCATTAAGCTATAATAATATCATGACTGGTGTTGTGACCTGCAGAGTGTGAGTAGGCAATGCGCACTGCAGCCACTGCATCACCAACGTGCTTGCACGCTCGAGCGCGCCCCGCTAATTCTTCAGCCAGTATCGCTGCGAAGGGTGCACTGTTGTCTACGGCCATATCACGTTGAAAACGCCAGTTCTCGTCCGATCACTGAAGCTAAGCAACGTCGAGCCTGGTTAGTACTTGGATGGGTGACCGCCTGGGAATACCAGGTGCTGTAGACTTTTTTCTCTTTTTTCTCTCCTCAAACACAAAAACATTAGCAACACGCAATAGTAATATTATGATCAGTTACTCGAATATTATTTCTTCCAACTTGCTGATGTGAAATGTTTTTCAACACACTAACTCAAATGGAATATTTAACATTCCTTTCCAAAAAATAATATTATATTATATCATTCTTGCTTTTTATTACATGTTTTTATTTTTGAAATTCTTTTTGAATTTCTTCTGATGCATGGCTTCACAAATTCCAAAAAAGAATTGTTTAAGACTTTCTCAAGAATAATATTTTATTTAATCAACTCTAATGCAGTGTTGAAATAATTCCAAAATTAAATTGCCTGATATACATGTGCAAATGCTTTCAAAACTCATCTCAATCAATGCTACAGCACACATCCTGAAAGTCACACGAATGTGACGCGGAGATTTTGCGCAACTCTCCAGTTGTGTGCCGTGGTGTCGCGACTCTCGTCTTGCCCCCTCTCAGGCCTGCTTATTTTAAACCTTTGCTGTGCATTAAGCTATAATAATATCATGACTGGTGTTGTGACCTGCAGAGTGTGAGTAGGCAATGCGCACTGCAGCCACTGCATCACCAACGTGCTTGCACGCTCGAGCGCGCCCCGCTAATTCTTCAGCCAGTATCGCTGCGAAGGGTGCACTGTTGTCTACGGCCATATCACGTTGAAAACGCCAGTTCTCGTCCGATCACTGAAGCTAAGCAACGTCGAGCCTGGTTAGTACTTGGATGGGTGACCGCCTGGGAATACCAGGTGCTGTAGACTTTTTTTTCTTTTTTCTCTCCTCAAACACAAAAACATTAGCAACACGCAATAGTAATATTATGATCAGTTACTCGAATATTATTTCTTCCAACTTGCTGATGTGAAATGTTTTTCAACACACTAACTCAAATGGAATATTTAACATTCCTTTCCAAAAAATAATATTATATTATATCATTCTTGCTTTTTATTACATGTTTTTATTTTTGAAATTCTTTTTGAATTTCTTCTGATGCATGGCTTCACAAATTCCAAAAAAGAATTGTTTAAGACTTTCTCAAGAATAATATTTTATTTAATCAACTCTAATGCAGTGTTGAAATAATTCCAAAATTAAATTGCCTGATATACATGTGCAAATGCTTTCAAAACTCATCTCAATCAATGCTACAGCACACATCCTGAAAGTCACACGAATGTGACGCGGAGATTTGCGCAACTCTCCAGTTGTGTGCCGTGGTGTCGCGACTCTCGTCTTGCCCCCTCTCAGGCCTGCTTATTTTAAACCTTTGCTGTGCATTAAGCTATAATAATACCATGACTGGTGTTGTGACCTGCAGAGTGTGAGTAGGCAATGCGCACTGCAGCCACTGCATCACCAACGTGCTTGCACGCTCGAGCGCGCCCCGCTAATTCTTCAGCCAGTATCGCTGCGAAGGGTGCACCGTTGTCTACGGCCATATCACGTTGAAAACGCCAGTTCTCGTCCGATCACTGAAGCTAAGCAACGTCGAGCCTGGTTAGTACTTGGATGGGTGACCGCCTGGGAATACCAGGTGCTGTAGACTTTTTTTTCTTTTTTCTCTCCTCAAACACAAAAACATTAGCAACACGCAATAGTAATATTATGATCAGTTACTTGAATATTATTTCTTCCAACTTGCTGATGTGAAATGTTTTTCAACGCACTAACTCAAATGGAATATTTAACATTCCTTTCCAAAAAATAATATTATATTATATCATTCTTGCTTTTTATTACATGTTTTTATTTTTGAAATTCTTTTTGAATTTCTTCTGATGCATGGCTTCACAAATTCCAAAAAAGAATTGGTTAAGACTTTCTCAAGAATAATATTTTATTTAATCAACTCTAATGCGCAGTGTTGAAATAATTCCAAAATTAAATTGCCTGATATACATGTGCAAATGCTTTCAAAACTCATCTCAATCAATGCTACAGCACACATCCTGAAAGTCACACGAATGTGACGCGGAGATTTTGCGCAACTCTCCGGTTGTGTGCCGTGGTGTCGCGACTCTCGTCTTGCCCCCTCTCAGGCCTGCTTATTTTAAACCTTTGCTGTGCATTAAGCTATAATAATATCATGACTGGTGTTGTGACCTGCAGAGTGTGAGTAGGCAATGCGCACTGCAGCCACTGCATCACCAACGTGCTTGCACGCTCGAGCGCGCCCCGCTAATTCTTCAGCCAGTATCGCTGCGAAGGGTGCACTGTTGTCTACGGCCATATCAGGTTGAAAACGCCAGTTCTCGTCCGATCACTGAAGCTAAGCAACGTCGAGCCTGGTTAGTACTTGGATGGGTGACCGCCTGGGAATACCAGGTGCTGTAGACTTTTTTTTCTTTTTTCTCTCCTCAAACACAAAAACATTAGCAACACGCAATAGTAATATTATGATCGGTTACTCGGATATTATTTCTTCCAACTTGCTGATGTGAAATGTTTTTCAACACACTAACTCAAATGGAATATTTAACATTCCTTTCCAAAAAATAATATTATATTATATCATTCTTGCTTTTTATTACATGTTTTTATTTTTGAAATTCTTTTTGAATTTCTTCTGATGCATGGCTTCACAAATTCCAAAAAAGAATTGTTTAAGACTTTCTCAAGAATAATATTTTATTTAATCAACTCTAATGCAGTGTTGAAATAATTCCAAAATTAAATTGCCTGATATACATGTGCAAATGCTTTCAAAACTCATCTCAATCAATGCTACAGCACACATCCTGAAAGTCACACGAATGTGACGCGGAGATTTTGCGCAACTCTCCAGTTGTGTGCCGTGGTGTCGCGACTCTCGTCTTGCCCCCTCTCAGGCCTGCTTATTTTAAACCTTTGCTGTGCATTAAGCTATAATAATATCATGACTGGTGTTGTGACCTGCAGAGTGTGAGTAGGCAATGCGCACTGCAGCCACTGCATCACCAACGTGCTTGCACGCTCGAGCGCGCCCCGCTAATTCTTCAGCCAGTATCGCTGCGAAGGGTGCACTGTTGTCTACGGCCATATCACGTTGAAAACGCCAGTTCTCGTCCGATCACTGAAGCTAAGCAACGTCGAGCCTGGTTAGTACTTGGATGGGTGACCGCCTGGGAATACCAGGTGCTGTAGACTTTTTTTTCTTTTTTCTCTCCTCAAACACAAAAACATTAGCAACACGCAATAGTAATATTATGATCAGTTACTCGAATATTATTTCTTCCAACTTGCTGATGTGAAATGTTTTTCAACACACTAACTCAAATGGAATATTTAACATTCCTTTCCAAAAAATAATATTATATTATATCATTCTTGCTTTTTATTACATGTTTTTATTTTTGAAATTCTTTTTGAATTTCTTCTGATGCATGGCTTCACAAATTCCAAAAAAGAATTGTTTAAGACTTTCTCAAGAATAATATTTTATTTAATCAACTCTAATGCAGTGTTGAAATAATTCCAAAATTAAATTGCCTGATATACATGTGCAAATGCTTTCAAAACTCATCTCAATCAATGCTACAGCACACATCCTGAAAGTCACACGAATGTGACGCGGAGATTTTGCGCAACTCTCCAGTTGTGTGCCGTGGTGTCGCGACTCTCGTCTTGCCCCCTCTCAGGCCTGCTTATTTTAAACCTTTGCTGTGCATTAAGCTATAATAATATCATGACTGGTGTTGTGACCTGCAGAGTGTGAGTAGGCAATGCGCACTGCAGCCACTGCATCACCAACGTGCTTGCACGCTCGAGCGCGCCCCGCTAATTCTTCAGCCAGTATCGCTGCGAAGGGTGCACTGTTGTCTACGGCCATATCACGTTGAAAACGCCAGTTCTCGTCCGATCACTGAAGCTAAGCAACGTCGAGCCTGGTTAGTACTTGGATGGGTGACCGCCTGGGAATACCAGGTGCTGTAGACTTTTTTCTCTTTTTTCTCTCCTCAAACACAAAAACATTAGCAACACGCAATAGTAATATTATGATCAGTTACTCGAATATTATTTCTTCCAACTTGCTGATGTGAAATGTTTTTCAACACACTAACTCAAATGGAATATTTAACATTCCTTTCCAAAAAATAATATTATATTATATCATTCTTGCTTTTTATTACATGTTTTTATTTTTGAAATTCTTTTTGAATTTCTTCTGATGCATGGCTTCACAAATTCCAAAAAAGAATTGTTTAAGACTTTCTCAAGAATAATATTTTATTTAATCAACTCTAATGCAGTGTTGAAATAATTCCAAAATTAAATTGCCTGATATACATGTGCAAATGCTTTCAAAACTCATCTCAATCAATGCTACAGCACACATCCTGAAAGTCACACGAATGTGACGCGGAGATTTTGCGCAACTCTCCAGTTGTGTGCCGTGGTGTCGCGACTCTCGTCTTGCCCCCTCTCAGGCCTGCTTATTTTAAACCTTTGCTGTGCATTAAGCTATAATAATATCATGACTGGTGTTGTGACCTGCAGAGTGTGAGTAGGCAATGCGCACTGCAGCCACTGCATCACCAACGTGCTTGCACGCTCGAGCGCGCCCCGCTAATTCTTCAGCCAGTATCGCTGCGAAGGGTGCACTGTTGTCTACGGCCATATCACGTTGAAAACGCCAGTTCTCGTCCGATCACTGAAGCTAAGCAACGTCGAGCCTGGTTAGTACTTGGATGGGTGACCGCCTGGGAATACCAGGTGCTGTAGACTTTTTTTTCTTTTTTCTCTCCTCAAACACAAAAACATTAGCAACACGCAATAGTAATATTATGATCAGTTACTTGAATATTATTTCTTCCAACTTGCTGATGTGAAATGTTTTTCAACACACTAACTCAAATGGAATATTTAACATTCCTTTCCAAAAAATAATATTATATTATATCATTCTTGCTTTTTATTACATGTTTTTATTTTTGAAATTCTTTTTGATTTTCTTCTGATGCATGGCTTCACAAATTCCAAAAAAGAATTGTTTAAGACTTTCTCAAGAATAATATTTTATTTAATCAACTCTAATGCAGTGTTGAAATAATTCCAAAATTAAATTGCCTGATATACATGTGCAAATGCTTTCAAAACTCATCTCAATCAATGCTACAGCACACATCCTGAAAGTCACACGAATGTGACGCGGAGATTTTGCGCAACTCTCCAGTTGTGTGCCGTGGTGTCGCGACTCTCGTCTTGCCCCCTCTCAGGCCTGCTTATTTTAAACCTTTGCTGTGCATTAAGCTATAATAATATCATGACTGGTGTTGTGACCTGCAGAGTGTGAGTAGGCAATGCGCACTGCAGCCACTGCATCACCAACGTGCTTGCACGCTCGAGCGCGCCCCGCTAATTCTTCAGCCAGTATCGCTGCGAAGGGTGCACTGTTGTCTACGGCCATATCACGTTGAAAACGCCAGTTCTCGTCCGATCACTGAAGCTAAGCAACGTCGAGCCTGGTTGGTACTTGGATGGGTGACCGCCTGGGAATACCAGGTGCTGTAGACTTTTTTTTCTTTTTTCTCTCCTCAAACACAAAAACATTAGCAACACGCAATAGTAATATTATGATCAGTTACTCGAATATTATTTCTTCCAACTTGCTGATGTGAAATGTTTTTCAACACACTAACTCAAATGGAATATTTAACATTCCTTTCCAAAAAATAATATTATATTATATCATTCTTGCTTTTTATTACATGTTTTTATTTTTGAAATTCTTTTTGAATTTCTTCTGATGCATGGCTTCACAAATTCCAAAAAAGAATTGTTTAAGACTTTCTCAAGAATAATATTTTATTTAATCAACTCTAATGCAGTGTTGAAATAATTCCAAAATTAAATTGCCTGATATACATGTGCAAATGCTTTCAAAACTCATCTCAATCAATGCTACAGCACACATCCTGAAAGTCACACGAATGTGACGCGGAGATTTTGCGCAACTCTCCAGTTGTGTGCCGTGGTGTCGCGACTCTCGTCTTGCCCCCTCTCAGGCCTGCTTATTTTAAACCTTTGCTGTGCATTAAGCTATAATAATATCATGACTGGTGTTGTGACCTGCAGAGTGTGAGTAGGCAATGCGCACTGCAGCCACTGCATCACCAACGTGCTTGCACGCTCGAGCGCGCCCCGCTAATTCTTCAGCCAGTATCGCTGCGAAGGGTGCACTGTTGTCTACGGCCATATCACGTTGAAAACGCCAGTTCTCGTCCGATCACTGAAGCTAAGCAACGTCGAGCCTGGTTAGTACTTGGATGGGTGACCGCCTGGGAATACCAGGTGCTGTAGACTTTTTTCTCTTTTTTCTCTCCTCAAACACAAAAACATTAGCAACACGCAATAGTAATATTATGATCAGTTACTCGAATATTATTTCTTCCAACTTGCTGATGTGAAATGTTTTTCAACACACTAACTCAAATGGAATATTTAACATTCCTTTCCAAAAAATAATATTATATTATATCATTCTTGCTTTTTATTACATGTTTTTATTTTTGAAATTCTTTTTGAATTTCTTCTGATGCATGGCTTCACAAATTCCAAAAAAGAATTGTTTAAGACTTTCTCAAGAATAATATTTTATTTAATCAACTCTAATGCAGTGTTGAAATAATTCCAAAATTAAATTGCCTGATATACATGTGCAAATGCTTTCAAAACTCATCTCAATCACTGCTACAGCACACATCCTGAAAGTCACACGAATGTGACGCGGAGATTTTGCGCAACTCTCCAGTTGTGTGCCGTGGTGTCGCGACTCTCGTCTTGCCCCCTCTCAGGCCTGCTTATTTTAAACCTTTGCTGTGCATTAAGCTATAATAATATCATGACTGGTGTTGTGACCTGCAGAGTGTGAGTAGGCAATGCGCACTGCAGCCACTGCATCACCAACGTGCTTGCACGCTCGAGCGCGCCCCGCTAATTCTTCAGCCAGTATCGCTGCGAAGGGTGCACTGTTGTCTACGGCCATATCACGTTGAAAACGCCAGTTCTCGTCCGATCACTGAAGCTAAGCAACGTCGAGCCTGGTTAGTACTTGGATGGGTGACCGCCTGGGAATACCAGGTGCTGTAGACTTTTTTTTCTTTTTTCTCTCCTCAAACACAAAAACATTAGCAACACGCAATAGTAATATTATGATCAGTTACTCGAATATTATTTCTTCCAACTTGCTGATGTGAAATGTTTTTCAACACACTAACTCAAATGGAATATTTAACATTCCTTTCCAAAAAATAATATTATATTATATCATTCTTGCTTTTTATTACATGTTTTTATTTTTGAAATTCTTTTTGAATTTCTTCTGATGCATGGCTTCACAAATTCCAAAAAAGAATTGTTTAAGACTTTCTCAAGAATAATATTTTATTTAATCAACTCTAATGCAGTGTTGAAATAATTCCAAAATTAAATTGCCTGATATACATGTGCAAATGCTTTCAAAACTCATCTCAATCAATGCTACAGCACACATCCTGAAAGTCACACGAATGTGACGCGGAGATTTGCGCAACTCTCCAGTTGTGTGCCGTGGTGTCGCGACTCTCGTCTTGCCCCCTCTCAGGCCTGCTTATTTTAAACCTTTGCTGTGCATTAAGCTATAATAATACCATGACTGGTGTTGTGACCTGCAGAGTGTGAGTAGGCAATGCGCACTGCAGCCACTGCATCACCAACGTGCTTGCACGCTCGAGCGCGCCCCGCTAATTCTTCAGCCAGTATCGCTGCGAAGGGTGCACCGTTGTCTACGGCCATATCACGTTGAAAACGCCAGTTCTCGTCCGATCACTGAAGCTAAGCAACGTCGAGCCTGGTTAGTACTTGGATGGGTGACCGCCTGGGAATACCAGGTGCTGTAGACTTTTTTTTCTTTTTTCTCTCCTCAAACACAAAAACATTAGCAACACGCAATAGTAATATTATGATCAGTTACTTGAATATTATTTCTTCCAACTTGCTGATGTGAAATGTTTTTCAACGCACTAACTCAAATGGAATATTTAACATTCCTTTCCAAAAAATAATATTATATTATATCATTCTTGCTTTTTATTACATGTTTTTATTTTTGAAATTCTTTTTGAATTTCTTCTGATGCATGGCTTCACAAATTCCAAAAAAGAATTGGTTAAGACTTTCTCAAGAATAATATTTTATTTAATCAACTCTAATGCGCAGTGTTGAAATAATTCCAAAATTAAATTGCCTGATATACATGTGCAAATGCTTTCAAAACTCATCTCAATCAATGCTACAGCACACATCCTGAAAGTCACACGAATGTGACGCGGAGATTTTGCGCAACTCTCCGGTTGTGTGCCGTGGTGTCGCGACTCTCGTCTTGCCCCCTCTCAGGCCTGCTTATTTTAAACCTTTGCTGTGCATTAAGCTATAATAATATCATGACTGGTGTTGTGACCTGCAGAGTGTGAGTAGGCAATGCGCACTGCAGCCACTGCATCACCAACGTGCTTGCACGCTCGAGCGCGCCCCGCTAATTCTTCAGCCAGTATCGCTGCGAAGGGTGCACTGTTGTCTACGGCCATATCACGTTGAAAACGCCAGTTCTCGTCCGATCACTGAAGCTAAGCAACGTCGAGCCTGGTTAGTACTTGGATGGGTGACCGCCTGGGAATACCAGGTGCTGTAGACTTTTTTTTCTTTTTTCTCTCCTCAAACACAAAAACATTAGCAACACGCAATAGTAATATTATGATCGGTTACTCGGATATTATTTCTTCCAACTTGCTGATGTGAAATGTTTTTCAACACACTAACTCAAATGGAATATTTAACATTCCTTTCCAAAAAATAATATTATATTATATCATTCTTGCTTTTTATTACATGTTTTTATTTTTGAAATTCTTTTTGAATTTCTTCTGATGCATGGCTTCACAAATTCCAAAAAAGAATTGTTTAAGACTTTCTCAAGAATAATATTTTATTTAATCAACTCTAATGCAGTGTTGAAATAATTCCAAAATTAAATTGCCTGATATACATGTGCAAATGCTTTCAAAACTCATCTCAATCAATGCTACAGCACACATCCTGAAAGTCACACGAATGTGACGCGGAGATTTTGCGCAACTCTCCGGTTGTGTGCCGTGGTGTCGCGACTCTCGTCTTGCCCCCTCTCAGGCCTGCTTATTTTAAACCTTTGCTGTGCATTAAGCTATAATAATATCATGACTGGTGTTGTGACCTGCAGAGTGTGAGTAGGCAATGCGCACTGCAGCCACTGCATCACCAACGTGCTTGCACGCTCGAGCGCGCCCCGCTAATTCTTCAGCCAGTATCGCTGCGAAGGGTGCACTGTTGTCTACGGCCATATCACGTTGAAAACGCCAGTTCTCGTCCGATCACTGAAGCTAAGCAACGTCGAGCCTGGTTAGTACTTGGATGGGTGACCGCCTGGGAATACCAGGTGCTGTAGACTTTTTTTTCTTTTTTCTCTCCTCAAACACAAAAACATTAGCAACACGCAATAGTAATATTATGATCAGTTACTCGAATATTATTTCTTCCAACTTGCTGATGTGAAATGTTTTTCAACACACTAACTCAAATGGAATATTTAACATTCCTTTCCAAAAAATAATATTATATTATATCATTCTTGCTTTTTATTACATGTTTTTATTTTTGAAATTCTTTTTGAATTTCTTCTGATGCATGGCTTCACAAATTCCAAAAAAGAATTGTTTAAGACTTTCTCAAGAATAATATTTTATTTAATCAACTCTAATGCAGTGTTGAAATAATTCCAAAATTAAATTGCCTGATATACATGTGCAAATGCTTTCAAAACTCATCTCAATCAATGCTACAGCACACATCCTGAAAGTCACACGAATGTGACGCGGAGATTTTGCGCAACTCTCCAGTTGTGTGCCGTGGTGTCGCGACTCTCGTCTTGCCCCCTCTCAGGCCTGCTTATTTTAAACCTTTGCTGTGCATTAAGCTATAATAATATCATGACTGGTGTTGTGACCTGCAGAGTGTGAGTAGGCAATGCGCACTGCAGCCACTGCATCACCAACGTGCTTGCACGCTCGAGCGCGCCCCGCTAATTCTTCAGCCAGTATCGCTGCGAAGGGTGCACTGTTGTCTACGGCCATATCACGTTGAAAACGCCAGTTCTCGTCCGATCACTGAAGCTAAGCAACGTCGAGCCTGGTTAGTACTTGGATGGGTGACCGCCTGGGAATACCAGGTGCTGTAGACTTTTTTTTCTTTTTTCTCTCCTCAAACACAAAAACATTAGCAACACGCAATAGTAATATTATGATCAGTTACTCGAATATTATTTCTTCCAACTTGCTGATGTGAAATGTTTTTCAACACACTAACTCAAATGGAATATTTAACATTCCTTTCCAAAAAATAATATTATATTATATCATTCTTGCTTTTTATTACATGTTTTTATTTTTGAAATTCTTTTTGAATTTCTTCTGATGCATGGCTTCACAAAATCCAAAAAAGAATTGTTTAAGACTTTCTCAAGAATAATATTTTATTTAATCAACTCTAATGCAGTGTTGAAATAATTCCAAAATTAAATTGCCTGATATACATGTGCAAATGCTTTCAAAACTCATCTCAATCAATGCTACAGCACACATCCTGAAAGTCACACGAATGTGACGCGGAGATTTTGCGCAACTCTCCGGTTGTGTGCCGTGGTGTCGCGACTCTCGTCTTGCCCCCTCTCAGGCCTGCTTATTTTAAACCTTTGCTGTGCATTAAGCTATAATAATATCATGACTGGTGTTGTGACCTGCAGAGTGTGAGTAGGCAATGCGCACTGCAGCCACTGCATCACCAACGTGCTTGCACGCTCGAGCGCGCCCCGCTAATTCTTCAGCCAGTATCGCTGCGAAGGGTGCACTGTTGTCTACGGCCATATCACGTTGAAAACGCCAGTTCTCGTCCGATCACTGAAGCTAAGCAACGTCGAGCCTGGTTAGTACTTGGATGGGTGACCGCCTGGGAATACCAGGTGCTGTAGACTTTTTTTTCTTTTTTCTCTCCTCAAACACAAAAACATTAGCAACACGCAATAGTAATATTATGATCAGTTACTCGAATATTATTTCTTCCAACTTGCTGATGTGAAATGTTTTTCAACACACTAACTCAAATGGAATATTTAACATTCCTTTCCAAAAAATAATATTATATTATATCATTCTTGCTTTTTATTACATGTTTTTATTTTTGAAATTCTTTTTGAATTTCTTCTGATGCATGGCTTCACAAATTCCAAAAAAGAATTGTTTAAGACTTTCTCAAGAATAATATTTTATTTAATCAACTCTAATGCAGTGTTGAAATAATTCCAAAATTAAATTGCCTGATATACATGTGCAAATGCTTTCAAAACTCATCTCAATCAATGCTACAGCACACATCCTGAAAGTCACACGAATGTGACGCGGAGATTTTGCGCAACTCTCCAGTTGTGTGCCGTGGTGTCGCGACTCTCGTCTTGCCCCCTCTCAGGCCTGCTTATTTTAAACCTTTGCTGTGCATTAAGCTATAATAATATCATGACTGGTGTTGTGACCTGCAGAGTGTGAGTAGGCAATGCGCACTGCAGCCACTGCATCACCAACGTGCTTGCACGCTCGAGCGCGCCCCGCTAATTCTTCAGCCAGTATCGCTGCGAAGGGTGCACTGTTGTCTACGGCCATATCACGTTGAAAACGCCAGTTCTCGTCCGATCACTGAAGCTAAGCAACGTCGAGCCTGGTTAGTACTTGGATGGGTGACCGCCTGGGAATACCAGGTGCTGTAGACTTTTTTTTCTTTTTTCTCTCCTCAAACACAAAAACATTAGCAACACGCAATAGTAATATTATGATCAGTTACTTGAATATTATTTCTTCCAACTTGCTGATGTGAAATGTTTTTCAACGCACTAACTCAAATGGAATATTTAACATTCCTTTCCAAAAAATAATATTATATTATATCATTCTTGCTTTTTATTACATGTTTTTATTTTTGAAATTCTTTTTGAATTTCTTCTGATGCATGGCTTCACAAATTCCAAAAAAGAATTGGTTAAGACTTTCTCAAGAATAATATTTTATTTAATCAACTCTAATGCGCAGTGTTGAAATAATTCCAAAATTAAATTGCCTGATATACATGTGCAAATGCTTTCAAAACTCATCTCAATCAATGCTACAGCACACATCCTGAAAGTCACACGAATGTGACGCGGAGATTTTGCGCAACTCTCCGGTTGTGTGCCGTGGTGTCGCGACTCTCGTCTTGCCCCCTCTCAGGCCTGCTTATTTTAAACCTTTGCTGTGCATTAAGCTATAATAATATCATGACTGGTGTTGTGACCTGCAGAGTGTGAGTAGGCAATGCGCACTGCAGCCACTGCATCACCAACGTGCTTGCACGCTCGAGCGCGCCCCGCTAATTCTTCAGCCAGTATCGCTGCGAAGGGTGCACTGTTGTCTACGGCCATATCACGTTGAAAACGCCAGTTCTCGTCCGATCACTGAAGCTAAGCAACGTCGAGCCTGGTTAGTACTTGGATGGGTGACCGCCTGGGAATACCAGGTGCTGTAGACTTTTTTTTCTTTTTTCTCTCCTCAAACACAAAAACATTAGCAACACGCAATAGTAATATTATGATCGGTTACTCGGATATTATTTCTTCCAACTTGCTGATGTGAAATGTTTTTCAACACACTAACTCAAATGGAATATTTAACATTCCTTTCCAAAAAATAATATTATATTATATCATTCTTGCTTTTTATTACATGTTTTTATTTTTGAAATTCTTTTTGAATTTCTTCTGATGCATGGCTTCACAAATTCCAAAAAAGAATTGTTTAAGACTTTCTCAAGAATAATATTTTATTTAATCAACTCTAATGCAGTGTTGAAATAATTCCAAAATTAAATTGCCTGATATACATGTGCAAATGCTTTCAAAACTCATCTCAATCAATGCTACAGCACACATCCTGAAAGTCACACGAATGTGACGCGGAGATTTTGCGCAACTCTCCAGTTGTGTGCCGTGGTGTCGCGACTCTCGTCTTGCCCCCTCTCAGGCCTGCTTATTTTAAACCTTTGCTGTGCATTAAGCTATAATAATATCATGACTGGTGTTGTGACCTGCAGAGTGTGAGTAGGCAATGCGCACTGCAGCCACTGCATCACCAACGTGCTTGCACGCTCGAGCGCGCCCCGCTAATTCTTCAGCCAGTATCGCTGCGAAGGGTGCACTGTTGTCTACGGCCATATCACGTTGAAAACGCCAGTTCTCGTCCGATCACTGAAGCTAAGCAACGTCGAGCCTGGTTAGTACTTGGATGGGTGACCGCCTGGGAATACCAGGTGCTGTAGACTTTTTTTTCTTTTTTCTCTCCTCAAACACAAAAACATTAGCAACACGCAATAGTAATATTATGATCAGTTACTCGAATATTATTTCTTCCAACTTGCTGATGTGAAATGTTTTTCAACACACTAACTCAAATGGAATATTTAACATTCCTTTCCAAAAAATAATATTATATTATATCATTCTT
The DNA here is from genome assembly GCA_964035545.1 of Bugula neritina. Classification (NCBI taxonomy): domain Eukaryota; kingdom Metazoa; phylum Bryozoa; class Gymnolaemata; order Cheilostomatida; family Bugulidae; genus Bugula; species Bugula neritina. Next base: position 11,242,018 of record OZ037768.1, on the reverse strand, counting down.
GCTTTTTATTACATGTTTTTATTTTTGAAATTCTTTTTGAATTTCTTCTGATGCATGGCTTCACAAATTCCAAAAAAGAATTGTTTAAGACTTTCTCAAGAATAATATTTTATTTAATCAACTCTAATGCAGTGTTGAAATAATTCCAAAATTAAATTGCCTGATATACATGTGCAAATGCTTTCAAAACTCATCTCAATCAATGCTACAGCACACATCCTGAAAGTCACACGAATGTGACGCGGAGATTTTGCGCAACTCTCCAGTTGTGTGCCGTGGTGTCGCGACTCTCGTCTTGCCCCCTCTCAGGCCTGCTTATTTTAAACCTTTGCTGTGCATTAAGCTATAATAATATCATGACTGGTGTTGTGACCTGCAGAGTGTGAGTAGGCAATGCGCACTGCAGCCACTGCATCACCAACGTGCTTGCACGCTCGAGCGCGCCCCGCTAATTCTTCAGCCAGTATCGCTGCGAAGGGTGCACTGTTGTCTACGGCCATATCACGTTGAAAACGCCAGTTCTCGTCCGATCACTGAAGCTAAGCAACGTCGAGCCTGGTTAGTACTTGGATGGGTGACCGCCTGGGAATACCAGGTGCTGTAGACTTTTTTTTCTTTTTTCTCTCCTCAAACACAAAAACATTAGCAACACGCAATAGTAATATTATGATCAGTTACTCGAATATTATTTCTTCCAACTTGCTGATGTGAAATGTTTTTCAACACACTAACTCAAATGGAATATTTAACATTCCTTTCCAAAAAATAATATTATATTATATCATTCTTGCTTTTTATTACATGTTTTTATTTTTGAAATTCTTTTTGAATTTCTTCTGATGCATGGCTTCACAAATTCCAAAAAAGAATTGTTTAAGACTTTCTCAAGAATAATATTTTATTTAATCAACTCTAATGCAGTGTTGAAATAATTCCAAAATTAAATTGCCTGATATACATGTGCAAATGCTTTCAAAACTCATCTCAATCAATGCTACAGCACACATCCTGAAAGTCACACGAATGTGACGCGGAGATTTTGCGCAACTCTCCAGTTGTGTGCCGTGGTGTCGCGACTCTCGTCTTGCCCCCTCTCAGGCCTGCTTATTTTAAACCTTTGCTGTGCATTAAGCTATAATAATATCATGACTGGTGTTGTGACCTGCAGAGTGTGAGTAGGCAATGCGCACTGCAGCCACTGCATCACCAACGTGCTTGCACGCTCGAGCGCGCCCCGCTAATTCTTCAGCCAGTATCGCTGCGAAGGGTGCACTGTTGTCTACGGCCATATCACGTTGAAAACGCCAGTTCTCGTCCGATCACTGAAGCTAAGCAACGTCGAGCCTGGTTAGTACTTGGATGGGTGACCGCCTGGGAATACCAGGTGCTGTAGACTTTTTTTTCTTTTTTCTCTCCTCAAACACAAAAACATTAGCAACACGCAATAGTAATATTATGATCAGTTACTCGAATATTATTTCTTCCAACTTGCTGATGTGAAATGTTTTTCAACACACTAACTCAAATGGAATATTTAACATTCCTTTCCAAAAAATAATATTATATTATATCATTCTTGCTTTTTATTACATGTTTTTATTTTTGAAATTCTTTTTGAATTTCTTCTGATGCATGGCTTCACAAATTCCAAAAAAGAATTGTTTAAGACTTTCTCAAGAATAATATTTTATTTAATCAACTCTAATGCAGTGTTGAAATAATTCCAAAATTAAATTGCCTGATATACATGTGCAAATGCTTTCAAAACTCATCTCAATCAATGCTACAGCACACATCCTGAAAGTCACACGAATGTGACGCGGAGATTTTGCGCAACTCTCCAGTTGTGTGCCGTGGTGTCGCGACTCTCGTCTTGCCCCCTCTCAGGCCTGCTTATTTTAAACCTTTGCTGTGCATTAAGCTATAATAATATCATGACTGGTGTTGTGACCTGCAGAGTGTGAGTAGGCAATGCGCACTGCAGCCACTGCATCACCAACGTGCTTGCACGCTCGAGCGCGCCCCGCTAATTCTTCAGCCAGTATCGCTGCGAAGGGTGCACTGTTGTCTACGGCCATATCACGTTGAAAACGCCAGTTCTCGTCCGATCACTGAAGCTAAGCAACGTCGAGCCTGGTTAGTACTTGGATGGGTGACCGCCTGGGAATACCAGGTGCTGTAGACTTTTTTTTCTTTTTTCTCTCCTCAAACACAAAAACATTAGCAACACGCAATAGTAATATTATGATCAGTTACTCGAATATTATTTCTTCCAACTTGCTGATGTGAAATGTTTTTCAACACACTAACTCAAATGGAATATTTAACATTCCTTTCCAAAAAATAATATTATATTATATCATTCTTGCTTTTTATTACATGTTTTTATTTTTGAAATTCTTTTTGAATTTCTTCTGATGCATGGCTTCACAAATTCCAAAAAAGAATTGTTTAAGACTTTCTCAAGAATAATATTTTATTTAATCAACTCTAATGCAGTGTTGAAATAATTCCAAAATTAAATTGCCTGATATACATGTGCAAATGCTTTCAAAACTCATCTCAATCAATGCTACAGCACACATCCTGAAAGTCACACGAATGTGACGCGGAGATTTTGCGCAACTCTCCAGTTGTGTGCCGTGGTGTCGCGACTCTCGTCTTGCCCCCTCTCAGGCCTGCTTATTTTAAACCTTTGCTGTGCATTAAGCTATAATAATATCATGACTGGTGTTGTGACCTGCAGAGTGTGAGTAGGCAATGCGCACTGCAGCCACTGCATCACCAACGTGCTTGCACGCTCGAGCGCGCCCCGCTAATTCTTCAGCCAGTATCGCTGCGAAGGGTGCACTGTTGTCTACGGCCATATCACGTTGAAAACGCCAGTTCTCGTCCGATCACTGAAGCTAAGCAACGTCGAGCCTGGTTAGTACTTGGATGGGTGACCGCCTGGGAATACCAGGTGCTGTAGACTTTTTTTTCTTTTTTCTCTCCTCAAACACAAAAACATTAGCAACACGCAATAGTAATATTATGATCGGTTACTCGGATATTATTTCTTCCAACTTGCTGATGTGAAATGTTTTTCAACACACTAACTCAAATGGAATATTTAACATTCCTTTCCAAAAAATAATATTATATTATATCATTCTTGCTTTTTATTACATGTTTTTATTTTTGAAATTCTTTTTGAATTTCTTCTGATGCATGGCTTCACAAATTCCAAAAAAGAATTGTTTAAGACTTTCTCAAGAATAATATTTTATTTAATCAACTCTAATGCAGTGTTGAAATAATTCCAAAATTAAATTGCCTGATATACATGTGCAAATGCTTTCAAAACTCATCTCAATCAATGCTACAGCACACATCCTGAAAGTCACACGAATGTGACGCGGAGATTTTGCGCAACTCTCCAGTTGTGTGCCGTGGTGTCGCGACTCTCGTCTTGCCCCCTCTCAGGCCTGCTTATTTTAAACCTTTGCTGTGCATTAAGCTATAATAATATCATGACTGGTGTTGTGACCTGCAGAGTGTGAGTAGGCAATGCGCACTGCAGCCACTGCATCACCAACGTGCTTGCACGCTCGAGCGCGCCCCGCTAATTCTTCAGCCAGTATCGCTGCGAAGGGTGCACTGTTGTCTACGGCCATATCACGTTGAAAACGCCAGTTCTCGTCCGATCACTGAAGCTAAGCAACGTCGAGCCTGGTTAGTACTTGGATGGGTGACCGCCTGGGAATACCAGGTGCTGTAGACTTTTTTTTCTTTTTTCTCTCCTCAAACACAAAAACATTAGCAACACGCAATAGTAATATTATGATCAGTTACTCGAATATTATTTCTTCCAACTTGCTGATGTGAAATGTTTTTCAACACACTAACTCAAATGGAATATTTAACATTCCTTTCCAAAAAATAATATTATATTATATCATTCTTGCTTTTTATTACATGTTTTTATTTTTGAAATTCTTTTTGAATTTCTTCTGATGCATGGCTTCACAAAATCCAAAAAAGAATTGTTTAAGACTTTCTCAAGAATAATATTTTATTTAATCAACTCTAATGCAGTGTTGAAATAATTCCAAAATTAAATTGCCTGATATACATGTGCAAATGCTTTCAAAACTCATCTCAATCAATGCTACAGCACACATCCTGAAAGTCACACGAATGTGACGCGGAGATTTTGCGCAACTCTCCGGTTGTGTGCCGTGGTGTCGCGACTCTCGTCTTGCCCCCTCTCAGGCCTGCTTATTTTAAACCTTTGCTGTGCATTAAGCTATAATAATATCATGACTGGTGTTGTGACCTGCAGAGTGTGAGTAGGCAATGCGCACTGCAGCCACTGCATCACCAACGTGCTTGCACGCTCGAGCGCGCCCCGCTAATTCTTCAGCCAGTATCGCTGCGAAGGGTGCACTGTTGTCTACGGCCATATCACGTTGAAAACGCCAGTTCTCGTCCGATCACTGAAGCTAAGCAACGTCGAGCCTGGTTAGTACTTGGATGGGTGACCGCCTGGGAATACCAGGTGCTGTAGACTTTTTTTTCTTTTTTCTCTCCTCAAACACAAAAACATTAGCAACACGCAATAGTAATATTATGATCAGTTACTCGAATATTATTTCTTCCAACTTGCTGATGTGAAATGTTTTTCAACACACTAACTCAAATGGAATATTTAACATTCCTTTCCAAAAAATAATATTATATTATATCATTCTTGCTTTTTATTACATGTTTTTATTTTTGAAATTCTTTTTGAATTTCTTCTGATGCATGGCTTCACAAATTCCAAAAAAGAATTGTTTAAGACTTTCTCAAGAATAATATTTTATTTAATCAACTCTAATGCAGTGTTGAAATAATTCCAAAATTAAATTGCCTGATATACATGTGCAAATGCTTTCAAAACTCATCTCAATCAATGCTACAGCACACATCCTGAAAGTCACACGAATGTGACGCGGAGATTTTGCGCAACTCTCCAGTTGTGTGCCGTGGTGTCGCGACTCTCGTCTTGCCCCCTCTCAGGCCTGCTTATTTTAAACCTTTGCTGTGCATTAAGCTATAATAATATCATGACTGGTGTTGTGACCTGCAGAGTGTGAGTAGGCAATGCGCACTGCAGCCACTGCATCACCAACGTGCTTGCACGCTCGAGCGCGCCCCGCTAATTCTTCAGCCAGTATCGCTGCGAAGGGTGCACTGTTGTCTACGGCCATATCACGTTGAAAACGCCAGTTCTCGTCCGATCACTGAAGCTAAGCAACGTCGAGCCTGGTTAGTACTTGGATGGGTGACCGCCTGGGAATACCAGGTGCTGTAGACTTTTTTTTCTTTTTTCTCTCCTCAAACACAAAAACATTAGCAACACGCAATAGTAATATTATGATCAGTTACTCGAATATTATTTCTTCCAACTTGCTGATGTGAAATGTTTTTCAACACACTAACTCAAATGGAATATTTAACATTCCTTTCCAAAAAATAATATTATATTATATCATTCTTGCTTTTTATTACATGTTTTTATTTTTGAAATTCTTTTTGAATTTCTTCTGATGCATGGCTTCACAAATTCCAAAAAAGAATTGTTTAAGACTTTCTCAAGAATAATATTTTATTTAATCAACTCTAATGCAGTGTTGAAATAATTCCAAAATTAAATTGCCTGATATACATGTGCAAATGCTTTCAAAACTCATCTCAATCAATGCTACAGCACACATCCTGAAAGTCACACGAATGTGACGCGGAGATTTTGCGCAACTCTCCAGTTGTGTGCCGTGGTGTCGCGACTCTCGTCTTGCCCCCTCTCAGGCCTGCTTATTTTAAACCTTTGCTGTGCATTAAGCTATAATAATATCATGACTGGTGTTGTGACCTGCAGAGTGTGAGTAGGCAATGCGCACTGCAGCCACTGCATCACCAACGTGCTTGCACGCTCGAGCGCGCCCCGCTAATTCTTCAGCCAGTATCGCTGCGAAGGGTGCACTGTTGTCTACGGCCATATCACGTTGAAAACGCCAGTTCTCGTCCGATCACTGAAGCTAAGCAACGTCGAGCCTGGTTAGTACTTGGATGGGTGACCGCCTGGGAATACCAGGTGCTGTAGACTTTTTTTTCTTTTTTCTCTCCTCAAACACAAAAACATTAGCAACACGCAATAGTAATATTATGATCAGTTACTCGAATATTATTTCTTCCAACTTGCTGATGTGAAATGTTTTTCAACACACTAACTCAAATGGAATATTTAACATTCCTTTCCAAAAAATAATATTATATTATATCATTCTTGCTTTTTATTACATGTTTTTATTTTTGAAATTCTTTTTGAATTTCTTCTGATGCATGGCTTCACAAATTCCAAAAAAGAATTGTTTAAGACTTTCTCAAGAATAATATTTTATTTAATCAACTCTAATGCAGTGTTGAAATAATTCCAAAATTAAATTGCCTGATATACATGTGCAAATGCTTTCAAAACTCATCTCAATCAATGCTACAGCACACATCCTGAAAGTCACACGAATGTGACGCGGAGATTTTGCGCAACTCTCCAGTTGTGTGCCGTGGTGTCGCGACTCTCGTCTTGCCCCCTCTCAGGCCTGCTTATTTTAAACCTTTGCTGTGCATTAAGCTATAATAATATCATGACTGGTGTTGTGACCTGCAGAGTGTGAGTAGGCAATGCGCACTGCAGCCACTGCATCACCAACGTGCTTGCACGCTCGAGCGCGCCCCGCTAATTCTTCAGCCAGTATCGCTGCGAAGGGTGCACTGTTGTCTACGGCCATATCACGTTGAAAACGCCAGTTCTCGTCCGATCACTGAAGCTAAGCAACGTCGAGCCTGGTTAGTACTTGGATGGGTGACCGCCTGGGAATACCAGGTGCTGTAGACTTTTTTTTCTTTTTTCTCTCCTCAAACACAAAAACATTAGCAACACGCAATAGTAATATTATGATCGGTTACTCGGATATTATTTCTTCCAACTTGCTGATGTGAAATGTTTTTCAACACACTAACTCAAATGGAATATTTAACATTCCTTTCCAAAAAATAATATTATATTATATCATTCTTGCTTTTTATTACATGTTTTTATTTTTGAAATTCTTTTTGAATTTCTTCTGATGCATGGCTTCACAAATTCCAAAAAAGAATTGTTTAAGACTTTCTCAAGAATAATATTTTATTTAATCAACTCTAATGCAGTGTTGAAATAATTCCAAAATTAAATTGCCTGATATACATGTGCAAATGCTTTCAAAACTCATCTCAATCAATGCTACAGCACACATCCTGAAAGTCACACGAATGTGACGCGGAGATTTTGCGCAACTCTCCAGTTGTGTGCCGTGGTGTCGCGACTCTCGTCTTGCCCCCTCTCAGGCCTGCTTATTTTAAACCTTTGCTGTGCATTAAGCTATAATAATATCATGACTGGTGTTGTGACCTGCAGAGTGTGAGTAGGCAATGCGCACTGCAGCCACTGCATCACCAACGTGCTTGCACGCTCGAGCGCGCCCCGCTAATTCTTCAGCCAGTATCGCTGCGAAGGGTGCACTGTTGTCTACGGCCATATCACGTTGAAAACGCCAGTTCTCGTCCGATCACTGAAGCTAAGCAACGTCGAGCCTGGTAAGTACTTGGATGGGTGACCGCCTGGGAATACCAGGTGCTGTAGACTTTTTTTTCTTTTTTCTCTCCTCAAACACAAAAACATTAGCAACACGCAATAGTAATATTATGATCAGTTACTCGAATATTATTTCTTCCAACTTGCTGATGTGAAATGTTTTTCAACACACTAACTCAAATGGAATATTTAACATTCCTTTCCAAAAAATAATATTATATTATATCATTCTTGCTTTTTATTACATGTTTTTATTTTTGAAATTCTTTTTGAATTTCTTCTGATGCATGGCTTCACAAAATCCAAAAAAGAATTGTTTAAGACTTTCTCAAGAATAATATTTTATTTAATCAACTCTAATGCAGTGTTGAAATAATTCCAAAATTAAATTGCCTGATATACATGTGCAAATGCTTTCAAAACTCATCTCAATCAATGCTACAGCACACATCCTGAAAGTCACACGAATGTGACGCGGAGATTTTGCGCAACTCTCCAGTTGTGTGCCGTGGTGTCGCGACTCTCGTCTTGCCCCCTCTCAGGCCTGCTTATTTTAAACCTTTGCTGTGCATTAAGCTATAATAATATCATGACTGGTGTTGTGACCTGCAGAGTGTGAGTAGGCAATGCGCACTGCAGCCACTGCATCACCAACGTGCTTGCACGCTCGAGCGCGCCCCGCTAATTCTTCAGCCAGTATCGCTGCGAAGGGTGCACTGTTGTCTACGGCCATATCACGTTGAAAACGCCAGTTCTCGTCCGATCACTGAAGCTAAGCAACGTCGAGCCTGGTTAGTACTTGGATGGGTGACCGCCTGGGAATACCAGGTGCTGTAGACTTTTTTTTCTTTTTTCTCTCCTCAAACACAAAAACATTAGCAACACGCAATAGTAATATTATGATCGGTTACTCGGATATTATTTCTTCCAACTTGCTGATGTGAAATGTTTTTCAACACACTAACTCAAATGGAATATTTAACATTCCTTTCCAAAAAATAATATTATATTATATCATTCTTGCTTTTTATTACATGTTTTTATTTTTGAAATTCTTTTTGAATTTCTTCTGATGCATGGCTTCACAAATTCCAAAAAAGAATTGTTTAAGACTTTCTCAAGAATAATATTTTATTTAATCAACTCTAATGCAGTGTTGAAATAATTCCAAAATTAAATTGCCTGATATACATGTGCAAATGCTTTCAAAACTCATCTCAATCAATGCTACAGCACACATCCTGAAAGTCACACGAATGTGACGCGGAGATTTTGCGCAACTCTCCAGTTGTGTGCCGTGGTGTCGCGACTCTCGTCTTGCCCCCTCTCAGGCCTGCTTATTTTAAACCTTTGCTGTGCATTAAGCTATAATAATATCATGACTGGTGTTGTGACCTGCAGAGTGTGAGTAGGCAATGCGCACTGCAGCCACTGCATCACCAACGTGCTTGCACGCTCGAGCGCGCCCCGCTAATTCTTCAGCCAGTATCGCTGCGAAGGGTGCACTGTTGTCTACGGCCATATCACGTTGAAAACGCCAGTTCTCGTCCGATCACTGAAGCTAAGCAACGTCGAGCCTGGTTAGTACTTGGATGGGTGACCGCCTGGGAATACCAGGTGCTGTAGACTTTTTTTTCTTTTTTCTCTCCTCAAACACAAAAACATTAGCAACACGCAATAGTAATATTATGATCAGTTACTCGAATATTATTTCTTCCAACTTGCTGATGTGAAATGTTTTTCAACACACTAACTCAAATGGAATATTTAACATTCCTTTCCAAAAAATAATATTATATTATATCATTCTTGCTTTTTATTACATGTTTTTATTTTTGAAATTCTTTTTGAATTTCTTCTGATGCATGGCTTCACAAATTCCAAAAAAGAATTGTTTAAGACTTTCTCAAGAATAATATTTTATTTAATCAACTCTAATGCAGTGTTGAAATAATTCCAAAATTAAATTGCCTGATATACATGTGCAAATGCTTTCAAAACTCATCTCAATCAATGCTACAGCACACATCCTGAAAGTCACACGAATGTGACGCGGAGATTTTGCGCAACTCTCCAGTTGTGTGCCGTGGTGTCGCGACTCTCGTCTTGCCCCCTCTCAGGCCTGCTTATTTTAAACCTTTGCTGTGCATTAAGCTATAATAATATCATGACTGGTGTTGTGACCTGCAGAGTGTGAGTAGGCAATGCGCACTGCAGCCACTGCATCACCAACGTGCTTGCACGCTCGAGCGCGCCCCGCTAATTCTTCAGCCAGTATCGCTGCGAAGGGTGCACTGTTGTCTACGGCCATATCACGTTGAAAACGCCAGTTCTCGTCCGATCACTGAAGCTAAGCAACGTCGAGCCTGGTTAGTACTTGGATGGGTGACCGCCTGGGAATACCAGGTGCTGTAGACTTTTTTTTCTTTTTTCTCTCCTCAAACACAAAAACATTAGCAACACGCAATAGTAATATTATGATCGGTTACTCGGATATTATTTCTTCCAACTTGCTGATGTGAAATGTTTTTCAACACACTAACTCAAATGGAATATTTAACATTCCTTTCCAAAAAATAATATTATATTATATCATTCTTGCTTTTTATTACATGTTTTTATTTTTGAAATTCTTTTTGAATTTCTTCTGATGCATGGCTTCACAAATTCCAAAAAAGAATTGTTTAAGACTTTCTCAAGAATAATATTTTATTTAATCAACTCTAATGCAGTGTTGAAATAATTCCAAAATTAAATTGCCTGATATACATGTGCAAATGCTTTCAAAACTCATCTCAATCAATGCTACAGCACACATCCTGAAAGTCACACGAATGTGACGCGGAGATTTTGCGCAACTCTCCAGTTGTGTGCCGTGGTGTCGCGACTCTCGTCTTGCCCCCTCTCAGGCCTGCTTATTTTAAACCTTTGCTGTGCATTAAGCTATAATAATATCATGACTGGTGTTGTGACCTGCAGAGTGTGAGTAGGCAATGCGCACTGCAGCCACTGCATCACCAACGTGCTTGCACGCTCGAGCGCGCCCCGCTAATTCTTCAGCCAGTATCGCTGCGAAGGGTGCACTGTTGTCTACGGCCATATCACGTTGAAAACGCCAGTTCTCGTCCGATCACTGAAGCTAAGCAACGTCGAGCCTGGTTAGTACTTGGATGGGTGACCGCCTGGGAATACCAGGTGCTGTAGACTTTTTTTTCTTTTTTCTCTCCTCAAACACAAAAACATTAGCAACACGCAATAGTAATATTATGATCAGTTACTCGAATATTATTTCTTCCAACTTGCTGATGTGAAATGTTTTTCAACACACTAACTCAAATGGAATATTTAACATTCCTTTCCAAAAAATAATATTATATTATATCATTCTTGCTTTTTATTACATGTTTTTATTTTTGAAATTCTTTTTGAATTTCTTCTGATGCATGGCTTCACAAATTCCAAAAAAGAATTGTTTAAGACTTTCTCAAGAATAATATTTTATTTAATCAACTCTAATGCAGTGTTGAAATAATTCCAAAATTAAATTGCCTGATATACATGTGCAAATGCTTTCAAAACTCATCTCAATCAATGCTACAGCACACATCCTGAAAGTCACACGAATGTGACGCGGAGATTTTGCGCAACTCTCCAGTTGTGTGCCGTGGTGTCGCGACTCTCGTCTTGCCCCCTCTCAGGCCTGCTTATTTTAAACCTTTGCTGTGCATTAAGCTATAATAATATCATGACTGGTGTTGTGACCTGCAGAGTGTGAGTAGGCAATGCGCACTGCAGCCACTGCATCACCAACGTGCTTGCACGCTCGAGCGCGCCCCGCTAATTCTTCAGCCAGTATCGCTGCGAAGGGTGCACTGTTGTCTACGGCCATATCACGTTGAAAACGCCAGTTCTCGTCCGATCACTGAAGCTAAGCAACGTCGAGCCTGGTTAGTACTTGGATGGGTGACCGCCTGGGAATACCAGGTGCTGTAGACTTTTTTTTCTTTTTTCTCTCCTCAAACACAAAAACATTAGCAACACGCAATAGTAATATTATGATCGGTTACTCGGATATTATTTCTTCCAACTTGCTGATGTGAAATGTTTTTCAACACACTAACTCAAATGGAATATTTAACATTCCTTTCCAAAAAATAATATTATATTATATCATTCTTGCTTTTTATTACATGTTTTTATTTTTGAAATTCTTTTTGAATTTCTTCTGATGCATGGCTTCACAAATTCCAAAAAAGAATTGTTTAAGACTTTCTCAAGAATAATATTTTATTTAATCAACTCTAATGCAGTGTTGAAATAATTCCAAAATTAAATTGCCTGATATACATGTGCAAATGCTTTCAAAACTCATCTCAATCAATGCTACAGCACACATCCTGAAAGTCACACGAATGTGACGCGGAGATTTTGCGCAACTCTCCAGTTGTGTGCCGTGGTGTCGCGACTCTCGTCTTGCCCCCTCTCAGGCCTGCTTATTTTAAACCTTTGCTGTGCATTAAGCTATAATAATATCATGACTGGTGTTGTGACCTGCAGAGTGTGAGTAGGCAATGCGCACTGCAGCCACTGCATCACCAACGTGCTTGCACGCTCGAGCGCGCCCCGCTAATTCTTCAGCCAGTATCGCTGCGAAGGGTGCACTGTTGTCTACGGCCATATCACGTTGAAAACGCCAGTTCTCGTCCGATCACTGAAGCTAAGCAACGTCGAGCCTGGTTAGTACTTGGATGGGTGACCGCCTGGGAATACCAGGTGCTGTAGACTTTTTTTTCTTTTTTCTCTCCTCAAACACAAAAACATTAGCAACACGCAATAGTAATATTATGATCAGTTACTCGAATATTATTTCTTCCAACTTGCTGATGTGAAATGTTTTTCAACACACTAACTCAAATGGAATATTTAACATTCCTTTCCAAAAAATAATATTATATTATATCATTCTTGCTTTTTATTACATGTTTTTATTTTTGAAATTCTTTTTGAATTTCTTCTGATGCATGGCTTCACAAATTCCAAAAAAGAATTGTTTAAGACTTTCTCAAGAATAATATTTTATTTAATCAACTCTAATGCAGTGTTGAAATAATTCCAAAATTAAATTGCCTGATATACATCTGCAAATGCTTTCAAAACTCATCTCAATCAATGCTACAGCACACATCCTGAAAGTCACACGAATGTGACGCGGAGATTTTGCGCAACTCTCCAGTTGTGTGCCGTGGTGTCGCGACTCTCGTCTTGCCCCCTCTCAGGCCTGCTTATTTTAAACCTTTGCTGTGCATTAAGCTATAATAATATCATGACTGGTGTTGTGACCTGCAGAGTGTGAGTAGGCAATGCGCACTGCAGCCACTGCATCACCAACGTGCTTGCACGCTCGAGCGCGCCCCGCTAATTCTTCAGCCAGTATCGCTGCGAAGGGTGCACTGTTGTCTACGGCCATATCACGTTGAAAACGCCAGTTCTCGTCCGATCACTGAAGCTAAGCAACGTCGAGCCTGGTTAGTACTTGGATGGGTGACCGCCTGGGAATACCAGGTGCTGTAGACTTTTTTTTCTTTTTTCTCTCCTCAAACACAAAAACATTAGCAACACGCAATAGTAATATTATGATCAGTTACTCGAATATTATTTCTTCCAACTTGCTGATGTGAAATGTTTTTCAACACACTAACTCAAATGGAATATTTAACATTCCTTTCCAAAAAATAATATTATATTATATCATTCTTGCTTTTTATTACATGTTTTTATTTTTGAAATTCTTTTTGAATTTCTTCTGATGCATGGCTTCACAAATTCCAAAAAAGAATTGTTTAAGACTTTCTCAAGAATAATATTTTATTTAATCAACTCTAATGCAGTGTTGAAATAATTCCAAAATTAAATTGCCTGATATACATGTGCAAATGCTTTCAAAACTCATCTCAATCAATGCTACAGCACACATCCTGAAAGTCACACGAATGTGACGCGGAGATTTTGCGCAACTCTCCAGTTGTGTGCCGTGGTGTCGCGACTCTCGTCTTGCCCCCTCTCAGGCCTGCTTATTTTAAACCTTTGCTGTGCATTAAGCTATAATAATATCATGACTGGTGTTGTGACCTGCAGAGTGTGAGTAGGCAATGCGCACTGCAGCCACTGCATCACCAACGTGCTTGCACGCTCGAGCGCGCCCCGCTAATTCTTCAGCCAGTATCGCTGCGAAGGGTGCACTGTTGTCTACGGCCATATCACGTTGAAAACGCCAGTTCTCGTCCGATCACTGAAGCTAAGCAACGTCGAGCCTGGTTAGTACTTGGATGGGTGACCGCCTGGGAATACCAGGTGCTGTAGACTTTTTTTTCTTTTTTCTCTCCTCAAACACAAAAACATTAGCAACACGCAATAGTAATATTATGATCAGTTACTCGAATATTATTTCTTCCAACTTGCTGATGTGAAATGTTTTTCAACACACTAACTCAAATGGAATATTTAACATTCCTTTCCAAAAAATAATATTATATTATATCATTCTTGCTTTTTATTACATGTTTTTATTTTTGAAATTCTTTTTGAATTTCTTCTGATGCATGGCTTCACAAATTCCAAAAAAGAATTGTTTAAGACTTTCTCAAGAATAATATTTTATTTAATCAACTCTAATGCAGTGTTGAAATAATTCCAAAATTAAATTGCCTGATATACATGTGCAAATGCTTTCAAAACTCATCTCAATCAATGCTACAGCACACATCCTGAAAGTCACACGAATGTGACGCGGAGATTTTGCGCAACTCTCCAGTTGTGTGCCGTGGTGTCGCGACTCTCGTCTTGCCCCCTCTCAGGCCTGCTTATTTTAAACCTTTGCTGTGCATTAAGCTATAATAATATCATGACTGGTGTTGTGACCTGCAGAGTGTGAGTAGGCAATGCGCACTGCAGCCACTGCATCACCAACGTGCTTGCACGCTCGAGCGCGCCCCGCTAATTCTTCAGCCAGTATCGCTGCGAAGGGTGCACTGTTGTCTACGGCCATATCACGTTGAAAACGCCAGTTCTCGTCCGATCACTGAAGCTAAGCAACGTCGAGCCTGGTTAGTACTTGGATGGGTGACCGCCTGGGAATACCAGGTGCTGTAGACTTTTTTTTCTTTTTTCTCTCCTCAAACACAAAAACATTAGCAACACGCAATAGTAATATTATGATCAGTTACTCGAATATTATTTCTTCCAACTTGCTGATGTGAAATGTTTTTCAACACACTAACTCAAATGGAATATTTAACATTCCTTTCCAAAAAATAATATTATATTATATCATTCTTGCTTTTTATTACATGTTTTTATTTTTGAAATTCTTTTTGAATTTCTTCTGATGCATGGCTTCACAAATTCCAAAAAAGAATTGTTTAAGACTTTCTCAAGAATAATATTTTATTTAATCAACTCTAATGCAGTGTTGAAATAATTCCAAAATTAAATTGCCTGATATACATGTGCAAATGCTTTCAAAACTCATCTCAATCAATGCTACAGCACACATCCTGAAAGTCACACGAATGTGACGCGGAGATTTTGCGCAACTCTCCAGTTGTGTGCCGTGGTGTCGCGACTCTCGTCTTGCCCCCTCTCAGGCCTGCTTATTTTAAACCTTTGCTGTGCATTAAGCTATAATAATATCATGACTGGTGTTGTGACCTGCAGAGTGTGAGTAGGCAATGCGCACTGCAGCCACTGCATCACCAACGTGCTTGCACGCTCGAGCGCGCCCCGCTAATTCTTCAGCCAGTATCGCTGCGAAGGGTGCACTGTTGTCTACGGCCATATCACGTTGAAAACGCCAGTTCTCGTCCGATCACTGAAGCTAAGCAACGTCGAGCCTGGTTAGTACTTGGATGGGTGACCGCCTGGGAATACCAGGTGCTGTAGACTTTTTTTTCTATTTTCTCTCCTCAAACACAAAAACATTAGCAACACGCAATAGTAATATTATGATCGGTTACTCGGATATTATTTCTTCCAACTTGCTGATGTGAAATGTTTTTCAACACACTAACTCAAATGGAATATTTAACATTCCTTTCCAAAAAATAATATTATATTATATCATTCTTGCTTTTTATTACATGTTTTTATTTTTGAAATTCTTTTTGAATTTCTTCTGATGCATGGCTTCACAAATTCCAAAAAAGAATTGTTTAAGACTTTCTCAAGAATAATATTTTATTTAATCAACTCTAATGCAGTGTTGAAATAATTCCAAAATTAAATTGCCTGATATACATGTGCAAATGCTTTCAAAACTCATCTCAATCAATGCTACAGCACACATCCTGAAAGTCACACGAATGTGACGCGGAGATTTTGCGCAACTCTCCAGTTGTGTGCCGTGGTGTCGCGACTCTCGTCTTGCCCCCTCTCAGGCCTGCTTATTTTAAACCTTTGCTGTGCATTAAGCTATAATAATATCATGACTGGTGTTGTGACCTGCAGAGTGTGAGTAGGCAATGCGCACTGCAGCCACTGCATCACCAACGTGCTTGCACGCTCGAGCGCGCCCCGCTAATTCTTCAGCCAGTATCGCTGCGAAGGGTGCACTGTTGTCTACGGCCATATCACGTTGAAAACGCCAGTTCTCGTCCGATCACTGAAGCTAAGCAACGTCGAGCCTGGTTAGTACTTGGATGGGTGACCGCCTGGGAATACCAGGTGCTGTAGACTTTTTTTTCTTTTTTCTCTCCTCAAACACAAAAACATTAGCAACACGCAATAGTAATATTATGATCAGTTACTTGAATATTATTTCTTCCAACTTGCTGATGTGAAATGTTTTTCAAGACACTAACTCAAATGGAATATTTAACATTCCTTTCCAAAAAATAATATTATATTATATCATTCTTGCTTTTTATTACATGTTTTTATTTTTGAAATTCTTTTTGAATTTCTTCTGATGCATGGCTTCACAAATTCCAAAAAAGAATTGTTTAAGACTTTCTCAAGAATAATATTTTATTTAATCAACTCTAATGCATTGTTGAAATAATTCCAAAATTAAATTGCCTGATATACATGTGCAAATGCTTTCAAAACTCATCTCAATCAATGCTACAGCACACATCCTGAAAGTCACACGAATGTGACGCGGAGATTTTGCGCAACTCTCCAGTTGTGTGCCGTGGTGTCGCGACTCTCGTCTTGCCCCCTCTCAGGCCTGCTTATTTTAAACCTTTGCTGTGCATTAAGCTATAATAATATCATGACTGGTGTTGTGACCTGCAGAGTGTGAGTAGGCAATGCGCACTGCAGCCACTGCATCACCAACGTGCTTGCACGCTCGAGCGCGCCCCGCTAATTCTTCAGCCAGTATCGCTGCGAAGGGTGCACTGTTGTCTACGGCCATATCACGTTGAAAACGCCAGTTCTCGTCCGATCACTGAAGCTAAGCAACGTCGAGCCTGGTTAGTACTTGGATGGGTGACCGCCTGGGAATACCAGGTGCTGTAGACTTTTTTTTCTTTTTTCTCTCCTCAAACACAAAAACATTAGCAACACGCAATAGTAATATTATGATCAGTTACTTGAATATTATTTCTTCCAACTTGCTGATGTGAAATGTTTTTCAACACACTAACTCAAATGGAATATTTAACATTCCTTTCCAAAAAATAATACTATATTATATCATTCTTGCTTTTTATTACATGTTTTTATTTTTGAAATTCTTTTTGAATTTCTTCTGATGCATGGCTTCACAAATTCCAAAAAAGAATTGTTTAAGACATTCTCAAGAATAATATTTTATTTAATCAACTCTAATGCAGTGTTGAAATAATTCCAAAATTAAATTGCCTGATATACATGTGCAAATGCTTTCAAAACTCATCTCAATCAATGCTACAGCACACATCCTGAAAGTCACACGAATGTGACGCGGAGATTTTGCGCAACTCTCCAGTTGTGTGCCGTGGTGTCGCGACTCTCGTCTTGCCCCCTCTCAGGCCTGCTTATTTTAAACCTTTGCTGTGCATTAAGCTATAATAATATCATGACTGGTGTTGTGACCTGCAGAGTGTGAGTAGGCAATGCGCACTGCAGCCACTGCATCACCAACGTGCTTGCACGCTCGAGCGCGCCCCGCTAATTCTTCAGCCAGTATCGCTGCGAAGGGTGCACTGTTGTCTACGGCCATATCACGTTGAAAACGCCAGTTCTCGTCCGATCACTGAAGCTAAGCAACGTCGAGCCTGGTTAGTACTTGGATGGGTGACCGCCTGGGAATACCAGGTGCTGTAGACTTTTTTTTCTTTTTTCTCTCCTCAAACACAAAAACATTAGCAACACGCAATAGTAATATTATGATCAGTTACTCGAATAATATTTCTTCCAACTTGCTGATGTGAAATGTTTTTCAACACACTAACTCAAATGGAATATTCAACATTCCTTTCCAAACAATAATATTATATTATATCATTCTTGCTTTTTATTACATATTTTTATTTTTGAAATTCTTTTTGAATTTCTTCTGATGCATGGCTTCACAAATTCCAAAAAAGAATTGTTCAAGACTTTCTCAAGAATAATATTTTATTTAATCAACTCTAATGCAGTGTTGAAATAATTCCAAAATTAAATTGCCTGATATACATGTGCAAATGCTTTCAAAACTCATCTCAATCAATGCTACAGCACACATCCTGAAAGTCACACGAATGTGACGCGGAGATTTTGCGCAACTCTCCAGTTGTGTGCCGTGGTGTCGCGACTCTCGTCTTGCCCCCTCTCAGGCCTGCTTATTTTAAACCTTTGCTGTGCATTAAGCTATAATAATATCATGACTGGTGTTGTGACCTGCAGAGTGTGAGTAGGCAATGCGCACTGCAGCCACTGCATCACCAACGTGCTTGCACGCTCGAGCGCGCCCCGCTAATTCTTCAGCCAGTATCGCTGCGAAGGGTGCACTGTTGTCTACGGCCATATCACGTTGAAAACGCCAGTTCTCGTCCGATCACTGAAGCTAAGCAACGTCGAGCCTGGTTAGTACTTGGATGGGTGACCGCCTGGGAATACCAGGTGCTGTAGACTTTTTTTTCTATTTTCTCTCCTCAAACACAAAAACATTAGCAACACGCAATAGTAATATTATGATCGGTTACTCGGATATTATTTCTTCCAACTTGCTGATGTGAAATGTTTTTCAACACACTAACTCAAATGGAATATTTAACATTCCTTTCCAAAAAATAATATTATATTATATCATTCTTGCTTTTTATTACATGTTTTTATTTTTGAAATTCTTTTTGAATTTCTTCTGATGCATGGCTTCACAAATTCCAAAAAAGAATTGTTTAAGACTTTCTCAAGAATAATATTTTATTTAATCAACTCTAATGCAGTGTTGAAATAATTCCAAAATTAAATTGCCTGATATACATGTGCAAATGCTTTCAAAACTCATCTCAATCAATGCTACAGCACACATCCTGAAAGTCACACGAATGTGACGCGGAGATTTTGCGCAACTCTCCAGTTGTGTGCCGTGGTGTCGCGACTCTCGTCTTGCCCCCTCTCAGGCCTGCTTATTTTAAACCTTTGCTGTGCATTAAGCTATAATAATATCATGACTGGTGTTGTGACCTGCAGAGTGTGAGTAGGCAATGCGCACTGCAGCCACTGCATCACCAACGTGCTTGCACGCTCGAGCGCGCCCCGCTAATTCTTCAGCCAGTATCGCTGCGAAGGGTGCACTGTTGTCTACGGCCATATCACGTTGAAAACGCCAGTTCTCGTCCGATCACTGAAGCTAAGCAACGTCGAGCCTGGTTAGTACTTGGATGGGTGACCGCCTGGGAATACCAGGTGCTGTAGACTTTTTTTTCTTTTTTCTCTCCTCAAACACAAAAACATTAGCAACACGCAATAGTAATATTATGATCAGTTACTTGAATATTATTTCTTCCAACTTGCTGATGTGAAATGTTTTTCAACACACTAACTCAAATGGAATATTTAACATTCCTTTCCAAAAAATAATATTATATTATATCATTCTTGCTTTTTATTACATGTTTTTATTTTTGAAATTCTTTTTGAATTTCTTCTGATGCATGGCTTCACAAATTCCAAAAAAGAATTGTTTAAGACATTCTCAAGAATAATATTTTATTTAATCAACTCTAATGCAGTGTTGAAATAATTCCAAAATTAAATTGCCTGATATACATGTGCAAATGCTTTCAAAACTCATCTCAATCAATGCTACAGCACACATCCTGAAAGTCACACGAATGTGACGCGGAGATTTTGCGCAACTCTCCAGTTGTGTGCCGTGGTGTCGCGACTCTCGTCTTGCCCCCTCTCAGGCCTGCTTATTTTAAACCTTTGCTGTGCATTAAGCTATAATAATATCATGACTGGTGTTGTGACCTGCAGAGTGTGAGTAGGCAATGCGCACTGCAGCCACTGCATCACCAACGTGCTTGCACGCTCGAGCGCGCCCCGCTAATTCTTCAGCCAGTATCGCTGCGAAGGGTGCACTGTTGTCTACGGCCATATCACGTTGAAAACGCCAGTTCTCGTCCGATCACTGAAGCTAAGCAACGTCGAGCCTGGTTAGTACTTGGATGGGTGACCGCCTGGGAATACCAGGTGCTGTAGACTTTTTTTTCTTTTTTCTCTCCTCAAACACAAAAACATTAGCAACACGCAATAGTAATATTATGATCAGTTACTCGAATAATATTTCTTCCAACTTGCTGATGTGAAATGTTTTTCAACACACTAACTCAAATGGAATATTCAACATTCCTTTCCAAACAATAATATTATATTATATCATTCTTGCTTTTTATTACATATTTTTATTTTTGAAATTCTTTTTGAATTTCTTCTGATGCATGGCTTCACAAATTCCAAAAAAGAATTGTTCAAGACTTTCTCAAGAATAATATTTTATTTAATCAACTCTAATGCAGTGTTGAAATAATTCCAAAATTAAATTGCCTGATATACATGTGCAAATGCTTTCAAAACTCATCTCAATCAATGCTACAGCACACATCCTGAAAGTCACACGAATGTGACGCGGAGATTTTGCGCAACTCTCCAGTTGTGTGCCGTGGTGTCGCGACTCTCGTCTTGCCCCCTCTCAGGCCTGCTTATTTTAAACCTTTGCTGTGCATTAAGCTATAATAATATCATGACTGGTGTTGTGACCTGCAGAGTGTGAGTAGGCAATGCGCACTGCAGCCACTGCATCACCAACGTGCTTGCACGCTCGAGCGCGCCCCGCTAATTCTTCAGCCAGTATCGCTGCGAAGGGTGCACTGTTGTCTACGGCCATATCACGTTGAAAACGCCAGTTCTCGTCCGATCACTGAAGCTAAGCAACGTCGAGCCTGGTTAGTACTTGGATGGGTGACCGCCTGGGAATACCAGGTGCTGTAGACTTTTTTTTCTATTTTCTCTCCTCAAACACAAAAACATTAGCAACACGCAATAGTAATATTATGATCGGTTACTCGGATATTATTTCTTCCAACTTGCTGATGTGAAATGTTTTTCAACACACTAACTCAAATGGAATATTTAACATTCCTTTCCAAAAAATAATATTATATTATATCATTCTTGCTTTTTATTACATGTTTTTATTTTTGAAATTCTTTTTGAATTTCTTCTGATGCATGGCTTCACAAATTCCAAAAAAGAATTGTTTAAGACTTTCTCAAGAATAATATTTTATTTAATCAACTCTAATGCAGTGTTGAAATAATTCCAAAATTAAATTGCCTGATATACATGTGCAAATGCTTTCAAAACTCATCTCAATCAATGCTACAGCACACATCCTGAAAGTCACACGAATGTGACGCGGAGATTTTGCGCAACTCTCCAGTTGTGTGCCGTGGTGTCGCGACTCTCGTCTTGCCCCCTCTCAGGCCTGCTTATTTTAAACCTTTGCTGTGCATTAAGCTATAATAATATCATGACTGGTGTTGTGACCTGCAGAGTGTGAGTAGGCAATGCGCACTGCAGCCACTGCATCACCAACGTGCTTGCACGCTCGAGCGCGCCCCGCTAATTCTTCAGCCAGTATCGCTGCGAAGGGTGCACTGTTGTCTACGGCCATATCACGTTGAAAACGCCAGTTCTCGTCCGATCACTGAAGCTAAGCAACGTCGAGCCTGGTTAGTACTTGGATGGGTGACCGCCTGGGAATACCAGGTGCTGTAGACTTTTTTTTCTTTTTTCTCTCCTCAAACACAAAAACATTAGCAACACGCAATAGTAATATTATGATCAGTTACTTGAATATTATTTCTTCCAACTTGCTGATGTGAAATGTTTTTCAAGACACTAACTCAAATGGAATATTTAACATTCCTTTCCAAAAAATAATATTATATTATATCATTCTTGCTTTTTATTACATGTTTTTATTTTTGAAATTCTTTTTGAATTTCTTCTGATGCATGGCTTCACAAATTCCAAAAAAGAATTGTTTAAGACTTTCTCAAGAATAATATTTTATTTAATCAACTCTAATGCATTGTTGAAATAATTCCAAAATTAAATTGCCTGATATACATGTGCAAATGCTTTCAAAACTCATCTCAATCAATGCTACAGCACACATCCTGAAAGTCACACGAATGTGACGCGGAGATTTTGCGCAACTCTCCAGTTGTGTGCCGTGGTGTCGCGACTCTCGTCTTGCCCCCTCTCAGGCCTGCTTATTTTAAACCTTTGCTGTGCATTAAGCTATAATAATATCATGACTGGTGTTGTGACCTGCAGAGTGTGAGTAGGCAATGCGCACTGCAGCCACTGCATCACCAACGTGCTTGCACGCTCGAGCGCGCCCCGCTAATTCTTCAGCCAGTATCGCTGCGAAGGGTGCACTGTTGTCTACGGCCATATCACGTTGAAAACGCCAGTTCTCGTCCGATCACTGAAGCTAAGCAACGTCGAGCCTGGTTAGTACTTGGATGGGTGACCGCCTGGGAATACCAGGTGCTGTTGACTTTTTTTTCTTTTTTCTCTCCTCAAACACAAAAACATTAGCAACACGCAATAGTAATATTATGATCAGTTACTTGAATATTATTTCTTCCAACTTGCTGATGTGAAATGTTTTTCAACACACTAACTCAAATGGAATATTTAACATTCCTTTCCAAAAAATAATATTATATTATATCATTCTTGCTTTTTATTACATGTTTTTATTTTTGAAATTCTTTTTGAATTTCTTCTGATGCATGGCTTCACAAATTCCAAAAAAGAATTGTTTAAGACATTCTCAAGAATAATATTTTATTTAATCAACTCTAATGCAGTGTTGAAATAATTCCAAAATTAAATTGCCTGATATACATGTGCAAATGCTTTCAAAACTCATCTCAATCAATGCTACAGCACACATCCTGAAAGTCACACGAATGTGACGCGGAGATTTTGCGCAACTCTCCAGTTGTGTGCCGTGGTGTCGCGACTCTCGTCTTGCCCCCTCTCAGGCCTGCTTATTTTAAACCTTTGCTGTGCATTAAGCTATAATAATATCATGACTGGTGTTGTGACCTGCAGAGTGTGAGTAGGCAATGCGCACTGCAGCCACTGCATCACCAACGTGCTTGCACGCTCGAGCGCGCCCCGCTAATTCTTCAGCCAGTATCGCTGCGAAGGGTGCACTGTTGTCTACGGCCATATCACGTTGAAAACGCCAGTTCTCGTCCGATCACTGAAGCTAAGCAACGTCGAGCCTGGTTAGTACTTGGATGGGTGACCGCCTGGGAATACCAGGTGCTGTAGACTTTTTTTTCTTTTTTCTCTCCTCAAACACAAAAACATTAGCAACACGCAATAGTAATATTATGATCAGTTACTCGAATAATATTTCTTCCAACTTGCTGATGTGAAATGTTTTTCAACACACTAACTCAAATGGAATATTCAACATTCCTTTCCAAACAATAATATTATATTATATCATTCTTGCTTTTTATTACATATTTTTATTTTTGAAATTCTTTTTGAATTTCTTCTGATGCATGGCTTCACAAATTCCAAAAAAGAATTGTTCAAGACTTTCTCAAGAATAATATTTTATTTAATCAACTCTAATGCAGTGTTGAAATAATTCCAAAATTAAATTGCCTGATATACATGTGCAAATGCTTTCAAAACTCATCTCAATCAATGCTACAGCACACATCCTGAAAGTCACACGAATGTGACGCGGAGATTTTGCGCAACTCTCCAGTTGTGTGCCGTGGTGTCGCGACTCTCGTCTTGCCCCCTCTCAGGCCTGCTTATTTTAAACCTTTGCTGTGCATTAAGCTATAATAATATCATGACTGGTGTTGTGACCTGCAGAGTGTGAGTAGGCAATGCGCACTGCAGCCACTGCATCACCAACGTGCTTGCACGCTCGAGCGCGCCCCGCTAATTCTTCAGCCAGTATCGCTGCGAAGGGTGCACTGTTGTCTACGGCCATATCACGTTGAAAACGCCAGTTCTCGTCCGATCACTGAAGCTAAGCAACGTCGAGCCTGGTTAGTACTTGGATGGGTGACCGCCTGGGAATACCAGGTGCTGTAGACTTTTTTTTCTTTTTTCTCTCCTCAAACACAAAAACATTAGCAACACGCAATAGTAATATTATGATCAGTTACTCGAATATTATTTCTTCCAACTTGCTGATGTGAAATGTTTTTCAACACACTAACTCAAATGGAATATTTAACATTCCTTTCCAAAAAATAATATTATATTATATCATTCTTGCTTTTTATTACATGTTTTTATTTTTGAAATTCTTTTTGAATTTCTTCTGATGCATGGCTTCACAAATTCCAAAAAAGAATTGTTTAAGACTTTCTCAAGAATAATATTTTATTTA
Source organism: Bugula neritina (assembly GCA_964035545.1). NCBI lineage: Eukaryota > Metazoa > Bryozoa > Gymnolaemata > Cheilostomatida > Bugulidae > Bugula > Bugula neritina. Next base: position 11,217,443 of record OZ037768.1, on the reverse strand, counting down.
ATCAACTCTAATGCAGTGTTGAAATTATTCCAAAATTAAATTGCCTGATATACATGTGCAAATGCTTTCAAAACTCATCTCAATCAATGCTACAGCACACATCCTGAAAGTCACACGAATGTGACGCGGAGATTTTGCGCAACTCTCCAGTTGTGTGCCGTGGTGTCGCGACTCTCGTCTTGCCCCCTCTCAGGCCTGCTTATTTTAAACCTTTGCTGTGCATTAAGCTATAATAATATCATGACTGGTGTTGTGACCTGCAGAGTGTGAGTAGGCAATGCGCACTGCAGCCACTGCATCACCAACGTGCTTGCACGCTCGAGCGCGCCCCGCTAATTCTTCAGCCAGTATCGCTGCGAAGGGTGCACTGTTGTCTACGGCCATATCACGTTGAAAACGCCAGTTCTAGTCCGATCACTGAAGCTAAGCAACGTCGAGCCTGGTTAGTACTTGGATGGGTGACCGCCTGGGAATACCAGGTGCTGTAGACTTTTTTTCTTTTTTCTCTCCTCAAACACAAAAACATTAGCAACACGCAATAGTAATATTATGATCAGTTACTCGAATATTATTTCTTCCAACTTGCTGATGTGAAATGTTTTTCAACACACTAACTCAAATGGAATATTTAACATTCCTTTCCAAAAAATAATATTATATTATATCATTCTTGCTTTTTATTACATGTTTTTATTTTTGAAATTCTTTTTGAATTTCTTCTGATGCATGGCTTCACAAATTCCAAAAAAGAATTGTTTAAGACTTTCTCAAGAATAATATTTTATTTAATCAACTCTAATGCAGTGTTGAAATAATTCCAAAATTAAATTGCCTGATATACATGTGCAAATGCTTTCAAAACTCATCTCAATCAATGCTACAGCACACATCCTGAAAGTCACACGAATGTGACGCGGAGATTTCGCGCAACTCTCCAGTTGTGTGCCGTGGTGTCGCGACTCTCGTCTTGCCCCCTCTCAGGCCTGCTCATTTTAAACCTTTGCTGTGCATTAAGCTATAATAATATCATGACTGGTGTTGTGACCTGCAGAGTGCGAGTAGGCAATGCGCACTGCAGCCACTGCATCACCAACGTGCTTGCACGCTCGAGCGCGCCCCGCTAATTCTTCAGCCAGTATCGCTGCGAAGGGTGCACTGTTGTCTACGGCCATATCACGTTGAAAACGCCAGTTCTAGTCCGATCACTGAAGCTAAGCAACGTCGAGCCTGGTTAGTACTTGGATGGGTGACCGCCTGGGAATACCAGGTGCTGTAGACTTTTTTTCTTTTTTCTCTCCTCAAACACAAAAACATTAGCAACACGCAATAGTAATATTATGATCAGTTACTCGAATATTATTTCTTCCAACTTGCTGATGTGAAATGTTTTTCAACACACTAACTCAAATGGAATATTTAACATTCCTTTCCAAAAAATAATATTATATTATATCATTCTTGCTTTTTATTACATGTTTTTATTTTTGAAATTCTTTTTGAATTTCTTCTGATGCATGGCTTCACAAATTCCAAAAAAGAATTGTTTAAGACTTTCTCAAGAATAATATTTTATTTAATCAACTCTAATGCAGTGTTGAAATAATTCCAAAATTAAATTGCCTGATATACATGTGCAAATGCTTTCAAAACTCATCTCAATCAATGCTACAGCACACATCCTGAAAGTCACACGAATGTGACGCGGAGATTTTGCGCAACTCTCCAGTTGTGTGCCGTGGTGTCGCGACTCTCGTCTTGCCCCCTCTCAGGCCTGCTTATTTTAAACCTTTGCTGTGCATTAAGCTATAATAATATCATGACTGGTGTTGTGACCTGCAGAGTGTGAGTAGGCAATGCGCACTGCAGCCACTGCATCACCAACGTGCTTGCACGCTCGAGCGCGCCCCGCTAATTCTTCAGCCAGTATCGCTGCGAAGGGTGCACTGTTGTCTACGGCCATATCACGTTGAAAACGCCAGTTCTCGTCCGATCACTGAAGCTAAGCAACGTCGAGCCTGGTTAGTACTTGGATGGGTGACCGCCTGGGAATACCAGGTGCTGTAGACTTTTTTTTCTTTTTTCTCTCCTCAAACACAAAAACATTAGCAACACGCAATAGTAATATTATGATCAGTTACTCGAATATTATTTCTTCCAACTTGCTGATGTGAAATGTTTTTCAACACACTAACTCAAATGGAATATTTAACATTCCTTTCCAAAAAATAATATTATATTATATCATTCTTGCTTTTTATTACATGTTTTTATTTTTGAAATTCTTTTTGAATTTCTTCTGATGCATGGCTTCACAAATTCCAAAAAAGAATTGTTTAAGACTTTCTCAAGAATAATATTTTATTTAATCAACTCTAATGCAGTGTTGAAATAATTCCAAAATTAAATTGCCTGATATACATGTGCAAATGCTTTCAAAACTCATCTCAATCAATGCTACAGCACACATCCTGAAAGTCACACGAATGTGACGCGGAGATTTTGCGCAACTCTCCAGTTGTGTGCCGTGGTGTCGCGACTCTCGTCTTGCCCCCTCTCAGGCCTGCTTATTTTAAACCTTTGCTGTGCATTAAGCTATAATAATATCATGACTGGTGTTGTGACCTGCAGAGTGTGAGTAGGCAATGCGCACTGCAGCCACTGCATCACCAACGTGCTTGCACGCTCGAGCGCGCCCCGCTAATTCTTCAGCCAGTATCGCTGCGAAGGGTGCACTGTTGTCTACGGCCATATCACGTTGAAAACGCCAGTTCTAGTCCGATCACTGAAGCTAAGCAACGTCGAGCCTGGTTAGTACTTGGATGGGTGACCGCCTGGGAATACCAGGTGCTGTAGACTTTTTTTCTTTTTTCTCTCCTCAAACACAAAAACATTAGCAACACGCAATAGTAATATTATGATCAGTTACTTGAATATTATTTCTTCCAACTTGCTGATGTGAAATGTTTTTCAACACACTAACTCAAATGGAATATTTAACATTCCTTTCCAAAAAATAATATTATATTATATCATTCTTGCTTTTTATTACATGTTTTTATTTTTGAAATTCTTTTTGAATTTCTTCTGATGCATGGCTTCACAAATTCCAAAAAAGAATTGTTTAAGACTTTCTCAAGAATAATATTTTATTTAATCAACTCTAATGCAGTGTTGAAATAATTCCAAAATTAAATTGCCTGATATACATGTGCAAATGCTTTCAAAACTCATCTCAATCAATGCTACAGCACACATCCTGAAAGTCACACGAATGTGACGCGGAGATTTTGCGCAACTCTCCAGTTGTGTGCCGTGGTGTCGCGACTCTCGTCTTGCCCCCTCTCAGGCCTGCTTATTTTAAACCTTTGCTGTGCATTAAGCTATAATAATATCATGACTGGTGTTGTGACCTGCAGAGTGTGAGTAGGCAATGCGCACTGCAGCCACTGCATCACCAACGTGCTTGCACGCTCGAGCGCGCCCCGCTAATTCTTCAGCCAGTATCGCTGCGAAGGGTGCACTGTTGTCTACGGCCATATCACGTTGAAAACGCCAGTTCTAGTCCGATCACTGAAGCTAAGCAACGTCGAGCCTGGTTAGTACTTGGATGGGTGACCGCCTGGGAATACCAGGTGCTGTAGACTTTTTTTCTTTTTTCTCTCCTCAAACACAAAAACATTAGCAACACGCAATAGTAATATTATGATCAGTTACTCGAATATTATTTCTTCCAACTTGCTGATGTGAAATGTTTTTCAACACACTAACTCAAATGGAATATTTAACATTCCTTTCCAAAAAATAATATTATATTATATCATTCTTGCTTTTTATTACATGTTTTTATTTTTGAAATTCTTTTTGAATTTCTTCTGATGCATGGCTTCACAAATTCCAAAAAAGAATCGTTTAAGACTTTCTCAAGAATAATATTTTATTTAATCAACTCTAATGCAGTGTTGAAATAATTCCAAAATTAAATTGCCTGATATACATGTGCAAATGCTTTCAAAACTCATCTCAATCAATGCTACAGCACACATCCTGAAAGTCACACGAATGTGACGCGGAGATTTTGCGCAACTCTCCAGTTGTGTGCCGTGGTGTCGCGACTCTCGTCTTGCCCCCTCTCAGGCCTGCTTATTTTAAACCTTTGCTGTGCATTAAGCTATAATAATATCATGACTGGTGTTGTGACCTGCAGAGTGTGAGTAGGCAATGCGCACTGCAGCCACTGCATCACCAACGTGCTTGCACGCTCGAGCGCGCCCCGCTAATTCTTCAGCCAGTATCGCTGCGAAGGGTGCACTGTTGTCTACGGCCATATCACGTTGAAAACGCCAGTTCTCGTCCGATCACTGAAGCTAAGCAACGTCGAGCCTGGTTAGTACTTGGATGGGTGACCGCCTGGGAATACCAGGTGCTGTAGACTTTTTTTTCTTTTTTCTCTCCTCAAACACAAAAACATTAGCAACACGCAATAGTAATATTATGATCAGTTACTCGAATATTATTTCTTCCAACTTGCTGATGTGAAATGTTTTTCAACACACTAACTCAAATGGAATATTTAACATTCCTTTCCAAAAAATAATATTATATTATATCATTCTTGCTTTTTATTACATGTTTTTATTTTTGAAATTCTTTTTGAATTTCTTCTGATGCATGGCTTCACAAATTCCAAAAAAGAATTGTTTAAGACTTTCTCAAGAATAATATTTTATTTAATCAACTCTAATGCAGTGTTGAAATAATTCCAAAATTAAATTGCCTGATATACATGTGCAAATGCTTTCAAAACTCATCTCAATCAATGCTACAGCACACATCCTGAAAGTCACACGAATGTGACGCGGAGATTTTGCGCAACTCTCCAGTTGTGTGCCGTGGTGTCGCGACTCTCGTCTTGCCCCCTCTCAGGCCTGCTTATTTTAAACCTTTGCTGTGCATTAAGCTATAATAATATCATGACTGGTGTTGTGACCTGCAGAGTGTGAGTAGGCAATGCGCACTGCAGCCACTGCATCACCAACGTGCTTGCACGCTCGAGCGCGCCCCGCTAATTCTTCAGCCAGTATCGCTGCGAAGGGTGCACTGTTGTCTACGGCCATATCACGTTGAAAACGCCAGTTCTAGTCCGATCACTGAAGCTAAGCAACGTCGAGCCTGGTTAGTACTTGGATGGGTGACCGCCTGGGAATACCAGGTGCTGTAGACTTTTTTTCTTTTTTCTCTCCTCAAACACAAAAACATTAGCAACACGCAATAGTAATATTATGATCAGTTACTCGAATATTATTTCTTCCAACTTGCTGATGTGAAATGTTTTTCAACACACTAACTCAAATGGAATATTTAACATTCCTTTCCAAAAAATAATATTATATTATATCATTCTTGCTTTTTATTACATGTTTTTATTTTTGAAATTCTTTTTGAATTTCTTCTGATGCATGGCTTCACAAATTCCAAAAAAGAATTGTTTAAGACTTTCTCAAGAATAATATTTTATTTAATCAACTCTAATGCAGTGTTGAAATAATTCCAAAATTAAATTGCCTGATATACATGTGCAAATGCTTTCAAAACTCATCTCAATCAATGCTACAGCACACATCCTGAAAGTCACACGAATGTGACGCGGAGATTTTGCGCAACTCTCCAGTTGTGTGCCGTGGTGTCGCGACTCTCGTCTTGCCCCCTCTCAGGCCTGCTTATTTTAAACCTTTGCTGTGCATTAAGCTATAATAATATCATGACTGGTGTTGTGACCTGCAGAGTGTGAGTAGGCAATGCGCACTGCAGCCACTGCATCACCAACGTGCTTGCACGCTCGAGCGCGCCCCGCTAATTCTTCAGCCAGTATCGCTGCGAAGGGTGCACTGTTGTCTACGGCCATATCACGTTGAAAACGCCAGTTCTCGTCCGATCACTGAAGCTAAGCAACGTCGAGCCTGGTTAGTACTTGGATGGGTGACCGCCTGGGAATACCAGGTGCTGTAGACTTTTTTTTCTTTTTTCTCTCCTCAAACACAAAAACATTAGCAACACGCAATAGTAATATTATGATCAGTTACTCGAATATTATTTCTTCCAACTTGCTGATGTGAAATGTTTTTCAACACACTAACTCAAATGGAATATTTAACATTCCTTTCCAAAAAATAATATTATATTATATCATTCTTGCTTTTTATTACATGTTTTTATTTTTGAAATTCTTTTTGAATTTCCTCTGATGCATGGCTTCACAAATTCCAAAAAAGAATTGTTTAAGACTTTCTCAAGAATAATATTTTATTTAATCAACTCTAATGCAGTGTTGAAATAATTCCAAAATTAAATTGCCTGATATACATGTGCAAATGCTTTCAAAACTCATCTCAATCAATGCTACAGCACACATCCTGAAAGTCACACGAATGTGACGCGGAGATTTTGCGCAACTCTCCAGTTGTGTGCCGTGGTGTCGCGACTCTCGTCTTGCCCCCTCTCAGGCCTGCTTATTTTAAACCTTTGCTGTGCATTAAGCTATAATAATATCATGACTGGTGTTGTGACCTGCAGAGTGTGAGTAGGCAATGCGCACTGCAGCCACTGCATCACCAACGTGCTTGCACGCTCGAGCGCGCCCCGCTAATTCTTCAGCCAGTATCGCTGCGAAGGGTGCACTGTTGTCTACGGCCATATCACGTTGAAAACGCCAGTTCTAGTCCGATCACTGAAGCTAAGCAACGTCGAGCCTGGTTAGTACTTGGATGGGTGACCGCCTGGGAATACCAGGTGCTGTAGACTTTTTTTCTTTTTTCTCTCCTCAAACACAAAAACATTAGCAACACGCAATAGTAATATTATGATCAGTTACTTGAATATTATTTCTTCCAACTTGCTGATGTGAAATGTTTTTCAACACACTAACTCAAATGGAATATTTAACATTCCTTTCCAAAAAATAATATTATATTATATCATTCTTGCTTTTTATTACATGTTTTTATTTTTGAAATTCTTTTTGAATTTCTTCTGATGCATGGCTTCACAAATTCCAAAAAAGAATTGTTTAAGACTTTCTCAAGAATAATATTTTATTTAATCAACTCTAATGCAGTGTTGAAATAATTCCAAAATTAAATTGCCTGATATACATGTGCAAATGCTTTCAAAACTCATCTCAATCAATGCTACAGCACACATCCTGAAAGTCACACGAATGTGACGCGGAGATTTTGCGCAACTCTCCAGTTGTGTGCCGTGGTGTCGCGACTCTCGTCTTGCCCCCTCTCAGGCCTGCTTATTTTAAACCTTTGCTGTGCATTAAGCTATAATAATATCATGACTGGTGTTGTGACCTGCAGAGTGTGAGTAGGCAATGCGCACTGCAGCCACTGCATCACCAACGTGCTTGCACGCTCGAGCGCGCCCCGCTAATTCTTCAGCCAGTATCGCTGCGAAGGGTGCACTGTTGTCTACGGCCATATCACGTTGAAAACGCCAGTTCTCGTCCGATCACTGAAGCTAAGCAACGTCGAGCCTGGTTAGTACTTGGATGGGTGACCGCCTGGGAATACCAGGTGCTGTAGACTTTTTTTTCTTTTTTCTCTCCTCAAACACAAAAACATTAGCAACACGCAATAGTAATATTATGATCAGTTACTCGAATATTATTTCTTCCAACTTGCTGATGTGAAATGTTTTTCAACACACTAACTCAAATGGAATATTTAACATTCCTTTCCAAAAAATAATATTATATTATATCATTCTTGCTTTTTATTACATGTTTTTATTTTTGAAATTCTTTTTGAATTTCCTCTGATGCATGGCTTCACAAATTCCAAAAAAGAATTGTTTAAGACTTTCTCAAGAATAATATTTTATTTAATCAACTCTAATGCAGTGTTGAAATAATTCCAAAATTAAATTGCCTGATATACATGTGCAAATGCTTTCAAAACTCATCTCAATCAATGCTACAGCACACATCCTGAAAGTCACACGAATGTGACGCGGAGATTTTGCGCAACTCTCCAGTTGTGTGCCGTGGTGTCGCGACTCTCGTCTTGCCCCCTCTCAGGCCTGCTTATTTTAAACCTTTGCTGTGCATTAAGCTATAATAATATCATGACTGGTGTTGTGACCTGCAGAGTGTGAGTAGGCAATGCGCACTGCAGCCACTGCATCACCAACGTGCTTGCACGCTCGAGCGCGCCCCGCTAATTCTTCAGCCAGTATCGCTGCGAAGGGTGCACTGTTGTCTACGGCCATATCACGTTGAAAACGCCAGTTCTAGTCCGATCACTGAAGCTAAGCAACGTCGAGCCTGGTTAGTACTTGGATGGGTGACCGCCTGGGAATACCAGGTGCTGTAGACTTTTTTTCTTTTTTCTCTCCTCAAACACAAAAACATTAGCAACACGCAATAGTAATATTATGATCAGTTACTCGAATATTATTTCTTCCAACTTGCTGATGTGAAATGTTTTTCAACACACTAACTCAAATGGAATATTTAACATTCCTTTCCAAAAAGTAATATTATATTATATCATTCTTGCTTTTTATTACATGTTTTTATTTTTGAAATTCTTTTTGAATTTCTTCTGATGCATGGCTTCACAAATTCCAAAAAAGAATTGTTTAAGACTTTCTCAAGAATAATATTTTATTTAATCAACTCTAATGCAGTGTTGAAATAATTCCAAAATTAAATTGCCTGATATACATGTGCAAATGCTTTCAAAACTCATCTCAATCAATGCTACAGCACACATCCTGAAAGTCACACGAATGTGACGCGGAGATTTTGCGCAACTCTCCAGTTGTGTGCCGTGGTGTCGCGACTCTCGTCTTGCCCCCTCTCAGGCCTGCTTATTTTAAACCTTTGCTGTGCATTAAGCTATAATAATATCATGACTGGTGTTGTGACCTGCAGAGTGTGAGTAGGCAATGCGCACTGCAGCCACTGCATCACCAACGTGCTTGCACGCTCGAGCGCGCCCCGCTAATTCTTCAGCCAGTATCGCTGCGAAGGGTGCACTGTTGTCTACGGCCATATCACGTTGAAAACGCCAGTTCTCGTCCGATCACTGAAGCTAAGCAACGTCGAGCCTGGTTAGTACTTGGATGGGTGACCGCCTGGGAATACCAGGTGCTGTAGACTTTTTTTTCTTTTTTCTCTCCTCAAACACAAAAACATTAGCAACACGCAATAGTAATATTATGATCAGTTACTCGAATATTATTTCTTCCAACTTGCTGATGTGAAATGTTTTTCAACACACTAACTCAAATGGAATATTTAACATTCCTTTCCAAAAAATAATATTATATTATATCATTCTTGCTTTTTATTACATGTTTTTATTTTTGAAATTCTTTTTGAATTTCTTCTGATGCATGGCTTCACAAATTCCAAAAAAGAATTGTTTAAGACTTTCTCAAGAATAATATTTTATTTAATCAACTCTAATGCAGTGTTGAAATAATTCCAAAATTAAATTGCCTGATATACATGTGCAAATGCTTTCAAAACTCATCTCAATCAATGCTACAGCACACATCCTGAAAGTCACACGAATGTGACGCGGAGATTTTGCGCAACTCTCCAGTTGTGTGCCGTGGTGTCGCGACTCTCGTCTTGCCCCCTCTCAGGCCTGCTTATTTTAAACCTTTGCTGTGCATTAAGCTATAATAATATCATGACTGGTGTTGTGACCTGCAGAGTGTGAGTAGGCAATGCGCACTGCAGCCACTGCATCACCAACGTGCTTGCACGCTCGAGCGCGCCCCGCTAATTCTTCAGCCAGTATCGCTGCGAAGGGTGCACTGTTGTCTACGGCCATATCACGTTGAAAACGCCAGTTCTAGTCCGATCACTGAAGCTAAGCAACGTCGAGCCTGGTTAGTACTTGGATGGGTGACCGCCTGGGAATACCAGGTGCTGTAGACTTTTTTTCTTTTTTCTCTCCTCAAACACAAAAACATTAGCAACACGCAATAGTAATATTATGATCAGTTACTTGAATATTATTTCTTCCAACTTGCTGATGTGAAATGTTTTTCAACACACTAACTCAAATGGAATATTTAACATTCCTTTCCAAAAAATAATATTATATTATATCATTCTTGCTTTTTATTACATGTTTTTATTTTTGAAATTCTTTTTGAATTTCTTCTGATGCATGGCTTCACAAATTCCAAAAAAGAATTGTTTAAGACTTTCTCAAGAATAATATTTTATTTAATCAACTCTAATGCAGTGTTGAAATAATTCCAAAATTAAATTGCCTGATATACATGTGCAAATGCTTTCAAAACTCATCTCAATCAATGCTACAGCACACATCCTGAAAGTCACACGAATGTGACGCGGAGATTTTGCGCAACTCTCCAGTTGTGTGCCGTGGTGTCGCGACTCTCGTCTTGCCCCCTCTCAGGCCTGCTTATTTTAAACCTTTGCTGTGCATTAAGCTATAATAATATCATGACTGGTGTTGTGACCTGCAGAGTGTGAGTAGGCAATGCGCACTGCAGCCACTGCATCACCAACGTGCTTGCACGCTCGAGCGCGCCCCGCTAATTCTTCAGCCAGTATCGCTGCGAAGGGTGCACTGTTGTCTACGGCCATATCACGTTGAAAACGCCAGTTCTCGTCCGATCACTGAAGCTAAGCAACGTCGAGCCTGGTTAGTACTTGGATGGGTGACCGCCTGGGAATACCAGGTGCTGTAGACTTTTTTTTCTTTTTTCTCTCCTCAAACACAAAAACATTAGCAACACGCAATAGTAATATTATGATCAGTTACTCGAATATTATTTCTTCCAACTTGCTGATGTGAAATGTTTTTCAACACACTAACTCAAATGGAATATTTAACATTCCTTTCCAAAAAATAATATTATATTATATCATTCTTGCTTTTTATTACATGTTTTTATTTTTGAAATTCTTTTTGAATTTCTTCTGATGCATGGCTTCACAAATTCCAAAAAAGAATTGTTTAAGACTTTCTCAAGAATAATATTTTATTTAATCAACTCTAATGCAGTGTTGAAATAATTCCAAAATTAAATTGCCTGATATACATGTGCAAATGCTTTCAAAACTCATCTCAATCAATGCTACAGCACACATCCTGAAAGTCACACGAATGTGACGCGGAGATTTTGCGCAACTCTCCAGTTGTGTGCCGTGGTGTCGCGACTCTCGTCTTGCCCCCTCTCAGGCCTGCTTATTTTAAACCTTTGCTGTGCATTAAGCTATAATAATATCATGACTGGTGTTGTGACCTGCAGAGTGTGAGTAGGCAATGCGCACTGCAGCCACTGCATCACCAACGTGCTTGCACGCTCGAGCGCGCCCCGCTAATTCTTCAGCCAGTATCGCTGCGAAGGGTGCACTGTTGTCTACGGCCATATCACGTTGAAAACGCCAGTTCTCGTCCGATCACTGAAGCTAAGCAACGTCGAGCCTGGTTAGTACTTGGATGGGTGACCGCCTGGGAATACCAGGTGCTGTAGACTTTTTTTTCTTTTTTCTCTCCTCAAACACAAAAACATTAGCAACACGCAATAGTAATATTATGATCAGTTACTCGAATATTATTTCTTCCAACTTGCTGATGTGAAATGTTTTTCAACACACTAACTCAAATGGAATATTTAACATTCCTTTCCAAAAAATAATATTATATTATATCATTCTTGCTTTTTATTACATGTTTTTATTTTTGAAATTCTTTTTGAATTTCTTCTGATGCATGGCTTCACAAATTCCAAAAAAGAATTGTTTAAGACTTTCTCAAGAATAATATTTTATTTAATCAACTCTAATGCAGTGTTGAAATAATTCCAAAATTAAATTGCCTGATATACATGTGCAAATGCTTTCAAAACTCATCTCAATCAATGCTACAGCACACATCCTGAAAGTCACACGAATGTGACGCGGAGATTTTGCGCAACTCTCCAGTTGTGTGCCGTGGTGTCGCGACTCTCGTCTTGCCCCCTCTCAGGCCTGCTTATTTTAAACCTTTGCTGTGCATTAAGCTATAATAATATCATGACTGGTGTTGTGACCTGCAGAGTGTGAGTAGGCAATGCGCACTGCAGCCACTGCATCACCAACGTGCTTGCACGCTCGAGCGCGCCCCGCTAATTCTTCAGCCAGTATCGCTGCGAAGGGTGCACTGTTGTCTACGGCCATATCACGTTGAAAACGCCAGTTCTAGTCCGATCACTGAAGCTAAGCAACGTCGAGCCTGGTTAGTACTTGGATGGGTGACCGCCTGGGAATACCAGGTGCTGTAGACTTTTTTTCTTTTTTCTCTCCTCAAACACAAAAACATTAGCAACACGCAATAGTAATATTATGATCAGTTACTCGAATATTATTTCTTCCAACTTGCTGATGTGAAATGTTTTTCAACACACTAACTCAAATGGAATATTTAACATTCCTTTCCAAAAAATAATATTATATTATATCATTCTTGCTTTTTATTACATGTTTTTATTTTTGAAATTCTTTTTGAATTTCTTCTGATGCATGGCTTCACAAATTCCAAAAAAGAATTGTTTAAGACTTTCTCAAGAATAATATTTTATTTAATCAACTCTAATGCAGTGTTGAAATAATTCCAAAATTAAATTGCCTGATATACATGTGCAAATGCTTTCAAAACTCATCTCAATCAATGCTACAGCACACATCCTGAAAGTCACACGAATGTGACGCGGAGATTTTGCGCAACTCTCCAGTTGTGTGCCGTGGTGTCGCGACTCTCGTCTTGCCCCCTCTCAGGCCTGCTTATTTTAAACCTTTGCTGTGCATTAAGCTATAATAATATCATGACTGGTGTTGTGACCTGCAGAGTGTGAGTAGGCAATGCGCACTGCAGCCACTGCATCACCAACGTGCTTGCACGCTCGAGCGCGCCCCGCTAATTCTTCAGCCAGTATCGCTGCGAAGGGTGCACTGTTGTCTACGGCCATATCACGTTGAAAACGCCAGTTCTCGTCCGATCACTGAAGCTAAGCAACGTCGAGCCTGGTTAGTACTTGGATGGGTGACCGCCTGGGAATACCAGGTGCTGTAGACTTTTTTTTCTTTTTTCTCTCCTCAAACACAAAAACATTAGCAACACGCAATAGTAATATTATGATCAGTTACTCGAATATTATTTCTTCCAACTTGCTGATGTGAAATGTTTTTCAACACACTAACTCAAATGGAATATTTAACATTCCTTTCCAAAAAATAATATTATATTATATCATTCTTGCTTTTTATTACATGTTTTTATTTTTGAAATTCTTTTTGAATTTCTTCTGATGCATGGCTTCACAAATTCCAAAAAAGAATTGTTTAAGACTTTCTCAAGAATAATATTTTATTTAATCAACTCTAATGCAGTGTTGAAATAATTCCAAAATTAAATTGCCTGATATACATGTGCAAATGCTTTCAAAACTCATCTCAATCAATGCTACAGCACACATCCTGAAAGTCACACGAATGTGACGCGGAGATTTTGCGCAACTCTCCAGTTGTGTGCCGTGGTGTCGCGACTCTCGTCTTGCCCCCTCTCAGGCCTGCTTATTTTAAACCTTTGCTGTGCATTAAGCTATAATAATATCATGACTGGTGTTGTGACCTGCAGAGTGTGAGTAGGCAATGCGCACTGCAGCCACTGCATCACCAACGTGCTTGCACGCTCGAGCGCGCCCCGCTAATTCTTCAGCCAGTATCGCTGCGAAGGGTGCACTGTTGTCTACGGCCATATCACGTTGAAAACGCCAGTTCTAGTCCGATCACTGAAGCTAAGCAACGTCGAGCCTGGTTAGTACTTGGATGGGTGACCGCCTGGGAATACCAGGTGCTGTAGACTTTTTTTCTTTTTTCTCTCCTCAAACACAAAAACATTAGCAACACGCAATAGTAATATTATGATCAGTTACTTGAATATTATTTCTTCCAACTTGCTGATGTGAAATGTTTTTCAACACACTAACTCAAATGGAATATTTAACATTCCTTTCCAAAAAATAATATTATATTATATCATTCTTGCTTTTTATTACATGTTTTTATTTTTGAAATTCTTTTTGAATTTCTTCTGATGCATGGCTTCACAAATTCCAAAAAAGAATTGTTTAAGACTTTCTCAAGAATAATATTTTATTTAATCAACTCTAATGCAGTGTTGAAATAATTCCAAAATTAAATTGCCTGATATACATGTGCAAATGCTTTCAAAACTCATCTCAATCAATGCTACAGCACACATCCTGAAAGTCACACGAATGTGACGCGGAGATTTTGCGCAACTCTCCAGTTGTGTGCCGTGGTGTCGCGACTCTCGTCTTGCCCCCTCTCAGGCCTGCTTATTTTAAACCTTTGCTGTGCATTAAGCTATAATAATATCATGACTGGTGTTGTGACCTGCAGAGTGTGAGTAGGCAATGCGCACTGCAGCCACTGCATCACCAACGTGCTTGCACGCTCGAGCGCGCCCCGCTAATTCTTCAGCCAGTATCGCTGCGAAGGGTGCACTGTTGTCTACGGCCATATCACGTTGAAAACGCCAGTTCTCGTCCGATCACTGAAGCTAAGCAACGTCGAGCCTGGTTAGTACTTGGATGGGTGACCGCCTGGGAATACCAGGTGCTGTAGACTTTTTTTTCTTTTTTCTCTCCTCAAACACAAAAACATTAGCAACACGCAATAGTAATATTATGATCAGTTACTCGAATATTATTTCTTCCAACTTGCTGATGTGAAATGTTTTTCAACACACTAACTCAAATGGAATATTTAACATTCCTTTCCAAAAAATAATATTATATTATATCATTCTTGCTTTTTATTACATGTTTTTATTTTTGAAATTCTTTTTGAATTTCTTCTGATGCATGGCTTCACAAATTCCAAAAAAGAATTGTTTAAGACTTTCTCAAGAATAATATTTTATTTAATCAACTCTAATGCAGTGTTGAAATAATTCCAAAATTAAATTGCCTGATATACATGTGCAAATGCTTTCAAAACTCATCTCAATCAATGCTACAGCACACATCCTGAAAGTCACACGAATGTGACGCGGAGATTTTGCGCAACTCTCCAGTTGTGTGCCGTGGTGTCGCGACTCTCGTCTTGCCCCCTCTCAGGCCTGCTTATTTTAAACCTTTGCTGTGCATTAAGCTATAATAATATCATGACTGGTGTTGTGACCTGCAGAGTGTGAGTAGGCAATGCGCACTGCAGCCACTGCATCACCAACGTGCTTGCACGCTCGAGCGCGCCCCGCTAATTCTTCAGCCAGTATCGCTGCGAAGGGTGCACTGTTGTCTACGGCCATATCACGTTGAAAACGCCAGTTCTAGTCCGATCACTGAAGCTAAGCAACGTCGAGCCTGGTTAGTACTTGGATGGGTGACCGCCTGGGAATACCAGGTGCTGTAGACTTTTTTTCTTTTTTCTCTCCTCAAACACAAAAACATTAGCAACACGCAATAGTAATATTATGATCAGTTACTCGAATATTATTTCTTCCAACTTGCTGATGTGAAATGTTTTTCAACACACTAACTCAAATGGAATATTTAACATTCCTTTCCAAAAAATAATATTATATTATATCATTCTTGCTTTTTATTACATGTTTTTATTTTTGAAATTCTTTTTGAATTTCTTCTGATGCATGGCTTCACAAATTCCAAAAAAGAATTGTTTAAGACTTTCTCAAGAATAATATTTTATTTAATCAACTCTAATGCAGTGTTGAAATAATTCCAAAATTAAATTGCCTGATATACATGTGCAAATGCTTTCAAAACTCATCTCAATCAATGCTACAGCACACATCCTGAAAGTCACACGAATGTGACGCGGAGATTTTGCGCAACTCTCCAGTTGTGTGCCGTGGTGTCGCGACTCTCGTCTTGCCCCCTCTCAGGCCTGCTTATTTTAAACCTTTGCTGTGCATTAAGCTATAATAATATCATGACTGGTGTTGTGACCTGCAGAGTGTGAGTAGGCAATGCGCACTGCAGCCACTGCATCACCAACGTGCTTGCACGCTCGAGCGCGCCCCGCTAATTCTTCAGCCAGTATCGCTGCGAAGGGTGCACTGTTGTCTACGGCCATATCACGTTGAAAACGCCAGTTCTAGTCCGATCACTGAAGCTAAGCAACGTCGAGCCTGGTTAGTACTTGGATGGGTGACCGCCTGGGAATACCAGGTGCTGTAGACTTTTTTCTTTTTTCTCTCCTCAAACACAAAAACATTAGCAACACGCAATAGTAATATTATGATCAGTTACTTGAATATTATTTCTTCCAACTTGCTGATGTGAAATGTTTTTCAACACACTAACTCAAATGAAATATTTAACATTCCTTTCCAAAAAATAATATTATATTATATCATTCTTGCTTTTTATTACATGTTTTTATTTTTGAAATTCTTTTTGAATTTCTTCTGATGCATGGCTTCACAAATTCCAAAAAAGAATTGTTTAAGACTTTCTCAAGAATAATATTTTATTTAATCAACTCTAATGCAGTGTTGAAATAATTCCAAAATTAAATTGCCTGATATACATGTGCAAATGCTTTCAAAACTCATCTCAATCAATGCTACAGCACACATCCTGAAAGTCACACGAATGTGACGCGGAGATTTTGCGCAACTCTCCAGTTGTGTGCCGTGGTGTCGCGACTCTCGTCTTGCCCCCTCTCAGGCCTGCTTATTTTAAACCTTTGCTGTGCATTAAGCTATAATAATATCATGACTGGTGTTGTGACCTGCAGAGTGTGAGTAGGCAATGCGCACTGCAGCCACTGCATCACCAACGTGCTTGCACGCTCGAGCGCGCCCCGCTAATTCTTCAGCCAGTATCGCTGCGAAGGGTGCACTGTTGTCTACGGCCATATCACGTTGAAAACGCCAGTTCTCGTCCGATCACTGAAGCTAAGCAACGTCGAGCCTGGTTAGTACTTGGATGGGTGACCGCCTGGGAATACCAGGTGCTGTAGACTTTTTTTTCTTTTTTCTCTCCTCAAACACAAAAACATTAGCAACACGCAATAGTAATATTATGATCAGTTACTCGAATATTATTTCTTCCAACTTGCTGATGTGAAATGTTTTTCAACACACTAACTCAAATGGAATATTTAACATTCCTTTCCAAAAAATAATATTATATTATATCATTCTTGCTTTTTATTACATGTTTTTATTTTTGAAATTCTTTTTGAATTTCTTCTGATGCATGGCTTCACAAATTCCAAAAAAGAATTGTTTAAGACTTTCTCAAGAATAATATTTTATTTAATCAACTCTAATGCAGTGTTGAAATAATTCCAAAATTAAATTGCCTGATATACATGTGCAAATGCTTTCAAAACTCATCTCAATCAATGCTACAGCACACATCCTGAAAGTCACACGAATGTGACGCGGAGATTTTGCGCAACTCTCCAGTTGTGTGCCGTGGTGTCGCGACTCTCGTCTTGCCCCCTCTCAGGCCTGCTTATTTTAAACCTTTGCTGTGCATTAAGCTATAATAATATCATGACTGGTGTTGTGACCTGCAGAGTGTGAGTAGGCAATGCGCACTGCAGCCACTGCATCACCAACGTGCTTGCACGCTCGAGCGCGCCCCGCTAATTCTTCAGCCAGTATCGCTGCGAAGGGTGCACTGTTGTCTACGGCCATATCACGTTGAAAACGCCAGTTCTAGTCCGATCACTGAAGCTAAGCAACGTCGAGCCTGGTTAGTACTTGGATGGGTGACCGCCTGGGAATACCAGGTGCTGTAGACTTTTTTTCTTTTTTCTCTCCTCAAACACAAAAACATTAGCAACACGCAATAGTAATATTATGATCAGTTACTCGAATATTATTTCTTCCAACTTGCTGATGTGAAATGTTTTTCAACACACTAACTCAAATGGAATATTTAACATTCCTTTCCAAAAAATAATATTATATTATATCATTCTTGCTTTTTATTACATGTTTTTATTTTTGAAATTCTTTTTGAATTTCTTCTGATGCATGGCTTCACAAATTCCAAAAAAGAATTGTTTAAGACTTTCTCAAGAATAATATTTTATTTAATCAACTCTAATGCAGTGTTGAAATAATTCCAAAATTAAATTGCCTGATATACATGTGCAAATGCTTTCAAAACTCATCTCAATCAATGCTACAGCACACATCCTGAAAGTCACACGAATGTGACGCGGAGATTTTGCGCAACTCTCCAGTTGTGTGCCGTGGTGTCGCGACTCTCGTCTTGCCCCCTCTCAGGCCTGCTTATTTTAAACCTTTGCTGTGCATTAAGCTATAATAATATCATGACTGGTGTTGTGACCTGCAGAGTGTGAGTAGGCAATGCGCACTGCAGCCACTGCATCACCAACGTGCTTGCACGCTCGAGCGCGCCCCGCTAATTCTTCAGCCAGTATCGCTGCGAAGGGTGCACTGTTGTCTACGGCCATATCACGTTGAAAACGCCAGTTCTAGTCCGATCACTGAAGCTAAGCAACGTCGAGCCTGGTTAGTACTTGGATGGGTGACCGCCTGGGAATACCAGGTGCTGTAGACTTTTTTTCTTTTTTCTCTCCTCAAACACAAAAACATTAGCAACACGCAATAGTAATATTATGATCAGTTACTCGAATATTATTTCTTCCAACTTGCTGATGTGAAATGTTTTTCAACACACTAACTCAAATGGAATATTTAACATTCCTTTCCAAAAAATAATATTATATTATATCATTCTTGCTTTTTATTACATGTTTTTATTTTTGAAATTCTTTTTGAATTTCTTCTGATGCATGGCTTCACAAATTCCAAAAAAGAATTGTTTAAGACTTTCTCAAGAATAATATTTTATTTAATCAACTCTAATGCAGTGTTGAAATAATTCCAAAATTAAATTGCCTGATATACATGTGCAAATGCTTTCAAAACTCATCTCAATCAATGCTACAGCACACATCCTGAAAGTCACACGAATGTGACGCGGAGATTTTGCGCAACTCTCCAGTTGTGTGCCGTGGTGTCGCGACTCTCGTCTTGCCCCCTCTCAGGCCTGCTCATTTTAAACCTTTGCTGTGCATTAAGCTATAATAATATCATGACTGGTGTTGTGACCTGCAGAGTGCGAGTAGGCAATGCGCACTGCAGCCACTGCATCACCAACGTGCTTGCACGCTCGAGCGCGCCCCGCTAATTCTTCAGCCAGTATCGCTGCGAAGGGTGCACTGTTGTCTACGGCCATATCACGTTGAAAACGCCAGTTCTCGTCCGATCACTGAAGCTAAGCAACGTCGAGCCTGGTTAGTACTTGGATGGGTGACCGCCTGGGAATACCAGGTGCTGTAGACTTTTTTTTTTTTTTCTCTCCTCAAACACAAAAACATTAGCAACACGCAATAGTAATATTATGATCAGTTACTTGAATATTATTTCTTCCAACTTGCTGATGTGAAATGTTTTTCAACACACTAACTCAAATGGAATATTCAACATTCCTTTCCAAAAAATAATATTATATTATATCATTCTTGCTTTTTATTACATATTTTTATTTTTAAAATGCTTCTGATGGCTTCATATTCAACCTTCTCAAAGAAATTATGAGACCATCTGAAGAACTTTAAAAAGCACTTCTCAAAGTAAATATTGCAGTTAAAGTCAAGTATCACATTAGTTTTTGGAAAAAATGTCGCACATTTTATTGGAGCTAATTTTGAAAAGAAATCATTTCTGCAAGTTTGAAGAAATACTCACGCAACTTACTATAATAACACTATAACCGTTTTGCGCAGTTACTATTATTATAAGGTAGGCGCAGTTATGGAGATCTAGCGGAAAACCTGTGTTCCATATTTGTTTTATGGCCAATTAAAGTAATGTTTTTGATTTCTTACCCACGCCGCAACCCAAGTTCATGAAGAACTTAGCCTCTCTACATTTCACTACCACTGCTCCTTGCCATCTTCTTATATTTCTGTCTCTATGTTCTTTTGGATTACCCTTTTTCAATGGGTTATCCTTATTAATTGATCATCTCTGCCTTTATTGTTATGCATGTAATGCTAAAACTAAATCGTAATGGAATTGCCTGTGGAATGTTGTTTATCTCATGTTTATACTTAAACTACTTTTGCTTTGAGTTCGTTGTCATAGTTTTTTTACACTCAGACTCAGTCAGTTTCACATTGACATTGTGATTGTGACAGTGATACTCATACTGATAATGATTTCCATATTGATGCTGATGCTTGATACTGATACTGATAGTCATGCTCTTTTCCCTTAAGTTATCAGTTACTGTCAGTGTCCTACTAGTGCTACTCTAAGTATAAGTATGAGACTAAGTCATGGCCTATGGCTATACCTTGAAGCTTGAGCTATCTTCACTTTTAGTTATTCTCATGTACTATTATTATATTATTATTATATTATTTATAGTTAATGTTATAGTATTACTTGGAGAAGAAGCATCATATTCGGATGGGATGACTATGAAGATTATGGTATATGCCGTATACTATAGCAAGTTTAATTTTTCCTGGTCATGGTCATGGTCATGGTCTTGTAGTTCTTAAACTTGGAGTCCGCTATTTCACTTTCTGTACTCATCAATATCATCATGTGACTATGATGATTGTGACTATCTTTGATTTCAATTTGTAGTAGTAATAATAATACTAATGGAGTTTTTGATTTTTGATGATTCTTGTTATTGTCATCATTGAATCTGATCTCCTAATAATCAAAATCATCAACTCATAATGATAATATTGATTGTGATTATCGTTCTCCAATTTCATCATCATTATATTTAGGAATATGATCATTGTATTGTATTGGTATTCTGATTCATTATCATTGTGTCAATGTTTGTTGCCACAATCACATTGACAATGATGACCATTATGACAATGATCCTGCCATGCGACTGGCAGGGATGCTGGACACCCTACTTTCAGTTTTACATTTTTATTGTGTTTGCTTCTTTTTTTTAAAGCAGTTCTTCATGTTTCAGATGTTCTGCCCCGGCTCTAAGTTTGCAATGTTGTCCTCGTTGTCAAGTATAATTATATTGACACTGCCAATGACTTGCCTCCTTTTTTCTTCACGTGATGTTGACAGCAGAATAAAGTGACTAATAATATTCATGATTTTCTTTCTCACAGTGTGTAATGCTTCTTATTATCCTCATGAATATGATCGTTTTTCTTTGCTTCTATGACCATGATGATGATCATAATGATGACAGATTAAGTTCTGTGGTTTGGCATGTACTCTCAATTAAGCTGAAGGCTGAACCCAATTGGCAAAGGCAATGGCTGACAGTAGCCCTGTTAGTGTTTACTTTTTCTAATTACTAATTATTAGTTTTGTTGGAGTAATGCTGTTACATTTGTTGATAATAGTTAACCACTAAGCCAAAAAATTATAATGTGATTGTATTCTTTTTAATTATCGTTTCTTGTCTTCTTGTCATTTGCAATATAATTAATAAGTCTAAATAATAGTTTTGTTCTCAGTTTAAGTCTTACTTTTTATGAGTCATGTTTTCTTCATCTTAAGGTTTCGTCAACAATTTTTTGTCAATCACGATGTTACATGAACTTTGAGTGCTAATCCTTCCATGACAACTCTTGTTGGGTTTGTATTCACAATTTTAGGTAGTGGTTATTTACATTTAATCACGCTAGTTTAAAGTCTGTGAACTTACTAAATGGTGATAATTTTGACATATTATTGTAATTTCACCAACATTCGGGCAATTTAAGGATAGCAATGACAATGGTGTATCTCAATTCTCATCATAATCGCTAGTCTCTACTCAGTTTAAGATGTCAAGATAAGTTTCCAGCAAGAGTGCTGATTGTTAGACATTTTCTTTTTGGGTCCTAAACACTGTTCATTCTGTAATATTATGACTGTGGATGCCATAGATAATTATTTGATGCAAGACAAAATTGAGCAAGTAATAGTTTGGCAGATCACATTATTGAACTGATAACCTTGACGCAATGTAAAGCATAGCATTAATTGCTATTAAGCATTACAATGTTTTGGGTATGTTATAATACAACACCTTCCTTTCTGAAGACAATATTAAGAATAGGTAAACTATATCAAATATTAGCCCAGCAGAGAAATCACGGTGGTAACATGCTGATAGCACACACAGAAATGTTTTAGAACGCTAGTAAAAACATGATGGTAATACAATGATACAAAGCTACCACAAAATAAGGTACCTGTAGACTATTTCCAAATCCAAGTCTGTCTAGGTTTATTAGTGCTATTATAACTAGAATGTTTGGTGACATTAGCATCATTAGACAACTCAGTAGTTTGTAACAGCGTTATATTGGCAATGTTTCGTCTGAGTGGAAAATCATTAGGACTTTTAACAACAGCCGAGTGGGGCCTAGCAGGGGAAGTACTAGCAACTTAATTAAGCATCATGATTCAAATCACACACATGTACTCTGTTATCAGGCTGCTTTGGCGTCAATACTGATGGCAAAGAGGGCACAGTAGTGCACAGTTTATGATCCATCAATAATTTAGCCAGGGAGACACCATTGTTCATTAGCCCTAAATGTGGATCTTTCCCTTTTTAAGATGTTTTTAATAGTCTGAACAGCTCGATAAGCTGCGCCATTTCCCTAAGAGATGTTTAGAACTGTTAACATGTGTAAAACTGAAATTTCGGGAAAAATACTTGAAATCCTCTGAAGCATATTGCACACTGTTAGCAGAAATTAGGACCTTAGGAACATCATGTTGAGCAAATATGTTATTCAAGGGAGATAACTTTAGAACTGGTGAGAACCTCTAACAATGCAACTTCAATGAACCAAGAATAATCATCAACTACTAACAAGAATTACTTACTGTCAAAGTCAAGCAAGTCACTGCCTGGTTTTTCCCAAGGACGGCTAGGAAACTTAAAGCGGAGGAGTGGAGATTGCTGAACGTTTGACTCCTTTCTTCAAGATTCAAATCTCCAACTATCCCTGTAATTATGCTGGGACATTTTGGCCACCAGACTGACTGTGCAGCTCTATTTCCTTGGTCTTCTGTCAGAGGTTTTGAAGTTAATCCCTAATTTACTCATTGTTATTTCAGTTATTTATTTTATTCACTGAGTGCATGCATTACTGCCTCTGTTACAAGAATGTCCGCCAACTTCTTTTGGTTTTACTTGCAGTGAGACATGTTTGATGTGCTATTAATGTTGAACGTTTGTCATTTATAGCTGCTGCTAAAAACTGCATTAAAAGTTTTTGCCCATTACGATTGTTAATCAGTCTGGCTAAATATCCGGGAGTCCATATCCTAATGTTGCTAGGTGCTTGGACTTTACTGCTTTTGGCTCGTACATACATGGTTCTTAATTGTATGCCTATCATTATATAATTTACATACAGTATTGGTTTCGTTACTTTTTATTAGGTGACTATTGATCTTGATTGGGTCAAGTCCCAAGACCTCTCGGAGAGAGTAATTGTGGGACCTTCGGATCTATCTAGGCTCAGAAATCTGCCACTATCTCCCCCGTACGGAACTCCCGGACAGTGCACACCAGGAAACCCTGCAGGTACAGGCTGGAATCGCAGGCTATAGCATTGAAGGTGTTAATACGGGTATTCATGTTATGGTGAAGGATTTCATCGATTGAATGGTGTTATTTAGAGTTGGAAACAAGTCCTTATTAGCAGTAATACGGCACAACAAAGAAATTCTCTGTGACTGTCTACGCTTTCTTAAGGCTTCTAGCCCTAACTCAAATTTGGCTTCTGTTACTGATACTTCTCTACCCTTTAAATTTTTAATGAACCATACAGCCCTATTTTGAGTACCTTTTAATTTTGTTATCAAATTCTTATTGCTCGGGTCCCATACCTTAGCAGCATATTTCAGGAGAGGTCTACACAGAGTTTTATATGCTAGAATTTTAACATTTACTGTAGCACTTCCTAGTGTGAACTTGATTGATCCTAACACTCCGTATGCCTATGAGATTAAATTTTTGATATGCTCATTCCATTTCAAATCCTGCTGATAACAATATTTCAAGATATTTTACTATTCCAACTCTATTCAGGGAATCATCTCCTAATTTATAAGTAAAGACATTTTCTATATTTCCTGTTTTTATATCAAAGGTGATAGCATTACTTTTCCTCGAGGTAAACTTCATATTGTTTTCTTTTGCCTACCTATAAAGTCTAGAAAGATCTCCCTGTAATTTATGATGGTCATTTGGATCAGTAATGGGCAGATAAACAAGAGTGTCATCAGCAGAAAGCCTAATTGTACTGTGTGTAATGCAGATACAATGTCATTAATAAACAAAACGAATAATGTTGGACCCAGTACATTTCTTTGTGTAACCCCAGAAGTCACTGGTGCTAAATCCGAAGACACCCCATCAATGACCACTTGTTGTGAGCGTTCAGTTGATGATACCGATTGAATAATAGAGGGATTTATTTTTAGCAATATCAATTTATTTACAAAAATGTGATGGTCAATTACATCAAATGCTTTAAAAAAGTTCAGCACAACTGCATCTAGAAAATGTCCTTTATCTATATGCCTTAATATATCGTGGTTGACAGTAGCAAGCTTAGTAACACATGAAAGGTTGCGGTGAAAACCATGTTGGTTTTCACATGTATCACATTTTCCAATTGTATATTTAAATGGTGCAAAATCACATGTTCAAAATGTTTACAATAAATGCACGTTAACGATACTGGGCGATAGTTGGAAACTAAAGTGCGGCTACCCTGTTTAAACACAGGTGTTACATTTGCGATTTTCCAGTCATCCGGCAGTATTCCTGTATTGAGTGAATGATTGAAAATACACACCAGTATTTCTGCTGTCTGATCGAAGTCTACTGTAAGATAGTTTTTTGTGAATCCATCTACTGCAGGAGCTTTACAATGTACTAGTTGTCTCAGTAGGTTCATAACTCCCTCTTTAGTTATCAATATGTTATGTTTCTCAGTGACTAGTGGTAATTCTGGTAGAGGTGATGGAGTGATAAGTACATTGTAGAAGAAAACAATTCAGAGTGTTAGATATCTCAGTTTTATCCTGTGTCAAGATACCATCGTTGTTTACTATGGAAGTAATCTCATTATTTCCTTTTAGATCTTCAACATATTTGTAAAACGGTTTTGTATAGCCACTGGAAAGAGGTTGGTATAGACTATTCACCAAAAAAGATGCTTTTAGTTTCCTAATTAATTTTTTTATGACGACAATTCTTTATATTTAGCCAAGTGCTCAGTATCACCAGACTTTCGAAAACAGTTTTAGAATTTTCGCTGCTTATTACATGCACCTCTAGCTTCATCATTAAACCAGAGAAGCTCATGTAGATTTCTAGGCTTACGTTGTTTAGTTGGGACATGAGAATCAACAAGTCTATGTAATTCAGTCCTAAATGTGTTCCAAATAACATTAATATCACATTTCAACATCACTTTATTTTTAATAGTATAAAACAACTCGTCTAGACCAGTTATAAACCCATCAAGTTCAACTTTATGAAATAGTTTAATGGGGGCATTGATGGCTTCTTCTATTCACCTTTACCAGTCAAGACCGTTAGTATCATGAAATGGTCATTAATACACGGTGTTATTACATTGGTGCTTTGCACTTAATATGACAAGTCAGTACAGATGAGATCTAATGTATTGCCTGCAATGTGCGTAGATTCATGGAACAAGTTGTTCCAAATGATTATCAGTTAGAAAACTACAAAAATCAGTATAGTATGTCCTCCAACAAGTTGAAAGACCAGTGTCTTCCGAATTGATTCCTGGAAGATTGAAATCACCGGTTATGAGTTTTCTATTTGTTGAGTATTTAGTGTGAATGTTTTTCATGTAAGCAAAGAATGAGTTTATATCATGTGAAGTAAAGGGTCTATGATAAGTAAGATTGCAACATTCATTGCTATCCAATCTAAAACATACTGTAATTACTTCTGCTTCTGTTTGACATCAGGTTAGCTTATGGGGAATTTCTACATTTATGGCAATCAATACACCACCCCATGCGAGTCACGATTTCTTCTTTGTCTTTGGGAGAAACAATTGAGAATTCAAGAATGCATTATCTAGGTGTGTTTCAGTAATACAAATACTATCATATTCAACAGAGAAGAATTGGATCTCCTAAATGTTCCCTCTTACTGATGTCGCATTCACAGTTAATACTCTCCGATTATCACGTGTTACTGTCTTACCTTTATTAACTTCCCATTTGTTCTCTTGTATTTGTTTTCTGGATCTTTCTGCCTCACTTTCCTCAGCTTGCTTCTCAGCGGAAAATCCTTCTCTTGCTTCTCTTTATTCAGGTCAAGACACGCAAAGACTCCTTTTATTTTCTGAATATTAGTGCATTTTAGAAATTCCTATTTTTGAACTTCTGAAGCTAGGGTTAGTCTCATAGATCTAATCTTGTCAACTTTTTTTGGTCCTAATCTTGTGGCACTATCTCTTGATGCATCAACTCTGAGACTACATGAATCCAAAACTTCTGAGTGTTTACCTATGGATTCATCTAGAGTAGTGTTATGTACCTCGGGAATTCCAAAAACTATGATATTTAGGTCTGCTTTCACTAAAAATTTCTGTTTTGATAGATTTAATTTGAACTTCTTGGTTTTTTAGTTTCCTATTTATTGTTGTAGTAGAGTCTTCCAGTTTTGCAACTACCTAAGCAAAGGTATTCTCATTTTTGGAAACATGATTCCCAAATAAGCTAGTTAGTTGAGATTCCACAGCACTCATACGATTATTAAATGATCCCATTACTTGATCATAATTTTTTCAACCTGGGATTCAATGGTTTTAAGTCTGGTTATGAAATTTGGGGATGCCGCAGCTTCACATTGGTCACGAAACCAATGAATACCATTTTTCATAATGGTGTTTAGGTCTTGCTTTATAAGATCAGTTCAGTCTAAATGAAACCAATTAGGACAAGTTTCACACTCAATTGACAGGGTGCCTTCATCATCATCTATTTTTTTAGTGTATTTTTCACACACCGCCTGAATCACGGTAGATCCCGGGGTAGAATTAGGTATACCACTTTGCCTCTGGGTGCATTTAGCGATTGATGAGCTAGTACTTGAGGTTGAGTCTGACCTTTTAGGTATCATCATTTTATATTTTCGAAAATGGCCAAAGACAGCGTTAGGTTTTTTTACAGAGAATTTTCAGTAAATATTAATTTTAAGGAGTAGGAAGTAAATAAATAAATAGTATTACTAGATAAAGACAGACAGAGTTAGTCAATCACTTAGTTAACTGTTACGTTGGTTAATATGATTACAATGATATAGCCTACCAAATGAGCCCACTCCCCCAACACTCCCAACTACTCACAGCCAGAAACAACCGCAGAGATCAAAAATTCTCAGATGGGGGGGGGGAAGATCCCTATAACCCAAAACAATCTCTGGACTACAAAAAGCTCAAACCAGCAGGCTGTGAACTCCGTAATTATGCCTTTCTTTGGCTCCGCTCCTTTTCAGTTCTTTGAATACAACCAAGATTCAAAGCATTTTAGCAACAGTAAAAGTTTCAAAACGCTTCTTTCATAAAATTACAAAACAAGCATAAAATAGAGTAGCGATTTTGTTACAATTTGAATTTATTTACTATTTTTATTTAATATTCTGCAGTTCCAACAAGGAAGTGAGAATTGATAGTGATTGATAGCGATTTGTTTTCAAACTGCTGAAGTTTTTCTTTTGAGGGGATATACTTTGAAATCGTTGTTTGAATGCTCTGGAACATTTTGCTAAGAAGAAACATTTCTGGCAGATAACTTAGTATAGAAGTTGTCAATATTTATAGTACTTAACCTCGTTTTAAAAAACGCATAGGCTAAAAGCATTTTATAACTGTCGGAGCTAGGAGGCCTGTCATTGTAGTAGTCCACAAGTGTAATGCAGAAATAATTATAATCAATCTCACTGTCCCTGATGACTACTGAGTGAAAGAAAAAGGATCAGCGAAGATAATAAAATATCAGGATTTGGTACTTTAACTCACTTGCCTTTAGAAATGTGGAGTCCTTGGAGCTACATACAAGACTGTAGATTAGAACATACTATTTGGAGAAGCTAAAAACAAATACACAGCCTTACTAGGATCAGCACATATCTTGAAAAATTCCTTTTCATTCCAGCCTAGTGGAACTAGGCAAATGGTTGAAGATTACACCAGCAAATAGCTGTGATGCCATCAATAATTTAATTATAATACCAATAATAATATATAGGTATTGTAAGTTTTATCATTAAAATTTATTTTGTGTCATCTCCTGATATCACCACCAGCATAAATATAAAAATAATCATTATCACCATTGTAATTATTTTCATCATTCTTGTTGTGGCCAACTATTCTGTTTTAAGTTTGCACCTCTTTTGATGTTTAGATAAGTTTGTGTCCAGCGTAGGAATAGGTTTTCTCCAGTTTTTATAGTTTTTTTTAAAATTGCAATTTTGTTCAGCTTTGCAATGATTAAAAAAAACTCTTTTGCTGCTGATAAAATACCTGGATCACATTTATGAATCAGCTCACGATTATTTAATCTTTTTCTTAATTTTCTCTACACTATCATCACCTAAAGCTGTTGAGGATAATATAATTCAGGCTTGTTTTAATTTTCCCAGATAGTATTCAGTCAATTACCTCAGCTATCTTATCAAGCAATATATTAGATCTATAAAAAGACTTTTGATCTCATTTTTATATCTTTTAAACTTGGTGATTTTTAGTTTCACTTTTGCAGGCTCTACTGCATTATTGTAGTAAATGGATTTTATTGTATTGTTTCTAATACTCTTGACTGGGATTGGATATTTCAATATTGTCTGAACGATGATCTCTGCTCTTACTTTAAAAAAATAGGGGCGTGACTAGTAAATTTAGTAACAGTAGATTTTGAACATAATGTTTTGTTGCTTCTAGTTAGCCTTGTCTCTTTAGATTATCCCTCTCTGTCTTCATCAACCATAGATAGGTTTTATCTTTTCTTCTTCTTCTCTCTATTCCTTGCTAAATCTCATCTACTTTTTGAGTTTTATCTTTAAACAGCTAACCTGCTTAATGGCAACAAACTTTATGAAATATTAACAGACTTTGCTAGTTGGAATTACTAAGGCCTAATTAGTTCTACCACTCGTTTTTCAAATTGCAGGGCAGTAGTAATGTCTGAAATACTAATCTAAATTCTTAGTTCATTTGAAATTAGCATTGAAAGCTATTTTACAGTTGGATTAATATAGTTTTGAATATTCCATTAGGTGATTTTGATGGCATTAGAAAATTACAGCTTTGCTAATTTGAAAACTAGTTTAGTATTCATAATAATTTGCTTGTTAAAGGATTGCTCTATCTTGTCTAATAAATGGCCATTTAGGTCAAACACACATAATATTGTGTTTTTCTAAGCATGCATTGACAAAAAGCATTTGACCAAAGGTAGAAAAAGTTAGTTGAAGTTGAGGGTGTAGATTGGTAACAGCCAAAACGCCGATTTTGAAATGAGCTGGGAACTGTGACGTAACAGCGCCAGCATTCCTGCTGGTCACGTGACTATACAAATGAATAACTATAGAAATATGACTGTGAGATGTGATCTTTCAGCTCGTAATTTGTATATTTATAGAAGTGCAAATGTGAATTATCTCAATCTATAGTTTTTTGACATGTTAAATAACATGTATGTGATAACATTAGGCCATATTTTGCTTGTAAGCATAGAAAAAAGCATTGCAAAAACATGCATTCTTTAGGATGAATGCTTGCGATCGATCTAAACTAGGTCAGATTGTGCAATATTACGGGCGCACCAAAGCTGACCTATATAGCGCACTGTAACTGCTTGAGCGTTATTGGTTGATGTTGCGCTCAGCAACCTTGAATACTAGCGTTATAGTTAGCACGTGCAGCATAGTTACTGGCGTTCACACGTCACGTATTAGGCTATTCTTTTTCATGGCTGAAAATTTTACCTCCCTCAAAATTGGAATTTTGAAAAGCCTTTTTCTAGGCATCTATCCCTTTGCAAAGTCACAATTGTTTGCATACACATTAGATTATAGTTCATAATTATAATGTGATTGTAATAAACTAAGATAGAGCAATCCTTTAAAACAGAATGACCGGAAAAAACAAATCTAAACTAATATGTAGTGGAAAAGACATCATTGTACTGTACAAAGCTGGCATAAAGATTGAAATTATTAAGATCAATAATTATTAGTTAGGTTTTAATGCCTACTCTGTATGTCTATAAAAGGTTGTTGGTATGTATTATTCCATTATTAAATGAGTTGAAGCAATAAAATTCTTCAGCAAACTTGGTGAAAGATACAACATGTCTATGTCACTCTTTTACAGATTCTTGATTAGATGATTTTTTTATGAAAAACGTTAACACTTTTTACCTTTCTGTTGTATTTATGGCTGAAACTTGGCTTGCAGCTCAGCCATATTAACTTAGGAAGTCACAAATGCTTTGTAAGCAATATTACAGTCGATAGATGCTAAGTTGATTCATTTATTTTTATAGCACAAGTTCTTAAAACTTAAAGACCACAATTACGATTGATGTGATGTCTTTAGTGATGGCCGTATTAAAATGAAAATATTTTGCATTGGACTTTTCGAAAGACACTGTTGGCATACTGTAATCAGCGTTCCACTTCCCATAGTATTCTTTATATTGGTGAGTATAAACACTTACAAAAGTCAGTTAATAATGTGTTTTAGTTTTTATTGATTCTACTACTTATCATCTTTGCATTAATTTTGGATTTTAAAGAGCATTTGTCGCATAGGAATGTAATTAATTACAAAATTGCATGAAAATTTGCCAATTATAATTATAATTATAATTATAGTTAGCAATTAATGTAGTTAATTGCAATTACAATTTGACACCAAACCAGAGAGAATAGCAATATATTTTCATAACTTGCTCAATTTGTTCTCAACAGTGATTGATAGGGTGATACAATACTATATTGAATGAATACGAATTTTTTTGTTAAACAGTAAGCATGGTAAAGAAAGTATAAAAATATTTTAACATTTAAAATTTTGAAGTAGTTGATATGTAATTATAACGTAATTGTAAAGATCAATTACATGTTTATACATCAGTTACAAATTACATTCAATTACTTGAAAAAGTTGTATTAATTAAAAAATGTAATTAATTACAATCAATTACAAATTGCAATTACTCCAACCCTGTTACTGGATTAAAATTATGGTTGTATTTCTATACGGAGATTTCCTTGAAGTTAGCCACACACACTAATTTCTATATGTGAGTATAAACGCAATCGCAAGATATTTCACCATTTTTACTTTTTCTCTAAAGTAACTGAGTTGGCCAGCAAAAACTATAACTTATCCCAATACTGGCAACGAAACACATGGCAACTGTGTTTATATCTTTGTTTTAGTAAAGCATATGGGCTCAGGTGTTGACAGAAATTTGTAGTTTTGGAGAACGGATTATGATTTCGTGTGCTAGATGCTTATAACATAGTGTGCATTTACTTGATGTTTTGCAGCTCTGTAGTGTACAAGTTAATGTAGCCAATTCATTAGAAGTGAGAAACGGAACTGCTAATAACTCGGTTGCTGTAAATTACTCTGTATCACAGACTATAAATCAGTGTTGTGTATGTCCAAATAAAACTCTGACAGAAGAAGACCTGAAACAGAAACAGTTGCTCAAACTTGAGAAAGAGATGTAAGTATATTGATGAGATTATAGTTTTATCATTTCATTATGGCTATTTATCCACACTCTATATTTCAAATAATATATTCTTTATATACTGCAAGCTTCGTGAATATATTTTTCATTTGATGCTTGGAAACAGTGGCATCAAATGAAACCACGGCCATAAGTTCATAGCACATCATTTTACGTAATTTAGTACACACTATATATCTCTAGTTTTTGGCTATTTTTCACAGTTTAGCTGTTAATATATAAAGTTTTTTACATTAAACTGATAAAATATTAACAAATACAGCTGAATAAGCAAGGTTTCTTCCAACTTTGCTTGATTTTCTATGTTTTATACTAATTTTTCTAGTAAATTTAGGTGTGCAGGTGTGATGCTTTTTTCATCACGCCACACATCCAAATTTACTAAAAGGATTAGGATAAAATTACGAAATCAAGCAAAGTTAGAAGAAGCCTTGCTTATTCAGCTGTATTTGTTAATATTTTATCAGTTTATTGCAAAAAAAATTATATACATTAGCAGCTAAACTGTGGAAAATAGCCAAAAACTAGCGATATATAGTGTGTGCTAAATTAAGTAAAATGACCAGCATTCATTCCAATTTACGATGGAGACACAGTCGGTGATCGCCAATTATTTTTAAACACAAATTCTCACCATGTACCTTGTTTAATGTTGTTTTACCTCTAACCTGGGGAAGTTTTATTCTATGTACATCTTTTTCAAGAAGCATGTTATGACTTGTTGGATTCTTCATTAAATTGGTAATTATTCATTAATGATTGTAATAAATTAGTTGTTCGTATAAACACATTGGTGCAAATATCTATTTGAAGAAAGTTGGCTAGAGATGTGAGACAGGCAAGCACTGCTCTGACATTCATATTGGTGCTATTAGTAGGCTCTGTACTCTGTACTCAAATGTGGAAGAAACATTCTCATCTACCAGAGCACATAGATGACGAAAACCCTTTGTTTAAATCTACAGTGTCAGGTGAGGGTATCATTGTTAATTTAGATGAAGCAGCTGCTCAACATCTTATAGCCTGTGGGAATTTGTAATGTGGAAATAGTTCGAAATCACACATTAACCTTTAGAGTTGTAGTTACATTTTCGTCACTTTAGTAACACTACATCCATTCATCACTTTAATTAATGATTTGAAACCATGTTACATGTTTAATGTTTAATATAACGTAATAGCTGGAATTGTTAAACATAACATGCTCAGTAATTCTGTTTAGTCTTTGAACATCTAAAACACTACCTAGTTTTAATTCATTCTCATTCGCTATACATTTTCATTGTTCGAATGACTGCATTCTATTTAAAATTGTTTTCTCACAAATAGAGACAACTCCAACTTAACGTGCTCTTCAGCTATGCCCTCAAATCGTTCTACCTGATGTCACTACTTGAATATAAACAAAAATTAGTTAACTCTGTATTCATTGTCTTTCCAATTACTTTGCATTTGTTATTGTTAAATTTAGCTCATTAGACACAACAGCCCATGGAGCTTAATATTTGCTAATTTCAAGCACTAATTTAGCTTAAATATATTATGCTGAAGTTGTAAAAATCTGAGAAATTAAAATAGCTGTTACTTTACTTTCTGCCCTGTATTACCTTGGCCTATAGAGAAATCATATGGCTTAAAGATGCTTAGGAATTTTAACTACGGTTCAACCACTACCAGTATAATTTAAGGCCTGACCAACACTATGTTTATCAACGTTTTACAGAAGTATTATCTAGTATCAGGAAACTGAGGGTTAAGATAAATAAATCGTCAAAGCATCGAAGAAAAAGGAAGAAGGCTAAAACTGAATACATTCCCCTGCTTGATTCATAGTCCAGACTACTACTTAGCAATATCACATAGTGTAGGCATATTCTATGGTTTGTACGCATCTAGGAATTTTTATTTCGAATATCTGTAATCCTGATCTTAATTTCATACCATTTTTATAGCTTAAAATTTCTATTTTTTTAAGATGTTACCCAGTGTTACACCATTTGCATGAAAAGTTGCTCCTTAATGAGAATGCGATTTATTAACTACTGAGAACGGAATTTTTTTGCAAAAGATAAAACTACCCGCCTAGTGTCAAACTTGTAGTCCTTTTATCTACCTGTCAATTTATTTATATCTTCCTTTAAATTTGTGATAAAGAAGTAGATTGGAAGCTTCATTTTTGAGGTTGAAATATTTTGTTCAACTCATAAAATATATTAAAATAGTTAGTTTCAACATGTTTTAATGGTTTAAGAAAAAATTTTCAGCTACAAATATATAGCTTTTAATTTAATTATTTACCATTAAATTAGGTGCTGAAAATATATATGTATTGAAAAGAATAGCTGTACTTGCATCATACTCATTATATTTTCAAACAGAAATATACTATATTTCCGAAAATCATTTGCCAAAAATATCTTTCTGAATATTCACTGTTTATTATCACAGAAAACTACAAAACAAATTTTAACCTAATCTATAGTAAAACTAGTCATATTCAATTACTAGCCAGGAAAAGTTGGTGGAGAAGTTTGAGTAGCTACAAACTCATCGGCATAAAGTCCTTGAATAAGACTATCACCAGCTTCTATGTATTCATTGAGTACATCATTTAGACATCTGTTCACCATCTCATCCGCTGTTCTACAACAAATTAGTTTCACCATATGACCTCTCAAGTATTTAGCAGAAATTACTTAAAAATGATACAACCATTTGAGTTAGTACCCTTTGCTGGTTCGAGACATTAACTTGTATGTTTGCCTAATTTTTATATGCGCCTGTAGCAGCACATTAAGGTTATTATGAAAATATGCCACTTAAGTATAAGTATGAATGAGTAATTAAAATTTTAATATAGTAATAAACAAATGATTTACCATTAGTTGTCACCGCCGGCACAAGCAAAATAAAAATACAGTAAATAGACAAATTACAGTATTCAGGTAGGTTGTAACCATATTCATATTGATTGTAAAGTACTTGTATACAGCTGAATGAACTACTCACTGATCTGCAAATTTCCATGGATCGAATCCTGCCGACGTGGTGTGACCTATATTGCGAAGGTACTTCTCGTATTTCTGTTTCCCTTCCTCTATTGATTTGATTTTACTAGCTGGAAGTTCTTTTGGGGTAGGAACCTGAGCAGTAAACATGGGTATGCATTACAATACAACAATATTACCAGAGGCTAGTATTAGGAGTCTCCTAAAGTCAAATATAAAATTACTAGAAAGCTTGAGATGAACCAACTACATCTAGCATAAATAAGCTCAACAATAAATGCACCCTGTTTGTGCATTATAGAATGTGAAATAATAATGTTCAGTTGTATAGGTTAGAACAAATTCTTCCAAGATTAAGTAAAGCTCCTACGAGACAGGAGACCAAAGCTGTCCACAATATCTACAACTGCATAAAAAGTGAGTGAACAAAGTTTGTGAAAAATTAGGGTTGGATATTATACAGTGCTCCCTCCATATTTCACTAAGCTGCGGGTCCCAAAACCTCAATTCGTGACAGAGTAGAATATCATATTTAACTCACGGATTTGTTAAATTCGAATATTTTGTCTCTATACATATACATAAGCCACAAAAAGGGGTCCAAGCCCTTCTCATGACCTATGGAATTTTATGAGATATAGAGCTATGAAATATTGAGGGAGCACTGTATTGAAGAAGGGATTCAAGAAAAGGTTTTTTGCATTACGTTGGACAGTTTGGCACCATCAGAATTTGTCCAAACGTGCATAGAATATAATAATATGCACTATGAAAAAATCAGTGCATGTAGAACTTACAAACTTTGCAGTGGAATTTGATATGCTTTCTGAGAAAAGATGCCTCTGCTGACCAGCATAAGTGCCTTTATTTGTTGAATGATGTCCTGCAACATTACATGGGTTCGACTTTTTTAACAACAGTAAATCGGGCGGCTGTGGGTTTACCATGTTGCTCTCATTTACTGCAGCTCCTACAATATAATACATTATAATATCAAATCACAATTAGTTTCAGGGTGAACAGACAACACATAAGTTAGAAGCATAAACATAGTAAATGTAAACATGCAAATTCTACAAGTTTGGTATCATGCTTGGAAATTGAAAACTCTTTTTTTTGCTAGCCAAGTCCACATAAAAACTCACATAATTGGTAAAATTTGAAATTTTAACTTCATAAGTGATCTGACAATCGCTGGTCCACTCATTAATATAATATATTGTGACCACATGTCTGCATTTCTGTACTATACAGCTAGCTACCTGACATTTAAAAAATGCCATCAAATAGAATGCAGTGCTATTAAAACCTTAAACCTGGAAAATATTTTCAAGTTATTAGAATTTATATATAGAAAAGGAGAAGATACATTATAAGCAATGTGTATATCACCACCAGTACTTTATAATACATGTATATTTTATCACATACAATCCACCATGCCAACACATTGATACTTTACAAGTTACAAATATAAATTATAATCTACATTCTACATTCTACAATCTACAACACATATAGAGTGCATACACAAAACAATCACAGTTTACACTAAACAATCTTATGAGAATATGTATTCTCAATGTTAACTAAAGTTTTCCATTAAATTATAGACTTTCTATTAATAAGCAGAGTGAGAATTGAAACACTTGTCATGGCATCAACAATTATCATCTAAAAAATAAGTTTGAATGTAAACAAGCACCAAGTTTCATCTATTCAAGCAGTTTGAAAATTGGGCTTAAAAATATGTGGTTTAGCAGAAATAGAAATTATGCTGTTGGCGATACCACAACACAACCACACCTGTATGTCCCCAAAAGAACTTACCAAATGCCGGTTCATTTAAAGTCATTAGACCAGAAGTACTGTTATAATTAGATGAGGTGAGCCACCTTCGTCTTATTTCCAAGTGCTCAGTCTATCAAAAACAACAGCACCAATTTTACCTTTTCGCACAGACTAAAATTCGTCTATAACAAAATAGTAGTTATTTATAAAACGTCAGTAAAATATAAAAAAAACAATTAGCAAAATATTTGATGTTACATGATTTTCAGTTAATTCTTGTTGCACAAAGTTGAGTGAAGTGAAGAGCGTGAATTGGCTGAATCACTTACATGCATCATATCCAAACGGTCCATCATAGTTTCCAGCTGGTCTAAATCTCCATTGGAAAGAGATGCTGAGCCTGAATCTACAGCAGGCTGATTCTCAAATAGGTCATCCTTAAAGTGCAACACTGAAGAATGGTTCAGGTGGCCATGTTGAGGTTTACCACACAGACGGGAATCAACAGGATGCTGCAGCAAATCATCCGCACTGACATTTTCACCTTCATGACCTCCATCATACTGTCATCAAAAGCATAACACAGCTGATAGCTTGGGCTGAATTATTTTCATTAAAGATTTATCATACATAATTGTTAGAACAGCCCATATTTTCCTCACTCTACATATGAAATAATTCTACAAGGATTTCTTCATTTTCGCCAGGTTGAAGTGTTCACATAATGCAATGTTACCGTGCCTGTAGTCTAAACTTACATATATCTGTTTGATTAATTTGTATATATCAAGGATTTTAAAATGCTTAATAATTCATCAATTTGCAACATATTGCATAATGCACAGGAAAAGCAGAATTAGTTATTTTAAGCGCTTTCAAAGACATTTCTTCTTTTATTTCCTCCACCAAGTTTATTTTGTGATCGTATATTTGTCGATTTA
This sequence comes from Bugula neritina, assembly GCA_964035545.1. NCBI lineage: Eukaryota > Metazoa > Bryozoa > Gymnolaemata > Cheilostomatida > Bugulidae > Bugula > Bugula neritina. Next base: position 11,179,808 of record OZ037768.1, on the reverse strand, counting down.
CATATAAGCTTCGACAGGCTTTGTTTTAGAAGTAACAAATAATAAAGGAATTACCTGAGGATTGGTTGTGTACAATCGACTAGATTTTGGTGCAGCTTTCAATGCTTTTTTTACATCTTCGGACAGCCTCTAACATAGAAAATAAAGCCCCATACAACATGCATAGATACACGGGATACAAGTAAACATGATATATTATATTCTAGCTCTAAAACATGAGTTACTAAAATAATAAAATGTTCAAGAATATTCTAAAAGTCTGGTAAGTAATAAAAAATAAATCCATACCTCAGCTCGCTCAATCATCGGCTCTAAACGCTCTCTAGCTTCTCTTTCAATGGCATCTACTAGCTTTTTGGAATTTAATTGAGCTTCGTATTGCTGCTTGCTTTCACTGCTTTACACAAACAATGTATACATTTATGCTGAACTCTGAATTACTCAGTTATAGCAAGTTGAAACAGCCATGAATTCACAGGGCAGCTCATTAGGGTTGGAATAAAATATAATGTGTACTTTGGACATTCACAGTTGCTCAGTTTTAGCCAAGCAGTATACTTGGAACGGCATACGTTGGATCAATTTGAACTTTAGTCAAATCCTTTACGAATCAAACAACTCACAAAATAATCTGAGCTACTAATTTCAAATGCATTCATTCTTTCACCAACACTTCAGCGACAAAATCAAAAGAGTATGAGACATACATATTGTCTTTCTTTAGTGAATAAAATATTGAATTCAATATGATATATTAACACTCAGCCCTACACCGAGTACAATACTTCACTAACTTAAACACATTATAATGCTCTTACAGCATATTATACTAAAAATCACAAACATGGCCCAACATTCGAGAAACGCCTAGCTGCCAACCGGCAACTGTGTTCTTACAGAAACATTTAGCACAATGTAGTTTGTAAGAAGTCTAGAATATATGACTTACTTTGCCAGTCTTGCTTCCATGACTCTTTTTATAAACTCTTCAGCATTAGGAAGTTCTCTAGGAGCTGACGTTTGTGTCTTCACATATAATTCAACCAAAAAACAGATAAAGCCCAAAAATACGCAATTTATAACAAGGAGTAACTCAGGTACATTAAAGCAAGCTATGGCCTTACAACACATTCAATAATCAATAATGACCGAAAATCAGTCAATGATTGCATAGAGTTAGAGTATTAGTTGCTTTAATTTTCTTATTAAATTGACAAATGTCCGTCTGCTTACTTGATTTGACAGCACATGCTGCCTCGTGCTTGCAAGAATCTCATCTGGGTTGATATAGTTGTAGTCAGGGTCGTACTGAGCTGCAGTGTGATGGCGTTGTAACACTTGGCCTCGCCTTTTCGCCTTCCTGGGATTCTTAGGCGAGATATATGAGGAAGCAGGTCTGTAGGATTGAGGGCGTGGTAGTGGCTCTCGGTAGATTTTCTCTCGGAGCTTTTGAGCAGAACTGGCAGGAGTGTAATAAGGAGACAGAGAGCTTCTATTAGCAAACTTTGAATTCTTTACTTCTAGAAAAATAATGCAATAATTTGCACTAAATATATAAAAAAACATGAAGACACAAAAATTTCGCCCAACTACATTTTTATAAGTAAAAGGGGACACATCTACTTGAATATTTTCTTATAAATTCACAATAAAAGGAATGTTTTTTTATTATAATTATATAACTTTACATTCATATTAAAAGCCATTTACAAGGCAAACTTGCACAAAACCAAATTATTAAATTCTGACTTCCAAAAGTAATAACAATCTCAATTTTTTGAAGCTCAAGTTGTAATTTATTTTTATGTCAATATTCTGTTCATGCACAGCAAACTTTGAATAATATTCATTTAAAAGTGCTTGTGTTTTCCTATTTATAAAAATATAGTACTACTGTAATTTAATGATAAAAGTATTTTCTTACCATACACAATTTTTGTAAAACTCAACTTACATGATTGCATGGTACGACTTGTTTTTAATCAATTTAACCTCATAAAAATTAGACCTGAGTAAAAATTAGGTGGTAATTTAAAAAGGTTCTCCCTGACTGCATATAAACAACCTTTTTATATAAACATAGCATATGATTACCACTTTTAATACATGATTGAAATATAAATAAAAATATGTATAAATTAAAAGTAATTGTTTGAAGTCCTCACTTTTATTTGCAGTTCTCATTTTCTTTTTCGTTTGCGTCGGTTTGGGTTTTGAATAGTTTACTTGTCTGCCTGCCTGTACATTCAGCAGCTGATCCATCGCCATCTTGTGCAGATTCTAGAAAATGTAAATGGAATTTTAAAATTTAAATTGAAAACAAAATTAATTGCAAAGTGGAGAAAACTAGTGCACTCAATTATTGTTCAAAAAATACTTAGATGAATATATGCATGATACCTATATTTAACGGAGTATTATAATTAGTGAAATTATTCATTCCTTCCTCAAGTAGAACCAACCCACTAGCAAATTGCCTTAACTAGCAAATTGCCTTAAGAAAAGAAAACCTGTCTAAAATCACAAAAGATGCAAGAGAGCAACGTACTGGCATACTGTGCGCAGAATCTATCTCGTTCAATTTTTCTTGCCAAACACCATTTCGAAAGAATGGTTTGAAACTTTCATCGCTTTGGCTCTTGCCATTGCCTACAAAATAAATTTAAATAAGTAGCTGATCATGGATATCATTATTCTATACATTACCATTGAGATCTAAAGCTAATCTACCTTGACGGGCAGGTGACTGTTGCCGAAATCGAGTAGGTGATTGCTTTTGAAGTCGGGTGGGTGACTGTTTTTGAATGCGGGTGGGTGACTGTTTTTGAAAGCGAGTGGGTGACTGTTTTTGAAGGCGGGTGGGTGACTGTTTTTGAAGGCGAGTGGGTGACTGTTTTTGAAGGCGGGTGGGTGACTGCCTGTAAGTAGGTCTTTTAGTTCGAACTGGCTTAGCACTAGACTTGTTGTTAGTTAAATCTTTCACAGGTGGAGAATCACCAACGGCTAGAAATCAAAATACGTTTATTATAGGTATAGTATAGCTTAAGTAATTGATATGTTAAACCTGCCACAATGCTGGAGTGATATATAGCTTTAATGTAAAAATATTGAAAAAAAGAAGGGGAAAAGCGAAAAACACCTACAAATTTACCTTTACCTGGTAAATGGCTCAGCTTTTTTGTAGGAGTGACTTTCAAAGGTTGTTTGTTAATAAGCCTTTGAGAAGGAACTTTCTTTGCCTGCTTTACACCTCCTTTATCACCCTTTGGAGACTGTATAAAGAATATTATAAAAACTAAGTACTGCTTTCTTGACCATTCTACCTTCTTCTTCACAGCACGAAAATTCAAACATGACGCTGTTACAATTTTCGAGTGCAATTCTAATTCACAGTTCCAGTACACAATACCTACAGAACTTTAGACTACAATCATAGAACCATATACTAAGTGCACTTACATAAGATAAATTTTGCAGACACATAATTTGCAACTCAAAATAAAAAAAGCTTATTTAGCATCAATATTCATATTCATAAACTTACCAATGGAGCTTTTTGTTTTTTTAAATTTCGTTTCACTAGGAACTGAGCTTCTTCCAGTTTTTCCATGGACACCATTGTAAACTGAGGCTTGTATTCTTTGTCTATAGGCTCATCTTTGTCACCACGAAGGACACTGGCACCCCCATGCTTTTCAATAACAATAGGTTGGGGATGCTTGTGCCTTGTAGAGAGTTTGTTAATGTTATATGGTTGTTCAATGTGAAATCTTAGCTGATTGTAAAGTTGAGAAGTCTCCATCGAAAATCACAGCAGCTTTACTACAATCGCTCTCTATAAATGCAATAAACTACATATTATTATGCCAATTCTAAAAAATAATAGGCCTACTTCTTTCTAGTGTTTATGAGGCATTGCTTTTCCATTTGGAAACAGAAATTTACAATTATTCAAGTGGAATTACAAGAATACAGTCTCCAAAATAGTAGAAATAACAAGGAAAAGATTTTGTGTTGTGAAAGTAGGTTTGATAAAAAATAATGGGTGGATAGCTGTATCAAAATTAAAATATGTTGTTGAGCTAATCAGATACTTTTTTTCAATTTTTTAGTGGCAACAAAATTATCACCAAGTATGCTTTATAACAACAGGCTTTGCATCAACAATATGCATTTATTGAAATAGAAAGCCAATTTAATTTTAAATGGTTGATAATAGTAAAAAGTATTGGTTTTTTTAAAACGAACTATTGAAATTCGAAAATCCTACTGTTTTGTTTAGGCTGCTAAATGCTTGTAACTATCTACCAAAATTTTCTAAATAAATATAAATTGAATCCTTCAGATAGGCATAATTATGTATAATCTAATTCTATATATTGTATTAACCAAATACTTGCAGAGCTTGTATAGTTCTTTTTGACTGAATCAACTTAGTTTAATCAACTTAATGAGTCATTCATTTGACTTACAGCCACTGTGTCTTCAACTAAGCTAAGGGGATCACCTATTTTAATCTAGCAGTAAATATTCGCATGGCAATAGCCATCTATAGTGCAGTGGTAGTAGCAGTGGTAGCCTATTACTATCAACATTACTATTAATGTTATTTTTTTACTTTCAGCCTTACACTATAATACTGTGGTGAGTGTCACTATGACTTTTAAATATAATAAGTGCAGGCTGTGCAATTATACCATGATCAAAATTAACGTATCTTAATGTAAAATTAACTATAACTATAGCATTAGCAAGTTAGCGAAGAACTACAATTACTGAATTGGTTACACTTATTGAATAAATACTGCTATGAAAAATCACTCTAAAAATATAGCAACTTTTACGACTATTACTAAGCGGTAAACAACAATATAATATCCAATAGTAATACTAATAGTGATTTTCAGTATCATATTCATATTGATATTGTAATTCAAATTGAATAAATCATTATTCGTTATCATTTTACTCTATCACTATGCTATTAGCTTTAAGTTTAAATTCATTAACAGTTAATCTTAAGCATCAAGATTATGATATACTAAACTCTTACATTTCAAAGTTATTTTTGATATATCAAAATGAAAATACTTATAAGTTGTAACTCATAACTGATAACATTAACTGCATAAGCATAACTAAAATTAAAAATATCAATAATAATATTAATATTTCTACATTTTAATTTCAATATATTTGTTCCGAGTCAATCATTTATACTTATTATCACATTTACTGATTCAGCCTTACTATTCCTATTGAGTATTGATACTGTAAGCCAAATGGTAAATAAAACTAAAAGGATTACACCATAAATTAAAATGATAAATCATAAATTTAATAAATGCTAAGATAGTAAATAAGTATAACTATTACTATTACATTACTATTAGTATTACTATTATAAATACATGAAATAATATAGATAATAGCATTGCTATAGACATTCACAATGACATAGTCATAGTGGTCAGGGAATAACCGAATTATCAATTAAAATAAAAATTTATAATATCAATATCATTAGTTTTAATTATACTTATGCTGTTATGCAGCTATAGTTAGTTTTATATATTATATTTGCCAATAATACCATGACTATCACGCTGCAAACGTAATTTAAATTGTCTCTTTAATTTTGACTTTTAAAAACTTGTGTGAACTAATTTACTTTCAGTGATTTCTGAATTCAAAACATCCGCTTCGCTTGTGTTGTTAACTGGGTGATATTCACATCCGGCGAGCAAGACCACAGGAACTCATTTTGATTAGTCAAAAAGCTGCATATAGTATTGGGATTGGCTTAACATCTTCCTAGTTTTCTGCGTGCTCTTGGTATTAAAAATCATTAAAAGCACGAATGTGACTTTTACGCAACTAGCTAAGCTTTGACCTATGACTATTACAACTTCAACTTGAACTTGCATTACCGATTACAAGTACATATTAATTACATATTAAATACATTATGTATTCATATTAGTATAACTATAAGTTGGATTCGTCGCCACAGCTGGAATAATTATAATTATTTTAAGAATACTATTGGTCAGTGTCACCATTCACCGCTGTGGTATTATTATTTATATTAGCTAATTTCATAGCTCTGTAACTGTAAGTGTAAGTGTATGACTATCACTTTGTCAATCATTGTCAATGTCAATTGTCATGTGCGCCTGTCACTTATAGTTATAATAATGCAAATAATGAAATATTTAATTTAATAACATATATTAAAATCATGTTGATAACTAAATTAAAATGCCATATTCATATTGATATTGAGCGATTTTCATTAAATTTATATTGATACGCAATTTTCTTTTCAAATTCAAATCGATATATTTATAATAATAATTGTTATGATAACGATAATCACACTCATACTCATAGTCATAGTCACTACTCACTAGTGATACCGATATTGAATACTAAGAGTAAGAGTGAGTCTAATGTCAATAATGTGTAATCACTATCAGTAATGCCAATGGATAACTGGTATATAATTGTAATAATATTAATATTGATATTATTATTATTGTCATTCACTCATTGAGTCATTGTGTTATATTTATTGAAATTGAATTTTATGCCAATAGGCAATACTTTAAGTTTATTATTCGTAGATTTATACTTGTAGTATTTCACTATTTGTGGTGATACTAATAGTAATAACTAATTAGTCTGATAATAATACTAATAATAATACTTTAACTTATAGTTATGCTTATACTTATACTTATAGTTATAGTTAGTAATACTAATGCACTAAATCTAATACAATAGTCATAATTTTCATAATTCTATGACTATTGTATAATTGAATAGTTAATTTAAACATTTTTCATGACCTATATTAGTTATAACTATTACTTCTTAGACAGTTATTAGTAATTAATAAATATAAGTGATAGTCCTAGTGATAGAAATACTGATACTTTTACTAATAAGATCACTTATGCATTGCAGTTGCCTTTGCTGTTGCTCTTGCCTAAGCCATTTCCATTTACTGCATAAACTCTAGTAGCATTTACTTTTAGTTAATTAGTTAGACTCAGTTGGGTGTCTAATCACTTTTAGTATTAGTATTACTGTATAACTGTATTAGTATTAGCCCAAGGCTAAGGCTCAACAATTGGTTAATACAACATTAACTGCAAATAAAGTAACCAAAGCAAAAAAAGCTTGGAGGGCTAGTGATACTAACTGAACAAGTACCACAATAACATTAACTGACTGTAAAATTTAACTTGAACTCAGTCTGATAGTCAATAAACTTGAACGGTTAAGTCAGTGTGTCTGTGTGGTGATCAGAACTTAAGTCAGTAGCTAAATGTACGCATATTAAGTGTATGACTAAGATATTTTCTTGTTGATTATTACTGTGGTTGTATTTATATCACCAGGCATAAAAAGATACGTCGCCACAAAATGGAACAAGTATGAAATCTTCAATTTGAAGATAAAGCTGAAATTTTAACACAAGCAGAAATTCAGACCATGTAAGTATTAATCATATAATCATGCTCATCACTATGAGTGTGACAAACACCACCAGTATGTAGCATGCATTTAAATATAAACAAAATTAAGCTCACCATTGCAATAGCTGCAAGTTGATATAGCTGCATTGATGACTATATCCTATTTAAATAATCTTAAGATAAAGATGTGCATCACTCTTACTCCATATTTATACCAATAGCAGTTCCTTAGAATACAAGTGTATTTGCTTTTAGTGCTACTAATATATTAATATTCCCCTTAGTTGTACCGTAGTACTTTGAATTAATACTAGATCTAGTGTGTAATTAAAATCATTTAACTCATTCCTAATAGCGTATGAGACATAAATGTAGACAGTTAAATGGCATTAGATAACTACAGCTAATTGGGTGTTGCAGTCTTGCATTAACATGACTGAGCATGACTTGGTTTTGGACATTAAGTCTTTTACTCACTAAGCTTAGTTGCTCATGAATAAGGAAATTTTGATGTAAAATATGTGCCAGTAGTAGCAACACAAACCTTCACAGTAGCTTTTCATTATTATAACTAACTAAAGTTAGCAAAAAGAAGTTTGCTGGAAAATAATTCCCATTGTTTTTGGCTGATGATCATAGTGACATTTAGAGAGTCACTCTCAATGATCAGTGAGTTGAGTACAAACACAAGTCACTCACTGAGGGCTATTTACACAATTAGCTTCTTGCACAACTCTCACTTTCACAACAGGCATTTTTTCTAGTATGTTTGTGACACCAGCCACGGTAACAAATTCAGGATATACAAGTTCCAATGACTGCAAATATGTGTCATGCTAAACACTTTTTACACATTCATTGATAATATCATTGATCAATCATTTATTAGTCATTGTGCCTGTGACATTCATATTTATTAATTAGCTTGCTGTTACCAGCTATTTATGCGACTCACTGATTATCTACTAGTTCACTCTACTACATCCAGTATTATGATTAAGAGGACTGATAGTGAATTTGACTCCTTATATTAAATATATTTATAGTGTGTAGTGCAGATCATACTTGCCAATTGAAACTACTATGCAAGCTAAACTTCTGATATAAAGTCCCAAGTCACAGAACACTTTACTTTTTTTTCAAAAACTTTTGACTTTTGAAGTTTGAAATATAAAGCTAATATTGTTTTATGATGTTTTGAATATTCACTGCTACCACTCATCATCAACCTGTTTAATAATGAAATCATATTTTAATGAATTCCAATTAAATATAATCTTCATCTCTGATGCCTATCTTAATCTTGGATACATTGTGTGTTAAATGGTAAGAGCTATATGTATATACATGTACATAATTCAGATTTGCTTTTATTTTATATATAATTAATCACTGAATTAATTTGTAAACAAAACTATGAAGACAAAAGTTTTTCACAATTTACTTTAAGTTAATTGTATAGCTAACTTAAATAGTTAATGAGTAGATTTTCATAGGTTTGTATATGATTAACGTCCTACATCGACTAACTCTGTCTTTTAGTGTAGATAACTAAAACTAGGCATTATTTTTGTGAACATACTATTATGTTGGTGTGACTTAGTTGCAGTATTTTCTGTAGTATCTAGTCACAGGATTATGGGAAATAAAGAAGTGAAACCAGTTAGCGTCACATATGAGGAAGCTATTAAAAGAGGTATGTAACAATGTTATTAGTGTTATTTTGCTCATGTCTTTTTTCTATTTTTTGTAAGCCTAATTGGTGTGTTTTTACAAAATATCTTCTTTATATTTTAAATTAACAAAATATCTATCAGCTTTGAAAAGGTTCGTCAACATCTACTGCTTTTAACAAACAACATCAATGATCAGTGCAGTATTATATTTTAGACTGGCTAAACTTGCCTAGTTTTTATTCTTTTTGTAGTCAGCTACTGTGTAGTCTAATATAATAAGAAAATAAGAAATTATTTTTTATCATAATGATAGAGGTTTATTGTTAATAAACAGCATTAGTTTTTAAATGTGTTAGCTGTAGGTTTGGGTGTTTTAGACACTTTGAAATTTATGTTATGTAGATTACCTTTGGTAGCTAGTAACTGCTACTCACAAATTGATCTATATATTTCATAGGGTTTATGTTAATTAAAATTATTTCTATCTCTATAAATTTCAAGCTGTCAATGTTAACTTTGAACAGTTTAACCTCACCTGGTTTATATACCATCATACTGTGATGTCATGATATGACTTTTGTTGTTAACAGTTTCAGTTGTGGAACTTAATCGTCTAAGAGAAGCTTTTAGAAAAGTATCTCTTGGAAATTGTATTAGCGTGGACGTGTTTGCTAAGGAAGTGTTTGGAGATTACGTGCCGAGGGCTGTTGCTGAGGTTAGTGTTGATAGAAGTAAGGTCATATAACTCCAAGGTGTTGGGCAGGTAAACATAATGTAATTTATAAAATATACAACAAATAACTAGTTTATTATGGTTTTATTCCAAGTATTATTCACTAAAAGGTAGCCTCATTTCCTACACTCAGACTATTAGTAAGGTTTGATTTTTCTCCATCGCTAGGTTCCATAAGTTAGTACTATATTTCGCACTGGTTACTGTGGTTTATTTTTTATCTAGAAGAGCTATGACAACTGTTCATGGTATTCTAAAAAGACTTGCTAGGTTAGTTTGCAAGTATGATGAGAATTTTAATAACAGTATTTCAACCTGTCAACATTTGTATTGGATATGATGATAAATTATAACTGTACTGGCAAGAAATACTAGTCTACTATTGTTTAGTCAAATTTGTCAACAGTATTAATGAAATTTTTACTGCACATGCAATAGTTGTAGTCAACCATAGGGCACATATAATTTTTCAACTCGATGCTGAAATATCCATCAAGGTCATCTGTTTGGGCTATAATTTTGAGTATGCAAGTTATCCCAGTTCTCTTTAAATTTAAATTTCAATATTTCACTCTTTCAAGTCAGTTTAAGCATGAAAATCATCTTACATAATTTTATGTAAGATGATTTTCAACCTCGGCTGACCTGCTAATAAATACCAACAGTTGAATGACTCTTCTGATTAGTCTTCATCAAAATCTGCCTTTGACTGATATGGGAATTGCCACTGAGTGATAACTTATAAGACAATGGCAACTTTATGCTTGTTTCTGCATCAACAGACTTGCTAAGACGCTCAAAACCAGTAGCCTAAAGGTGACAGTGCATTATCAAATACATGAAAGGGTAGTATGTTTGTATTCTGCCACGTTGCTGTTTTTTAAGCCTAGCACAGTCTACAATAATGGTCTCTCTCTCTCTCAGATCACTTAGTTTATAGTACAATTGCTCGCTGTGACCTCTATTTTGTCAAAGAAGTAGCAACAGTGTTTTTGACATAAATTGTGTTTTAGAATTGTTATCTAAGTTCAGAACAGTCTCTTATCCCATGAGCTGATGGTACTGTGCAGTGATTTGTTTTTCACTAAAAAGAACTTGCACCAAACTTCACTGAGTACAGTTGGGTGATTTAACTGCAGACTTATCTATGCTGGGTTTTAAGAATATGAAATAATCAATTGAGCAACTGAGTATTGACTAAGAGAGATAGCGATGTAGTAGAATTTCTGTTACTAGTTGTGCAACTATTGCATTGGTCTGAGATTAAGCTGTCCCATCAGTCATGTTTTATAGTAGACTTGCACAAAGCTTACTGAACTGCAATGAAGTCATTGTAAAAATATGATACACAAGAGGAAGTATGCACATAGGTGTAAGGTTTTCTTATTTGTCGGAAAATGTAGATTGTTCCCTTGCTACTTATTTCCTCCTCCTTTGAAGACATACAGATTTGTATGATGGGTTCTTTTGTTGTAAAATTGACTCCAAACATTATTTTTAACTGACTTTATTCAGCCGTTTTGGAACACATTAAAACCCTGGGCATAAAAGTTGCATTACTTAGGTATAGAGTTAACAGTTTGAGTTAGCGTAGGGCCACACGACGCGTTTTTACACGTTCGTGACGTGCGAGAAAACCCGTTCAAACATGCCACACACAATGCGTGTGTTGCGAGTGAGGAAATTTATTAGCTAATGATGTTAGCGTTAAACTTTACTGCTCACCTACAGACGTTTGTTTATAAAACTACGTCATCGGCAAAGTGACTTTAGATATTATAAAAGCGGAAATGCAAATTATATGAAACTATATTAATTCAGTTCGCTAAAAGCTAAAACATAAATTGAAATAAAAAAAGTGTGTGTGGCCCTACGCTTAGTCTACAATAGAGTTTAAATTCCAACAACATTAAGGTTTTGCTTGTAGCTGCACACTGCTACAATCAGCCTATGTTGTTCAGTAGAGGGAATATACACCCATGGATATTTAAATAGAAATACCTGTCAAAGAGGAAATTATTTAAATTTATTTGTAAGAGTTAATTATAGAAATTATTCCAATAATTTCATCTAAGATGGTCATTCTTTTCATTCTATTGGGGTGCACCCACTATTAACTTTATTGTAATATATAGATGATAAATAATATGTCTATAAACTACAGCTGTGCCAGTTACAACACTCGGTGTAGATATACTAACTGCCAGGTGTTTCATTCTACAATAATTACTGTCAAAATAGTATTATTATATACTTGAAATGCTTTCTGAACAAAAGCCTTCTCTTCCCAAATTTTTCAAAAGATCACCAACTGAGGTGAGGGTGTGTCTTGGTTTCAGGTAACCTTCATATATTTGTAGATTTATTTCATGACAGCATGTTTCCATGGTTACCAATTGTCTAATTATCTCTACAAAGCAAAGCTCTACTGTAATTGACTTTGGGGAATGTTGTATTACACAAAGATTTTGGCTAATGTCATGGCAGTATATTCTGGTGTAGAAATAGTGTATAATGAAATATTATGTGTATATGTATTCAAAAACGCCGTGTAATGTAGAAGGCCTCTAAACAGTAACTGGTTTTCATGTTCATGACATCTTAATTCTTTTACAGCAAGTCTTCCTGGCTTTCAGTGGAAACAGCAAGAACTTGTCATTCAAGGATTTGCTCTGTGGACTGGTACTGTTCACTCGCGCCAAGCATTCTAATGAAGAAAGAATCAAATGTAAGTTCTTAGTAGTAGACTTACATTTCACCTGTCAAAGTTGGGGCGTTGTGACCCCAGACTCTACGGAAGAATAACTAATAGTGTAAGCTACTCCGGCTAAGTCTGAGCCTTGCTGAGTGCAGTGAACCTTTTACTGTCTTGGTGTGAATTATAGCAATCTTTGAATATTGATAAGTTGTCCCTTTAGGGCTGGTAATTTGCACTTCACAAAGTGATGGCTGCCTTAGACTTGCCATTTATTGTCACACTTACTGAAATACCCATAGCAGCTTGTCTTAAATGTAGGCCTCTCTGGTGTAAAAGAGAGCTTTTTTAAATTCTGTTAGCCGAGCTACTGGACACTCCACATGCTGGTAATAGAGGGTCGGTTAGCCCAGGGTTGGTGTATTTTTGGTGCTTGGAAAGTTTGTCCTCATCTCATTCATCATCAAGCCAGTCGATCTATTCACCATTACCCAAGCCCGTTACCTTGCATTTTATTCACTTTAGTTGTTAAGTGCCAGCACACTACTTAGTTGCTGGTAGTAATTTCTACTCTTAACTTGCATCACTACAACTCAGATGTTACAAGTTACTTCACTCCATGCTGTGTTTTTGTGATCTCTTTGGTTGCCGCTGTCTAGATAGCCCAGGTTCTTTGAAAATGGAATCAGAAATGATTTTATGGCCCTAAACTATCCTGTTACTCACACAAGTTTACAGTCACTATCTCTGTGAGAAGAATGGCTTTATAAGCAGCTCCAAGTTTGCAGTTCTTGAGTTTTAAGTTAAGGGTTTTAATAAACTCCAAACTCATTCACCCCCAGCTCAAAGCTGCTTCTAGAACCATTCCTGTGAGAAACCCCTAATGGAAGGGTTTTTTAAAATCTGACTAAGGACTTATTCATACGTGGCACAGGAGAAATCATGACTGGATCATCACCAATGGCCTTTACTGGGAATTGAACCCATGACTTCTAGATAACCCCTAGACTACTGATGTTCTTTAAGTTGCTGCTCTCTAGATAGCCCAGGCTTTTTAAAAATGGAAACAGAAATGCCTTTATGGCCTGAAGCTGTGCTGTTGGCTGTAGAGTAAGTTGCAGGATGGAGGTTATTGATTGTGTGCTCTGTAACACTAGCAGTATTCAGGGCTGTAGGTTATTTATTCTTATATTGTCTAGAAATATACTAATTCTAGCAGTTGCTAATTTATGATTATTGACGACCTGTCTCTTGCCTTCCTCCACTCATTAGACCAAACTCAACATTTATCAAGTCATAAATTTTCAAGAAATCAATGACACTGTTTCTGCACGTTTGTGTAACTTAGAGCCTTGTAAACTCAACCCTTCGTCGTGTACTTTTTAATATATTAAAATTCAACAAATCCATTGAATAAGTCCATTGAGATGGGTCTAAATTTTCATCTTTAGTTAGAATAATTGAACTATGTCTTCGTAGATGTAAATCCTAACTAATGGAATGAAAAATGTGTTTACTATGTTTTGTATTCTTCTTGAGAATTTGTAATCGACCTAATTAAGCAACTTCTCTGAAGTAATGAAGTAGTAATTGAGAAAATTCACTGTTCCAGATAGAAATTGTAGCATAAGAAGTTATGCTTTTCTTGACTTTATTCGTTTATTCTTATTAATGCAGTTGAAATTTCATTTTGAAAAACGTATACTAATGAAAGTTTAGGTTATCAATGTGAACAAGATCAATCTTTTGCAATAATCATAATGTTAAGAAATACCATTATATTATGGTATTTGAGCCAGTAGTCACTCAACAGTAACTACCTGACTGACTGGCTGACTGGCTGACTGACTGGCTGGCTGGCTGGCTGGCTGGCTGGCTGGCTGGCTGGCTGGCTGGCTGGCTGGCTGGCTGGCTGGCTGGCTGGCTGGCTGACTGACTGACTGACTGACTGGCTGACTGGCTGACTGACTAGGCACAATTCAATTTTGATGGTTCTTCATGTATACAGCAACTTAATCTGATGTGTCATTGAATTGTGTGGAAAGAGCTAAAATGGCTGCTTGTATGCAAAGCCCATGTTGCCAGTCATGAAATGTGACTTGTGTTGCAGTCATATTCGGCCTCTACGCTGATGACAGTTTACACATTCACAAAGAAGTTATTGATGACATCATTCTAAAGACTGATGGACAGATACCAGAATCCTTGAGTGAACTCTTTCAATATGTGAGTTTATTCTGGAAGAATTTGGTGAAATTTGGTTGCATGCAGTTATTAAATGCTGACTTCTAATTCTTTAGTAATGCAATTCTTATGTTTAAATTTACCATCAAAACAAGTAAGGTATTATAAGTGCAGTTTGTGAATATGTTATTAAATTCAGTAGAAATCACAAACTTGGCTCCTGGTCTATGCTGTTTACGCAGGCCTAAAGAACGTCAATTATAATAGTGTGTTTGTATAAATAATAATAAAAATGGAATTGAAACATTTTTCTAAAAAGATTACAGATTGAGCCAAAAACAACATTATTGAATCCTTGTTGTTTAAAATTATCTTCAAGTAAGATTGGTAAATGAGCCATATTGCACTTGCAGCATATTCAGATTTACTAATAAAGTTTTTTGGTATACAAAATTAATTAAAGATAATTTTAGGCATTTCATTTTTCTTATTAATTGTTTTTTAGTCTGCAGTATAATCTAGACATTTAAATATATTTTGTTTTCATCTCCCTGTTTTCACTTATTTGTAATCTCAATTGTATAACGTTGCAGGATGAGAAAATAGACTATCAAACCTTCAGGCAGTGGCTTTTAGCATTTCCGGAGTTTTCTTCCCTCTCATGTTGGCTGCTTCTTGAACCTTGTAAGAATACCCTCACAGTGGACAGCGAGCTTCCTTCTTTCTTCCAAACGCTGGCTGGGGTTACACACTGTGAGTTTTTCAATGTACAGTGTGCTGGTCCTCAAGCTAACTGTAAATATTTAAACTTCTATAGAATTACCATAGTACATAGAATACGTAGGAGATACTGAAAGCTTACGCACACAAGTTTATAGTCACTATCCCTGTGAGAATCCTGATGAAAAGGGTTTTTTACAGAGGGCTAAGGACTTATTCATATGTGGCACAGGAGCAATTATGACTGGATGTTCTTCCTAACATCACCAATGGCCTTTATTGGGGTTCGAACCCATGACGTCGTGTTTACTAAATCAACGCTCTAACCTTTAGACTACGGATTTAATAAAACGTGCTATCAATTCTGTTATATGATTAACTTTATATTCTCATGAGTAAAATATGCCAAACACTATGATTTAAGGAATTTAATTTATAAACTAATAGTGCAATACTGAATTGAGAATTTTGATTGTGGAATTAGCTGCAATTAGTGTTTGGCGATTGCTAGTGTTTTATGTGCCAGGGAAACCTTTATCACTCATATTCTAGTGCAGATCTCATGTGTATTCAAAGATATTTTGGTATAGCTAAAAATAACATTAATTGCTAGAAATAATTTAACCATCTTTTAAAAGTCAGTCATCCTGGGAATTTACAGTAACTATTATAAACAAATTTGCTTTTCATTTACTTTTACCAACGGGATTGTGATATGGTGTGACAGCTACTTAATACAATCAACAACAGATTATGAGTATGCCAAAGAATTTTGAAAAATAATCTAATTGTTAATTTTGCTTCAAAAACTCACTTATGTACAAAAAATGAATAATAGCTCATTTAAAATGGCTATATATTCGTCAACTAATAGTCTACGTCATGATTTTAATCTTGAAATAGGATAATATAAATGACAGTATGCAGCAAGATATTATATCAATTTCAAATATGATATATTCCGAATTCATCACTGACCAATTTCTATCAGAAAGTTTTTGTGGCTACTATTTAAAGTTGTTGGTTCTATCCAGAGTCTATAGCCAATGGAGGGCAACTTTAGGTTGCATATTTATACTTTACCTATATAAATAATATTTTAAAAAAATTAAAATTAATGTAACTGTAATAATTTGTAATTCACTGAAAGCGACATTTTCAGTCAAAAATATTAGCTACGTGGAAATAAGTTTGCTTGAAAAATACTCAATAACATGAAGCTGCAGTAATGCAACATGGTATATAATTATACCCTGCTATGCCACTGTATATTGTATATACTGTATGTTTAGGTACATGCTGTTAGTACACGTGTAATGTCGCACTTATATTACAGTAGAGGAGAATGAAATAGTGTACTTGGAGAGTAAATATAACACTCTGAAAAGTACATCTCCATCTGGCAGGTTTGACCTTGAACTCTTCAAGCGATTGGTGTCTCCACCTCTGCCTCGGCAGCTGACAGGAAGTAAGTTTGGTGATGCAACACAACTTGTTCACACTCAGCTCTATGCGCACAAATTACGAGACATTAAGTGTAGACCTTAACACGGCTTGTATTCATCTAAATTTGCCACAAATTTAACCTACATGCATTGTTCAGGGAAAATCTACAATGCTCATGTTCTTCAAAGCTACTTGATTTTTTCATTCAAGTTACATGTGTGCCAACTTATTCATGCCATCTTACAATAACCTCTATACTTTAGTTTATTTAAATTTGGAGTCGCCCTTTCTATATCTTCTAGTAGTTGTCTTCTCTTTACAGAGACATTACAATCTGGTCATTATATTCATACTTGCCACTTGTAACTGTTTAGGTTTATACAAGGCATTTGATGAGAACCTGGATGGTCACATAGACTTTAAGGAAATGGTATGTGGCCTATCAGCTTGTTGTAAAGGGCCGGAAGTGGAGAGACAGAAATGTAAGTTTAGACAGACTTGGAGCTAAACTTTCGGCTACTTGCTGAAGGAACTGCTAATCGGTTGTATCATAGTCAGGAGGATTTAAAGTGCTTCTCAACGTGTATAAATTCACACTTGCTGGACAGCAGCATGCAACTTATAGACAAAACATAGCAGCGAGTTTTGAAAATATGGCAAGAATTTGTGTCTAGATAATTTTCGTTCAATGCAATTTGGAAGTGCAAAATATACTACACAGTTTTCCCATTATTTTATGGATGTTCATGCATCGTTCATTTGTTTTGTTCCTCTTTTCAGGTAGCAGTATTTTAGTACATTTTCCATATTTGGTAAGGAATCACACTGTCCATGCTATGGTATTGTGGATAAATACTGTTATCATTTGGTTATAGTTTGTTTCCGTGTATTTGACCTTGACAATGATGGTTACCTGTCCAAGTCCGAGCTGATTGGTGCAATAGAAGCCTCCTTTACTGTTCTCCAGCAAAATGAACATTCTGAGGTAACTAATCACAGTTATGTGTAATACATGCCTTGGGTGTTGGTAGGTTCTGTGCATGGTGGTAATTTGGAGTCGTCAGTTCTTTGGTATTATTACTCTCCAACAGGTTGATTTTATGTTACTAATATTTTTAATTTTCTCACATAATTGAGCTCTAATTCTTTTTAATTTTATAATATGCTTTATAAAATCTCGCAATTTTTTATGTGTTTTACCATAAAGCTTGTTTCTGTATATTAAGAGTGAACGAATTGCAGCTTTATCTGCAAGTGTGTTTGACATTCTTTAATGGCTGAAATATAAATCTGGGTTTTGCGTAGATCTCATATATTTATGGTTGCAGACTGGTAGCTTGTCAAGTGACCTATCGGTAAGTCATAAGCTAGGCAGTGGCCAAAGTGTCTCGGTGTATTTTCAGCTGTATTCTCTTGGCTTCAGCCATGTTGGTGTAAGCCCCGCCCACTTAACCTGTTGTCAGCGAATATAAAGTAAAAATGTTTAGTATAACTGGTGGTGAAGGTTGTCCCGTGTCCGTAAAATATGTTTAATATCTCGTGACTTTATTATGTTCTTACCTTTTTGCAATGCCTTCTGGTTTTGTTCATGCGGTAAAGTACATTAAAGTAGTGTAACATGACATCTAAAATATTGACTCAAAACTTTTAAGGGAAAACCCACACGATTCCCGAGTCAGCATAGAGTTTTTCGCTGTCAAGTTGCACACATTTGGCTCATTGTTGTAGTGTTCACATTTGCAATACTGAATAAGCCAATGAATAATGAATATTATTTATTAGTCTGAACTCCAGAGTGATGTACTCGTGTGTCTACATTGCCAACCACTTTTTATATATTATCTGTAAGCAATCGAAGTATCAGGCAGGTTGTAAAGTGTAAGTAATTTGAAGCTACAAGGTTCACCGACTACCATTTCACACTTGGATAATAGCATAGTTGTCCATGCATGTGAAGATATTTGGTTTTATCTGTTAACTAATGAAGAACTGCATCTTCTGTCGATTACTTCAAACTCGATAATTGGGATTATTTGGAAACTAGTCATTAATATGTTTATATCATTGAAATGGGTTATAATATAAATTTTGTGATTCTGTAAAGATACATTAGTAAAAATTCTGTTGGTTGTGTATTTTATAAAGTTCATTATTCAACTTATACTGAACTTGTGATGATGTAATATTACAGCAGCGACTACTTGAGGTATGATCCCTGTTTAGTATGATAATTCTCTAACTAATGCTGGGCCATACAACTCTTTCAACACTGGCTCCACCTATAATATGCATGCATATGCTGTATATAACGATATACTGTTATTAGACATACTCACACTGTCTACTTAAGTATTGTTTGTGTTAATTAACTCTCTTCACTGTTCATGTTTTTAGAATTCTTTTTAAAACATTACCACATCCTCGTCTGATGGTTACATTCAAAGTTGTGCTCTAATTTTAATTCTTTTTTACTTTTTATTTTATGTTAAACAAATACTTGGTGCATAAATAGCACCATATAAGTTTCAATAACACCTCCTAGACCTCCAATTTTGTTGTATTTTAGTGCTAGTATGAAATAGTGGTTACAAATCTCTTAGCTTGGTTTTTTACTTGCAGCACCTATTAGAGCTTCCCTGGTCCTAATCACGTGAATGGGTTTTTTGTGCTAAAAGACTTGGCTAATTGTTGGCTTCAATAACTACACTTCAACACAATCACAGTGCAAAACATATGTTTAGTTAAGTGGGATATGGTGAAGACATTTTTTGGAATCTACTTTATTTGTGTGTTTCCTTCTTGCTTGTTCTCTAATGTAAATGTAATTTGCGTGGACACTTTCTTTTCAGACAGTAGCTGACCTGTTGGAAATGGATGCAGGCACTATGGCTAATGAGATTGTTGAGACGCATAGCGTCTGCAAGGTAAGAAAGAAGTGCATTCCTGCAAATCATTGCATATGATCTTTATATGTATATATATATATATATATATATATATATATATATATATATATATATATATATATATATATATATATATATATATATATGTATATATATAAGTAAGTATATATATGTATATATATATGCTTTAGCCTAGTGTGTGCTGCACAGCGCTGCTACCTTTTAGAGCATTATTTGTAATGCGTCTATTTGACAGTTGGGAGTTATCAGCTCTCTTAGTCATTTCTTACTTTATACACTTTTATTGCATTATTTCCAATTATTTTTATTTTTAAAAATTATATCTGATTTTGTTTTTATTTCCGATCATCTAATTGCCCATGCAGTTCAAGGTAATCTGCATTCAGACAACTAAGTTTAAACTGCTGACCAATCAATTGTGGTTTTACTTTAGGAGAATCACCTGACCAGAGATGAGTACCTCGTGTGGGCCAATCAGAGTAAAGTTACACAGGGATTTGCTGAACTCTTATTTGAGGTATTTTCATATATCTAATTTGTGCTTTTAAATACTTGTCTGTTAAACTGTTTGAGAATAGTTACATCTGTTCTTAGTATTAAACCTAGTCAACTAGAAATCAAAACTGACATGCATCTTCTGTTTCTGTTAGTGTTTTGCATGTTTTAACATGTGTGTTTATTCATGGAATTATAATGACTTATATTTCAGGTATGCCACATAATACTCGGTATGAAGCCCGCTACTCGGCAAGATGAGGGGCGGATAGTCAAGGGGTGGCTCAGTAGAGAAATGAAGAGGGGTTATGCTCTTGGTCAGACTTGGTTTCTGGTATCTCAAGTGTGGTGGAAGCAGTGGTTAAACTATGTAGCTGATGGTGTAAGTAAACTGTTATATTAATTGCTTTCTTATGCTAGGAGTAAGTCATGGTGCAGGCCTTAACCGTTTCTGCGCTAAGACTTGCTATCGATTGTTGCTAGCATACTTACCAGTCTTGTCAAACACTATCAACAGTCAGCGGTCATGCATGCAAGTTTATTTTAATTGAATCAGTTGGAAAATATGTTTTGTGAATGCATTGTCACTACCCACAGCATTAGAATCATATTTATATTACTCAGGTGATGCTGGACTCGGTAGATTTGGACACGTCTTATGAGTCAGTCAGTATGTATGGTGACTCACTTGACAGGCGGTCATCCACTCAAACCGTTACATCACTTCCTCCTCGCAGACCTGGTCCAATCAACAACCACCACCTGATTCTAGCCCAGCACAGCAAGGTGCGTCTACGTTACACTACTCCCATAGCAAACTCTCCATCTTCTAAAGTGTTTACTGAAGTAACTATGGATACGGAGTTGTTTTACTCTACACATTTAGACTGTAGCCTTTTGACAGAGTGCATTTGATTTTATTTATTTAGACTTTAGAGTCATCTTCTCATGTTGATGTAAAGGAGAAGTTTCACCAGTCTACTTTACATACATTATACGTTTTGTCATTTTTTTTCGAAAAGCCTGCTTGATATAAGTTTGATTGGGCAAGGCTGAAAAAAGTACGCTTCTCTATAGTTTTATATCCAAGAACCAAAGTGTTGTGCTTGTATTTGTCTATGAAGTGTTCTACTACTAGGGGTTTGATTGTAGGTGCCAACATGGACAAATGATGGAGGTGTGCTCAAGCCTCATATAAAACAAGGTAAAGACTTTGAAGTAGTCCCTGAGGTATTGTGGGCCGCTTTGCATTCCTGGTATCAGGGGACCATCCAATTACCTCGACCTGTGAGTAATTCCTTCTATTATGATCAAAAAATAGTAATGTAATTATTATATAATGTTATATATTATAAGATAATATTATTTATTATTATGTTATAATAATATGTAGCATTTATACTAATAATAAAAACTATTATTTCAGTGTAAACATATTTTAACTAGCTAGGTGTCCATTCTATTGAATTAATAAACAACTCTCAATATTAAAATTGGCTGTTATTGTTATCGCTGATGTTACTTTCAACAGCAATGAGCATTTAATTACTTCATTATTGTGTCATCATTTACAGAGGGTCTCTTTGGTATCTTGATCTGCATTGTGCAGCTCAATATCTATGTTCAAAACTGCATGTTGCTAGACGTAATATAATCGATGTTTTAGGTGATTATTCTTAAAGGAGAGAAAACTCCTCAGCTGGAGTTATATTCTCTCACAGTGAAGCTTTATAAACACCAGACAACACAGTTCACTTCTCACCAACCTGCGACCACAGTGGCAGGTGTGACTGGCGGGATTGCTAACTTTGCTATGAGTAAGCGAGAAATTGTGTGTGTGTGTGTGCGTGTGCGTGTGTTGTGTGTGTGCGTGTGTGTGTGCGTGTGTGTTGTGCGTGTGTGTTGTGTGTGTGTGTTTGTAGCCCCGAACCCTATTTTTATATTTTATATGCCGGAGAGTTATATTTTCCTACATTTGTTAGCATTCTAAATAGAAAGTGTGTAGTAAATATGGAATAAGATAAATATACCAAACAAAGTCACATGCTGCAACTTAAACTAGGTAGGCCTGCAACATGAATAACAATCTTCAGCCGACTTCTTGGCAACCCATGTAAATTTACATTATTATTTTATTACTTAACCATCGCGTTTCACTTATGGTTGAATTCTCTGCTCTCAGATATGGCGGGCTTTCAGAATAACAGTATAAAAAGGGTGCTGACAAACACAGCAGCGTTTAGTCATCAGCACTCTCTCAGACAAATCACAGAGTTCCTCGCAGCACGGCTCAAAGTGTCAAAGGAAGATCTACGCTTGTGGAAATATCACAATGATGTGAGTTGCCTGCTCCTGTTAACATGTGCACTCATTGTATTTATGTTAGTTTAAGTTATTGGAATTGTGCCGTAGAAGCATTAGTTGTATTATGTTTGCTGTAGAATGAATTGGAGCCATTGGAAGGTGATGATAAAGTGTTGGAGGAACTGGACATTGAAGATGGACAATCAATTCTCATGGAAGGTAGCTGTTGTCTTCACTGTCCTAATTCCTGTGGTTTATATGTATTCATACAATGTCCCTGCTTGGTGTGCTAGTATTACTCTTTTTCTCTGTCTGTACCACTGTGTATCACCCTATACCACTTTCTCTCACTGTATCACTGTACCACCCTGTACCATTCTATATTACTGTCTCTTACTGTACCATTTTGTACCACTTTACCACTCTATACCACTTTAACAATTTTTGCTACTCTTACAAACTTCACCATTCTATCCCTCTTTTTTTCACCATATTACTGTAACACTCTATACCACTCTGTACCACTCTATTCCACTGTATATCACTATACCACTGTCTTTTGCTATACCAGTTTTTTTCTAGTGTACCACTTTCTCCCACTATATAACTCATCAGCTGCGACTAGGGAACGTGTTACTTTCCCCCATCACCATTATGTTACTTTCTATTGGCTTGCTCTCTTGTTTATAAGATGTTTTCTACACACCTGCATTGACTGCACAGTCAACGCTTTCACTAGTTAAATGCTATGTAAGGTGCAGTTTGTCGTGGTACCAGCAATTGTTAATAATTTGTAGTATGTTTATGGCTTTGATATATGAATATATCTATATATATTTTTGGAACATCTGTTGTTTATTAATTGCATCACCACTTTGTGTTTTCGATTATTTGATGATGAGTTTATTCCACCAGATAATTCTTTTCGCTAAAGTCATACTCAAGAAAATACAAATGATGCAAGATGTACGTATAGTTTATGCATTCTCAGCTAGCTTTAGGATGTCATGTTCAGGATGTAGAGTACAGCAGCCCTAACCTCTATGTGATCTGCAATAGCTTGTAGGAGGCGAGTTCACAGTCAACTGACTCGACACCGTCTTCTATTGAAGCAATTTTCATATATAGATGTGTTTTGGTTTTTGTAGTTCGAAATCTAGACCTTACTTGGCCTGAAGAGATGCTGCAAATCATGAAGAGGCAGCAGAATGGTGTTGCTAAGAAACAAGATACTCGGGTGGAGATGGGCACCACAGGCCTCAGTAACTTGGGCAATACTTGCTTCATGAACTCCGCCATACAATGTGTCAGCAATTGCCAGCCCTTGACTCTCTACTTTCTTCATAACTTCCATCTCTATGAGTTGAACCGGTAAGAATGCTGTCTCGTATCACCTGGACCTTCCTGTGTGGGTCTATATTGTGTATCTAATGAGTATCATAGCAAACCTCAGTCCTGTTCATACATGTAATGACATTGAATTTTATCTGATGAATTTTTTAGTAATAAAATGATCGATAACGTTCATAATTTTATTATTTAAAGAAAATTCTAAATTAGTTGTTGGTAATGTTGTACATTTATTTTATCAAAAATGGCTACCAATTAGCTTTTAGTCTCTTCTTTGTGCCTTTTCTCTGAATTGTAACATCTGGTGCTAGAAGTGTTGTTGGTGCAGGCGTACCTGACGCACTGCTTGTAGGCAGCTCTTAGCTCATACAGCAGACTGCATAGCTAATGAGAGAGATGGGTTTGGCATGTGCCAGTAACATTTCATCATGTCTACATACTCACCTTTCGGTTTCCTTTGTGATCAGTAGATCATCATTTACCTAGATATATGTTGCAATAACTTATAACAAAATACTCTCTTGCCTGTCTTCAAATATTAACATTTCTCATGTAAAATAAGCAGCCATTGCTACTTTTATACGAATTTCATAGAGTTACTTTCTCACTATGTAATAGAAGAAATATAATCAAGTCTACAGGTGATAGTTGACCTATTTCTACTAACATTAACTACCAGTAATTTCTTCATGTCCAAATGTTGTTATAGCGACAACCCCCTTGGCATGAAAGGAAGACTGGCTCAGTTATATGCCAAGTTGGTCAACAGTCTGTGGGAAGGTACCAGTAAGAACCTTCCACCTGTGGAGCTGCGTTACACACTCTCAAAGTATGCCCCGCAGTTCACCGGCTATCAGCAGCACGATGCTCAGGAGCTGCTCTCATTTCTGCTAGATGGACTGCATGAAGACCTCAACAGGTATATTGAGATCTCAGTGCTTACAGTTTCAATGCTCAGCGATGCGTACCGTCAGCGTATATTAAGAGTCAGCGAGAAGTCGTAGATAAACTTACTTGCTGTTTGCATGCTTTTGTTACGCTGCTAGATTATCAGTCTAACTGAGTTATAGTTGTTAAGCTGTTGACAAAACTGTAACATCCTGTGTTTAGAGTTCAAAAGAAGCCTTATATTGAGTTGAAGGACAGTGATGGACGGAGGGATGATATTGTTGCTAAGGAGGTGGGTTACGCTCTGTTATACGTTCCTTTTGAGTCACACTGGAGTTGGCACAAGCCTTCGTTAGAGTTTTAGTATTTGTTGTCAATATTTTCAATATAACTTATACAAATGTTTATTGGCTGAAATTTCTGTTGGAAATCTTGACAGGGCTGGGACTACCATTTGCTGCGTAACCAGTCCATTATAGTTGACCTGTTCCATGGACAGTTGAAGTCTCAAGTCAAGTGCAAGACGTGCTCACACACTAGTGTACGATTTGATCCCTTCACATACCTCTCTCTTCCTCTCTCTATGGAGAATTCCCTTCTCTTAGAGATCGTTGGTGTGTATTTTTAAACATATGAATTTATTTCAATGCTGATTTTTCGATATTTTAAAAATTGGCTGTTTTAACATGAATTGCATTCTCTTCTCTTCTCATAAAAATATATGCAGCTAAATTTATTTTAATAATTTTAATAATATTCAAAACTTGCAAAATCGTTTCAATTTGAAACAAGAATTGTCTATACTTAATCAAATATAATCAAATTTTTAAAATTAAATTGCTGCGTTGTTCAGCTTCTATTAGTTCGTTGTTACTGTGTAGCGTAGGATATACTACTAATAGCTTTAGTAAGGATTACTTTTGTTCTGCATAGTGATAACATTGGATGGCAAAACTCCAGTTCGATATGGCATCAGGTTAAATGCTGATGATAAGTACTGTGATATACGAGAACCTCTCCACAAGCTGGCCAACATTTCCAAAGGGCATTTCCTTTTTATTGAGCTCAATGGTCCGTATTTGAAAGTGAGTATAACATATCTTAGTAATATCAATCTTTAGCAAAACACTGCACCTTGTGCAGCAATGGAGTCCTAGAAGATTTTCCCAATCTGATGATTCAATATATAAGGTTTTAAATACATTTTCAGAGAGAAAATTACTAAGTTTTTTTGTAATTCAACATTGTCAGACACTCTTCCTTAGTTTAGTTAACTTTGATCACTTTTTAGCATTAATGTTCACCTTTCACTACCATGTCCTGATTGAGTGGCGGGTTTTATTAAATTAATGAATGACCTAATTATTACTTTATGCCCTCTGAAAAGGCAATATATCAGCTAAATCAATTTTATAGAATAAACAATATAAATGGTAACCAATAAGATTACATTTTTAAGGCTTTTACTTGAATCACGTGAGCTTTATTCAACACCTTTTGAGTGAGTCATATTAGTAAATATTGATTGCTGAACGAATTAATTTTTTGGGTTGACTGTATACTGAAAAATATGTCGAGAAATTGTCCTTTTGGCCAAATTAACTTTTTGTATAAAAATTATGCAGATTTAAATGCACCTTTAGTCTATTTGTACAAAATATTTGCTAGTATACTGATATTTTTTAAAAGATTTTGTAGTAATGAAATTTCCCGCCTTTTGTCCCGATACATCATGAGGTTGGCTCGTTGCCAATTAATGCTTTTAATTTTTCACCTTTCACGCCATGTCCTGGTCAATTAATGCTTGTAATTTATCATGTTTATTCTTAACCAGACATTCCCCATGGATTCTCAGAAAATCAAGCAAAGAATTGGAAGTGTGCAGCCTCTTTACGCCTATCAAGTGGAGCAGAATGTCCAGCTCGGTAAGTGAATATTGTTGGCATGGTTACATGTCTTTTAGTCAGACTTGGTAATATAAATAATTGTTAGCATTTTGCATACACAGATGTTGGGAATGTAGTTACACCATTACTGTATGTTGCGGTTGTTGAATATATTATTATATATTTTTAGATTCCACGAAAGAGACTAATGAGGAGCAGGCGAGTAATGGTGTTGAGAGTGAGCAGATGGCTAATGGGCATTTACCTACAAAACCGGAAACTCCGCTCTTTAATAAAACACCCAAAATGAATGGCAGTGCTGCAAAAAGTAAAAATCAACTCTCTAATGAACCGGTGAAGAAAAAGAAATCAAGCAATAACAAAACTTTATCGCCCGGAAATACATTAAATCGGAAGTCGCAAACAAACAATTCACCGAGTAGTACAATGTCGCGTAAGTCAGCTGGCAGCGCAAATCATTCCACATCAGCCTCTGTCAGCAGTCTTATGACCTCCAGCATCGACAGCATACAGAGTGAAGCTGCCAAACCTCAAGGACTAGTCGTTGCAATGCACAGAAAAATGGTGCGTTTATCTCTTCTTCAGTTTCTTCGAGATATGACTATTTACCTTTTGATTATACAAATCCTTCATTATAAAAGGATTTTAGTTAATTTTCTATGCATTTTGTTTAGCTCTATGCAGAACATTCTCTAATAGGGTGAATTATCAATGCAACTTTGTACAAGTATATAAAATATAAAATTTAATGTTTTGAAACAATTTTTACAACATTTTTATGTATTAGTGTGTATACTAAAGTATCAGTATATATGCTATAGTATCAGTATATATGCTATAGTATCAGTATATATGCTACAGTATCAGTATATATACTACAGTATCAGTATATATACTACAGTATCAGTATATATGCTATAGTATCAGTATATATGCTATAGTATCAGTATATATGCTACAGTATCAGTATATATACTACAGTATCAGTATATATGCTATAGTATCAGTATATATGCTATAGTATCAGTATATATGCTACAGTATCAGTATATATACTAAAGTATCAGTATATATGCTACAGTATCAGTATATATACTACAGTATCAGTATATATGCTACAGTATCAGTATATATACTACAGTATCAGTATATATGCTACAGTATCAGTATATATACTACAGTATTAGTATATATACTACAGTATTAGTATATATACTACAGTATCAGTATATATACTACAGTATCGGTATATATACTACAGTATCAGTATATATACTACAGTATTAGTATATATACTACAGTATCAGTATATTATACTACAGTATCGGTATATTATACTACAGTATCAGTGTATTATACTACAGTATCAGTATATATACTACAGTATCAGTATATATACTACAGTATCAGTATATATACTACAGTATTAGTATATATAATATACTATATGTTACAGTTCTTGATTTTTCTTTCAGGAAAGGAGAGAGTATTACTTCTTGGCCTCCCAACAAAGTGTTTCCTACATATTTGGAATTCCGGTGATTGTGCAGATTACAAGCTCTACCACCCACAAGGATGTCTACCATCAAGTATGGACGATGATTAAAAGATTTGTAACGGGTCATCCTGTTACAGAAAATTGTAACCATGCACAGGATTGGTTAGTTTGCTGTTATATTGCTGTCCTAAACTACAATCCCAAATGAAGGCCATGTAAACATGTGCATCTATTGAGATGATTTGATATTCTAATATTGCTATTAGCTGGTGCGTATTTACCAAGTGCTAATTCTGCAGAGTTTGGCTAAGGGTGTTGATACGTGCCTTGTTGAAGCATGGAGTTAATCTCTTGTTTTAGTCCTGAAACATGATGTCTTTTGTAACACCTGTCACTGCTGTAGAAAAGGCTACAACTTCAATTATCATTCTTTTATTTCCTCCTTTTGCATAGCTATGGATGTGTCATCTTGTTACAGTGATGGTAGCCTGGGTAACGAATATCCCTTCAAACTTGTGCAGACTAAACGGTGTGGAGTTGTGTGCTCAAAATGTCCATATTACAGGCAAGTTTCCACTCTTCTCAATTACATGTACTGGTTCTAACTATAGTTCATTCTGCTTTTAGATAGTTTTCTCATTGACTTGGCGAACTAATTATTGTGGTTCTTTAACTTTAATACTCAATAAAACTCGATACTGTATTTCTTAGTATTTTCCAAATTTTTACGTTGTTACATAAAATAAATTCACTTTATTGAAATTTAACTGTAGATGAGCATTTGTTAAAGTCAAAAACTAAATAAACAGTTAATAAAAATCCGTTATTATACTTGTAACTTTCAAGTCCAATGAGCAGTGTGAAGGGTTACTATTTAACAGATTATTTTAATCCGAATGTTTCCTTCACCCAAGAATATTTTACTGAATTATTGTTGTAGATTCTGCAAAGGCTGCCTCATAGATTATACAGATGAGCTGTTCAATAGCCTGTGTGACTACATTGCCATAGACTGGGACCCCACGTCATATTACCTGAGATTTCAAGCTTGCTCAGATATTGTTAGTACAATATATCTAGTTTGTGTGACCACCAGGGACAGTATTGGAGAGATTGAGATAGTATTAGTTCTTTGTTTTCTTAAATAATTTTGGTTTTGGGGCGCGGGTCTAAGTTTTTTTGCTACATTTCTAATCTAGAACACAGGCTCTTTTAATTTCTCCATTACTGCGCCTATCTCAATAGTCATCACTTGAAGTTTTTCACATTATTACAAAACATGACTGTCCAGGATGGGCTTGGCTGGGTGTGTTTACTACATCTCAGATAGGATGGCGAATGACATTCGGTTTACTCATCTCACACCTAGGAATTTCTTGTTTACTAATAACAACACAATAACATGGTTGGTGTGAGTAACTGCACTTGTAAAATAAGTGAAATAGTTCAACATGTTTTGTCTTGTCACGGGATGACTACAGAAACATTATAATGCAAGGGAAACCAGTGCAAAGCAGGCTGCCTGCACTTGGAAGTCGTGATTTCCAGGATATATGTTGAGTACTGCCGTATTGTAACATATTTTAACAGATAACATCAAGATTTAGTCTCTGTGATTGCTGTACAGTGGAAGAACTTGTTGCCATATAGTGAGAGACAGTAGACCTGTGTATGCTCTGCTATGTATATCTGTTGTCAAGCCTCATTAAGCGTTGTTGAGATTATAATTGTTGAGAAGTTATTTTTATCTGTTTTTTCTAAAAATATTTCTATATCTGTCAGAAGGCTGCTTATGCTTCATATTATTCTTGCTCTTAGCAACATTGATTAATAACTTTGCCAGAAAACCATGTGAACTGAAAAGGTTGAGTTCGTTAGGATTTTTTGTAAGTTAAAGCCAAGTTGTCGTAGAATTTATCAGTACATTGGGTTTGGAGCATCTATTTAAAATCACTGTTGAATTAAAATGAATCATGATTTGTGCACTAAATCAGAGTTGGGCGAGTTGCGAGTACTCCTAATAACATTTAGGACAGTCTTCAGTAAATGCTGACATCACTATGAAGGCGTTCAGGATGTTCTATATTAAGGCCACACCTATTATAATATCTCCCACAATTCCACTGTAACTTGCTGTTGGGATTCATCCCCTCTCACACATCTTCAGCATGAATGCTCAGTTATATTAGAAAAGTATATTGCAGATTCACTGCAGTGTGTCTGACGTGTACAATTCTGATGAGCCGGTCAACATACAGAAATGTCTAGAGTCGTTTACCAAAGAGGAAGAGCTGTCGGAAGATGAGCTCTACTACTGCTCCAAGTGTAAGGAGCACAGGAGAGCCTCTAAGAAGCTAGAGATCTGGCGCCTGCCTCCAGTTTTGGTAGGTCACGTGTTGTATGATGTGACTGAGTCAGTCCTACCAGCATCATTCTCCGTGTGTGATGAGTTGTACAAGCATCATTCCACATGCCAGATACAACATTTCAAGATGATGGAAAGTGCTAGAAAATAGCTTTTATGTGTGATAACTAAATTTCAGTTATTTTGGCTGCAACTCATGTTTTTCTTATGAAGACTACATGGCTACTGAATCACTGTTGCTATTGTTATCCTCCATCAATGTGTTTGTTTAGAGAGCATGTTAGTCGCAGCAGCTCCTAATATAGATATAATGAAATTAATTTATGCACCATTCTATAAAATTCTTTTCCAATAAACTATTCCCAATTTAATTAATATTTTAATTTGGATGATGGGGACTGGTAATATTTTATTATACGTTACTTTTTAATTTTTCTCTGGATTTCGGGCATGTTTCTTTCTCAACAACAACTCACTAGATGCATGATTTATGACGTTATCTTTCTCAAATATATTATATTTTATTGTAAATTAGAAACTAAGTGTGATGTGTTGCATCTGTATGCAGATAATACACCTGAAGAGGTTCCAGTTCCTCAGCAATCGCTGGATCAAGTCACAGAAGTGCGTCGACTTTCCTCTCAAGGACTTTGACCCCGAGTCGTACTTGGTACCGAGATCCTTAGCTTCAGATCACAGTCATATCTCTAGTGAGGAGGGGGCTGAGTGTGCCCCTGATATCTCTCCTCTAGTAAGAGCTGTTTAAACACTTTTCATGTACTCGCTAAGATTGAATTAACTTCATTTTTAAATTCTGGTTTTTGACTGAGTTATTTTGCAATATCTTCTGCTTGCTTGAGTAAATCGGAACATGTGAAACTAGAAAGTTTTAGTGTTTAGTTATCATGTGTTTGGTTTGTACGCTTGTAATCCCAGGACTGGAATATTTCAGGACGAGCAAGCGTACTCTCCACATTCCAATGATAAACCAAAGAGACCCAAAACTCAGTCTACCACTTCCTGCGACAGCTTAGATTACAGTCAAACTAAATACGACTTGTGTGCTCTATCAGTAAGTCAGCTGCATGTGGTGTGTGCATGTCATTCTACGAATCAGCTCTGCCATAAATCACTCCAGATTTGCCACCAGCATCTCCAAGGCGATTCTCATATATTTGTCATGACCTGTCAATAAGAATAAATAACATGATATCTTCTCTATGTCAACACTGAGTACATGCTACCTGGTGTCAAATGTTTTGCATAATATGCAAATATATTTGGTTTTTGGCTGTTTCAATGTAAAACATTCAAACTATAGCTGAGTCAAAAGTAAATTTATGCATTCCAAATGTTTCTTGAAATAGATCCAAATTATTAATTCCCGGATCACCTGTTTGGGCATATTGTGTTGTTGATATTTGATTAGGCTGTTCCTTACATTATAAACTAGAACGTGCGGTACAATATATATATATACAATATATATATTATAATGCATCATAATTAAACTACAATGTTTTACTGACTTTTGACTACATGGTAAAAGGACACAAGTACTTGCTACAACTGTCACTTGACTACATGGTATTAGGACACAAGTACCTGTTTCAACTGTCACTTGACTACATGGTATTAGGACACAAGTACCTGTTCCAACTGTCACTTGACTACATGGTATTAGGACACAAGTACCTGTTCCAACTGTCACTTGACTACATGGTAGAAGGACACAAGTACCTGTTCCAACTGTCACTTGACTACATGGTATTAGGACACAAGTACCTGTTCCAACTGTCACTTGACTATATGGTAAGACACAAAAACCTGTTAGTTGGACTATGGAAACTTTATAGAGATGTTAGATATACAACCTTCAACACTGAGTTGTTAACATACACGTAATATTAGTCAAATTTAAATTTTGCAGCAAGACTGTCAGATTAGAGTTTTCAAACGAAATTTAGAAATAATTTCATACTTGATATTTTCACATTAGTTTAGAGTTGAAAATTTAAATTTGCATAAGCTTATTATGCAAAAATTTATAACTGCTAAACTCAGCTCCCAGGCCCTAACTGATATGTACGAAATCTTTTGCTTTTCGTGCAATGTTCAGCAGCGTGTTTTTGTTTTGCAACACTTGAAAAATCCATGGGAAAAAGATATGGAATTGAACTGCCTATTTTTAACCAAATGTGAACTAAACACAACATGCTGATTTCATTTATTATGTTAAACATGTACTAAATGGAAAGTTCCACTCAACCTTAGCTTCAGGACTTGCCAAGTTTTGTCAAAGCCTTCAGGTTGACTTTAGGATCTGGGAAAGTTCTGTTTCCAATATTCAAAGCCAATCATAATTTATTCAATACTGTATGCTAAAGTTCAGTATTTCTTGAGTGACTTTTGGGAGTTGTCTTAGCATTTCTAGTTTTAAGTAAATAGATGAAGTCTGGCAACAGGTGAGGTCACACTAATGTCACAAGACACAGGGTGTTTTCAACACAATAACCTGCTACTACTTGTTCTCCATTGTTCTATTTCTAAGATAAAGTGACATGCTTTCTTCCAATAATTAGGGTAGTTCACTAACAATTTATTTGATAACTAACTTGTCAACATAGTTGTGAGTTTCCTCATACTTATAGCTGGCATGTTTAGTTAACTGTTGGTAGAGGAAACTCCACAAATATTTACACATTATGAGTTAACTCTCCCACTTATTCCTTTTCTTTAACTTGGCCAGTTTTTTTTTCAAAAAACTCCATCTCTTTCACACACAAACACACACAAAAGACACACACACACACACACACACACCACACACAAAACGCGCGCGCACACACACACACACTATATGTATCTATATGTAATAGCATTGATGCTGCCAAATACTTGGCTAAAGCTTGCTGTGCCTTGATTTGACTAATATCCTACTTTCACCTTTGCAGTGCCACAGGGGGAACCTGGGAGGGGGTCACTATGTGGCATACACTAAGAATCCTAATGGTAAATGGTATGAATATAACGACAGTATGGTTAAGGTATGTATTGTATAATATTACTCAAATACCCACATATAACTTGCAGTCATAGTACAGAGTCCTTCTTATATACTAATATTTTAGCCCTCATTATATCTATTTGACTTTCTTTTTATCTCTTCCCCAGCCTGCTCCGAACTACTGGTTATCATCATCTTTCATCACGCTCTCACTTTAGCTTGGCAGCCATCTTTATTCGAAATTATCAATTTTTAGCATAATGAAACTTCTGGCTTAGCTAATACGCAACTTGAAATTTGAGGTAAAAAGATTTTTATTTCTTTTTGTCCACATTTCTATTCTGTTTAAATTAAGACAATGTATTGTAATTTTTAATTGATCCCTAGATCCCATTGATGTCTTGGTCATTTTTTGTGAAACACTGAAGTTTTCTAGCAATTGGCTTTGGCTGTGCGAATTTCAAGTTTAAATTTTAAAACAGTGATTATGTTAAATTTCTTGTAGATTTTTTACTCAAGGTATATTTTCTGGCACAAAGTTTCAAAAATTTTGAATACAGTTTAATGTATTTGACATGAGCGACCTAGTGTCTAGTATAAAGTTCGTTACCACTAGAGCATGACTATCTCACAGAGCTGTATATAAAGTGTTTATCTCACTGATGGAAACAATTGATTAAAAACTGATAGCTACGCTAGTGCTACAGTTCTCAACTGTTTAAAAAGTTTTCTAAAATTTACCTTCTGCTAACTGTAATTTATAGCCATGTTTACAACTTATACTAAAATGCCAAGTTTACGGGTATTTGACAGTTACTTTAAAACAATTTATTTTTGTTTTTTAATCGATCAGTGAATATTTTAACTTTTGTTTGGCTCAATAAAAATCGTGGATTGTTTTCAGAAATGAACATTGGTTGTTTACGTTCTAAGCTATGGTTTACTACTCCGCCAAGTGGGGTTAATAAACAACTAAAACATAATTCCAGCTGCTGCTATAAACAGTGTAGCTTGTTTCTATGTTTATTAAATGTAAATATTTATTTCGTAACAAAATGTGTTTTGCTTTCTTGAAAATATCATTTTACAAGTGTCAGTAAACAGTTGATTCAAATGATTATTCGAATTTTATTGGCCAGTAACAAGCAAAACAGGTCAGCAAATCGCTGCCTTCTATTCGATCACTTTCTTTATTTTCCTATTCACTACACTACGTTCTAATTTTAGTAAAGTGGAGCTCTGGATTGGATTGTGCTGTGTATGCTTGTGCTGTTTGTAATATAGTTAAACTGGGATACAATGTAACTCATAGTTCACCCTGCAGTAGAATCTGTAAACACTGATTGTTGTTTCTGCTGCTACAGCAGCCATTTTACTCTGCAGATAACAATCTCAACACTTATCATATCCTATGACTCACTTCCCTATCTTCTCCATCTACTTTCAACTAACTGCAACACACTGCATCAGTTTAGGCTTTACATACTCCTGTGTATGACAACTTCGTGAACAAGGCAAAGTCATACTCTATTCACAACTGTGCTCTGTATTCACAACTGTGCACTGTACACTGTATTTACAACTGTACACTGTATTCACAACTGTACACTGTATTTACAACTGTACACTGTATTCACAACTGTGCACTGTATTCACAACTGTGCACTGTATTCACAGTTGTACTCTGTATTTGTAGTTTGTATTTGTAGTTTTTTCAGTAATTTATGTGTTGTTTTCTCAGAGTTTTAAGTCTACAAACTTTGTGTTAATAAATCTCTTGGGGATTCAAACAGATTTACCATCTCCTAGTTTTAATCAGTTGTCCCCTCTCCCCCCCCCCCCTCTCTCTAAGTTGTCCCATTATGCGCTCTGTTGTAAAGATGTATAGTTGCAAGTCTTTGCAGCCAGTGAAGTTGTCCATTGCTCAAAAAGTCAAGGCAAAATTTATAAAATGCAAACTTAGCAAAACTATACATGGTCTCTACACCTAGCAGTAGCTGGCTCAGTATACACTCTTCCATTGTACTTTAATCTTGTTGCTGTGATATTTGTAGGAGCTGCCTGAAGCATCAATAACGCACACCAATCAAAGGAATTGTTACATTCTTTTTTACGAGCGCCAAGATCTCCATTATGATAGGCTAATGCCGGATATTAAAGGACGTAAGAGGGACGACTCTGGTTTAGATGAGGAATTCAACACTGAGTTGACTAAAGCTGCCTCGTGCGTCATACAATAATCCACAGCACAGTTTCTATACACGCAATGGTAGTTGAGTAGGGGGCGATATAATACAGCTCCCATAAGACAGTGTTGATATTATTTATCTAAAGTTTAATTTGATCATTTGATTTTGATTGCATTTGTGCATTACGATAATTCATGGGTGAGACCATTCAATGACAAAGCTATTATTTAGGCTGTTGATAAAATTTTGTCTTGTATCTTCTTTATTAAAGACATTTTCTTGCTCACTTTTAACTACCCTGTCTAAATTATACAGACTCCAGTCATTATTTTCATAATTCGGTGTTATATTTTTATATGAAATGCCTGTTACTATTTCTCTATCAGTATTTATAATATTGTGTCTGAAAATTATAAAATGTCAAATTTTAAACTTCTTAGAAAAATTAAAATGCAAATAAGGTTTTCTCTCTATTCTAATTTCATTTTATCAATTGCTGGTATGTACATAACATGGCGCTGCATATCTTGGCCTGCTGCAGTATATTCACTATTGAGTCATTTCATGTAACAGTTTTATGTGAAATTGATTTTTTTAGTGATACTTCAAATGATAATTAGTTTCCCAATTTATTGTTTTGTTCAGAAGCAAAAATTATAAAAATAATTATATTATAACATAAATGACAATGTTGTAACATAACATAATCTAGGAATACATAAAAATAATCAGAGCTAATCAAATCCCATTATTAGCACAACGTAGCAAGGAGCAATATATTATATATATAATTGTGGTTGAGTATAAAGCTGTTATTATTAACCTCCACACCTTTGTCTTAATATATTAGCAATAAGTTTATATATTTATGGAAAATATGTTTAGAAAACTGTTAGATGTACATACATGTAGGTTTAAATGCTGAGAAATGTCCTAAACCAATAAACATTAAAAGAACAAAGTAAAACATGAAGAAAATAGAAAAAAAGGAGCAAGAAGACAGGGTACAACATCTAGGCAACTACTGGTATCAATTTACTGGGTAATGATAGCATATTTACAGCTGAGTGCTCACTATTTGCACTGATGTAATTGTAGTAGTATAACCTCCAGATGCTGTCCCTGCCTCACGTCAGCTACTGGCGCACGAGAACTTGTTGAAGAATACCTTGACAGCGTCCTTAAACCTGGGATTCATGAATGAGTAAATTATAGGGTTTGTTACGTGGTTGAGAAAGTAAAAGTAGTAGAAGAACTTTTTGTAGCCATTATCCGGGCACATCGTGTTATCCTCACAAACTCTTAGCATTGTGATCAGAATCATTGGAGCATAGGCAATGATGAACGTGAGAGTTACCAGAAAGAGAGTGAGGGCTGTTTGCAGATGAGGTGGTCGTCTCTTTTTGATCTTTTCTTTCTTAATCTTTGGTGGCTCTTTGGGTGTGTTCATCAGTTTAGCCTCTTCAGCTGCACCAACTTCTCTTTCGTGGTTGTCCTGGCTTGTTCCTTCTAGAGTGTTTGCTCCGATTTTACCATTTTCTGTAGCATTTCCATTTGTGGCTGGATATTCCGTTGTGAATGTGTTCGAATCTTCATAGACTTTCTGACTTGATTTTGTAACATGCCTGGTAGACTTCCACAAAGTCATTTTCTTGTGAATTCGATAAACTCTCACAAAAATCAACGTGTAGAGCACAATAAAGATGACAACTATTGCAATGAATGTGTATTGCGTAACTTCCAGCAAGTCAAACGCCACTTCATGGGGCTTTTCGAAGAGAAAGCTAGTGGCATCACATCTTTTTATGTTGCAAAAAAATTCTCCATCACAAACTTTTTCAAGGTCTTTTTTAGATATGTGTCTCAAAGTGGTATGAGCGAGCGTGTAAAAAATTGCTAGTCCCAAGCATATGCATGTTACTACAGCAATTATAATCTTTGCTCTGAATTTAGTCACTATGTCAGTACGAGCAACAAATATGAGTAGAAATCGATCTATTGCTATTACAGCCAAGATTCCTGCTGAAAGCGGACATGCTAGAAAGGTGACAAATTTCTCTATTCGACAAATAGGGTCAAACTGGTGGAACCCATTGAGAGTAACAAACAACTGGATTGGCATAGAGATGCTGCACACTAGCAAGTCAACAAAGGCTAGAGCAACAATAAAAACCGAAGTAGTTGTCTTCTTTATGTATTTGGAAAACATAATAATTGTTATTATGTTGCCAATAATTCCAAATAAACATAACGGCGTAAAGAATCCAAAAGATGCCCATATCCACACTGACTGTTTGTAATCTTTTATGTCTACGGGTTTCTGTACACCAGTATAGATGAAGTCGCAAATAATTTTCTGAATATTTTCTGTGCAAACAGGTAGCATCGGCGCACTGTACGAGGAGGTATAGTTTACGGTGTTGGTCAAGTTTGATTCCATTTCTCATGAAGCAGCTGAGTGTCAAAAATTCCAAAATTATTCAGTCAGCTGTCTTATTCTCTTGATTTCTACAAGGAGAAATATAAATTACTGATAAGATAATTAATAAAATATGACAACGAAATTTCTTTTTAATGATAGGTAGCTATATTTTTATAGATTAATAGTACAAGGGTGTGACATTTTAGTTTACAGAATAAACCCACAAACTCCCTGTCTTACTTATTGACTCTGGATAGTACAATTTTATTTGTTCAATTTGGTAATAATTCCAAGAATATAATTATATACAGAGCAGCTTAGTTCAGGGACTCTTTTAGCTAACAGTTGCATTGAACTTTAATATTGATACGCAAAGAAGTCCTCTGTGACTGTCTTAAATGCTTACAAATCAATTAATTCAGCAGTAGGGACATAGATGTACATATTTTTGTAATTTTAATCATATCTATTCAAAAATTGCTGCATATACATAGGGAGTACTGCATTCTGTTGCAGATGTATGTTAGCCTATAACAGCATAATATAGATATTGGTGACATTTGCTATATTAGTTTAGCTATCTCATTATCTGGTAATTAAATATGAAAATGCATCTTGTGGGTTCTTTAATTACTTGGGGAAGCATTATACTGCAGTTTGTATTTGACAGCAATTATTCCTAGAGCTACATGTTCTTACAAATCAAAATGCTATCTTGTTTTTATCAATCAATCTTATGAAAATCAAAATAAAGAGTCACTAATCATATCAAGTTTAGGAAAGCACATCAGCTCTGCTCTCCTGGCATCAAATTTGATGTTAAGAGAGGCATTTGAGATCCTAACTGTAGGGTTGCAAGTTCAAAGCCATCAACATTGTCCAACTAGTTTTTAGCACTAAAGTCATAGGTTCTGTTTTGAACCTTTAATATAGTCCTTATATGACTGGTACACATCAAAGATAGCATTCACTCACTCGAAACAAGTGGCTAGTTTAATTGCAGCGCTATAAGTATACTGGGCATCTAGTGCACTCTCCCCCCCCCCCCCTCCAAAGTATGAGCTAGTGGCAGAACGGACATCTGGCTATTTGGCTGTAGATATTAAACTAAACATATGTGAAAAAAAGCCAATAACCCATAAAAAATTTTTGAGTCAGATAATAATATTGCATGTCAGCATGGGAACCTACGTAATGACCAATCCAAATAATAGCCAGGAATGCATACAAAGCATTTATCCAGGTTGTATTACTTTCGAAGAGTTGACTCAGGCATTAAATATTATACCCAGGCCAGGAAAATTGTTGGCACATTTCTAGGTTCTAAGTCCAGAGAGTTATATATAGTTGCCAATAAATTGCTGTTTTTACCATTATACTAACACATCAATAATAATTCCTTCTATGGCCATGCCATGCTAATAAATTACATTAAATTTCAACATAATGCTCAATCAAAATACTTTAATAGTATTTGTATTATTATATCAATTTTGGAATATAGCGGTAACACTGTTGCATTAGACAAATATATTTTTTAGAGACTATGACTAAGCAATTCGAAAATATTATACTCAGGTTTTATATAGCAATAATAGAAGTGTTGGTTTTAATTCCTAAACTTTCAACAGCTATTGTTGGGGAACATTTTAATCTTACTAATGATTTTAACAATTTTGTTCAACAAAAAGGCACAGGTGTATACAAGTTGTAACCGTGTTGAGCTGCAAGAACTATTGAGCTAAATGCTACAAATACCGTCACTGTAGCTGTAACTGCTGTACACAACAGTCAATCAAATTAGTAAATCTATGCTAGGACAGTCAGTTTTAATTCCTTTTTAACCAGACTAACTATTTTTAGTTCGACAGTTGCTAGATTAACTGGCTGTTTTCTAAAAAGATTTTAAAAACTTTTGAAATATGCTATGCTAATGTCAGTTTATGACTGCTATTTTATAATAAAATATATTTAATAAATTCAATGGTGTATTTTCAAGGAACAGCGGTTTGAACTTTAAAAATTACATTACAATATAGTATAGCTTTTGGTTAGCATATTAAAACCCGTGCTAGTTGTGTTCATATTCGAATGTCAATTGCATCATTTAAGGAATTGTTCAACTGATGATCTTGCAGTTGTTTTTGGGCAAATTTTCTATAAGGTAGTCTTTAAGTAGGTTAAAGAATATTTGTTTGGCATACAGCTAAGTATTTTTTATAAGTTGGTACTCAACTGCAGTTATAAATAACTCTATTATAGTGGCATGCTGTTTTAGCTAAACCTAAATCAGTGAGGTGTGCAGTAAACTAAAAAACGTATTCAACATTTCAAAAATTCTGGATATTATAGTGATATTATGGAGTAGTTGACTTCCATACTGTGCCTATTTATTATGGAACTATAAATTTAGTCAAACTGAGCTTGGAGTTGCGATAGAGAAAAGCTGCTAATGCGTGAGGGTTGAAAGATATTCACCCAGTATTATTGTTGCACAGTAAATAGCACGGCCCTAGTATTTACACTATTGCATTACTAGCATCAGTAAAATCCAGTCACATTTATTGCAGGCATGCAAGTATCATAAAAATAAGCGTCATGAATATCCAGATCAAGCCTTCACATAGCAGCTAACATTCCAAACCCGATATTACCCCTGTTACAGATTTATATGAATTTAGCAGCAATACTATATTTTTGCAACACTAATAGCTGGCATGATTCCTACATGATATGCACAAGCATGACTGGAAATATGTTCCCACTCGAATACTGTCATGTATTTGCCTACTTAGTTATATTTATATTATTTAATTAATTAAATAAAATACCTTACATAAGCTAGGGGATATTATGCTGCACACTTACATACATTGACAAAGTTTTGCCAGTAGACAAATCTTAATTCAGCTAATGGAAGTCTTTCCAGCATACATCTTATAAATTAGATGGTTCACACTCGAGCCAAACAAAAAAGTTTAGATGCCAAAACTATGTACAATTAGTCAGTACGACTGCCCTTAGAAACACATTGTTTTTGTTAATGTTACAAACCTACCATTAAAAAATATTGTATTTGCATTTTAATTAAACCTTTAGTAATGTGTGGTAAAATCATAAACACACCCACACAATATTATGCATGTGATTGAATCAGTGTTACAGTTTTTAGTAACTAAATTGTCCAAGTTCCCAAATTCTAATTGCATGACTCTCTCTCAACAGTAAAAAATATCTATTAAATTCAATAAAGTATTACTGTGTAGGTGGTAAAGCAGTAGAACAATTACTTGGCAAAATTATAGTAAAGAATTCGAAAATATCATTTTACTAATGGACATGTTTTTTGCATCGAGCTATAATATAGATATTTTAAGCAACAATTATCAACCTTTAAACAAGGCATAATAAATTCCAATTTGGGCTGCAAGTCAGACTGTAAATAATCACCAAAGCCAATTTAATACAATTATTTATTAATGTTTTTTTATAAAAGTATTTATCCGTCGTAATGACTGATTATTTTAATTTAGCATTTAAATAAAAACCAAGACCATGAACCTGTAGCTCAACCAGGTAAACATTTAATAAAATATGTAAATTATTTTGT
Organism: Bugula neritina; assembly: GCA_964035545.1. NCBI lineage: Eukaryota > Metazoa > Bryozoa > Gymnolaemata > Cheilostomatida > Bugulidae > Bugula > Bugula neritina. Next base: position 11,137,908 of record OZ037768.1, on the reverse strand, counting down.
TGTTATAAAAACACTATTACTATTAACTAGATCTGTAGCTACAAAATTAATGCCTATTACAAATTTAACTAAATATTAAGTACTAAAATACTAATAATCATAAAAGTGCCTTTTCTTACCTTTGGAAGAAGCAAATAGCAACAATCACATTTCTATCTTGCTGCATGTGACTCTCACCAACTTATTGGTTACAGCTCCAATCTACAAATGAATATCACAATGTTTTCTTATTAGTTACATGTAGTTACACGTGCTGCACTTACTAATAATGCATGCATGTGGAGCCAACCACCATAGTTTATATATCAAGATATATTCCCCATATCTCATAGTATGTCAGCTTGGGTATGATAGGAATTTCAACTAAGTGTATATAAATTAGTAAAGCTCCAAAGTTGACCTTTTCTGGAATTTCAAAAGCAAAGTATATGTGTGCTTTAAGCTGCTTTTACCCAACACCATGTTTTATTTATAACACATTGTGTATGACCTGCTGAACAGCTTTTTTTGCATATGCCTTAATTTTAACCTGGTAGACAATGTCAGTTTGTTGATTAATAGCCTATACTCTTTCATCAATATGCAATCTGCCCATTTTATTCTATTTTTTGTAGTACCTATTAAATATAGACTGTGGTCATTAACAATTTAGAACTGACCTTCAATAATATCAGCAGCAAAGTTGGAGCCTGTGGTATCGGTTTGTGTTTGTAGCAGATTATGTCCGTTACATTAACTTATAAAGGTGTTCATTTGAAGCTAGACCTAATTGGCTTATATGCGATTTACTATTTCTCTCTCAGAGGTTAATGCTAGAAAACAGCTTTAAAAAAATGTATTTACCAGTTTTACTCATCTTAAGACTATTTTAAATTCCACTGGGTTGTTTAGACTCAAACAAGTTATTTGAGTTAAAATGTGTTTATGTGTGGCACTTCATAAGGCCAGTAAATCTGACCAGCTGGAGCTAAATGACTGATAATACACTGTCATATGTAAGATACCAGTTACCATATTTATAATGAATATATAAATAAAATATCGATAAAGAACTGTTTTTTAGCATATGCATAATAAGCACTGAATGATTCTCATACATCTATGGTCACTATCAGGAGCTAAAGAGATCAGAATTCTCAACAGGCTTTTTTCTCAATATAGTAGACAACTCCCACTTCAAACAACCCAGTATTGTGGAAACACTAAAAAGTAGGCTCAAATAACATCATAACATTACAAATTCTTTAATATGTGCAATTTATCATTCTATTATAAGCAGAAAAAGTTCTCTTCAATTATATTTGTATTTCTGTTATAATTTATCAAACAATCAAATTATAATAAATCAGAAGATCAGAAAGCATGGTAATATTAATTAGTCACCTTGAAAAAGTCTGCTAGTTTTAAAAAAGCATGTTTAGCTTCTACTGATGGTTAATACAGCCACTTCTTGATCTCAAAGTCCTAATCTGTTGATTGGACTATAAAGAATCGGTATGAGCTAGTTCATAGACTAAGCATTAAATACCCGTGTAGTCTTTATAAATATTTGTGCATGGACAAATTTTTAATCTCGTATTTAATCCATATTTTATATAAATCAATAAAAAACTTCAAGTCTGATATGATATTTGTGAGTATTTGTGGTTGCTTAAAACTAGAACATTTTAAGTAATAAGCTGCTATATGTAACGCTTATGGCAATATATTAAATGTTATGTAACAGCCATTTCTGTTTATATAACCAACATAAGGTGTTGAATAAAAGCACATGTGTTGAGAACTTTATCAAGCATGTTATAGTGCCACATGACATGCTTGTCTGTGAATTATTTAATGATTGAGTTGTGTTGCTGCAATCTGTACTTTGTTTTGTCTATGAAATCAATATGTTTAATGAGAGTGTCAAGAAGGTACTCATTAAATAAAATCTACAAATATTATACAGCAACCCTGCTTCTTTGAATTTTTATTATACAGTCCAAATTGTCGAAAAATTCTTATGCTACAAAAACATTATTTTCTTTACTATATATATATGTATATATATATATGTATATATATATATGTATATATATATGTATATATGTGTGTGTGTGTGTGCGTGCGTGCGTGCGTGCGTGCGTGCGTGCGTGCGTGCGTGCGTGCGTGCGTGCGTGCGTGCGTGCGTGCGTGCGTGCGTGCGTGCGTGCGTGTGTGTGTGTGTCAAAACTGGCACAAAACCTAAAACTAATATAATAGCTAGTAACAGTTATGGAAATACTTGTTGAAAATAATACCCTTTACTGAGTTTATTGTGAAAGCAAATAATACAATTATATTATCCATATCAAAGCATTTACATTATGCAACATTTAAACGGTAATAAAATTTGCATAATGACATAGACTAGGCTGCTTATAATGTTCAAGTGGAATCTTTTGGGGTGACAAAATTTACAAAAAACTCTCTGTTTTTGAAGCAAGTAGCCAGTTTTATTTATGATGTTATATTTTTTGTTTAGTGCTTTTTGGTCTCACATGCTTAGAGTAATTTATCACTTATTTTTTGTTCAGATTGTTAAAAGAATACATGCAGTTGTGCACATGAGATCTGTTTAAAGGCGCTCATTTGCTATAAATATATCCTAGTTTTCTTTTGAATTGTCAGTCTTGTTTGATATACAGCATATCAGATAAAATATGCATAGCTGAAAATCTAAATGGCAAGATTTAATCTTCGCGTCTACAACAAAAGTTAGGCTAGCTTTTATCTCTATGAAAGATAGCAATCTTAACTTGGAGGCAGTCCAAGTTTCAGAACCCAGCTGTACTTTAAAAGGGTTGCTACTTAATAGGTAATTGACCCTAGACAAATTTATGTGAGAAAAATATGCAAGTGATATATACTGGAAATAATTTTTATCCTGTCATGACATGACAGAAAAATGTCATATATAAATAAACAAGTTAGCTAAATTAAGCAACACATTTTATCTATGAATAATTCGTAGCCTTAAGAAGATTTTTCTTAAAAATCATAGACAGTCTATGGTAGCCCTATAATATTTGTACCCAGATTGTACCCAAGTTTATTATACACATATGAATAGTTGTACTGAGATTTCTTATTGCACCATTTACTTTATTCTGATTGCTCCGATTGTTCAGCCAGTTTATCTAAAGAGTTGATCTTCAACTACAACAAACTACTACTAGAGTTTGCAAGAATGTTTGAGGTTTATAGTAATTATATATTTATAGGTTTTAACAAAAGGAAGAAGAAAGAAAAGGCAGCACACATGATAAAGGACTGTTATAGATTTTATCTCCATATGAATCAGCAACATAAGATGCTGCTTACAGTGATATTAGCAGTAACATTTTGTATAATTGAACTATAATTAGAAGTTGCCTCTCCATAACTCACCAGCTTTCTGACTTGAAAACTATGACACATCATAGTGATAATAGCAGATTGGCTTGTTATAATATGATCCCTTTAAGGTGCTAATTAATATGAGAATCTATTAACTTCTTTTACATGCCAATACAAATCTTAGCATACTCTTCACCAATGAAAAACTTTGTTCAAAATAGCATTGCTATTGCTTTTTGAAGAAACCAGTTTTTATGTAAGCTGTAAAATATATTGCATAAAATGAAGATTCTGTTATACAGGTTTCTTCTGTTATACAAGTTTCTCTGTCAAAGGAAACTGCCATTCCATCTCCTACCGTACCCAGCTTCACAAAAGAGTCAAGTCAGATGTTATAACCACAAATTACTAAAGATTATCTTAATATGTCTATAAATAACTGAGCATTGTTTATATTCTTAGGGTATTATCTATTTTAGTGCATACCTAGTATTATAGGTATTCATTTGTTTATGTGCTTATTCTCTACTCATGTAGAATCTAGCAAACAGGTATCTTGAATAGTACTAGTGAAAGGTTGTTTCTCATAGTTTTCTATACAGCTTATAGTATCATAGCATAAGGCTTTTCAAGCGATTTAATTAAATTATACTTTTGGTGAATGTTTTAAATTACAACTAGTCATTGTAAACAATGATAATCATTTAATTTGCTGTTTGACTTATATTTTTAAAAACTTGCGTGTTGGTGGCATAAAGCCTCACCCCATTGTTGTCTATATAAGTTTTTATGAGGGCGAACTAAAAAATAGTTTTGGTTTGCACATGTGTGCATATTTATTAGTTACCAAAGTTAGAAATTATTTTTGTGTTTTTGCATTTAAGATATCTATTCACATTCTTTTTTCGCTTTAAAAGGTAAATAGGATTTAAAGTTTTGAGTCTTTTTTTATATAAAAACAAGTGTTTTGGGGCTTTAATTCTCACGTACAAACCATATAAGTTAACTTACTTATCATTCACTAGGATTCATTAGGATAAATGAGAAAACAACTACAACTTCTCAAAGTTATGCAGTCTGACTGCACTTTTTTTCAGCTGCTGGTTGCTTACAGAGGTAATATATCTACTCTTTGAATTTGCCGCATGTGTTAGAAATTGGGTTTCATTCACTTAAAGTTCCCCTAATGTTGATATAAATGAAGGGCGTAACATTCAGAAGGAAGCAACTCCTAGTAGTCAATGGTATCTTTTTTGTTCATATCTCCGAAAAGTTAGTAAGCCTACCTTATTTACACACAAAATAAACTACTTTATCTGACATCTACTTTGGCTATTGCAGATATTTAAATATTAATTTCATAAAATACAAAACTTGAGATATTAGTTTTGTTTAAACTCTGAAAATGTTGGCAAGTTTTAGAATTGTCTCCCCAGCTATGTGAATAACTCATCAGAAATATTCAGGTAATGCATCTTTTAATTTGTGTTTTATTAACTAGTGATTATATCCATGCCATCAATGTATTTCAAATACAACGCATGCAATCACCAGCTCCTGTCTAACTATGAATTAACTAGTGCAGCTTGTTTAGTTTACCCAGTGGCCCCTGTGGTGTGATTGGTTAGCGCTCCTGCTTGCAAGCCGGAGGTCTGCGGTTTGAATCCCGGTGGGGGCAATTATTTATCAAGTATAGGATTGCATATGTAAAAGTTGAACGGTTTTGTCCATATATATATAACATTACTTTTTAGTAAAATTATTAATGCATGTTAATCTATTAATAAATAATAATATTATTAATATCATTTAAACAAACCGTAATATTTATCATGATTTATATGCATGCTAACCACATTTATAATGTTATTATGTTGTTTCTGCTAGCTGCATTTTGCCAAGTTTGTATAAATTTTGAACAGATTTTCAGTTAAAAAGGTTGAAAATGCATTTTTTAGTTTATTCATGTTTACTGTAAGAGTGTATAACATTATTATTATCACCAACTCCTTTAAACTAGCCTGTAAACATGTCATCACATATCTGATTTAGACATGTAGGGTGAGAGACACCAAGCCCTACTTCAGGCAGAAACAGACTTTTAGCATAAAGTAGAAACTTTCTACCAAATTTTTTAGCACTGATCTAAACTCTTACAGAAGAGGTTTTAATTTAGCCGTTATAAAACTTATTAAGTCAATTATATTATATATATGAGTTAGAATGACTAATAGCAAAATTCTGCAAATATATGTATTAGCATGTTTTTACAACAAAAGATGTTAGAAAATCAAAATTAGATTCCGAGTTGTTAAATAAAGTTTTATTTTCCCACTACAGTTTCTGCTCATAATAATAAATAAGTTTATGACAATTATATTGAAATATTGATGTGTGAAATAAAAACTGAACACTAAACAGTTCTTATTGCTATATATATAATATATATAATGGATAATATATAACATTACATATTACATATTCTACTTCAAATAAGCTAATATAACCTAAACGTGATTACAATAGGATTATAGCACCAAGCACTTGTACTAATGTAACTTAATATAAGCCTAACTCTGGTTTATTCTAATAGAAATGCATAATTACTTCGATGTGTATTGCAACATTCTCGTCAATTTTGTTTAATGTGTTAAGTTGTTAAATAAAAAGAAAAGATAAAGAAACATATGCAGGTACTGGAAAGAACACAATAAGTACATGGGCATGACGTATTGGCATGTATATAGTTTATAATGAAATACTTCACACCGGGGTGTTGGTAATCTGCATGGATGTTGATGTTGTCTTGCTGCCACTGTGGTTCTCTCCAGTACCCGCCATCTGTCAACTGCCTCCGCCATCTTTACAGCAGACATTGGAACTCATGCACTTACGCAGAGCATCTCTGAATCTTGGGTTCATAAATGAATAAATTATTGGATTTACTATGTGGTGCAGAAAATAAAAATGCCACAGAAATCTTCGGTAGTCATTTCTGCGACACGGAGTTTCAAGATCTTCTTCTTCTTTGCTCTCACAACTTCCCAGAAACATCATCAAAACAAGTGGAGCATAGGCTACAATGAAGCAGAATGTCACCAAGAACAGTATGCGAGCAGTCTGCAAATGAGGCAGGTTTTGTTTCTTAGGACGATTGTTGTTGGTTCCTAAGACGGAGTTTCGGTTGGATATCGATTTGCTATCGGAGGAAGGTTCTGAGCTCGAGAATGTCACATGATCCGTCTGCATCGGTATCTCCCGTCTCTTTTCGTGGACGGAGTTTGTGTAGCGACTCATTTTACGGTGAATTCTATAGACTTTGGCAAATATTGACGTGTAAACACTCGTGAAGATAACCGACATGACGAGGAAGGCTATAATCAGACTTCTCCACATGTAAAACCAGACATCCCGGGACACGTACTCGCTGGTGTGCTGACATTTCAGTGTGTTGCATGTTATAGTGCCCTGGCATATGGCTGCTACCAGCTCTTCATCAAGTTTGTACAACGTGGTAAAGGAGAGAGTCTGTGGAATAGCAATAGCAATGCACCCTAGCGCTAGAAAGAATATTATCAACTTAGCCTTATATCTTGTTATGATTTTCACTTTCACAAAGAATACTAATAAGAATCTGTCAATTGCTATGGTTAGAAGAATGCCGGCTGACATCGGAATTGAGAAAAAGTTTATAAATTTGTCAGCTTTGCACAGCAGCTCTGAGCCGTGATCTTCAGTGAAAGTTGTGAACAGCCAAATTGGCATTGATATGCTGCATACAGACAAATCAACAGCTGCTAAAGCAAGGATAAATACTGAAGTAGTTGTCTTCTTTATATACTTGGAAAACATTACAATTGTTAGAATGTTGCCTAGAATACCAAATATGCAAAGAGGCATGTACACGGCAAGACTGGCCCATATCCATCCAGACTCGTACAGATTTGTGAAATCAATTCCATTCGTATCTTGAAAATCTTGCAACGATCCTTCAATGAAACCACATATAAACTCTGTATCTGTTTTGGTGCATGCTTCCGTTTGAGGCATCATGAGTTTTGGAAACTGTGTATTTCCAGTTGTTGTGAAGTTTCTGGAAATGTTTCCCAAGAATGTAGGCTGAGTGAAATTAGAGTGTATATCCATCTTGAACTGCTTTATAAGCCTACAGACATATTATAATCCAAGTAAAGATGGAATAGTGGACGATGTACAATCATACAAACATGAGCTCATTTGCTGCTATAGCTTTTAACAGTACATTATATAGTGGTGTGTGTGTGTGTGTGTGTGCGTGTGCAGTGTGCAGTGTGCAGTGTGCAGTGTGCAGTGTGCAGTGTGCAGTGTGCAGTGTGCAGTGTGTGTGTGTGTGTGTGTGTGTGTGTGTGTGTGTGTGTGTGTGTGTGTGTGACTGTGTGTGTGTGACTGTGTGTGTGACTGTGTGTGTGACTGTGTGTGTGACTGTGTGTGTGTGTGTGACTGTGTGTGTGTGACTGTGTGTGTGTGACTGTGTGCGTGTGGTGTTGTGCGTGTGTGTGTGACTGTGTGTGTGTGTGACTGTGTGTGTGTGACTGTGTGTGTGACTGTGTGTGTGTGTGTGTGTGACTGTGTGTGTGTGACTGTGTGTGTGTGACTGTGTGTGTGTGACTGTGTGTGTGACTGTGTGCGTGTGGTGTTGGGTGTGGTGTGTGGTGTGTATGTTGATTTATTTCAAAATAAAATATTTAAATAGTACTAGTTCTACAGTCATTGCAAAGTTATACCAATGCTCTAACAAGACTACATAAAATAATTGCCACCACTATCCCTAATGTATTAGTCCTGAAAATATAAAACTACCTCTCTATTCATACTGCTAGCGAAATTCAATTCAAATTCCAAAAAGCACATTTAAAAAGCATATGGATTATTAAACCAAATAAATAGAATCTTACCTTTCATATGCGGCATCACCAAGTGTACATGTCAAGTTATATGTGTGTAACAAACATTACGTATCTGCTTAGCTGCAGTCTTCAGGGAAAATGCAAACTGTGTTCAGGGTTAGCATTTATATAGGTACCAAGTAGCAGGTGTCTGTCCATTAGTTGGGGATGAACTTCTACATGTGTAAGGAATAGTTTCAACCAATGAGCATTCAGATTAGTCAACAGCAAGTATCAAGCTATTTGATTGATTGAATGGGAGAGCTGGGAAAGGCCTTTATTTGGTAGTTCTCCAAATAGTTTAAGTGCAGATGCTCACTAATGAATATCGGGTGTTGGCAGGTATTAATTTAAAACAATTACTCATTAAATTTTACAATTATTCTAATCACTTTGAAATCACTGTAATTAGACAGAATTTCCCATTACATTCTATTTACAAGTGCAACAATTAAAAGCTTGTCTATTTTGTAACAAATTAGAACAGCTGCAGTCTCATGACTCTTTTTCAGTCTGGGTCAGCTTTGTCAAATGTCTACCCATTAGTGACTAGAACAATGCAGGCAGCAATCCACTACTATAGCTTTCATAACTTGGAGCTTAAATAACCAAGCCGAGAGCCTCGATAATATAGCCAGTATCTATAAACAGCGAATACTATTGAAGGAGGGAAATTTATTTCAAATAATATAGATTTGTGGCTTACAACATTGTTGCCTGTGTTTATAAAAAATAAGTTAGTTTCTTTGGACTAGAGGCACCTTTTTAGAGAGAAAAGTTTGGAGATCAAGTCAAGAGGGAAAGATCAAGGGGAGACATAAATTTTCCAAACTTTTACAACTTGAGTACCATAGGTTACTGCATAAGAGAAAGTAAAGTTTTTAATTATTATCTTTGTGTTTTCTAGTTTTCAATTATAGAAAAAAGCATTTTCCATAACACTTAGCTGACTCAGTGCAAGCATGAATAACAGAAGTGGGTACCTGTTACAGAGGTGGGAACTGGTCATAGAAATGGAATATCAATAGCGAAGTGGCCAAAATGGAGAATAGTGTGCTAGAGGTTGGGGCGCAGCTTTAGAAAAACCTACCAAAACCAAAATTAATAATTTACTGTATTGCATTCATATATACACACAATACATTATGAACTATTCTGTATAAAAGTGGAAATACATTATTTTTGGCCTATGCCACAGTGTGTTATCTAATACCATATTTAATAAGTTATATACAATGAAATATACACTCATTGTATATATTATACTTGAAATTTGAATCTCAATTATGAAAAGGCTCTTTCTGCACTGTGCAGAAATAAGTTTAGAACAATTTATGGGGATCAAAATATTGTGAAATCAAGATACTAATTTTCACAAATTTCTGATGTGCAGCTTATGATACAACTAATTGGCAATTGTGGCGAGGAAATCTTTAGTTTATAAGGTGCAGCTAATTAGCTTAAGCCTTTACTTAGAGAGTTGCACTGAGAATTTAACTCAATTTGTTCTGTTAAAATTATATATTAGAACTGAGATAATCCTGTACTCGCTATTCAACAAGGTGTGAAAATAGGATTTCAGTCAGTAAAAATAGATTAATTCACTTGAAAGATTTAGGTTTACTAAAAATTATGTTGATAATCCTTACAGACAGTAGGAAATTCAATTATAACTGTTGTTACGTTACTGTACTGTACTAATCATTCTAAATGTCTCCAATATTTATCTGCATATATTAATAAAAACTCACACAAGTTTATAGTTGCCATCCCTGTGAGAAACCCCTGATGAAAAGGGTTGTTGTTGAATCGGGCTAAGGACTTATTCAGATGGGGCACAGGAGCAATTATGACTGGACGCTCATCCTAACATCAACTCGAACCCCTGATTTCGTGTTTACTAGGCAAATGCTCTAACCCCTAGACCGCGCCTGCTCCCTATCTGCATTTATTAATAAGCTTACATAATTGTGCAATTGTTACAAGATAACACAAATAAAATCATAACAATAGTCTAGCTTTATTGTTATAAACACTAGGAAGTACAATGTTTCAGAAATCATATTCATCCGTAGTTCAACAAAATTCTATTAAAATTATCTTGAACCTGAATGTTGCCAAGACAGACGCAGGCCAACTAACTTGGCTTTAAAAGAGGATAAAGGAGTCTCCAGGGTTATTTCTTTCAACACGCCTTCATTACTTTCCAACTTATCAGAAAAATAGTCCAACCCTCAAGTTACCATGCCTTAAGCTTCTCTAATATTCCGTACAGTGTAGACATTCCAACACAATGCAATTTATTTATTATTATGAACAATACGAATATTTAATATGTCATTGTCCCATTAATATTGTAGCTGTTTTTGTAAAGTCACAAATGCCTACTATGTACAGTAAATGTCATTGGTCGCTGTATATTGTAACATATTGATAACTATTTAGAATTAAATCTTAATAAATTCAAATTCTTTAACCCATTAAAACTGAACTTGAACTTTTGTTGACAGGATATTAATAAATTAGTAGGCAATAATGAATAGAAATGTATAAGCCAGTAGTATATGCTGTATGGTTTTATTTATATAAGTGTACAAATAAGGCAAATATAAAATAGATATATACACTGTAACAGAGAGTAGTATTTACAAGTATTCACAAAGCCAAGTTATACACAACAGTATGTTTTGATGGCATAATATTATCACATTAATACTATTTTAGATGTCAATAATGGAAAGGATGATAGAGTCATGTAGTATTTGCTAGGGAGGAACAGTGGATGAGGACTTCTGAACTTCTGACTTGATGCTGCGTATTAAGTCTTGGTTTATCAGGAAGATGAATCTCAGACATGTTATCTGAAAATAGGGAATGATTATGTAACATGGAAACTATACAAGAATTCCCTAAACTCTCCTGATTTAACTTTTCTGCATTGGAGAGAATGTTGATAACTATTTTGATATTTTATGAAAGTAAAACATTACAATTTCTAAAACCTTATATATTCCTCGCTATAAATTATCAAGTGAACACACAATTCTAATAGCAAATAAAATTACTCTCAAAAATGAATATTATAGAACATAAGTTTGCACAGTTGAAAGATTCGCATATGGGAGATTTCATGCTTTCATAAAAACAAATATCTTTGACAACAAACACACTGAAAAATCAACAAACTTCTTTTTCTTTTTGCATCAAATCAACATTTAATCTCTGAATATGAACTAAAATATGGAATTGAAGTTGTAGTTATAAGTCACTACAAGTTTTTACATACACTAAAAATCTATAACATCTCCGACTGTAAATTAACTAACAAAATGTGCCAACATCTGCTGTAATAGAAAATGGTACCGGCAAAAAATGTATTTGCTTTCAGGCTTCAAAGTTCTCTGGGAAATAATAACTCGAGTTAGACTAATACTTTATCTATTGTTCATTACTTTTAAATGTATTAAAACAAATTAATGTAAGGTTAGAACAAATGCTTTGATGAAAAGAGATATGAACAAACAGCAAATACAAAGGTAGGGGCGGGCTATGTACCCACCTCAATCACTGAGTTGTTATGTAACTTATGTTTTCCATTCTGTAGCACCGGCCTGCTGTCCACATATATCGGGCGTTTGCCATTGTTGGTCAGAAGAAACTCTCCATTGTTCCGAAGCTTTATGGACCCCTGACGCCTCGAGATCTTGAATGCTGGACCTTCCAGCGCCAGATCCACGTCTACTTGATGGTCCTTAGCTGACCTCCCTATACTTATCTGTCATAAAAAATACCACCAACTTACATGCATGCCAGGTCTACACGTATGTAATCAGCACTTTATACATGACAAGTATACATATTGTTGTTCATAATATACATGTAAATGCACAAAAAAAGTTGAGAGAACATAAATATTTCAACAGAGTGCCAAAACAACAAATTTAATTTTTTAAACTACTTAAAATTCTATTAACAAAGTATTATGTTCATAATACAGCATGTAACGTAATATTTTAATAAAACCACATAGCTACGAGCGTATACTATTATTGCAACATCACACATGAAACTTTTTTCCATAAAATGCCAATTCTAATGCATATATTCAAAAAGGAAATCCCTGACAACTGAACTGCCCATTATGACTCGAGACACGTTAATTGCTGTTTGACATGTGAAGTCAAGTGACAAGTTAAATGATTGATATTAAAATAATTATGGATAAAATTAAGAAAGAGGATAGCAAATAGCAGCTGTAACATTTCTAAAAAATTCTTTCCAATAACATTTTTAAACACTTTAAAAATATGTTTACGAAAATATAGGATGCATGTAATGCTTGCAACCCTAACTAATCTATTATTAAGACTTACGGATGCAGACCATCTATCAATAAGTTATGAATAAATTTACATAACTGCTTTTATATTTACAAACAAGACTGTTGTTTCAGTCATGGCACTATAAGTTAGGAATCAACTACAAATAAATTAACAATTTACTGATAATATGACCATCAGCCATAATATAACAAAAATAACATTCCCTAAAAGTGAAATCATGAACTCCAAACTTTCTATGGTGATCTGCCATTTTTGTCAAAATAATTTACTTTCAATTGCAAAATATTTTCTTATTCAGTGAAAGGTGAAGGAAATACAAGAGCTTTATGCTGTGCAGAGATGTCCAACTAATAGATAATTGGTGAATTATATGGCAACTTTCACAAAATTGTGCACTTGAAAAAGATAATTAAAAGGCACCAAACCATTGGTTAGTCTTTAGCCATAAAAATTTTGAAATTTGTATATGCCCATCGTTTAAATGAAATTAAAATCAACATCACATTTAATTGTAAATACAAGTATGGAGAGGATGTTGGCAAAGTTATAAAATAACTTTACTGTATATGAAAGACTTATGCAAATGATCAAAAGGAAAGAGAGTGACAACTTATTACCCATATCAAACATTTCTTTATACTAGTTTTACTTTTTCTAATTATCTAATACAGGGCTAAACCCCACAACGCCAATCTACATGCATAATGTCCAAATGTAACATGACTGCCAATTTTGAAATAAGAATTTTAAAGAGTCAAGTTTGGGCTGTTTCCTCTGTGATGGCTGGTGTCACCGTGTCTCTCAAGTGACTCAAGGTTTAGCTGCATGCTTTAAGAAGTGATTGTTATGTACTCAGTCAAGGAAATACACCCAGCAGCTATATCAGCGTGCTAAAAATAGATCTGTAGCTGGTGTCAAAAGGTGATGAGCTATTCGTACAAATAATGTAAATGACACGTTTTCCACTTTGCATAAAATTTCCTACTAGCAGATGACCACATAGTATGTAATGATACCAGAGATCTGAATTTCTGGGATGTGAAGCTGTAAAGGTAGAGAACTGAGGAGAGATACAGAGCTGAGGAGATACAGAGAACTGAGGAGATACAAAGAACTGAGGAGATACAGAGAACTGAGGAGAGATACAGAGCTGAGGAGATACAGAGAACTGAGGAGATACAAAGAACTGAGGAGATACAGAGAACTGAGGAGATACAGAGAACTGAGGAGATACAGAGAACTGAGGAGATACAGAGAACTGAGGAGATACAGAGAACTGAGGAGATACACAGAACTGAGGAGATACAGAGAACTGAGGAGATACACAGAACTGAGGAGATACAGAGAACTGAGGAGATACAGAGAGCTGAAGAGATACAGAGAACTGAGGAGATACAGAGAACTGAGGAGATACAGAGAACTGAGGAGATACACAGAACTGAGGAGATACAGAGAACTGAGCAGATACAGAGAACTGAGGAGATACAGAGAACTGAGGAGATACAGAGAACTGAGGAGATACAGAGAACTGAGGAGATACAGAGAACTGAGGAGATACAGAGAACTGAGGAGATACAGAGAACTGAGGAGATACAGAGAACTGGATGACTCACCTCTTTACTTCTCATGAGATATCGAACTAGTCTTCCCCGGAGAATCGCCAGTGTCTGACTGTCAAAATCGGGATGACTTGAACCTGCATAGGATATAAAGTCATGTGACTATCATAAAATAGAATTGTCCATGCAGTATTTATGGTAGTAGTTTTAATGGAGAAAGTGAGAAACAATTGCAATGTCTTTAAGACCACATCTCACTCTCACTAAATCAAGCCCCCTATGGGCTCTAATTCAAGCTCTTGACAGGCAATACAACCTGTAACCAAAGAGAATAACCAGGTATTGTACATCTAAACAAGCTGTTCATATGCAGGTGTGAAATGAGTCATTATACTCTAATATACTATTAGAGAAGTCACATTGCATAAAATAATTTTTGGCCACAATACAGATGCAACTTTTTCAAACATCCTAGAAGCTTGTATGCTGAATATATTACTGAGATTAGAATATTTTCTTTATTTACAACAGCCTAAGTAGAAAGATAGTAGAGAGTTGAAAAGGTCAACCTGCTGAAGAACTGGCATACACACCTGTGATACTCTCTACAAGAACCTGCCACTTGGGCAGCTCCTGCTCCAGTTGTCGCATTTCTTTCTTCTGCTTCCTGTCACTCAGAGCCATCTCTCTCTGGACGAATGGGTTAGACGGTTCACTCAGTCTTTTATCATCCAGCAACTCTTCCGCATCAGAGAAATTTAGGATATGGTCATTTTTCGGCAGCGGCTGAACCTGCAGAAAGTAGAAGCGGTTAAACTTTGCAAAGAAACATACAGAGACAATATACATGCAATTGATGCAACTATTAAAGATATCTATAAACACACAGGATGTTATGTAGTGTCTCTGCAGGTTTGATGCATAAAATCCCCACAAAAAGCAGCTGATAATAAATGAGAGTTTTAGCCAGTCGCACCGATTGATCTGGTAGCAGATGGTACTGTTTCATTAGTGTCCAGTGCTCATGCAATGACTTGGAGGTTCTGGCTTTGTGAAACTTTCCAATGTTGGTCTTCAGTAGATTTGAGAAAGTAGCTTGGGTGGGCTGACTAGCCTAAATCACAACGGCATATTACATGAGTGGCATACATATAAAATGTTATAAATATAATATATTGGCATTATGATAAACACAGCGAAAGTATACACAGAAGGTGCTGATACACACAAAAACAGTAGTTCCGTCATTTAGGAGCAGTAGTGGAAAAATTGAGATGGCCTAAGTTCTTTGTGTTTTATTAAATTTTGATTTGGGTTGCGGGTTGAAATTCTCGCTAGTTACAAATATAATAGATTGGCATTAGGATAAAAGGTGCTGATACACACAAAAACAGTAGAGCGTAAAACGTAACGCAGCAATATTGCATATAAGGCATAAACTGTAGATATTTTCAAACCAAAGTAAACATCAAATAGCTTCATTGCTTAAAATTTCTATCACTGAAAATAACGGCATCCAGTGAATAAACTCATCAAACCAGACTAGTTCTTGAAATTTTAATCATTTAGAACAAGGGCCAGGGAAGTCAAAACTGTAAGTTAGCCCTTAATGAAAATTAAACTAATTAGTAATAATATTTGTCTCAACCACCACTTACAGCACACCAACAGCGTGACCTAATGATTCATGTGCACATCAACAACCCAGAGATCAGTTATTATTTAAAAAAAAGCAATAAATCTTGTAGCCTGCTAATTCCATGTAGTATGCAAATCTGCAGCTTACACAATTCTAATAATATATGCAAAACCTTGCTTCATCCAAATTTTGAGACACTTGAAGTCTGAATATTCAAATTAAAAAATACTAATTAATTGGGGAGAATGATACAGCATTTAATTAGCCAAACAACAGTCAGTGATCTGCAGTGAAGAAATGCATGGAGCCATTTCTACAATAACACTTTTTTCATAAATGGTTGAATTTACTTCAAGGTTTCTGTAGTTAGTCTTCATGAAGAATTTTGAAACAAAGGAGCTGTGTCCGAATCATAAATCATAGATCAATACCTTTCTTTTTGTGATACTATAATTTCAAAATAACATGTAATATATTCAAAGATAACTTTTCTTCAGACTTTTAGTAAGCTATAACAGATGGGCTTACCCATTTATATAAAAGTAATAGTAATAATGAAACATGGTTGCTTAGCATCCTCCCACAACCCACCTCTACAACTCTGGTGAAACTAGATCTAGTTTTTAATAAATTAAAAACTTTTTCGAAGATATACCTTTTAACTTTAAAGCTATAATTATGTATTTTTAGCAATTGTTATGTTTGCTGTTGCGTCAATGTGACAGCACTTCTATATCAGGACTTCAATATTTCCCAAAGTCAGCAGATCTGAAGTCAGCATAACTTTCTTTCAACTTTATTTAGTGTCAAACTTAAAGAAAAAGATCTGAAATACACCAAAAAATGTGCAAAATTTCCAGATAGTCAATTGAATAGAAAACTTCTCTGAAGGAAAACTTCATGAACCACCTAATCAGAAGCATACTATGTCATTAGCTATTGCATGTCAGTAACTATCATAACCATTTTTAATGTTTAAACAATTTTCTTGAATATTAACTTAATGTAAGATGTGTTAAATAAATGTAACTGACTCTCTAGCATTGCAATGTCAAAAGGTTTTATCTAAAAATAGCGCCATGTTTAATTCTGCACCAAGTTGCACACCTGATAAAATCTAGTAGCAGCTGTATGACATGGCCACAATACTCTTTCCATGGTCACAATAATTATTCTTGAAAAATTTTACACTATGTTATATAAAATATACATATGAAAAGCACTTTCATCAACATGTGTGAATACATTGATAGAGTTTGGTAGGCAGTGAACTAATGAAGTCTACTTTGCCAAAAAGAAAACTTTGAATACTGCACAATTCAGACAACTCCAGATTAGCCATTTTAATATTAGTAGGAAAAGGTATTTAGCTATGAGCTTCTTTAAAAATTCTTTAGGAGTTCTTGGCAGCTTACCCATGCTGCCTCTAGTGTACCATAAGCAGTGTAACATGTAGACACCTGGCAGCTCTGTTGTAGATGTCAATTATCATATTTACTTATATTCAAATTAATTTCAAAATTTGGAACTCGTAATTTCAAGTATTAACAGTAACATAATATGATAATTGTCTTCTCTACAATCTCATGCAAGATTATTTCCAAACAAAACGTGCTTTTGTTTAACGATCTTCTGCCACTTGGTACTATTTATATCACGAGATAGCTTGAGGTTTGCTGAAATTACTTGGAATAAATAGATGTGCACCAGAAAGATAAACTCTGTGATATTGAAGAGCAAAAGTTTCTTATGCAAGTTTAAATGATACCTAAATAATATTTTAAAATATTTTCCTTTTCTTGCACTGTCAAATATATTATTATTACGATGTACAAAATACCAAGTTGTATATAGTAAGTATGGTGCCTTCTAATGAAAGTTTTAATATCTAGGAAGACCGTGCTAAAATTAAAAACCTATTAAATATTGCAATGTTTAGCTGTGCAACCAAAATAATTAGCCACTAAGTAATTGGTCATTTCTAAAACTTTTTTAATTTTAAATGCACTCCAGTTGTTATAATGAGAGTCATCTATTGCAATATATCAGCTATGCATATAATTACTGAAATGTACAGTTCAGCATGCCTTGTGATACACAACCCACACAAACCATTTCCTGCACAGACACACTGTCCTCTGATTGCTATGTTATCCTGTATTTTTGAACTCTTATAAATATTCACTATTAGGTGATTTTAGTAATAAATCATTTATAAAACTGTATTTAAATACAATAAATGATTATAGACTAAAAGGAGTTGCAACACACTATTTCATATATCAAGCTCATTAACTCATTAGTAAAATACAATAAGTAATTACTATGAGCTGGTCTAATTGTTAACGGAGTTGATGAAATTTTAACTGGTAGTGAGAAAAATAACATTTTATAAAGGTGGGAATATTTCTAAAGGCTGTTTACTCTATTTTCAGTAACAATAATACGTTTTAGAGAAACTAAATTTTACTCAATTAATTTTTAATGCCCAACCTTTGAAACACCAGCAAAACATGTAATTTTAAAATAAAAATATTGATCAATTAGCCTAGCTATTCTTGATTTTCAAAGTGTGACAGGCTGGTTTAAAGGAGGCATAAGTACACAACTGCCAACTGCTGTAGTCTCACTCAGCAAGAGAACATCAGCAACACATGAACTGGCTAATTATTGAACGTCTATTTCACAACCTGTAATGAGTTGGCACTACTGTTTCGCAACGTAATCCAGAAATGAAACTTTACGAGAATAAATGTAAGGCATTGTTCCAGTCATTACAGTAATAATCAGTCACTACAGATTTGACAGCAAAGATGTTATAAACGCTTGATTCACGGATCAATCTGCCAGTTATTCTCAATTATGGATGTAAATATATATCAATATTCAAATTAGGGCTTCACGTTGCTTCATTTAGGAAATATTTTCTAATTAGCTTATACATAATATTACATAATTATATAATATATTATAAATGTAATTAATCCATGTATTAATATATGTAATTGAGTACTGTGGTGAATTTACAGACAATTAATAACCATTTTACCTGTCAACATTTGAGAAATTGCTTTAAAATATGATATTTAGTATTTAATGATTAAATTCTGTGTATATGTTTATGAAATTCATATATCAATGCTTGAGATATGCCCACCCAGAATTAAAAATGAATGGCATAATGCTGTCTATTAACTAAATATATCTACTAATTATGATAATGCATAACTTACTTTCAAATCTAAAGCCTTTAATAAATTTCACAAAAATGCTCAAGTCAAAGCCCTTTTTATTAAAATTGGGCAGGTTTATAATGAGTTAGGTGACTGCTGGGCAGGACATCAGATTAAATGAAACAATTTAAGCCGTATTGGACAAGGTAAAAAATTCATTTAAAAAAAACAAAAAGCAATGAAAATAATACAATTCAAAATAATGAAATGAAATAATTTTTTTATTCATCAGGTGAATGAAAATTGAGTAAACTGAGCACCAGGTGCACACTTGTCTTTTTCAGTTAAAATTATTACAAAATTATCTAATAGAGAGGAAGGATAACTGAATATATGAGAGGAAGTTTAACTTACAATGGTTACAGTAGAGAGAATTTCTTCTTCCTGTTTACTAAACAAAGCTTTCGACTGGACTCGTAGAATTTCATCATAGGGCAGCTGGTGAATTGCTGACATTGCCAACCTAACAAGTTACCTTACAATGTTTATACTAGTAATATTGACATAACATACACTCCATAGCCAACAAATCGAAGTGAGCAACAGATATATCAATAACTATGTTGGAAGCATTTTAAAATTATGATGCATTTTAATAGCTGTGAAAAATTTTCAAAAATATATTATGAGTTTAAGAATGCCCCTATTAAAATTATCTGCCCAAAAGACATTTACTAACTTAATATTAGCTTTTGAATGCCAAAAGTTTTTAAATAGTAATTTGGTAGATATATAAAATTTCTAATAACTTATAAGGAAAGATGGACAGTGGGTGAAATTTATCGTTGGTTTTTTAGCTACTGAAAGTGAATCGCAGTGAAGTTGTCCACCCCACAGCATTAGGAAACAAATAATGTAAAGGTAGCAGTATCAAGTCTACTTACAGTGGTGCTCAGTAAGAGACGGGGGGAAGTAACAGAGAAAATTTAGAGGGCTTTCTATGTTAGCAGAATAATTTAATGGGCATATTCAAACAATTAAAATATTAAAATGTATCTGGTGCTGCTTCAACAGAAAACCCAGACAAATGTTATTCTAACAGGCAAGAAATAAGAGGAAGAAGTTTTCAGAGATGTTTGAAAATAGATAACTAGTTGACTAATTAATCACCGGAAGTAAAATACTGACAATCAGATGAGCTTAAACACAATTTAAGAATTTTTGTAATTTGCTATTTTATTTTTAACTAGTTCATAATATTCAAATATTCCTATTTAATTTACCCCCTGAAAAAATTTAAAGTTGGTTTTAAATTTTTGGTAAAAACAAAGCAATCCGCAATAAAAGATAACTAAATAAATCATTTAAAATTCGATTCATTAAAGTTGCCTTTATACCTTCACGATTTTCGGTCAGAATTTCAATTTGGCCGGGTTGAAATTTCACCGAGTTGCATTGCATTGTAAAAGCCACTCGTAAAAATTTTTGTACTGTGATAACTTAATCGGCCAATTTTAGAATAGGAGTAATAACTCCTTGTAAACATCGTTATTTAGTTTTTACTTTGGCGATTAGACAACGTACTTATACGTTTATAATTATATAGCCTACGCCTTCTCAATTATCGCTTTTATGCTGTCCGCTTCACTAATTCACGACGTTTACAAACGGCATCAAATAGCTATTATGCGAGTCAAATTTCAATTTCAGAAAGTGAGCAACCGCATCAATATGATTTCAACGAGTTTCAGTTTGACTATAAAGGGGTTCCCGGACAAGCATTATTAACTTAAACTCGGTACTTTTTTCAGCAGAGGTATAAACGCAACTTCAGACTAGAATTTAAGACTTAACAAAAGTAATTCTTAAAATGAAACTATAGTATTAGCACAATAGAAGTAGTAGTGTAGAATAACTCAAGGTCACAATGATATTAACATTTATATACACACAATTGATGACATACTTGGATACTTTCTCATTATATAGCAAGGCATGCCATCTATCTTCCAGGTCTCGCAGCTTGAAACTACATGAGAACTTGACTCCAATGTGAACACTTTTCAAATCTGAAGTCTTCAAAGTTAAGCAAACACAAAAAGTTTTATTAAAGTTGGTGAAATGTCAACATAGACAACATTGCAGATTTCATTAGCTACTTGCAACAGCGACATGAACGCATCAAGCAGCAATGACATCAATAAAAGCTCAATTTAACCTGCATTAACCAAGAGTTCCAAGGCAGAAGAGATCATTTTAAAATGCATTATTGATACTAACAGCAGGTATCCTTGCAGGTAAAATGACTGTATGGTCATATATTAAACTGAACTTACCTGTTGAACAGCTTCTATAAGCAGCAAGTCATCCTGGGGCTTCCACCTGCCTAGGTTCTTTGTGGCATTAACATGGGCAGGAGGGGTGGACCTTCGTACCTTCTTTCCTTTAGTCTTGACTGTATTCTTAGTGGTAGCCTAAATAGAGAGTGAGAGAACACAATTCCACTTTCAGTCTCAATTGTATTCTTAGTGAAAGCTGAAAAATAACTGCCCCCACTGGGATTTGCAAGCAAGTGTGCTAACCATTACACCACGGGAACTACTGGGTAATCACAACACTACAGTAGCTTAAATAGAAAAGAACGCAATTCTACTTTTAGTAAGCAATACACAACTATGTCCTAATAATAATGAAAGACATTGAAACCTATACCAGTTCCCATATCAAGGGAGTAACATGCAGACACACCTTTCGCTTCTCAACAGGAATAGACTTAGGAGCAGAAACGTCAGCAGACACAGACTCCTGACTTTCTAGCGTACCGACCGGCAGCGTGCTGCTAGAGGCAGCAGACCGTGTCGTCCTCACACTTGTTGAAGTCTGAGGGGCTGCCTGTGGCGACTCTACAGACTCGGACTACAAATGCCAAACTTACTAAATTATACTTTAAACCAAAATCATTTTCATGATTTAAAAAGAAGATGAACTGAGAAATTAAATCTTTGTGCACAACTAACTAACAAAAGCAAATTTTACCATTGATATATATAATTTCAATTAGCAGCTTTGCAACTGTGAGTACTTTTTATAAATTATCCATAATTATTGGAACAAAATTGCAAAATATTACTGGTTCCTCAACTATAGTTGTTTTCCTCATGTTGAAGTATATTTTTATTTAAAACTGCTTGTCTAAGGAACCACAACTCTTATTATACTAATTAAAACCAATAACATTTGTGATAACATGAGCATTGCAAGATTGGAAGCCATAATTTATAAGAAACGGATTTGGCAAATAATAAGCTCACTATCAACCATTCAGCAATTACCGACCAACCATGGAATGATCTCATTTGTCGATAGCAACACCTGTGGACATATAATACATGTATAAGTAGACGGCATATGCATGTATTAGAGAGGCACTTACTTTAACACTGCCATCCCCTGTGAAGGAAACCTCGCTGCCAGTTTTAGAGCTCGTACGCTGTTTCTCAGGTTTGTTTTTCAAGCTGCTCTCCACTAACTCGTCGTCAAACTTCCTTCTTTTGACAGATCTCGTAGAATGGCGTCTCTGATCAGCTGCTACAACATGGAGATCAGCTATCAATTTTCACATGCCATGTACTTGAGTATACTCATGTCATCCACAACAGCCAACTGATAGCAGAATTTATACTTTAATTATTAATCAACAATGACGTTTTCATTCATCACATAATATGTTAGTAGTTGTATTCTATTTCTGAAATTGTTTGAAAATTTTCCGGCTACAGGAAATGTAGTACGTGCAGCAGCAACTGATGAATAATTTTTAATTCAATATTGAAACACCTTTGAAGGTTACGTTAGACTCTTGCCTTTAAAAAAACTAGCTTTACTTTTTTTATGAAAAGAGCAAGTCATAAAAATAAACACTGCTAAGATGCAGTGAGATAGAACAGCCGAAACTCTGAATACTCCAACTGAGGTGTCATGAAGATAAACAACAACCCATTATGAAACAACTTTTACTAAAATGCTTATATAGCAAGTCCTATACAGTTTCTCACACACATAAGGTTTCTATGAAAAACACAAACTGTTTCCTACTTGAGGTTTGCGGCCCATCAGCTTGGGCAGGCCTAAGGCGACTGGCTCTAGATTTAGATGTGGCTCTCAGACTAGCATCTTCTTCAACTTGGATATTTTCAGATGAACTAGGAGGGACAGCTTGATCACTCATTTCAAAGATACCTAAAACTAACATAAATGGTTCTAATAAAATACCTCTTGCAAGACATTATCATATTTTTTCAATTCTTATGTAATTAATTCATAACCCATCATATTAAATGGGCACTTAAAACTCCAATAGAGCTACATCTAGTTTTAACAGCATTTAGAACTTTAAAAAAATCTCATCTATTTTTCAGAGGTCTTTCATTTTATGTATTTTTCGTGTTAGGTAACATACGTTTTTTGTTGGCAACTAAGCTTCATTATTACATCTCTAGAACTATCTACACAACATAACAGGTTTTAGTAGCATAAGGGTGTAAATAATATATAAATACGTCCAAATATCATTAAATTTTACAGACCAACCACTTTCATACACATTTAATTTGCATTATCTAGCAATAATTACTTTACTACATTTAAGACACCTTGATGTACGAGAGCAAAAAATTAAACTTTTATGTTGCAAATTCATGTCAGCTATGAAAGATTTTAAATTGATTGAAAATCTATAATTTGACTCTCCCATAAGCACTATTATAAGCTCATCTGAGAAACAGATACAGCCAAAAAAGGTGAATACCAAGCTATTTTTAACAAACACAAATTCTAGTAGTACTAATATACTCTAAAATGTACTTTAAATTATACATATGTTGTTGATTTATTGCTTATTAAAAATATTTCCACGCTTGCTTCGGTTTAACATATATAACAATTATTCTCATGGTGAAAAATATCTCTGTAAGCAACAAGATTTTTAACAATCATCAGTAAATTATTTTCACTTTTAATAAGTTACAGGTAATTCGAATAACAACTACCTATAAATCTAGACTCAAAAATTTAACTTCTATAAGTTTTACATTGAACTAGCTCAAAATTGACTCAAGGTATATATTCTGCTAACCAGATATGATGTGTCTAAACCAGTTGTAGTTACAATGTCTTCATATAAAGAAAGAAAAAACTGCACTTTTCAATAACTAGAATTATTTTTATTCTCCTATTAAAATATTCCAATACAAATATTTTTGTTGTCCTAAACAGAAAGCTTTGTAAGTACAGACCAGTGTCACAAGAGAGGATATTATATCAGTAATCGCTATTGTGTAAAAACATATTGTGAGGCATTTTAGTGCTATTTTTAAGAAGGAAACACACATTAGCTAGCAATTATTTTCATTAAACAGTGACAACTTCTGCTGTGGATGCTTTTACTCTATATAGTCAGGTGTCAATTTATTTTTTTTTACCACATACTGTAACCCTTCTACTTTTGAGATTCTTATGAATTAAATAGATTTATGCTACAAGGCAAGTCTTAATTGGTAGATGTGAATGATTCCCACAACTTAGCTGCACAATCCTAATCTATGGTGGGTCGACACAATTGTTTGTAAGTCAATAATTTGACTTTGTACACTCACAGAATGCCAAACAGTGTGTTTTAAGTAATACAATTATTCAAGATGCTTTCATGCATAACATTTTAATTTGACTGCTTTATTCATAATCGATTAACAAAACGGTCTCAAGATAATTTGTGAATTTATTTATTTGCAATTTGGCATAGTTTAGACTTTAGATTATAATTAGATGAAAATTTAGCAGTCGTGAGGGTTTACCATAAGAGATTATTATACTTTGTTGGAGTTAAATTTTCATTCAGGAGCAGTAGTGGAGAAATTGAGATAACCTAAGCTCTTTAATTTTATTATTAGATTTTGGTTTGGGACGCAGGTTGAAATTATCACGAAAACATAGCTTCTTGTGCTATATTTCTAATCTAGAACACAGGCTTTTTTCAATTTCACTATTACTGCACCTACCTCTACATTTCATGCTAATAAACTTAAACTATTAACCTTTAATTTTTAAGCAATAACTATAACTTATAGTATATAAGTTATACTTATAAGTAACTTATAACTATAACTTTAACTTATAGTTGGTGTTACAAGTATAACTTATAGCTTATAAGTATGACAATTTGAACCACTATGACTATCATAATCAACTCCTTACGATTATGATTATTGTTATCAATGATATTCATATTGATAATAATTTAAAATCATCATTATTACTATAAATATGATTATCATGATGATTATGATTAACCCTTCAAGTTTAGGTTAAACTGTCTAAGTTTATGACAACCATTATGATTATGATTAAAACTTATAGTTATAGGACCATAAGACTAAGAGCAAGTAGTATGAGTATCACTATGACTATTATTATTTATTACTATTAGTATTAGTAATAGACTAATACTAATAGTATTAGTATCAGTTACTGTTACTGTTAGTGTTACAGTATCACTCAATTTGATACTGATAGTGATACTCATACTGATACTCATAGTCATAATCATAATGAATATCAATATGATAATTGACAGATAATCAATAACACCAACACACTTCACAGTAACAGTTAATGTTATATTTGTAATAATTGTAATACATTAAACAAAAGTCACGCTACTATATATATATGTTTTGGTTCATATAGAAACCCGTATAATCAAAAGAAAGTCAGTCTGAATGTCAATATCAATATGAATATGACTGTGGGTATGAGATTTACTTTTATATTGCGAGAGAATGAAGAAATCAGTTTGACTAACCGGATACTGATATTGTGAAATGCAAGAATTTGAAACGCGATAGCTGAAATTGAATGCCGTTACGAAACTGGAAAATATAATAATATTTCTTTTCAATGAATAAGAATGTATCACAAAGCTCAATGATTGTTGTTAAAAAATTATAACAAAGTAGTTTTATGACTAAATCTACTCAACTAAAATAACTAGGAACAATTATTTTTCCTACATAAACTGAAAAGCTTTTACATCGTAATTTCAACGTTATTAATTGTTAGTTACCCTCTTTATAGATGGAGAGAGCACAACTATAGTTTAAGTAAATTTAGCTACAATAATACAAAGTATAGTGTTGAGTGTTTACTGATGCAGTCTATACTAGAAACTCTTCTGTGCAATTATTGTCCATTTACCTAGAATGAAGCAGACTATGCATAATGTTCTTATTAAGTTCTCCCAATTAGTGGGTTTAGGTCGCAGCATTGTCTGTATTTATTGTATGCAAACCAAAAATATGGGCTTCAATTTAGATACACCAGGTTAATAATATAGAGCTAAGGGCTGCACAAGATAATTTATCAAAAAGATGTCTGCTGACAAAAGTTCATACTTCATAGCAACACCTTTGTTATTGAAACCTTTTTCATAGAATGCTGGGATTGCAATGGTGCTACAAGATTTTAAATCTCAAGTACTTTAAAGGATTGCTCAATCTTAGTTTATTACAATCACATTATAATTATGAACTATAATTTAATGTGTATGCAAACAATTGTGACTTTGCAAAGGGATATGTGCCTAGAAAACAGCTTTTCAAAATTCCAATTTTGAGGGCGGTAAAATTTTCAGCCATGAAAAAGAATAGCCTAATACGTGACGTGTGAACGCCAGTAACTATGCTGCACGTGCTAACTATAACGCTAGTATTCAAGGTTGCTGAGCACAATATCAACCAATAACGCTCAAGCAGTTACAGTGCGCTATATAGGTCAACTTTGGTGCGCCTGTAATATTGCACAATCTGACCTAGTTTAGATCGATCGCAGGCATTCATCCTAAAAAATGCATGCTTTTGCAATGCTTTTTTCTAATGGTTACAAGCAAAATATAGCCTAATGTTATTACATACATGTTATTTAAAATGTCAAAAAACTATAGATTAAGAGAATTCACATTTGCACTTCTATAAATATACAAATTACGAGCTGAAAGATCACATCTCACAGTCATATTTCTATAGTTATTCATTTGTATAGTCACGTGACCAGCAGGAATGCTGGCGCTGTTACGTCACAGTTCCCAGCTCATTTCAAAATCGCCGTTTTGGCTGTTACCAATCTACACCCTCAACTTCAACTAACTTTTTCTACCTTTGGTCAAATGCTTTTTGTCAATGCATGCTTAGAAAAACACAATATTATGTGTGTTTGACCTAAATGGCCATTTATTAGACAAGATAGAGCAATCCTTTAAGAGACAATGAAACGAAAAACTGTTAGAAAGCTGTAGGCAAGCAAAATCCTGAAGCATTTCATAAACCAAAATCTGAAAGTATTTTCAGACAGGATCCCTATATAAATTTATTGCTGATCATCACCAAGATATGGAATACATTGTGCATCCTATATATTGTTATTACTGTGTTTAAGTAATATTTAGCTTCATGGTGAAAAATATATTGGTTTTAAGATGAAAAACTATTTTTCTTAATAAGGGTTTCAATTCTGATAGTACTAAATAGCCTAGCATTGCAGGGTGGTATTGGCTACAACTTCCATTAGTTGAAATTGTTGGCATATGCTATATTTCTAAGTTTCTAAAATATAAACATAAACTGAAGCAACAGATAGTATTTGAATTGCAATAAAGGTGAAAGAATATGAGGAGTAGTGTACACAAGTCACAGGAATGGCATGAGATTCAGATAATGAGTGGCTTAAAAATTATATCAGCTAAATAATGAAAAACATAAAGTATTCTAAATAATAAGTATTCTAAATAAACAACAAGGTATGTAATTAACAAAACCCTTAAACTAAATCAATGCCCTCTACAGAAGAAGTGTTACTGCTGCCAGATTTGGGACGTCTTTCATCAGAAATTAGTGGTGAGTTTTGAGTATCATAAGCTGCAAGATTAGGAGCTGCAAATTTGGAGACATTTTGTGTTGAGCTCGACTGGGATGATTGAACTTCAGTTGGACTAGGAGCTGAATTTTCAGTGACTTCATCAACTTGCTTCCATATTGAATGTACCTGCATGTTTCAATAATTTACATTTAAAATAAATATTTAACACTTTAATTATTTTGTTATTATAATCATAATTGAAGAACAAGCTTATTAAATTGAGAGACAAATGAAAATCGTGAAAAAATTATCAAACATTGCACAAACACTGTTGAGAAGAAATATTGTGTGCATTTAGAAAAAGTACATCCTATACCCAATGTGACTTATACTAAAGTGATACTACTTGTTGATACAAACTCACAGGGTTGCCAATAATGTGTGTCCATGCTTTAACCTCATTAAGCAGCTGCTCAGAAGTTTTCTTCTCCTGAACCTCTTCAGATGCTTTTATTGATTCCAACGTAGTTTTCTCGAGTTGTGATTCCTGTAACTGCTTATCTTTCAATGTGAGGGAAGGAAGGCAACTATCTATTGATCGGCCGGATTGTCTCCACTTGGTCATAAAGTCGTCAACTAAAGGATACGCTTGTGGCAGCTGGTCCCTAGTTGCTGCACGGGTGTCCGGATAAAATACAGTATTCGTGGCAGCAAAATTCTGCTGATTCCACCTTTGATTGTTGAGTTGTCGTAGTTTCTCAGCTAATTGAGGATCTGTCAAGAATTGAAATATGAAATTGAATTTCATCTGTTCGACTAATGTTGGCTACTTTTACCTTGTACTCTTTAAGAGAGAAGATGAAGTTTCATCTATTCAACAGCTAATATAGAACGTAACCAAAGATTTTGGCACAAATATTTACCATGTATAATAATTACAGTCTTTGGAAATTAACACTCTAAAGTCTACTAAATGAGGTGCAGTAGAGGAAAAATTGAGATAGCCTAAGTTCTTTAAATTTCGTTATAGATTTTGGTATGGGGCCCGGGTTGAAATAACTTCTTTTGCCACATTTCCGATCTAGAACACAGGCTTTTCTCAGTTTCTGCATTACTGCACCTACCTCAAATGAGGTGAGGTAGAAAATGGGTCGATGCAATTTAACCTGCTTCCTTAACCCAAAAACAAGAATGAGAAAATAATAATTTTATATATAATGAAAAGAACTAAATCACAAACAGATAGCACACAGAAACGTACTCAACTTGATAACTAAATTAGCTGCAGAAACAAACCTCTGAATTTGGGCTGTTGTGACAGGGGAGAAGTTGAAGAATCCATCTGGTCGCAGGCTTCAATAAACTGGTTCAAACTTCTACCAATTCCATTGGCTGGGGAGATGTTGGGTGACAAACTAGTCATGGGCACTGCTCGGCTAGCTTTTGGTAGTCTGGACTGTTCCGCTAGTTGCTTTTGCTTAGTTCCAGCAGCTTTGAGAGACTTTTTAACTTTGTCATTCAGCTCACTTGCACGTTCATTTCGGCTACCTATACAGATTATGGGATAAGATAATAGCCATGGGCATAATTTTCCAAGAGTTAGTAGCCACAGAGGTTTATAAATTTTATCAATTGTTAGTGGTATTTTCTCTTCATTTTATGACTCATTCACACATAAACATTCCGATATAACATTAATAAAAGTTTGCAACTAAAACAGCGAAGATAATTTCTTAGTGGCCACATAAGTTTTACAACTTAAGACATTCTATGGAGCAATTAAATGTTGTCACACCTTTAACATTGGAAGCAGAACTTTTTCTCTCTTTCACTTCCATAATTGGACTTAGTGGATTATGTCGTCTGCCCTTTTGTGTTTTAATCAAGTTAGATTGATTATTTGTTTTGTTCTTAGCAGAAGATTGATTGGTTGTGGTGTGATCTGCTGCATTGTCATTCTCATTAGAGTCAGATGAAGTTTCTTCTACTTCATTGTCACTAGCTGCCTCTGCCGCAGCTGTAAACACAGCATGAAAAACAAGCTTTATTATGAAACACTTGTAATATATTCACACGAAACATCCTAAAAACTATAAAAAAATAAAGTGAAAGTTGGATATTTTGAGGTAATGAGTTATCTTAGCATTTGTATAGAAATGATTGACTCCATTCCTAATGCTAGTAAATTCTTTATTCCACTATCCAACTAGGTTTATTAGCAACAAGCTCTGGTTAGAGAGATCTAACATAAACAAATGCTCCTCAACCCACTGGACCCAGTCTTTGCACTCTTTCCTTGATCATTTGATTCACTTTCATCCTCACCACTGTTTTCCTCCTCCTCTGATAGAGAGGTGCTCAGTTTAGAGGGCGGCTTGTCCTCAAATAGAGATTTCATAACACGACTTCGCCCTACTAAATCTAAAAAGTAAATTAAATGTCGAAGTAAATATTATTCAAATATCACACAATGTACTAACAATGTGACCATCAATCTAACTTTTAATCCAGGCCTATTTCCTTTTAGATCATCTATACTAGTTCTCTCAGTCTACCTACATAATTATAAGATCATTACTCTACAATCTACATACTATTCATTTCCTTATACCCCCTAGAGTCAATAAAGCATGAGTTTAAGGTAACTACTCATCTTTGCAACATGCATAACAAAACCTCTAAGTATATACAGACATGGAACCGTGTGTATAGAGCTTACCAGTATGGTGATTAGTCAATGAGAGCGGGTCATATGCATAGTCTTTAGATGAGACTGTTCCACACGTGGAAGCACAAGACAGGCGCTTCATAGAGTGAAACTTATTATATTCACGTAGTGGACCACAGGCTACCGAGTTGCTAGAAGACGGGAGACTGCTTAACCGAGACCCAAACAATGTTTCCCAACATCCTTTGGGCCTTTGGCAATGAGGATCAGCTGCTTTCTTCCATTTCCTAACTCTGCGCCGAAACTTGAAGATGGCAAACATGAAAATTGCCAGAAGAAGAATGCCAAGAACTCCAGAGAGAACACCTATCACAATTCCATTCATTTCAGCTGCAAAACAAAAACGTATAGTTTATTATCCTCATTATAGCTCATATTATACTATATTCATCATTTTACTTATAGCTATACTTTTGAAGTAAGTTAGAGCTGTGATCCATGCATAAAACCACAAGCACAAATGATGTTTTTCTGTAAAGCAACAAATCTATGTTAATGCTTTTGTTTAATCATGAAGACATATTTCTACTTAGAAAGTAGATCTAGCACTAACTAAGTAAAGATGTACTTCTATTTAGGAAGCAGATCTAGTATTAACTAAGTAAAGGTGTAATTCTATTTAGAAAGCAGATCTAATATTAACTAAGTATGGATACACCAGACGCAGGAGTACCTCGGATGTGTCAACTTACTCTCAACATCACACACTGTGTCACACATGATTCCTCTGTAAGGGTGAACACATTCACAGTGAAAGTGAATGAAGTGGCTCACTTCCTGGCCCTCTCCTCCCTCAATGCACACACCACCATTCAGACATGGCTTGGCGTCGCATGTGATAACTAGAAAGAAGGAAGGCCGTATAAGATACATTATGATACAGTAAAAACAAGGACCGAACCAGCTTTTCAGCATAAAAATTTCACTTTAATAATACCTTTTTCATAAGAAAACCCGCATTTGTTTAAAGTTTCCATATTTATGAGAACCCCGAATAGAATATATGTTCAAGTAGCTTAAGCACTGTGCCCATCACCATGCTTTCAACATGGTTTTGAGATTTCTGTTTGGAGCACAAAAGCAATTATGACCTGATGCCTTTCCTGACATTACCAATGGGCCTGCAAGTATTTGTATCCATGGCACCTGCACTGACTGGGCCAGTATTTTAGACCATGACTGCACCTTGTTTTCTAACAAGACATAAGCATACATGTCTTATTCAACTTATTCCTATATTCATCTATTACCTGATTTGCCCATGTCGTTATGGTCTGAGTTCAAGTGCTCTACACCTCCACCATTCTCCACATCATCTGAGAGTTGATGAACTGGAGCAGGTAGAATAGGATTGCACAGTGAATTGTTACATGACCGAGTCTCAGTTGAGTGTCCCTCACAACCATCTACAGGAGTATGACAACAAAACACTCTCTTTGTGTTATACATAATGTATGGCAGTAAGTACAGCATAAATATTCTATCAACTAATGTTACTATAAACTATAAGCATACATAATATCAAACAGTATTACAACATTGAGGTTTAATTATCAAGTAGCTGAACTAAATATAAACAAATAATTTTAGACTTTAATACATTTTTTTCCCAAAGAGCAGCACCTAAACAGCTACATTAGAAGGAGATAACTTATAAAGCTTGCTTGGAACTGCAATTAAACCTGATACATTAACACCTTAAAACCCAAAATAACTCCTAAATGATCTTTATCCAAGTGTTTGTTTGACTAACACATGAAACTTTCATATTACTATTAACTGAATTTGTATTCATATATCGACCAGTGTACGGTGAAATACAAAATAGAATTTCTCAAGTGCTAAATATAATAAGCATTGTCTAATAAGTAATTAGAATTAGAAACCAACCAGAGCTACATTGTCGTGTTCTCGTGGAGCTGCCATCAGAACAAGATGGTTCACACCGCGACCACTCGCCCCACTCCAACCACGAATATGCTGGATAGTTTACTGCGCCATTGAATAGACAACTCCTTCTACAAGACTACAAGTATATTGAAATGTGAATGATAAACAACAGCTCAGGACGAAAAATAAATAATATTTATGGGAGTATAGATAGGGTGGGATTACAATTACGAAAAGAAAAGCTTTGTCACCACAACATAAACTCTGGAAAACAGGGATAACCCCATTAGATTATAAAAATGTCAAAATAAACCAGTGGTAAAATGAGAACAAGCTTTATGCTACGCTATTATCTATATAGCATGCACATGTAACTTACTGCAACTCCCACTCACCCGACTTTGCCAGTAGTCTCCCCCACATTGACCAGCATGTGACTGGCAGACACGAAACCTCTGAGATCTACCTATAGACTTGCAACCAAACCCATAGCATGTGCTCCATCCAGACCACACTGACCAGCCGGGTGGTAATTTAGACTTCACCTCTAATAGGATATTAAGAGAACTGAGATTTAACACATACTGAACAAACTAAACAAAATATTTCACAAATCTCAAGCATAAAGTACAGGAAACTAATCGTATGTGTTAGGATACATTGTAGAAAAAAGCTAACAGAGTCTCATCACTTGGAAAATTACAAATGAATGAATAAATAAGATTTATAATGTCTCACAAAGGTCCAATGGCAATACTAATTATTTCACTTGAAATGCATCATTTTCTGCTACCCTTTACATGAAAATTTTAGAATAGCTTTATTTAAATTATTGTAGAGCACATGTGAGTATGATCAACTTACCTTGAACAATCACACCACCTTCTTTATTAGCTTCATATCTCTTCTCCTTATTTGTCTGTTTGCTCATGTGTGAAGCTCCATTGAGTAAAGTCCGAAGTGTCAGATCGGTCTGATTTCTTAAATGCTGCAACTGAGCGTCTTGTCTCACAGCTGCTCCAACTAGATGCTCTTCTCGAGCCTCCAAGTTTCCAGTTGCTTCACCTAATCAATCAACATATTTTATTATTATGTGCATGTGCATTCGTGTATGCATGACAATAAAAAAATATTTGCCATTTGAAGAAAAACAGTAGGTCTTAAATTCCTCATCTTCAGATAAAAGCCATAATGCTTACTCAACAGTCAACTTGTGTAGCAGGAAAGTTGACCCTATAGTGCAAGTAACTCCAAAGAATTAGGAAAACAAATTCCCAAATCATAGAATACATGTGACTTGTGTGAAATATTTACTTGGCTGCAAGTTGCAGCCATCTAAATGGTTACCAGATGAATAGACAACTTAAACATTGTTTAGAATCTATAAAGCCATAAAATTAAATAGAATGTAATCCTTGCTCTTACAGCAACAAAATATGCTGTCACAGGTTCTTGTAATTTCACACTTACCTGTATATACACATAACTCGCAATAAAGTTGGCACGTTCTAATAATTACCTATATCATTAAGAATATGCTTGGAATCATGAAGATTGATAATTTCTCTTGGATTGATGGTTTGCTTTTCTGCAAAATCAATATAAAAACATACAACAAATTACAATTAAATTAAACAATCACAGTCACACTCATTATACTTACTTGATTATTAACTTTAGGAAGCAGTGCTTTGATTTTTCACATTATGACCACCATTATTACAAAATAAATTTGCAGCAAGAGTGCCAAAAACAACCATTTATAAGAACACAATGCCCATTTGAATTTATCTGAACTATGAACCTGATATAAAATTGATAATATAATTTTTCACTCTTTTACGGAATTCAGTCGCAGTCATTTTCAAAATTTTGCCTCAAACCAAGTGTATGCTAAATTTGATAAATTTTTAATTAATAAATAGGCTATAACACGCTTTAGATTTTAGCAATATTATATTTTCACCTGGCACAATGAGCATCAAAGGTTTATTTTCTTCGTGCTGGCTTTGCTTCAGCCTATCATTAAACTCTTTCTGCGCGTTGTACAGCAGCTGGAGAGTCTTGCTTTGGTCTTGTTTACTATTGGCCAGTTCATTGGTGAGCTGTGACACAGCATCTAGAAGCTTCTGCTCACTAGACTGCTGGTTGGCCTCCAGAGTGGAGATGTGTTTGCTGAAATAGTCTATCTTGTCTTTCAGGCTGCTAGCCATATCCTTCAATATAAATACTTAGCATTGTAAAACAATATTTGATACATAGCAATAAGTCGTTATTTGATACATAGCAATAAGTCAGCGTTTGATACTTAGCAATGTGTCAGTATGTGATGCCTAGCAATGTGTCAGTATTTGATACCTAGCAATGAGTCGGTATTCGATACCTAGAAATGTGTCAGTATGTGATACCTAGCAATGTGTCAGTATGTGATACCTAGAAACGTGTCAGTATGGTGTCTATAATGGCATAAGCTGACTAAAAGAACAAGATAGAGTAATTACTCACACTAGTTTACACACTGGTAGTAGAAAACAAGGAGTTAGTAATTTTCAACATAAGCAAATAATTGCATTTATTTTAAAAAGCACAAATCATTTCATGTGATGTGTTAAATATATATTTTCATGATAGCCAATTGCATGAAGTCTTACATCCACAGAATCTATTTTCTCATCAAACACATGCTCATGACCCTCAATGTCCTGATCCAAACCAGTCCAGCTTTCAATCTCATGATTGGATAGAGCTGTAGAAATAAATGCTTTTTAATAACCACAAGATGAGCAACACAAATCCAAATGCAGGTTTGTGAACAAAAAAATGGAAATGAAAAGTTCATTAGGAAGGATAAGACACCGAAAATATCTATGAAGCTTTAAGAAAAACATCCGCTGTAAACCCACTCTAAATATTTTACAAAAAGATATTTGGCGATTATGCTGATATTTTGTCACTTGTTTGATATTCGTTTATAAACTTCATTATCAAAACCCAGAAACATATTAGACATGTGATATCAATGTACCAACATACCATGTTTGCCATTATCAACCACTTGCTGAAGATTTTTTATTTGTTTAGAATTAGTATAAAGCAACTTCTCAAGTTTATTCAGTTTAGCAGAGACCACATCAGCAACTCTACCTGCAACAATTTATTTAAATTCAATAAAATATGTGAAGCACTTATTCCAAAGACTTTATAAGCTCTTCATTATATTTGCACAGATGGCATTACAGGTATAGAGATAGCAGGCACAAGAAGAAATAGAAATATTTTGAGTTGAGGGTTATTCAAAACCTTGCATCTTCTTAAAGTCAACCTCAGATTGAATGAGATGTTTAAACTTCAAAAAATAATGCTATAATACAAGATACATTGTGTAAATACGAATGCTGTTTGTTTTAAAACAAATGAAGGCTTCATAATTGAAGAGACTAAAAAATTAACTAAACTCCCTATAGTTGAATATAACAGAGCGTATTGATGTTTTACTGCTGCAGTTTGCAATTAAGATAGTGACTTTCAAAGTGTTTATTATTAAAATAATCTAACAACCAGTATAAATTTTCTGTAAAGTTGGCACTGCAAAGCTGTACTGTATTATATTTTGCACAAAATATGCACCCAGAATTCCAGTGTAAAAATAAATGATATAGTAGAAATAAAGCTTATGTTAAAGAAACAAGAATATGACTAAAACTTTGTATGCTGTTATAAACCTTGAGATAGTTTTTGACTTTTGATGCCGTTTCTTTGAGCCTCAGCCACATCTTCAACATGTAGCTGCACTTGCTTCAACACATCTGACAGTTGATGTAGTTCTTTATTAACTGCAACCTCTCTGTTAGTGTCTAAACTATTAACTACCACTTCATGCTGATCTTGAGTGAAGGGTGAATGTACAGCCAACAATCCCTTCTCCAGCTTCCTAGTAGTAGCTGAAAATGGCGAAATTCTATTAATTTTACAAAATAATTCAATGTTGGCAAAGGATGCACAGAGAAATGCATTGAAGCATATATAACTTTACATGAAAATTCTGCAAAGTACACAAAACTGACAAGAGAAACAACATTATTAACGTAATTTTTTTAACAATATTAATAATTCACACCAGTTAAAGATTCATTCCTGCTTGCTTTGTTAAACAAATCTCTAGCATACAAGTATAGCAACATCTTACAACAGTAAGATATGATGTAGCTGCCTCACAACTTTATTTAGTTGTGGAAATGTCAAGATTTTTTCAATAAATTCAGCAGAGCTACAAACTGTATACCCTTGTTTTGATAATAAAATTAACTTCCATTAGGTTCCTAGATATTAAAAATGCTGCTGAAAATTAATTTCACAGAATTGTCATGGAATTAATTTTTCAAAGAATTGAGATACTTGGTTCAACATAAAAAGTAAACAACTTTTATGATGCTAAAAATTGTTTTGTGTAACCATGAAACTAAGAGTAGCTATAATTTCCAGTTACAAAGAAGTTACTAAAGAAGTCAATTTTTAGAATCTAAGTAATTTTTACAAAAAATTTCGGTGGAGAGTTTTCCTAACAATAAAATGCAATTGTGATAATAGCTTATCTAACATGGTCAAACTATAAAACGTTTCTATTTTCATAACTGTGTTTTTTCTCAGTTTGAAAATATTTATGGATCACTTTATTTTATTAGTACACACTAAATATTTTTACTTTTTACCTATTTTATACAATTTTAGCTGCCAATATGAGTATATCTGTTTTTTCGCCTAAAACTAATGTTAACTGTAAATAAAACCAAAATAGATAGTTTTTGACATTTGCTATATTTTTTGCATGTCAAAAAACATAGGCTACTAGAATAATTTTACATCATGATCAGTGAACTATATTTATCAAAATCTGAAAAATTTTGTAAAATACATTTCATAGTCTACGGATAGTGCAGTTTTTAATCTTTCAAATGATATACAAACTATATCAATTTTTTCATCTAGTAACCATAATATAAGATAAATGTCTTTTAAAAATAGTTTGGCACTTTTCGAAATATCATTTTGATTTGAAAATATGATAATATTGCACTTTATTACTTCATAATCTTTCTCAAATGTTTTTCTATACATATTAGAAATCAGCATACAGAATACTACCAAATGTCATATTTTTAAATATTTGGGACTCGAAAGTTGAATTGTTGGTTTCCAGTGTGTACTAAATAAAATAAAGTGGCCCTTATCTGTGTTTGGATAGAACAATTCCAATTATATCTTGTTAATAAATTATCTATATAATTTATTTTAAATAAAAATTCACAACACTAGTGATGGCATAATAGACTTGTATAATTTAAAAGTACTTGATAATAACATGAAAGAGATATATAATTTTGTAAATAATGTGAACTATAACATACATACCAGGGATTGGAGTAGGATCAAAATGGCCATCATGTTGTGGATAATAACTAATAGTTGGCCCGTCACTGTGTTCAACACTATGATCATTCATATACTCCAAGAGCTTATCTTCTACGAATATATAATATAAGCCAGATTAATATATAACTATCAGTAATACTCAAGGAATGAGGATGATGCAAAATTTCAACCGAACAGCATAATCACTATTTAAGAATTTAGGAATTTGAAAGTTTTATCTTCACATATCTTTAGACTAGTCACTCATAACACTGATCAAATAAAATAACTATTTAATACCTTACCGTCTAAATTGTAATCATTATTCTAAAATGAATGGTGTAGAGCAGTTAATAGCTTTAAAAGCAAAACTTTTAAATAGCAACACAAAATAAAGGCGCTTTCGAATTCCCTACGCCTAGGGGTAACTGTTGGCCCTACTCGATGACCATTCGGTAACCACCACGCGTAGGGCGCAATTATTAGAGCATTTACAAAATTACAAAATAAACAGTTTGACTATCACAGTTCGGAGAAGCATTGACAGCTGTAGTTCAGCCCCTGCAGCTAATAATAGGCTCTCTGAGTAAGGTGAAACTATAGTAAGGCAGCATTTAAAATCATAGTAAAACTGATATTTTTGACAGAATATATTTCATGAATAGCAGGATTATCCTACCTCATCAAAAAACTTTGACAAA
Organism: Bugula neritina; assembly: GCA_964035545.1. Lineage (NCBI taxonomy): Eukaryota > Metazoa > Bryozoa > Gymnolaemata > Cheilostomatida > Bugulidae > Bugula > Bugula neritina. Next base: position 11,099,277 of record OZ037768.1, on the reverse strand, counting down.
GCTTGGTTGAGTTGGTAGTCTTCATAACCATGTGGGTTATACATATTGTCTTTACTAGTTTCACCTTTCACTAACACAGACTAAAAAGCATCCATATCACATTGAAAATAAAAGTTTTACATAGCTACTACCTTATTTAACTAATTTTAATTATCAAACATACTTCTATGACTATTTTAAAAAATAAATACAGTAATCATTATATTTACTAATAAAAATTAAGCAAAAACAATATAAATTGATTATTTCATTTTTGAATTCAACCATCTGAAAACAATTGTAATTTTTGATTGCCTAGTAATAACAAATTACAATGATTATATTACAGCGATTTACTCGAATAGTTACTAAACATGTAATCCTTGTAATTGTAGAGTAGCGAATGATACAATGTATGGTTCAATAGAAATATCAGAATGAATATCAAAAAACTCAAGACACCAAAATTCATAAGCATGATGTTGAATTAATAATAAAAGTTCTAATTGAGCTGCTCCAGCCAAACATTCTATCAATGATAGATTTTGTCCATTATACTTTTCATCAGATTGTAAGGTGAGACAAGCTAATAAAATATATGGGTTTACAAAACACATGATGCAATCAGGTTTCTTGGGCAGAAAACTTCAGAAACTAAGCTTATGTTGCTTGAAAATCGTTGACTTCACAATCCTCATAGTGATATGTAAAAACAGCTTGGCTTGACTTAATCATCAGTCTGCTTACTCAAAACCATGACTCTGCTGACAGTTGCTAGTTTCTTTACATAACAAAGAATAAAAAGTCTGCTTGATAAATATATTATGTACAATACTAACTTTATAGGCTAGAGGTGGCTTTGCTGTTTTATTTGCAGGAACTGTAGTTAGTTTCAGAGACTTTTTACTGGTCAACAGAGGATGTGGTGAAAGTTTATCACCAATAATCTGTCAATAAATAACTGACATTAATTAAGAATCAATCAGCATCCAACTGAATGAATATTAGATTAAAAAACTTGCTTACAACTGAATTTGAAGCCTTCTGTTTCTGTTGTATCACCTGCCAGTCAGATCTCCTTTGACCATTTGTAACAGTTCTATTAGCAGTCTTACCAGATCCTGGAAGACATGAATGAACTCATGATAATATCAGTAATGCTAAACCTTTAATAATCACTAGTTTATTAAATACTTGGAAGTTTGAAAACATTACTAAATTTGATAACTAGTAAACTTACCTTGCTTGGTAAAAACACCATTAGGTATCTTCTTTGGGGAGTTCGCTACTCCGCGATTCATCAGCCATGCAATGGGTTGAGTATTTTGAACAGTAGTTGAAGAAACCAAGAGTTGAGTAACGTTGTGCACGTTCTGAAAGGGAACAAAATATATTGGGTATAATACAAATAACAAACTGAAAAACAAACAAAGAATGCAGAATTTTCACAGTAAGTAGGTGAATATTACATTACCCAACACAGATTTGATTGCAAATATGAAAATGCAAAAGCACTAATAACAATATTCTACATGAAATAATTACCAAACATTAATGCCTACATTTTACTATAGAATGACACAAGAAAATACAAAATAAGCATATGCTTGTTTAGGTTAACAAAGGAAAGTGACTTAAATATGATGTAATATGAGACAAGAATGTTCAATAATTCAAGCATATTATTCATTATGGTCTAAATGCTCTAAATAAAGCTTTAACAATAATATTATTAGAAAGTTATCGTCTAAAGCTGAAAATGTGTTATTTTAAAAATTAACTTGTGATACCTTAACTCGGTGATTTAAGATCCATTGCACACTTTTGGTAGAAAAAATCACTTCAGATGCACCAAGACCTCCTATTCCGACATTCCTTATAGCAGGTTTAGTGACAAACCTATGGAGATGTAACCACTCGTCACTTTCCTTATCAGGAATATTTTTGTATTCCACTGTAATAAAAAATACTTAATAGAAGTACACAAATGGCCAGCGTCATCATATTATAAAATTAATAGAAATCATCATCATGGTCTCAATATAAGATTTTGGTTTTGCTGGTAGAAATTCATTTTGATTTCAATGTTACACAATTCTAAAAGTATGAGGAGGCTTTTTAAAGTCACTTTGAAAAAAACCGTAGACATCTCAATTTCAAAGCAATGAATGAGATGAAAAAGCAAATTGATTAAGAAAAAAATAGGCTACACCATTGCATACTCTACTTTTTAGTAATTTACTCTAACAGATTGGCCATCACCAGGAAGCTCTCAAAAATTTGTTAAACAAGCATGTCTAAAATAAGGTTCATTAGAATAATACACTTACTTTTTCGTTGAAGAAGATAAAAAAGAATTTACCAATACACAACTAGATCACATATCTATAGCCATCAATGATCCATAACTACAAGTAAAGCAGCTATTATATTGCTAAGGATAAGCAAAAAATGACACAAAAATGCTATGAATAGAAAAAAACTGTCAACAAGAAAGGTGGTGTTCATAATAACAAGCCAAAACTTCGACTGAGAATACCTTTTAGTGCTGTGTATGCAACAATGTATCGTCAAAGCAAAGTATGTAATATAATATTGAGAGCATTCACAAAGAACCTTGTAAGGAAAATTTATTTTTATATTAAATTAAGACTAAAAATAATTAATACGTTACCAGTTCACATCATAGTGCTGTTTAATAACAGAACTACTATTGATAAGGACATCATGCTACACAATAGACAACTCTGATTGTTGAAACACAATGCTTGTGACACAAGAGTGAAATATTTACACAAAGTGCATCACTATATATCTCAATCTGTGTACAGTAGCTGTTTCGGGATTTGCCCCCTCATCAGCACAAAACAGAGTACCAGGGCCCACACCTTCGCAATAGTAGAAACTTATGTTTTTACTAAAGCATATTTATATAACTGCTATATTTCTTAATGTTTCTGATGATGCTACGGTAGTTTGTTATACTACTGTCGAAAGACTACAGAGTTAATAAAGATTTTCCAGTATTGAGCAGTTGCTAAAGTTATTTCTGTAGTTGTATAACCTTGAAGGTTTCATAATAAATTATTTCTGTAACTTAAAATTGATAACAATTAAATTTAATATTTAAATTTATTAAATTGTAATTATTATTCATTTCAAAGCAGATTAAAAAACTGAACTAAATTCAACATTGCCTTGTTTACACACACATGCACGCACGCACGTACCACACACACAAACCACACCACACAGCTACACACGTATAATAGACATAATGTTAATATTACTATTAGTATTCGTAACTATAAGTATTAGTATACCTAAGCTATAACTATAACTACCAGTATGAGTATCACTATGAGACAGTAACTCACTCAGTACCGGTACAAGTATCAATACCATGTTTGCTCTTAGTATTCGTATTATTATTATTAGATTTACTTTTACCGTCACTATCGCTATGACTATTGGCATTACTATTAGTATTACTATTAGCATTAGTACACCATTGGCATTTACTTAATACTATTTATACTTATACTTAGTCGAAGACCTTAATTATAATAATAAATCATTATAAATTTAATCTTTTGACTTAATTATTTAGTATTTAGTTTTAAGTAAATGAATAAACTTAACATTATCAATTCAAAGTAACAACCAAATTCAATACTTATACATAATAATACATCAGTCATTCGAAATCAGTGTCACGGTCCGTAAACATGACGATAATCACTATAATGTCAATGATAATCATAATGATAATGATTATCATTATGATAATATTAATTGTCGCCATTATAATTATGATAATGACAGCTTTAAATTTAAATTGGCTTGGTGATGAAATTAAAGTGATATGTTCAGACAACTAAAACCGGTGAAGGAATAGTCAACTTTTCCAGTGATGAAATAATGTACTTAAATCACCATGCTTTACTCACGTGTTATTAGTAATGTGACAGTTGCGTAGCGCTTTCGACGTCATTAGGGAAGGCTAGCTTGCCTAATCAAATTCTTTTTTAAATCATATGTGGCCAATCGGACTTGATATCCTGTCACCATATTGCACCGGCTTTTTCCACCTCAGTCTCTACCCATTGGCATTGCTAATCTAAATATTGCGGTAAGGTTTGTCATTCACAACAATTAATATTATGATAGTTTTTATCCATTTTTTCTTTTATATGTATTTCTAGTTATTGTGACAAATTTTTGACTGTGATGTTGGTATAAATGTGTTTCTATGTTAAGAACGAACTCAAATTGGGAATACAAGTTGAAGTACAATTCGATTTCCACGAAGTCGAACGGCAGAGTCTCAGTCTGAGTCACAGTCATTGATGATCGGTATCAGTGTGAGCATCACACTCAAGACAGCGGACACTCAAACTGTGACCCTGACTGAGACCCACTCTAATACTAATAGTAATACTCAAATAGTAATGGACTTTCAGTTTTAACTTTCAGTTTTACTTGTAAGAGATAATCAATATCATAATCATAATGATAATGATATTATAATTAGTATTACTAAAAGTAAACACTAATAGTAATAGTAACTCTAGCTGTAAATTTAAGTAGGTAACAGTAATTGTAAGCATTATAAATTTGACTATGAAGTGTTAGTATGAGTAGGAATAAAACAGAAAATTTGAAATTAATACTAAGTAGTAATCAGTAATCGAGGTGAGTTATCAGTAATGGCAATCACAATAATTCATTGGCAATGCCAATGATTCACCCAGTGAGCAATATTATAAATATAATATTAATAGTACTAAGTCTAATAGTAATAGTAAGACTAGGTGTAACTCACTAACTGAAGCTGCAATACCAATACCACATCTGGATCTATGACTACTGTTTGAAAATCTCAGTGACTCGCTCAATAGTTTAATAATAATTGAGAGTAAGTAAATATTTAGTAAATTTAAATATGAATATTATTATGATGGTGATGAGCGTATCTAAAGCAATAAATTTTAAGATGATAATATTCATTTTGATAACATTTGTTTGTAGTATTATTTATTTATTGGCAGTTGCTCTGAAATACTCTTGGTTTGACTTTAGCGTCTCATTTTAATCGTAGCTTCATACTCATAGCATTTATAATTTATAATCCTATGAAAATAATCATCATTATGGTATCGTCATATGTGTAACATGGAGGATTATTAGTATGAGTATCACTATAAGTATTATCATGTGTCTTGATTAGCTTAATTTTTTACAAATCAGGATTTTCTAAAATTCTGTTTTGATTTTGCAATGTTTTTAACTTCTACTAGTGGTTTAGTCTGTATAAACATTATTATTGCTGCTTCCCAAAATATCATTTTAGGATAAGTTGTAAGTATTGGTGTTCAATTTAATTTAATTGTTCCTATAGGTTTAAGTATTTGCTGGAACCACTTTAGTGCGAGTATATGTTGAAAATTTAAACAATACTGCATTGACTTAGACTATGTAATAATATAGTAATATCATTAAGATATTCGTAGTAAAATTGGCTAGATTTGGGTAAACTAGTGAAGAAACAATGAAGATCTATAAGAATAAAATTACTTGTGCTAGTGTCGTGGTGCTATATGCTATGGTATTCTACTTTAATTTAAACAAAGGGATTGTTGAAAATTTAGATAGCTATATTGGTATAGTTCTAAGGTAACACTGGCAAACCATGATAGTAAATATGCTCAAGAAAAGCTTTTGTCTGCTAAGTGCTGCTTGTAATTAACCTGTGTGTGCATAGCAATAAAAATAATTTTTCTTGTAGAAAATTTCTACTTTTTGTGGAGTTGGTTGCTGAACACATCTGTGATAATCCCCAGTCTTTCTGTCCTCGTCTAAGTTTCTAGGATAGGCTCCATAAATAGTTTTCATAAACCTGCAAGTCATACACATGAAAATGTTTTGCCTTGAAAATCCTTGCACTTTCAAATTGGGTTGATTCATGAAATAATGTTATTATTATAAAGCTTCAAATTTTTTACATACATTGTAAAAATATATTATACAATATTAAAACACCAAAAAGTTGTTCAATCTTACAGATGCACTTTTCCAATCTTCTCTCACGACATTTTTCTGTAATACATGTCATATCCTAGTAGATTCTGTAAATGTCAAGCATTGTAAGAATGTTTTAGATGGTAAACACTTTTTGGGTGGCATATTTTTGCATACAAATAATTTCCTTTTCTGTCTGTTTTAGAAAATGTATCGATCATTCATAGAAAAGTTCAAATCCAATGCTGAGCTCAATGCTCAATGCCAAAGCACAACCTCGCCATCATCTAGGCAAATTTCAGCTGCTGGTAAGGCATTCACTTGTACTCGATAATGTTGCTAACACAAGTGTATATAAAATGGGCTTTTTAAAACTTTTTTTCATTGTGTCCATTTTAATGCTTTGCAAACTGTCATCTAGTTTATAAACAAAGTGCCAAAACTGTGGAATTGGAATTCTATTATGAGACTACCTTATGCTATTTTATTAAAAGATGGAAATCTGTCCTGCTGTAAAAGGTTCTCCTATATGTTGGCATCTGGATATCTTGGATCTTCTCATTTATATTGCATTTATTTGTTTTGTAGATGCTAGTAGTCAAAACAGTTGTGAGTTTGGAAGCGCTACATACTATGCCTACTGTGGGTTTGGTGGTATGTTGAGTTGTGGTCTCACACACACAGCCATCGTCCCATTGGATTTGATCAAGTGTCGTCTTCAAGTAGACGGTGCAAAATATAAAAACATTTTTACTGGATTTAAAATCACCGTCGCTGAAGAAGGAGTTAGAGGTAAGAATGTTTTACGCATTTCTGCTCTGCTACCCAATGGTAAATTTTTTATTGGTACTATTGAAGTAATTCCATACTTTTTAACTGTCACAAAGTTTGCCATTTTATTTCATACTGGTTGAATTTTTTGCCACAGGATTGGCTAAAGGATGGGCACCTACTCTTATTGGCTACTCCATGCAAGGAATTTGTAAATTTGGATTCTATGAAGGATTTAAGATCTTCTATGGCAACCTAATAGGAGAGGTATGGTCTAGTTTCGTAGCACTGGAAACCTAATTAATTGTCGCTCTATGCTGTGACACTTTTACTAGTATTTCATACATAGTACTTGTGCCAAAGAAACTCAGATTTGTAGGTGGGGTGACTCTCGATAAACCCCATTAATTTCAATATTTGTATTCTCTAACACTCAAATGCTACTCCTGCTTGCTTCTCTAGGAGAAGTCCTACCTCTACAGGACCTCTCTCTACCTGGTCGCTAGTGCCAGTGCCGAGTTCTTCGCAGACATAGCTCTGTGCCCCATGGAGGCAGTCAAGGTGAGAATTCAGACCAAACCTGGTTGGGCCACCACTCTGCGCGAAGGTCTGCCTACCATTGTGAAGGAAGAAGGCATTGGAGGTTAGTCAATGTCATATTCAGTATCAGTTCTGTTTTATTACTTTCTCTTCCGTTGTTGTGTTGCGGTGAAAATACTGTAAGCCATTTATATGTAGGTCTGTACAAGGGGTTGGTGCCTCTCTGGGCTAGACAGATTCCATACACAATGATGAAGTTTGCTTGTTTCGAAAGAACAGTAGAGGCTCTGTACAAGCATGTTGTACCAAAGCCCAGAGCTGAATGCTCCAAGGGTGAACAGCTCGGTGTAACATTCACTGCTGGATACATTGCCGGTGTGTTCTGTGCCATTGTATCTCACCCCGCAGACACTATTGTGTCTAAACTCAACCAAGACAAGGGAAGTAACTTTGTCTCAGCTGCAAGAGCTCTGGGATTCAAAGGTTAGTAAAACGTCACGTTGCTAAATTATTCTATTCAAATTTTCAGTCATTTAGAATTACTATATTTCATGTACTGTGGCTGCTGGTTAATGTATTGTATGGTTGCTTTTTTGTTTGTAGCCATGTGGAAGGGTTTGGGTGCCCGTATTATTATGATTGGTACATTGACTGCTCTCCAATGGTTCATCTATGACACTGTCAAGGTCGTATGCCGTCTGCCACGCCCACCTCCACCAGAGATGCCTGCAAGTCTCAAAGCCAAGCTGCAAAATCAGTCATAGGCTTAGCTCAGAAGTGCTAGAACTTTATGAAGTATATTAGGAAATTGATGTGTTACAACTAAGAGAGCAATTCCTTCTAAGTTTCATTGTATGTCAATAACTAATAACTACTGTATTCAATGTTTCCTTTTTGATAAAGATGCGTTACACTTAATATTGTGCTTATTTATTTGGAACAAGTTCCAAAATAAGTTTCATTTTATTTTTATCACTAGCTGGCAGACTTGCTAGCCATGAAGTTGTTCATTATTGTACCATCTAAGGTTTAATATGCCGAGGTATTGTATGCAGTTTGTGACTTTAAGTAGTTTTTTAAGGAAAATATTTTTGTGTTTTTGACTTCAAAAAATATACCACGGTCTCCACACTTCATACCTGTTTTATGTTTCTGAACTTCATTATCACATTTTTCATTCCAATTAGGAAATATTATCATCAGCTAGAATTTTATCTCAACTATGGATAGCAATGTCATAATGTTGCAGCTAATGCTATATTATGTTGGCCACTATTGCATGCTAATACACTAAAAGAAAACTAATAAAAAAACTCGCGCAAGTTTATAGTCACCATCCCTGTGAGAAAACCCCTGGTGGAAGGGGTTTTTGTTAACACGGGCCAAGGACTTATTCAGATGAGGCACAGGAACAATTATGGCTGGATGCTCCTAGCATCACTAATGGCCTTTGTCGGAGCTTGAGTCCATTACTTCGTGCTTACTAGGCAAGTGTTCTAACCCCTAGACCCGCTGCTCCCCTCTAAAAAACCTAATGGTCGACCAAGATTAGTCGGATAATTTAGCTGTTTATTTATAAACTGGAAACATTCAATGAAATTTGCAGAATTATGTGAATTTCTGTTAAAATACACCATGCATTCCGCTACTCATAAACCACAGGGCAACAGCCATGCTGTCATTTCATGCTTCTACTTTCTCTGAAGGTAACCGAACTTAACAAAGCATAAGGAGTTGTCGTCTACCGCGGTAACTTACCGAAGGTCATGACCAGTCTCGTTGCTTAGCAATTGGACGCCAAGTAGCAGTTTCTTTTTAATGCGAATAATACTAAACAATAGAGCATGCAGTAGAATGACAGGATTAGTGCTTGAGCATGTGTATTAGTAACAGCTCTTTATTCAATCCATGCATGCGAGATAAAGTAATTGTTATTGTAACTTCTATAAACTGCTTAATAACTAATTTGCATAGCATTTTCAATAAACTAAACTATTGACTTCAGGCGACTTCCTTCGTGCAGTAGTAAAATATACTGATCGTTGAAACTTTATCTGACGGCCAATTGGTAAGTAACCTGCGCCTAAATTTGTTGATGCTATGAAGAATATAATTAAATAGCATTTGTGAGTGAGCTTTTTAAAATTGATAATTTTTGTTTTCATAATATATTAGTTGCCCAAACTATTATTATGAGTATTATGACCATTCATGTGCTCAAAATACTCTATGCCACCTTAAACACATGTTAGAATTGTTAACATCATTTACGATTTCAATAGTACAACTGCAAAAATTCTCATATAAACTATTCAATAGCTTAAAAACCTTAGTTACTTAATATCTGTTTGTGATTTCATATATCCTAATTCTTATCCTACTCAATGTATGGTATCAAGCAGAATTGACTTAACTAGGATCAATGAGGTGTTATATACAGCATATTTTTTGTAATAACTAAAGTAGCCTGCACTTTAAATTTTGCACCAAATCAGATGTATAAAATTAAAGAACATTTGTAACAGATTTTTGATTGTCTCAAATGAATGATAAAGATTAACATTTAGTTATATTATGTTCTCAATCTGCATGGTGCTATTTGAATGTTTGATTTACACCAATTCAGTTCAATAGGGCAGCAGGTTTATGCAACCAAAACTGTTGCATGTTAGATTGCTGCCATTTATCAGCTTCTGCAAACATTGCTTGTTCCACTAGCCAGCTCTACAACAAACTAATTAAAAAGTCAGCAAACAATACAATGCAATATTTGCATGTCCCAGAGTGTGTTTAACCTCTATTCTTTCTACAAATTAACAACTGGTTTCATTTACAAAAGAAACGTTCTCTTTAGTATTCTGTGTAAATGACATACTAAACTAGTATTACATATCAGTGTCAATTAGCTCAAAAAGCTATGAAATATATATGTGTTCAATAGATGAAGATCATGACGATTCTTAACTGTTTTGCTGCTTTGCTCAATTTTGATTGTTTTACTAATATAGCATTATAATATTTATTATGTCTAAATTATGAATGATGATAATTTAGCGTGTAAAGTTTGATGCATGCATGGAGCTACCACAGACTACATCCATACCTATAGAGCCACTACCAGTGGATTCTGAAGGGAGTAAAGAGTCAATTGTTCAACAGTTTAATGAGGAAAACCCTGAAGATTCTATAGATAGGTGAGAATTGGGTTTCAAAGTACAAAATGCCCATGATTTTTTCAAGTATATATATTACATTGAGACCTCTGCGTCTATGAAGTTCTAATTAATTTCTCATGCAAAACATTTCTGAAAGGGTTAGAGTTTTGTAATACAACAAGGACTACACATAGCACAACGAGAACAATAATAAAAGATCTATTGATTTTATAGAAAATATGGTATAATTGAAATAATGGTCAAGGGACTTGGTAAATTAAATGTGTAGTATGAGTATATCTACATGTGTTACATTGTATAATAATGTTGCTACTTGTAAAGCAATCATTATTAAGTTACCTAGAAGTAGATGTTAGATTGTTTCTGAAGGCAATAAACTTTCACTCAATGCAGTTAACAGCTACTTACTATTGTGCAGTATACATGAAGTGGTATGTGGTAACAGATTAGTGATAATTGTTATGTATGTTGCTGATAAGTTGAATTAAAGGAATGGTTGGTCAGTTGGCTAATCAGTCAAAGAAAAATCAAAGGACACTGTATGTTGTATAGTATGATGCTTAAACTAACACAACTATTGGGACTTAAACTTTCTATAATTGATTGTGATATTATTGATTATTAATTAATATAAAACTGGCTGAAATGATCAAAATAGTCCATATTAAAGATTATTTACGATATAACCATGTATTAATATATATTACATATTAATTATATAATATATTATATATTGATATATTAATATAACCCTTAAACATTAATGCTTTAATGTTTAAGGGTTATATAAAGCCTAGGTTAATTGCCTCTAAAATTTTACCAAAAGTTCTTAATTGCTTATTGCTTATTTATAACTTTTTCAAATTACATTTAGGCTAGCATTAGCACAACTTACAGATGAAGAGCTCAGAGAAAAATGCGAAACTATTTTAACACAAAGAATCAAGGATGGAGATAAGCAAGCTATTTTTCAGTTAGGACAACTTTATTTTGAATTGGCAAGTTTCCAACTTTGAATTTTTGCACCCATTTAGTACAGTCTGCTTCATTAATGTCTTTACAAATGTTGCATTTCCTGTTATAAGTAAGAAAAGATAGGAGTGGAAAGCTGTAGTCAGCAGTAGGGCAATATATTATTATATAAGTTTCTGTCTGCCCACAAACTAGGAAGCGAGATTTTCACTTTGAGATCACTGAGAGCTCACAACCATAATTATTATTAGTGGTGCATATTGTATGTCCTATAATAATAAGAATAATCAAATTTAGTAGAAATAGCAATAACATATTTGTTAACAGGAACACTGTTGCTAAATATACTTTTAAGCATTCCTGCGGTCACAAACTACCAAATTCTCAAATTTGAATTTGTAACTTTTGAATAAGCAACACACTTAGCTAATGCAATTAAACTCACATTTGTATAAAATTAAAAGTTGCAAAAATCGTTCAATACATTATACTAGATATCATTGCACTATTATACTTGTATGTAGATTGATGTAATGTTTGTTGTAAAAATAAAAAAAATGTAGTTGTAGTATTATAATAAATATGTTACATGATTATACTACAGCAGTAATATCTGCTACTCCTATTTGTGCTTTGCTTAGATTTTAAACTGATTAAAAAAGAAATGTAATATAGGCTAGACCAGGGGTGTCCAACCTTTTCAGAGCGAGGGCCACTGAGAGGGAATATTCCGAGGCGAGGGCCACATTGTAAGATTTAGCTTGAGCTGGGGGCCACAGCATCACTATTTTTCAAATTACTTTATTTCAAATGCTCATGAATCATTGCACAATTAGGTCCCAATAGTTACTGCAAGCTGCTTGTTTTGTAGTATGTGTAGAAAAAAGACATTTAAAGGTGGTTTTCACTCTAATTCATGTATACATATGAAAACTAATATTAGCTTTATGCCTTCGAGGACCACATAAATGTAGGCTGGGGGGGCCACATCCAGCCCTAGAGCCACCTGTTGGACAGCCCTGGGCTAGACTCTCAATGCCCTTATTGCTGAAATTAATGTACCGAGTATTATTCAAACAGAAAACAATTACATGATAATAGTAATTAAAATTGAAAGTTAATAAACTTATTTATAACTTTAGAACACTATTACTTTATTAATAATAACCAAAAAAATTGTATTATCTTATTTAGGAGAAGTTTGATAAAGCATTAAAATACTTTGAGAAAGCACCTGAGACAGATATGCAGTCCAAGTACCAAATGGCAGTGATGTACTTTGATGGAATAGGTTTAGCCAAACCTAACTACGTAAGTTACATGCATCAGTTAAAATATGCAGTTTATTATTATATATGCTTTTTCTCAGAAGGTTTAAGATCAATGCAATAGTGTATAGAATTTATCAAGTTATGTAATCTCCCCTTTCAGAGAGCAATAGTGGTCTAGTGCTTAAAGCACTATCTTAGCAAACACAAGGGCAGTAGTTCGAATCCCATGAAAAGCTATCAGTGGTATTAGGAAGAGCATCCAGTCATAACTGCTTCTTTGCTACATTATATAAAAATCAAGTCCTGCCTAAAAAGACCTTTTCATCAGGCGTTCTCACAGGGATGGCACCTATAAATCTCACCCCCCCCCTTCGTGCATGAATTAGTCTTATATAATCTCCCTATCATAAATTGTGCTATAGAAACAGGCACTGGATTATATGAAAGAAGTAGCTGCCTGCAAGTTGCAGTCATGCAGACATTTGGTTCACGGTGCAGAGTATAACATTGGCAGAGCATATTTCCAGGGATATGGAGTGAGAACAGACTATCAGGAAGCTGAAAGGTCGGTTTGGGGTCATATTTCATGATCTTACTGGTTACAACTTATGTAAGCTGTATACCATGAAGAGTTAGTTAATTATTAGTCACTTGTAAATAATATTATTATGTTTCAAAATTTCACCAAAATAAAATCTAAAATTAACAAATATTGCATTTATTTTAGACAAAACTTGCTTTCAACATTTAATCAAAGCTCAATTAAAAAATTTCAATCTTGACAACATAATGCAGTTCCATCCTTAGAATGTGCCCTGCAAAAGCAAATATCGCATCACATGAGGGGGCGTTGATGATACATCTCAACACTTGGATAAGTGCAATATAATATTATCAATTTATGTCAAGGTGGTGGTTACTGGCTGCAGATGATGGAAACCCATCCTCGTGTGTTAGAGCTCAGAGTATTCTGGGAATGTTTTATTCAAGAAAGGATTCCTTGAATCTGCAAAAATCCGCTTTCTGGCATTCCGAAGCCTGTGGGAATGGAAATTTGGAATCACAAGGTTCGCATTAACTTATTTGTTACTCTGGTTTATTTTATTGTCCGGCTAGAGTCTACTGTGGATATGCTTATCACTAGTGTAAAGTTCCATTCTACACTTGCTTACCAGATTTTATTGTTCAGGTTGGAAGTTTTTACTTGCTCGTTATTATTGTGGTCATGTAAATTGTAATAAAAAATATAACCGTTATCCCAACTGCTGTTGACAAATTAGAAAAATTATATTTTTTTGATCTAAATCAGCTAATTCAATACAGTAATTTGAAACTGCCACCAATGCTATTTTTGTAAGTTCTGCATGAGTGTGCAGTAGAGAACAGTGTTTTATATACTTCTATCTTGTAGCATTGCCATTGTAGGTGCTCTAGGAGTCATGTATATGCATGGTATAGGAATGAAAAAGAATCTGGAGTCAGCATTTGAGTGTTTGAGTGAAGCTAGTCAGCGAGGAAATGTATATGCCATGGGCCACATGGTTGCATTTTACTATCACAGAAAACTATACACAAAGTGTGTTGACATGGCCTCAAGGTTGGTTATTATTACTTTTCATATTTATTAGCAGTATTTTAGTACGTTATCAATTGGCAATAATGCCAAATGCTTTAATGAGTAGTAATATGAGCTTTATGCCACACAGCGGCTATTAGTTTAAACCTTAGCAAATTTACCAACTTTGATTTCCAAAAGAGCATTGACCCTGCATGCACTCTGGAAAGTTAACCTTAGTATTTATCAATGCAGCTGCATGGTGCCACTTTGACCTGGGGAACTACACAGCAATGTTTTTGCTATAGTACAATGACTGGTTCCAAGCTCAACTCAGCTGTTTATGTGAATTCACAATTTCTAGGCTCATCTTTTTACAGGGCTGCACAACTCTGCAATGTTGAAGAAATTGCTACTGAAACTGAGTGTCAAGCAAACTATGTGAGAAAAGGCATAAGCATGGCGTGCTTCTACTATGCCAGATGCTTAGATAAACAACTTGGGATCAAAAACTATAAAGAATTGGCAAAACAGTATTATTCCAAGGTTGGTCAAGTCGAAAATTTTGCTATTATAACTTTGGATTGCATGCATTTAGACATTATAACAATGAAAAAACTGTAGAAATATTAAAATATTGTTTTCTAGTGCTATTATAGTTACAGCTATTATACATTTTTATGCAAACCCTTAACTTATAGATTTAATTAGCCAATTGATTAGTGCAACTGTCTGTGTATATACATGTGCATTTTTTCTTACAGAAAATTGAAGTGCATTATAGAGAACAAAATTAATTCTAATTTATAGCAGATTTGGTGTCAGAATATGCATAAACATGGATTTTAATTATTGTAATTTTTTAAAATATAATATTTTGCTACAATATTAATGGACATATTGTTATTTATGTTTTATTACAGGCATATGATTATGACCCGGATGTATGCGCATTGTTGCAGGGAATTGTCACCCATGGCAAGATATAGGCCCACTATAAAGACTCTTCTATAAACTAATGCACCTGCACTTCACTCTATGCAATACATTATATTACACTCTACTCATTTTTGTATTTCTCAACATCACTCATATATTATATCAAGAGCACTTAGCACGTGTATTTCGTATTCAAATTTTGGTATTTTAATCAAAGTCATTCGAATCTTAACACACTTATGCTTTCAGAAACTTCTCTACAAAATTGAAGCATGTTTTAACAAGTTTTGTAGGTTTTAGTCACAGTAGTATTTCCTGTTAAGCACTGTATAAAACTGCCTGTATTTATAGTTAGTAAGCTTATTCTTAGACTAATATGAATATCAAATACTGCACTGAGTTTATAATGTCACACATGCCAAGAAACAATCAAAATTGTTAGTTCAATTTCTCCTCGATACAAAATATTATTTGTTTTTTAAACTTTAAGAATTGCTTACAATTAATATTTGTAGTCACACTCAATTGCTGTAACATGTATTTTTGTTGTTCTCCTGTTTAAGCTGTTATATCATTTTCTCTCTACTTTTAAACAACGATAATACTGTAAGTTTTCTGCACCATGATTTTATGTTGCAATATATTATGCTTTACATACCAATCATTATTTTAGTTGTAATTTTAAAAGACCAAATAACCTTTTGCATAGACAAACAGCTTCATATATTCAATGGATATAACAATTTAGACACTTTTATTTACTAACAAAGGCATCGCTACTTTTGTGGCAAAAGCATTGCATCTGTTTTGGCAACACATTTTGCTATTCTTATTTATGAAATATTTTTATATAAATGCTGAATTGCTTAAAGATTTTACCGTGATTAATTGTTTCTGTATATTCTAAGATTGATATTAATTGCAATTCTAATTCAGGGTGATAAAAAAGGTGCTAGGAGGCACAATCTAAAAAAATACATTTAGGACTTTTCAGTTCAATATCATAATTTTATGTTGGTAAACATGAAACTTGCCATAAAGATATATGTGCTGGTCAGATTTAGCTATAAGTTATAATGTGAATGGTTATAAAGGTTAAAATAACTTGAGTAATCACATCCCTGTTAGGAAATGATATAACAGCTATAATTATTGTGATGGCAGGCAATGTTGCGTAAGCTAGGCAATCCAGGCAAGCTCAAACGATGAATAATGAATTGATGTTGCAGTTTTATCATGTAAACAAACTAAATAGTATATCGTTGCAATAAATCCTTGTTACATAATTAAAAGTAATTTTATAAAGTATTCAATCTGCAATTAGATGCTTTAACTATTTAATATATATATGATTTTATGAAAGATGAAGAAATAACATGTGGCCAGGTTATATGCAGCACTCATGATCTGGTACTGTAAGAGCTCAAAACTAGCTGAGCTGTCATTGTATTTGTTCATTGTTAATATCATATTAATATGTTACTCAAAATACATATAACTACAGCATTGTATGGAGTAAAAAGAATTCCCTATCGCAGAAACTTAAAAATATTATTGCTGCATAAATTAAACAGATCACTGCACTATTTTCTAAAAACACTTACTAATGGTGATTGATTCTCAATTTTTGAGAACAGAATGCAAAAAACTGCTTCTAAAAACAGATTTGAGATTAAAAAATAACCAGTGGCTACATTTGTTTTCAAATTAGGTTTTATTGTAGGTCTACTTAACAATATTTTTGGTGAAAGTCTTTATCAATAAGCCCTACTATACCCACAGGAGATCAAAGAACACTTTTCTTCTGCTAAGTTACATGTCAATTAAGTATGTAGTTTTATAATAAACAGCATACTTCACAGCATGACAAAATCAATAGACCCAGTGTGGTATTTAAGCTAGCAAGTCATCACCTTTTATTTATATCTTGTTTGTCAGCAGCTTAGTTCTGTTTGAATCATCTGCTTGGGATGGCATCATTGATAGAGTGAACAGGGAGCTTGGGAATACAAGTATGTTATATAACATAATACAATATATGATATAGTATAATACAATATATGATATAGTATAATACAATATATTATATAACATAATACAATATATGATATAGTATAATACAATATATGATATAGTATAATGCAATATATGATATAGTATAATACAATATATGATGTAGTATAATACAATATATGACATAATACAATACAATATATGATATAGTATAATAAAATATATGATATAGTATAATGCAATATATGATATAGTATAATACAATATATGATGTAGTATAATACAATATATGATATAGTATAATACAATATATTATGATATAGTATAATACAATATATGATGTAGTATAATGCAATATATGATACAGTATAATACAATATATGATATAGTATAATACAATATATGACACAGTATAATGTAATATATGATATAGTATATTGCAATATATAATATAGTATAATACACTATATGACATAATGCAATACAATATATATTATATAGTATAATACAATATATGATGAAGCACAAGTGTGATATACCTAGTCTAATACAATGCAATACTATTTGCCATAATATAATGGCATATTAGTATACTATAAGATAGTGTGATAAGATGTAGGATAGTATATAATGATATAAAATTAGTCATACTGCATTTCTTTACTTATCAAAATTTGCTTTAAATTAGCATTTTTATCAATAAAATTATCCTTTAAACATTTTATTGTTTGAATCTGATCTGTTTGTCTCTCCATGTTTTCATATTACAAGGTACTCTTATAATAACTCACTTAGTAAATAATTTGACAAATTATACAATCAAAGGTATTGTCTTTATAAGGAACATGTAGTGAGATTTTAAAGCCCTGCCTACCATGAAGAGAGTTAATATTCTGTATGATGTATTAGAGGAGTTGCAGTTGGTGATATACTTACTACCATGCAGCAAATTATTATTTTGTCATGATGAGCACTTTTTCGGAACTTTATAATACATCATCATTTTAATTCTTTAAGTATTAAACTGTGAGTAGAGTATAATGGATGTGCATAAATTTAAAACTTTTTAGCAGCTAGTTGTCTGTTTTGCTTCACATTTTGGACACTAAATATAGCCAGTGTTGCAATGTTTATATAATTCTGTTTTACAGAAGAAATCTGAACAAGTCTGAGGTCTGAATTGGAAAACGTCGCATCTACCAACTTTCTCAAGTCTATGAGATTTAGCAAAGCAAGAGAAAATGAGCAGTAGCACAGACCAAGAGCTTCAAGATATGGTTCATATGTTGAAAGACGTGCCTCATAGTAAGCTATACTTCTACATTATAGTACTTCACAGTTTGTTTTTAATTATTTAGCACTGCAGAATTTTAATTTGTAGCTTTTATACCATGTCTTTCATATTTTGTGTATTAAAAAATAAGTTTAGTGAAGTTTTCTTTCATCACATAAAACAATGTATTGATCAATCTTAGGAGTAAGAAACAATTTTACTATTAGGATTGTTACTTGAATTTTTACCTGGGCAGCTGTAGTCCTGCATGAGTAGCTGTTCTGCAATCTCTAAGCTCAATCAGTGAGCACCATCTTTTTGTTTAAGACCCCAGCGCTTTGATTATGTCATAATGTTAAGGATTTTTACTTAAATAGTAATATTTGTTAGAAAATTAATATATAGAAGCATATAGTAGACAGATTTTAATGCAGTTACTCATTTTATTTGTATATATGACAGGTATATAGCTATGGGAATCTTTTTAATGAAACCACAGCTGGCAGCTTTGTAATCAATTGTACATTTTGCGTAGAAAACTATCAATTATTGAACTATATTATTCTTTTCATAAAGCTTGGCAATTTTAATTTTAGGTTATCTATACATGCTAATAGATGCTTTGGATTCTAATGATACTGACTGGACTAAAGGAGTTGTTAGACCTTCGCTAAAAAAAGTGTGGCCTTTATTTCTAACCATATACATAATCGTGGTTGTTATTGGACTGGTTTCATCCATATGCACCTTGATTGACATCATCCATGGTAAACTGTATAAAAACAGTACAGGTGTCTATTTAATAAACATTATTGCAAACAACCTGTTAATTTTATGCGTTCAGCTCCCAATGAACTTCCTAGTTATGGTTTACAGAAACTGGATTTTTGGTGTAATTACTTGCTATATGTCCGCTGTCGTGCCTTACATCATGTTACATTGTTCTATGCTGACTTTCATCATTATGGCCGCTGACCGGTATAGAAGCATTGCACATCCAACAAAACGGCAGCTGAACGTGTCATTGTGTCTGGTAACAGTATGGGTATCATCGGTATGCGCTGCCATGCCATCAGTCACATACATTCACTATAGAGATGTGCACCATCTCCACTCCAAGCTACACAACAATGGTCTGTGTTGGAGCACGGGTGACGAGTACAGCAAAGTCATATTTGTCACTATTTTCACACTTCCGGCTGTGATAATTGCTTTCCTTTTGGTAAAAACATCTGCAGAGCTGAAAACGAAAGAGGCCTTGTGCAAACTCCATAACAGTCAATTGAATAGGAATATGGGCAGCGATAGTTTAGATGAAGATTCCATTACTGCAACAGAGATCAATGTGAAATGTAAAGACAAACGGGTGATTGAAAAGGAGAAGATAACTCAAAAGTATTTGACTTTGACGATGGGTTTGTGGATAACATGTTGGATTCCTATGAAGAT
This sequence comes from Bugula neritina, assembly GCA_964035545.1. Classification (NCBI taxonomy): domain Eukaryota; kingdom Metazoa; phylum Bryozoa; class Gymnolaemata; order Cheilostomatida; family Bugulidae; genus Bugula; species Bugula neritina. Next base: position 11,079,318 of record OZ037768.1, on the reverse strand, counting down.
ATTTGGAGTTATCAGCTCAAATACGGCTGAAACCATTGATAATGCACAGATGCTTGACATTGTGCAAATGATACTGCTACCAATTTCAGCTGTGTGTACCCTGACTACTCCCATCTGTTTTGTGTTAATGAAACAATCTCTAAAGAAGAAAGACCTTGCCTTGCGACAGGCACAGCATCACGAGATTAGTGATGATAGCAAGAGTTTGTCTTGGTGTAGAAGCAACTCCAAAATTCACGATTTTCAAAGCATAGGTTTTGAGTAGAAGTGATCAATTCTTATCTAATTAATGTGAAATGTTGAAATAACGAAATCTTTGTTTGATTTTTGGTGTATATTTTTTAAAACAGATTCTGTTAGTGAAGAATTTTATAAATTGCTTTTGATAGTTAGTAAACTACTCGAAATAGTGTATACTGTATATAAACTAGTATTTGTTAGAGCGGCTTATTGTGAGCATAAGTTAAATTATCACACGTGTATTGTTTGTCAGTGTTTACCATTTAACAACGCTATTTCAGAATTTTTGTTGTAGTCACTCAATAATTGTTGTAAAGTGAATCGATGTTTAACTTTGTGGCCATGTTTAAACCCAAAGCCCAGCCTTTTCTGAGTGGTTTGTTGTTTCACAATTATTCTATTTCAGCGACTGTGTTAGATGAGTTTGGGGGTGTTTACTAACTTGAAATTTTATTTTAAATAAACGCTATTCATGTTAATGGCAGCTCCTATAAGTATATACATACATTTATATATTCATATTTTGCATATGGAAGCACTGATTATAAATTTTACCACTCAAAAAACAATCAACATAGTTAGAAATGATATTATTATTACTCTAATAATTTCTGCATATTTCATACATGCAAATCCAATAAACACAGTAAGCACACTGTATACAAAGAAAGTACACTAACACTCATATATAATTCAATTTGTGTACAGCACCTCTGTTCAGTGCCTTCGCCTCCACAAATTAGACTATTGCCGTCAGCATATTTGAAACATATGTGTGCATCCAAGCCATAAAGTACACTTCATTCTAAGAATTTTGAATGGTGTAGCTTGTGGTATTGTCAGCATGCTATGTATAGAAATATAAAAGTGAAAATAATGTACTGTGCATACAAATACTAGGAGCTCTAATCACCTGCAAACCTGTGCGATTACAGTGCCAGTTTCTCCTTGTTCGTGATTAGCAAAATTAATACAAAATATAGAAGCTACACACATTTTTTTTTCAATTTAAAACAGGTTTGCTTGTTTATGTCATTCCACATAATTGTAAGGGCATTGCAAGAAAATTGTCCCCATTCAAGGTACTTGCATAATAAAAAAGCATTTTTCTATTTGTTATCTTTTACATGGAGCAAACTGTAAGTTACATAGAAATATGCCTTAGACAATCTGCACACACTTTAGTTGTCTTAAGACTTAACTAGCCCAATTATTACAAAAGTTGCTTTCTTGACTTTGAATGTGACAACTTAGTACCAATGCATTGTCACACTTGTTAAACAATGTACAGCAGACAAACACTGACACTACAATTGCATCAATATGACAGTAAAGCCATATTAACATTGGTCTGCCCACTCGGCAAGAAAACACGTAATATATCCTGCAGCAGTTCTTAGTCAATGGTAGAGATCTCCAACTCTTGATGAAATGAATTTAATGTTATCCTAATTGAGAGGCATTGCAGTGTTCTAGTCTCCCTTGTCTTTATTAATAATCATTTAGAGCAATTACTGTTGTTAATTAGTAACAATGTCTAGTTGACATTACACCATCTTAAAGTGACAAGCAGTCCCCAAAGAGGCTTATAATTACCTTAGTAGCGTATTATTAAAGGTAGCATGGGACTATTTAGATCTCTACTTTGACTTATCAACTCTAATGAAGCTTTAGACAGGAAAATTTGTACCAATTAAGGCACTAGTTGTATGAAATAAATGAAGAGAATAAAGCTTGAGCCTCCCATATGGCCAATTCTGCCTTGCTGCCTATCATCACATCGTAGATGTGTTATCGCTGTTTAGCTAATTATTAGTAACAAGTCACACTATATAACAGAAAGAGCAAAGGCACAACAAACATTTCCACAAAGTACCAGAATGTCGGACACAGAAACAAGTGAACTCATCAAGAGTACAGACAAGCCTAAACTCTCATTTGGCATCTCGAGTATTCTGGGAAGAAACCGACCACACAGATTGCTACCAAACTTTTGCAAAATTAGTAAACGAAGATTCAAATCTGCGTTCCAACAAATAAGACGCGATAGTGAAGATACAAGTGATGAGAGTGAAAAGGGCAAACATGGAGCAGCTAAAAATGGCAACAAGGAGCCTATGAATAAATGTCATGGAGCTGACCTGGTGGTAAGAAAATGCCAACTATTTGAAGAGACTGTTGGAGAATGTCATTCACTCAGAGAACCTGTTGTAAAATGCCATTCCTCCGATCATTTACAGGGTACTGACCTATCGAATGGGATCAATCTCAAGTCGGATACTGACATCAGAGAAAAGGAGCCCTCATGCTGTTTAGACAAAGATAGCAGCGACCAAATTAAACATACACGAGCAGCGATACCGATGGCTGTAGCAGCATCACCTTTGTCATTAATGTCAGACTATACAACACAAAACCTGCTTCTTAAATCCTTAGATAAATTTCGACCCAACACTTACAGTGAGTAATAAGTACTTTACCTTTACACTTGCATCCCGATTTAGGCAAAAAACTTGAAAAAAAATTAATCACTTTAGTTCTATTAATGATCATCTGTAGCATGTAGCTCCTAGTTAAAAAAGCAGGCTAACATCCAACCCAATAGATGAGCTAAATCTGAACTGTAATTACCATAAATTTACTAATGTATCAAACCACAGTACACAATATAAAATGAATTATATGTATAAATATAAAAAAAGAAACCCATTTAGTTATGTAGTGGTAAGCACAGTATTTCAAACCCTTAGCAGCTCAATCTTGTTTAATTATATTATATGTCGCTTATATGAAGTTTTAAAATATCCATTGCATAAGCTTATTTGTTGATGATTGAATCTTACAAGTATTGAAAACTACAGCTAATACCGGAGATTCTATGACTTGCCAGGCAAAGACCCAATTCTTGTAGTTTCCCATTCGCTGTCTAAAACCATTTGTATTTAATTCTGAAAATTTAAATATTTTTTGTATTAATGCTTCAAAAATTTAAAAATTCTACGAATTAAGGCATAATTGACTTAGAGATATTTATGCGAGTTACAATTTTAATCATAGAATATAGGAATGGTTAGATTTCACCTCTGGGTATTGAACTAGCTGCAAGCTCAGGAAAATATTTCAATACTTATTTCTACAAAATGTTTCTAACTCTAGATTTCACAATTTAACATAATTATTTGCATAACATTTGAAAGGATTCAGTTTAACATAGTGCAAGTTATAGCATATATGAATGACCAATTGGTATAAACTGGGATAATAAATATGATATATTGATACTAATTAAATGCTCAACAAGCATGTAGCAAAAATATTGAAATGCTATTTCAATATTAGCTATTTGTATCAACATTTTTCACTAACAATTTTTTAAAGCATAAATTTAGACAAATGTGCACTCATCACACTATTTAACAAACTGCTTTTAGTTTCATCAAAAAAATCAAACCTTAATTTTTGATTATTTTAGGTAATTCTATTATTATAAAAAAACTTTTTCATTCATCAGCAGGTGAATACAGGAGGGTAGGCCATCCTTATTCCAACAGAACGCCACCAAAACGGAAGAAACCAAGAACTACCTTTAACAGAGAACAAATAGCCGAGCTAGAGGCAAGATTCTTGGGACAGAAATACCTGGCATCAACAGAAAGGCTGAGACTAGCCAAGCATCTCCATTTAACAGATTCACAGGTGAAGACCTGGTTCCAGAACAGAAGAACCAAATGGAGGTTTGTTGGATTCATGGATAATGAAAAGTTAAACTTTTTTACAATATCATGCTACAGTTATACGCTGATTTGTGACTATTATTATACTTTTACAATACATGGTTTTCTGGTTACTATTTATAATCATTATAGTCATGTTAATATAAATAGTTCATTTAAAGTTGAAATAATATTTAAGATTAAGTCAAGTTCAGCAGGCATAATAAATGTTCACCAATAATAACTTAATATAAACTACACATAATCGTACATAAACTTTCCTTTTAACCAACTTTAGGCGCCAGACTGCTGAAGAGAGAGAAGCAGAGAGAAACGCTGCCACCAAGTATATACTAAAGATGCAGCAGAATGCTGCTGCAGTGCATGCTGCCAATGCTGCTGTTTTATGGCCATCACTGATTACAGCGCATGTTCCAAACCCAGTGCTATCTGCATCTGCAAGCTTACCAACATAAGCAGCACCTCACACCAACATTCTAATACATAACGCAAGGTTATTTGATACATAAATTTATTTTTATTTACAGTTCAACACCATATGTTTAAAATTAATCTTTTGTTTATTTCTGATTCCATGACTGTATTCTGATGAATAAATATGAGGTTAAAATTATAGCAATAATGAAGAACTACATATACATGCATCTAGTAACAACTCACTCTAAACTTTGAGGTACAAGACTGAAAAGGATCTGACTAATTTACGAACCAATCATTAACAAATTTGAGATCCATGTTTATAACAGGCATCATGTCACTTAAAGGATATGACATCACAACCGCTATAAAATGATATTTACTATTGGTTAACAATATAGCGAGTGCTAATAGGAAGTACCATACAAAGCACATGTTACACCGTTCGGTATAACCATGAGTATGGTATAATAAAAAATTCAACTGAAATACAATCTACTTAATGCAGCTATACACAAGGTAGTAGAGAACTGTTGTAATTATATAAAATGGTTGATCCCAGTTTGATGGCTTGTACAGAACCAATATTTTAAACAGAATAATTTATTACTCTAATTTATCTATTCTGTTACATCATCTTAAACTACCATTAATTAATATATTCCTATTATCTAGATCCCTGACAAGTAGCAACAGCACTTGTTATTCACCAATCATCTTCGTCATCATCTCCACCAGTAGTCGTACTTCTGATATTAGATTGCATTACGTCATGGATCTGTTGTCGAGGATTTTCTTCCATTTCTGTTGGCACTGCGCCAACTTGTCCAAACATCCACTCCAGATCTGTATAAAATAAATTACTGACGCTGTATAGAAAAGTTGATTTTATGCTTCTAAATATTATACTTATATATAATAATAATTAGTGATTCCATTTTCAACTGCAGACTAGACCCTGCAACAGGTTTTTATTAAATATAACTGAAACAAAAGTTGCAGAAGTTGTAAGCAGTAACCAAATAACGAAGGAAAAATTTGCCATCAACTTAAAAGTGCAAAACATTTTAGCTGCAAATTTGAGAGAATTCAAGAGTATTCTGCCAACTGAGCTTTTTGTATCATTGGAAAACTTGATGTTTATCTAATTGACATAGTGTTTAGTAGGAGACAAGGATGTGTGAAAAATATCATTATTTAACCCACCATAATACACCCAGACAGCATTTTACACCCTCTTTATAATTTATTTTTCTGATTCACATGGTGTATATTGAATCTAGTAAAACCCTAAATTATTATGAGATTAATCAATAATAGGTGACTACACATTTTAATTCAATTTACTTTTTCAATTTCCCACTCGAAAACTTCATAAAAATTGCCACTTGTATTACTGTTTAACATAATCATAAAAACACATTTTAATATATAAATGATGATGATGTTTAATGGCATATAATATGCTCCTAGTGGAATATACCGCATAACTTCACTCACTAGGTTATGTGAAACCCAGCAAACCAAATAGTACAATAATTACCTTCAACTTTACAGTTCATTCCAAATATCTCATGAGGGCCTACCCATTGCTTCTTCAAGTCACCATTTCTGCATAATCAATAAATAACTATAGTACAAAGCTGTAAACAATTACATAGTGTTACATATCTAGAGTCAGAACAAATTCTCAATAATTATTCGTTATACCATTCAATCAGCTTGATGAATGCATATTTTTATGAAGCACAGTAATGGCTGGTAACATTGAGTTAAATTATAGCTGATCATCTAGATCACAGTCCACAAAGAATTCACTCACCAGTGTACACATAATATACCAGCCAACTATTTTTATTCTATCAACAATCGCAGCTAAGTTTGATTGTTACCTCATAAACGCCTATTCATGTTTCCAGACAGGCGAGCTAAATTCTTGCACCAAGTATATATACTTATTATAAAAATAGACTCACGTGGAGTACCTTAAGTTATTGTGAAAATGAGATTAGACTTAGTATAACTTGAGGCTGAGAAGGAGACAACTCCTAGTATGCATGTATAACAGCTTCACATGAACAAGAGCTAACAACTCCAATGAGTCTGACATCAACACTGAGCAAACTAGTTATCAGCTTTGACTTAAAAACATATTTAACTCTATAACATTTGAGCTCAAGTCGTGGTCTAAGGGTTTGGGGTTTGGCTTAGTAAGCTTGAAGTCATGTGTTCAAACCCTAGTAAAGGCCATTGATGATCTTAGGAAGAGCATTCAGGTCAAAATTGCTCCTGTGCCACATCTGATAAAAGTCCTTAGTCCACTAAAAAACTTTCCCACCAGAGGTTTTTCACAGAGATAGTGACTATAAACTCACATGAGTGAACATTTTGAGCTCAGCCATTATGCAACAAAAATAAAAAACCTTAGCAACTGTCTTGGAAAGCCTAAATCACATAAAATGTTCATAACATAAAACTTAATTTTAGATCAGCTATGACTTACTCACCTATAAATGAATAAAGTAGGAACATTCTTCTCTGGATAGTTGGGTATGCACACGGATGCTCTTCCCTTCACAAACTTTGTAGTAGGAAATCTAGCAGCCAGCTGTACCAAATGTTGATTGACTAACTTACAAAGTGGTATCCTACAAATCACACAACGAATTAATTTCCACAAAATGAAAGATCTGGTAAATTGACAGCACTGTGAATAACCTTTAGTAAGAATAGTTTAAATTCATGTATGTCGGTAAGCAAACATATCCGACCTGCAAAACAGCAACACCAGCCTTTCTATAACAATTGCAATATCAATAAAAATTCTATAAAATCAAAGAGTCATAAATTCACATATCAGCAACTAAACATAAAAGTAGCTAACCCTTCACTGTAGACATGTACAATAACCCAAACATTCTCCCCAGCTTTGTTTACTTGATCTACCCAATCAGCTTTGCTAATTTCTAGGACACTACCAAATGAGCTCTTTTTCTGCTGCTCCATCATTTCCTTCATTCTCTGACGTCTAAAGCAACAGTATACAGTGAACACTAGTAACAGTATACAGTGAACAGTAAGTAACAGTATACAGTGAACAGTAAGTAACAGTATAGAGTGAACAGTAAGTAACAGTATACAGTAAACAGTAAGTAACAGTATACAGTGAACAGTAAGTAACAGTATAGAGTGAACAGTAAGTAACAGTATACAGTAAACAGTAAGTAACAGCATACAGTGAACACTAAGTAATAGTATACAGTGAACACTACGTAACAGTATACAGTGAACAGTAAGTAACAGTATACAGTGAACACTACGTAACAGTATACAGTGAACAGTAAGTAACAGTATACAGTGAACACTACGTAACAGTATACAGTGAACAGTAAGTAACAGTATACAGTGAACACTACGTAACAGTATACAGTGAACACTAAGTAACAGTATACAGTGAACACTACGTAACAGTATACAGTGAACACTAAGTAACAGCATACAGTGAACACTAAGTAATAGTATACAGTCAACACCAAGTCACTTAAAATATACTTCAACAAGTCAAGAAATAAAAAAATTTCTGATGCTTGATGAAGCTAATACTTAATTTAACATGAGCAAAACCAAATTACAGGTATCACTTACTGTGTCCATAGAATGAAGTTTGGAGTCATCACCCCAAAACTAGTCGCATCTAGAATATTCTTCTACTCTAATTATAGTTAAAATTTAGTACTTAGAAATACAATCAAAGTTTTTAACAAAGTAGACAAAATAATTAATTATAAGGTTTTTACATTCTTTTTCTATAATTAAATAAAATTTATTTTAAAATCATACCCATGTTTATTACCCTAGTATTAAATGCTTCAAAAACAAACATTCACTCACTCAAACCCATATATGTGATCCCAACAAAGAGTTTTAATTAGCACCAAAAAACAACAGTTAAAACAGCAAAATTTATTTATGAAAAGTTGAAGTGATGTAGACCCAACTTACAACAGGTATTTCAAAATTGTTGCAGTTGTATTTATGACTAAAACTAGCCGACAGAAAGCAGAATTCTCACCTATACATTTCAAACATCTTTTCGTCTTCATCATCAATTTCATCTTCCAAGTCATCAAGCTCATCCTTATTCATTTCATCATAATCTTTTCCCTTGGATCTACACAAAAATATCTGAATATCACAAACATAATTCATTACAGCATTACTTGGAAACGTACTGAAAAACTCCAGCTATTTGGTACATCATAAAGGCACTTACTTTTTTTCAATGGTATTTTCTAGCATGTTAACAATATCATCTTCGGTGATTTCTTCCTTTTCTTTGGGAGGTAAAATCCCTTTAGCTCGAAGAACATCATTCCATTCAGTATCAGCGTTAGGGTCCTAAAATACAATTTTCAGTTGATATGTGTATTATTGTATTACGAACATTGACAATTTCTGATAAACTTTAGCAATTCATAGCATTGTACAAAATATCAACAGGCGTAACCATTTTCATTAATGAATTTGTTAGAGTAACTAATAAAAATACACAAGTTGATTTGAATATAAGTATTTGCATTTCATTACGCACAGCATTTCAACATGCATTTAGAGTAAATCTTAATTATGATACGCAACTCAAGTGAACTGCCACTATTACCCTCAGTTTTTTTTACAAAGTAGGCATTAAATTAGGAGCTTTCCAGCTACCAGGATTGGGGTAATTGTATTTTGTAATTGTAATTGGTTGTAATTAATTACATTTTCTCAAGTAATTGAATGTAATTTGTAATTGATGTATATGAATGTAATTGTAATTGTAATTATTACATATCTAATGTAATCGATTTTTACTATCACTTTATAATTACAAGTCAATTACTTCAAACTTTGAAATCTTAAAAATTTCATACTTTTCCTACCATGCCTACTGTCAAATAACAAGTTCAGATTAAATCAAGGTAGTATAGTATCATTGTTGAGAACCAAGGAGGTTCACCACTGTCAAAATTGCCCCTAGTAGTTGGACCCTAGAAGTGAGATTGTATAACTTCTATGTATCCTTTGTGAGAACAAAAGTAATTGTAATTGTAATTAATTACAATACTTTTTAACTGTAATTATAATTGTAATTGACAAATTTTTATGTAATTGTAATTAATTACATTCACATGCAATTGACCCCAACCCTGCCAGCTACACAATGGTATCAACCAACACTGTGATATACTGAACAGGGTTGGGAGTAATTGTAATTGCAATTGGTTGTAATTAATTACATTTCTTCAAGTAATTAAATGTAATTGTAATTAATTATATATCTAATGTGATTGATTTTTACAATTACTTTATAATTACATGTCAATCACTTCAAATTTTTAAATCTCTAAAAATTTTATGCTTTTCCTACCATGCCTTCTGTTAAATAACAACTAAACAAGTTCAGATTAATTCAATGTAGCATTGTATAACACTATATAACACTGTTGGGAACAAAGGAGGTTCTCCACTGTCAAAATTGCCCAGGTAGTTGGATGCAGAAGTGAGATTGTATAACTTATATTTATCCCTTGTGAGAACAAAATTAATTGTAATTAATTACATTACCATGTAATTGCAATTAATTACATTACTTATTAACTGTAATTATAATTGTGACTGACAAATTTTCATGTAATTGTAATTGTAATTAATTACATTCATGTGTAATACATAGTGAGTGCGAAAAGCTAGCACAGAGAGAATATATGATGAGCCATGACCATTTATCTTTGATGATTTTCTAAAAGTTGTGTAGAATCTGCAAATTCCAAAGGAGCAAACATTGGTTTGACTAACAAGCTAAACATTCAACAGAAAGCAACATCATAACAACCTTGTCGAACTTCAACATAAACACCAACAAAGTCATCAAGGCCATGAGGTCTGATATTCTGGTACTAGATGAGTGTAATTCAGAAATGGTGATCATCAATAAAGCTATTTCTAGTGATTAATGGGTAAAAGAAAAACTTTTTTTAAAAAGACGTAACATCAGGATCTAAAATTGGAATTGACCCACAAGTGCAGAACCTCAGCAAAATATTTCCCTCATAGTAATTGGATCAATTGGGTTACATGGAAATTACAGACTGTGCAGAATCAATACCAATAGTAATTACAACTAAAGCAAAAAAATACTGAGAAAATAGCTCTGTTAAGGTCAGGGAGCAGATTGATAGAAAGTTCTATGGTTGTCTATTTTAACCTAGTCATGAGACCAAGTTGATGGTAGGCTACTAGCTTAAGCGAAAGCTGTGACACAACTAATAACAAAAACTATAACTGTAGACTTACTCCTAATATCTATGAAGCCATGCCCATTAGCGTTAGGCGGATTATTGGCATAATAATTATAATTATTATCACAATCAAGTTCAACAATATCAATATGACCACAGTTATAATAATACTAATAGTCATCATCTAAAATATCAGTTGGTGGAAATTTTAGTACTTATATTTTATAACATAAAGTTAAAAATTATAATTATTTTCAATATTATAGTCATATTGAGCGTGAACCTCAATGTGAATGTGATACTGATAGTCATAGTGCTTTAGCCTTAGGGACGGATTGGAATTTACTCTGACTAAACAAAAAACAACTTCAAAATTAAAGCAAAAAATGTAATTGCAAAAGACTAATACCTCTAACTATCACTATGGTCACTTACAGTTATATTTTCATTTTGAGTAATACTTACATTTTGAATTTCACTCAACTTCTAGTTATACAAAAAATAGATTGCACTTTTATTTTAAATTACGGTTACCTGCATGTTGGCGTTGTTGTTCAGATTTGATATTGATGTTAAAATGTATTCGTCAGATTACTTTCGGCAAAGATAAAGTTACGACCCTCCAGGTGAGTGGTGAAATAGCAAATTGTAAATATGAAAACTTCTAACAAAGAATTAGTCATAGAAGTGAAAATTACTAGGGGAATCACCCGGAAACCAAATGAATCATGCACGACTCAGCGACTACCATAGCTTGAGTATTACGCAGCGCAGCTAAGTATTGTAGTTAGAAACATTCAAAATCTTCACTAATAAAAATAAACCTTGTCGCAAAGGCTACTACATTTCCTCGGCGCGTGGAAACAGATTGACTCACACATTCCCTTTTATGGGCAAGCATTAAAATCTTTTCAGACAGTGTCGCTATCATTATGATTATATTTATTAATATTAAATTCATTATTGTAATCATTTAAATTATGACTATAGCGATTATGACAACTGTAATTAGAAAATGTTTTTAAAATGCACGTTGAAATTATTCCTAGTATTCAAAATCAATATGAATAATAAATATAATATTATTAATATTAATATAAAATTAAATATAATTATAATCATAATAATTATGATAATCATTATGATAATGATAATCATAATCATAATGATAATGGTCATGATTTATGATAATCATAATGATACAAATTGAAATAGTAGTACCAATGCAATTAAAATTGAAAACAGATGTAGCAAAAATCTAACCGCATTTTCACTTTGACTTTCACTTTGGTTTAATGATTTTTAGTCAAGGAATAAACTCTTTTTTATAATAATATTAATAATTTATTATTAATTATCATGCATTTGATTTGTAGTTTAATTTTTACTATCAAGTTCAGTATTATAAAATTTAGTATTAAAAATTGTCATGATCATGATGATAGTGATACTGATAATTATTTATTTCTATATTTAATTTTACTATAATAATTATAATGATACTTTCAATATTATAGTTGATGTTATAAAATTAAATATAAATATTTAATACTTTATTATTGGTATCATTATCAATATGATCATGAATATAATCTTTATCTAAATCATTATGACATTTTTTGATTAATAGTATGTGGGCTGTAAGTATGCCGATGCCGTTAGCGGCGCAGCAAGATAGAGTGCTTAGGTACACAGCAGGGGTCAAGGACTTCTCCTCGTGCTGCGCTGCGAAATAAAAGCCTCTATCAATCGTGTGACAGTGTTGGACTGAGAACGTTTATATCTATTAGAGAGTTTAGCAAATTCAAGTTTCTGGTCATTGTATTCTGGGCGAATACGGTGATTTGCTGGGCAGATCACGGGTGGAGATTGGGGTGACTAAGGGGTGGTTTGGAGGTCACGGTGACAGCTTGGGGCTGTCGATATATTATTATTCGTATTATTATTATAATTATTATTATAATCATTATTATAAGTTACTGCTAGTCTCCGTTATTTGTTTTGAGTTTGACTCTCATATTAATTTGCACTTGCAGGTAACAAGCTATTTCGGCAGCATTATCATTATTATTGCTATTATTACTATTATTACTATTATTACTTTATGGTTAGTAACAACGTGATATAATCATAATATTACTGCTGTTTCTTACTACTACTTAAACGTAGTTAGTAAGCTTGTGCATTCTGGTTCTCAGTCAAATAGTTTATTACTCATACTTGTTGACTGTGGAGAACGGAATGTCACGGGAAGGAGAGAAAATTGAAGGCAAGGACTCTCCTGGGGAGAGTTCGGCAGTTGGTGGCGCTTCCGACCTTGGCGGGCCATCATCTGCGGGCACTGGGCTTGCAGCTCCAGTTCTGTTGGATGCGAGGGTCTTGGCTAGCATCCTCAATCAGGCAAAGGGCCCGATTCTGTCGAGAATTCGACAAGCCACGCCCCAGTTTACTGGCGATGGCAGTGTAGATGTCACTGCGTGGATCAGGGAGTTTGAGGGACTCTGCGAGGTAGAACAGATTGCCCCAACGGAAATCCTCATCTACATGTTGGGTGGCAATGCTGCTCGTGTCTACAGCAGGATGCGTGTGGCCGAAGCATCCCAATGGGATGTAGTAAAAGCGGCCTTGGTGGCCGAGTACGCCATGCCTATGCAGGAAGCATGGCGTAGGTTCACTACCTGCCGCATGGAAGACGGGGACACGATTGACGTGTACCTGGACCGCTTGGAGCGGTTCGGTGGGCGAGTCGGCATGACCTGCAATGATCTGAGTTTTCGAGCTCAGTTTTATGAAGGCTTGCCGGCCTCTGTCTACGAGTGGGCAGTAACCCTCGAAAGTGCCTACAAGGCCGACTTTGGGTCAGTTTTGGCACGTGTGCGAGAAAGAGTGGTCTCGCGCAGGGCTGTTGCACGCCGTTCTAGATCTGGGCAACAGTCGGGGGAAGTCGCTGCTGCTTCTGGAAGAGCGCAGCAGCAGTCAGGTGCCAGTTCCTGCTATCGGTGTGGCGGTGCACACCGGGTAAAGGATTGCACCGAGAGCAGGCGGGCTTCTTTCAACAAGCGGCCCGTGAGAAACTCTTCTGGGAAGAGAGCTGGATGCTTCCGGTGCGGAGGCATCGACCACTGGGTTCGGGACTGCCCGAAACCGCCTGCAGTAGCTGCAGGGCTGGAAGGTAACCAGCCGGGTTTTCAGGCGGAGGATGCAACTCGGGGCGCCGCATCCTCCAGCATGGATACCACAGTTTAGGCGTTAACCGCCGAGGGCCTTGCTCTTTATCGATGAGCGAGGTTCTGAGCGGTGCATGCGTACCGCGGGATAGCTTGGCGCTATCTGGGGCAATTAGTAGGACTACCACAAGTAGCCGTATGCCCGTCATTCAGGCAGTGCTGAACGGCCGTTGTTTCTCGTGTCTTGTCGACACTGGGAGCGAGCGGACTCTGGTAAGTCCGCGGGTGGTTGGTGGGAAACGGCTCAAAGCAGGCCGGCCGTTATTAACGGCTGATGGCAGTGCCTCTCACGTGGAGGGCACTTGCCGAGTTACCGTTGGACTGCAGGGACACTGCTTCAGTGTCTCGGCTCCTGTCATGAGCGAGTTGGGGAACCTTGGCGTTGATTGCCTCATTGGTGGTGATGCCATCGACCATATGGGAGGTGTGACTGTCAGGAGAGGCTCTGACTCGCGATACTCTGTTGTCTGGGGAAAGCAGAGTTCAGCTGGCTGCTGTGACTTTCCTCGTCAGAAAGTTGCCAGCCCAGGCCTGGCCTGTGGGGCTACGACAGCTGTCAATGATAGTCGTAGCAGTGACTTGGGGTCGCTGCGAGTGGAGGATCCCGATTTCGTGGCCAATTTCGACAATGGTCGATGGACCGTCAGTTGGCGGTGGACCGGGGAGTCTCCATCAAAGCTCCAAACTCGTGTGTCAGAGTACAGGTGTACTCAGGCGCCTCAGATTCATGAACGCTACTGCGCAGAGCTGGAGAGCTGGATCTCCAAGGGTTGGTTAAAGCGATGGGATGGCCCAGTTGAAGGGGTTATCCCTTTGCTTGCAGTGTTCCAGCCAACTAAGGACAAGGTGCGGCCGGTCATGGACTACCGTGAGCTGAACAACTACGTGGAATCTCACACTGGCGATGACAAGGTTGCGGTGTGTAGTGAAAAGATTAGAAAGTGGAGACAGTTGAAAGGTAACCTCCGAGTTGTGGATCTGAAGTCAGCCTATCTTCAAATTCACATAGCCAAAGATCTGTGGAAGTACCAGGTCGTTAGACATAAGGGGGTGCACTACGCCCTGACTCGGCTCGGTTTTGGACTGTCGTGCGCTCCCAGAATTATGACTTCGATTCTTGGTAAAGTACTGTCGATGGACGACCGGGTTCGTCGGGCAACGGACCACTACATTGATGACATAGTGGTGCAGGAGTCTGTTGTCGGTGCTGAGGAAGTACGAAAGCATCTAGCCAAGTATGGGCTCGAGACTAAAGAGCCGGAAAGTCTTGATGGAGGTCGACTGTTGGGAATTGCCCTTAAAAGCGACAGTCGCGGAGAACTACGAATGATGAGGGCAACAGCCCTCTCAGAGATCCACTTGAAGCCAAAAAGCCTCACAAAGCGTGGCCTCTTCTCCCTTTGTGGTCGGTTGGTCGGTCACTATCCGGTGGCCGGATGGCTCCGTATGCACTGCAGCTTCCTCAAACGATTAGGATGTGGTGGGGGTTGGGATGCTCCTGTTGGAAATGCTGTCAGCAATCTGGCTGCAGAGTTGCTGAACAGAGCTAAGCGAGAGGACCCTGTGCGGGGGTGCTGGCGAGTGAATCCAGGGGGATCTGTTACAGTGTGGACAGATGCTAGCTCCATAGGGATAGGCGTGGTCCTGGAGGTAGATGGCAATGTTGTAGAGGATGCGTCATGGCTACGGAAGGAGTCCGATCATTCCCATATCAATGTTGCCGAGTTGGAGGCTGTGGCTAGAGGAATCAACCTGGCGGTCACGTGGGGGTTTAAAACCTTCACGCTAGCAATCGACTCGCTCACGGTCGTCAACTGGATGGGAAACACTGTTGACGCCCGTAGTCGCGTAAGAACAAAGAGTGCTGCAGAGATGCTCATAAAGCGTCGTTTGGGTGTAATCCGAGACACGATCACCGAGTTCGACCTTGAAATATCAGTTCGTTTTGTGCCGACGGCAGAAAACAAAGCTGATTGCATGACTAGGGTGGCTAAGCAGTGGCTTGGGAGCCGTGGACTTGGCAGCACCGACATGCAGGTGATTGCAGCACTTTCAACAGGGGAAAGTGTGGAAGATGCCATTTGGGCGGCGCACCTGCCTCATCATTTAGGCGTTGATCGGACGCTTTACCTTGCTCGACAAATTCGTAGAGATCTGTCCAGAGAGCAAGTGAAGCGCGAGTTGGCTGGGTGTGAGACATGCCAGAGGGTCGACCCCGCCTTAAGGTCTGAGAACATTGTCCCGACAGGAAGCTTGTCAGTAGAAGGAAATTGGCAGAGAGTTGCGATTGATGTAACCCACTACGATGGCAGACTGTTTCTGTCGATGGTCGACTGTGGTCCGTCGCGACTGGCCATCTGGCGACGTCTTCAGAGTGAGTCTGCAGAAAAAATTGTTGCTCAATTGCGCAGCGTTGTGATTGAGCGAGGGCCATGTGAAGAGTTGCTCTTGGACAACTCCATGGCATTCAGGTCAGCATCTGTTGAGGAGTTTGCTGACGAGTGGGGAATATCTCTTCGATTCAGAGCCGCTTACGCCCCGAGCGGCAACGGGATTGTCGAGAGAAACCACCGGACAATCAAAAGGATTGCGGAGAGAGGGGGGATTTCTCCCGAAGAAGCCACATTCTGGTATAATGTGACACCCAGGAAGGACGCAGATGAAGGTTCGGTGCCTTCTAACGTACTCTTTCGATACCCTTGGCGGGTACCATTTGATATTAATACCACAGAAGCTGGCGTTTGTGGTGACTGTAACTTCGCCATTGGCGATGAAGTCTGGCTGAAGCCACCAACACCCTCGTGCACCAGGCAGTGGGCACTCGGTGAGGTCACCGGGGTTGTATCAAGACACACAGTGTGTGTGAATGGGGTACCACGGCATGTCAGAGACGTGCGAAAGCGTCGCCATGGTGGAGAGCTTGCTCAGCACGGTGGAAGGCGCCATCAGGGTGGCCTCTCTGCTCGTGTTGATGATCAGCATATACCCTATGCTGGGCCTCCAGGGGATCTGCCGTTAGTGTTGAGCGAGGAGCATGGCGAGGAGGCCAATGCGGGTCAGTATGCTATTCGGGAAGACCCAGCCCAACCCGATGCTGATGTGAATGGTGTAAGGTGTCCAGAACGCCCCACCGAACAGGTTGGAGTTGATGCTGAGGAGAGCGAGAATGCAGATGTGCCGCTGCTCCATCATGGACGGCCGCAACGTGTGCGGCGGCGACCTGCGTACTTGGCTGATTATGTTGATTGGCCAGAGGTCGTGGCGTCTCCATAGTAGCTTTGTAAGAAGCTAGGGGAGATGTGGGCTGTAAGTATGCCGATGCCGTTAGCGGCGCAGCAAGATAGAGTGCTTAGGTACACAGCAGGGGTCAAGGACTTCTCCTCGTGCTGCGCTGCGAAATAAAAGCCTCTATCAATCGTGTGACAGTGTTGGACTGAGAACGTTTATATCTATTAGAGAGTTTAGCAAATTCAAGTTTCTGGTCATTGTATTCTGGGCGAATACGGTGATTTGCTGGGCAGATCACGGGTGGAGATTGGGGTGACTAAGGGGTGGTTTGGAGGTCACGGTGACAGCTTGGGGCTGTCGATATATTATTATTCGTATTATTATTATAATTATTATTATAATCATTATTATAAGTTACTGCTAGTCTCCGTTATTTGTTTTGAGTTTGACTCTCATATTAATTTGCACTTGCAGGTAACATAGTATTAATCTTAAGTTTAAAACTATTATAATATTTGTATAGCCATAATACAATTCAAATTGTGTGATTTATAACTAATTATCATTGTTATTGTAATTATTAAATGCTAGTATTTTGTAATTTTATAGTACTAATCTTAGTAATATCATCATTTTACATACTTATTAGTTTCACTAAAAGTAAAAGTATAGCAATACCATTGTTATCTGTATAAATGCTAATATATCTACAGGTTTTAATAAATATAAAAATACTAGCTATGAGTGTAACTGTCACTATGAGTATGTACAGGAAGCTAGGTCCGTGAACATTTGACTTTGTTCATTGTTATGAACTACATAAAATTAAAAGTATAGCCAAGACTAAGGATTAATTAAGTTTAAATTTAACTTGATGAATTATTTTAATAGTTGAAGTTTTAAAAATCTGTTAGAAAGAGTAATTTGGAGACCTAAAGATTGAAAGTTTTGGTTACATGCTCATTATGTTTTAGGTTTAAGAGTTGAGATTATGGATCCAGAGTATGAAGATTATAGAAGTGTGTCTGCTGACATTAGCAGAAGACCACTAAATTCTAACTCTGTAGAGGAGGTTGAAAAGAAAGTTGCTATTGTTCTTGACTCTCAATTGTCAAAAGAGATTACTGGCCTTGAATCAGATATTTTCGAGGTGGATAAAAGATTAAATGAAACAAAGTTGCTCTTAGATAGATTACGTGCAGCGATATTGATTTCTTACTATGATCGAGCTGAAGGTAAAACCCAAGGAGTTCAACAAGGAATTCACCCTGCTGTACAGACTGAGATTAGCAAGTGTGGTAATTCCGTTACGGGGTCTACCACAATTGATAAAAATGAGAAAACTCTCTTGAAACCAGTTGGGTCAGTACCCAAGCCAATCAAAAGACTGCCTGAATCCATCTCAACTGTAAAAAATTCCGGTCTCAATAAAACCAAACACCGCATAGTTGTTGGGAATGTGTCTAAATACATTCCTGTTGATAGCCGCCAGAAAAATGACCAGGTGTGTTCAACATGTAAGAGAGGCTGTATACTATGTGTATATATAGATATGCATGAATTTGAGTCTAATGTATGAGTACTTTCTGATTTTTTGTCTGAGCGTAATGTTTTAAGCACTTCTCATCTTTACTCAATTGTTTTGTAGTCTACTCATAAGTGGATGGTGTATGTAAGGGGACCTAGGGAACAACCGAATATAGCGCCTATTGTGTCCAAAGTATGGTTCTTTCTCCATCCTACATATAAACCTAATGATCTTGTTGAAATTACAACTCCTCCATTTCATCTCACGAGACGTGGTATGTTACACCTGTGTGTTTCATCTGCCAAATCATAATACAAGTTAGTCGCAGATTGTATAGGTATAAAAAGTTGCAAAGATGTTGTCTGTTTTACCAATAATGCAATGTTTTACAGGTGGTTAGTTAAAGTAAGCTCTCAAATATTTGTTTGATTTATCATTCATAATTTTTCTGTGTAGTGCTTTTTACATGTATTTTTTTAGAAAAGTTGTTATGCTTTGATTGACAAACATAGTTAAGGCTAACTAAATCTTTAAATTGAAAAGTGTATCAGTTATTTAAACATAGGTAACCCTGAGCAATAATTGAAATAAAATTGTATGTGACTATTTTGTTAAAATTCCAAATGTTAGGTTGTTTGGCATTCAATTAGGGGGAGGGGGTGAATAAATAAATTTTTAGTTCTAGCAGGGCCCAATGCACTGTGGTAAATATCTGATTATAATTAAGTCAGATTTATAGTATCTATTATTGAGTCCATCCTTAGACAAATTTGCCTCTATGATAGTTTTATGAATTTTCTGAAATTGTCATATAATACCCTATAGCTAGTTTCAAAATCAGAAATTTCCAAAAAGAGGCATAATTCAGCTTTATTCTGTTAGAAAATCTATCATATAAATAGTCTCGTCCTTGCAATATCACTTATATGGTTATATTCTAGTAAGAACATAGCCAGGCCATACTCATTTTATAAAAATCACTGTGTTTCCATTACTTCGAATTATGCTAATGGATGCTGTACTGAACTTGTGGTTGCGGTTTCCATGAACTTATGTTTGTGGTTTGGGGTTTCCAAACATTGAATGAAAAATTTATTGCATAACGAAGCTTTGAAACACACTGATAGTTGGCTCATTATCTGGGTATCTTCATTGTGTTGATTATTAGGATGGGGAGAGTTTCCAGTCAGAGTGAAACTTCATCTGAAAGACTGCAGAGGGCGCAAGGTTGATATTATCCATATGCTCAAATTGGACAGAACGTACACCGGAGAACAAAGTCTTGGAGCTGAGACACATGTGGATGTCGAAGTAGAAACATCATTACCTATCTCTAAGCCTGCTGATGTCACAAACAATGTTAGTTGCTGTCTTTGTACTGTTGAGATTATTTGAAATGGAGTTTTCTGCCCTTTGTCATTTGCCCAGCAGTGGACATTTTTTTAAAAGCAAACATATTCTATAGTAAAAAAGTTATGCATGTTTTTAAATTTATCTCATCTAGTTAGCCTCGTTATAGTAGTAATATTGAAGTACATTCAGGCATAATTGCTCCTTTCCCATCATAGAAAACAAGTCCCTAACTCTCTTATGAAACCTTTACACCAAGGGTTCTCACAGGGATGGGGACTATAAATACACCTAAGTTTTATAATAGGAATATTAAAGTTTAGTATTTAGTCAGACGTTACTAACTTTAAAGCTTAGCATAAACCTCTATTTTATCATCAGTCTGCAAAATCAAAATTGTTTAGATAAATTAATTACTAAGTTTGGCTGTTTTAACATTCAACTCGTCATAATTGAGGTATTTGCTTAAAAATGTAGTTCTTTAATGTACTAGATGCATTTATCACTTGGCTCTCAGAAATAGAGATCTAAAACCCTAAACTTGCCAAATCACAAGTTCAACCTATGGGGGGGGGGGTTACTAGGGGACTGGTAATGCTAATGTGATGAACTAAATGTTGTCTGTGCCAAGCATTCCGTTAGACCCCAAAAGCAAATATGTAATCAATTTATATCTACACCTCAGGAAGTACCGAAACCGATTGAACTGGATGCAGTGTTGACTGGGCACAGTGCAGTAGACTCAACCATCAGACATCCTTCACCTCAAAAGTGTCAATCTGAGAAACTCGATGAGAAACCTGTAGAAAAATTCTCTGAAGAAAAACAAATGGGATGTTTTCTTCAAAAATCTGATGATTCGTATACTGATACGTCAAATTGTCCTTTACCAAAGAAACCCAGACTTTCAGCTGATAATAATTCAATACAAAATCACTCAGTTAAGACTAACAACAGCACCACATTAAAAAGCAATACGCCTAACAAAATGGCAGTCAAGCTAGTTAGAGTGTTGAATCATCCACCTAATACCAATGGCAGTGTTTCTCTTCTTTCTAAAACCAAGTTTACAAAATCCCTTTTAAAACCTCAGAAATTGAACTCAACTTCAACCACGCCCAATGCCGCAGCTGGCCAGTTCTCTAGCTCGATATCAAACTCTACCTCTAATAAACAGATATTAATATCACATGAAGGAGATTTGCCTAACCCATTAGTACAAAACCTTAACACTAACTCAATAGTCCAACCTGCATCTGTAACATCCAATTGCAAACCTCATGATATGACTTCAGTAAAGTCGAAATCTGCTTTGAATTTGATGGCTAGCAATTCCCCAGAGGTGTTTAAATGCAGACTACCCGATGGGAGAATAATGTTGGTAAAGAAGAGAAAAGAACCTACAAGCCAGCCTTCTTCAGCCACACAATCGGCAGTGGGACAAAATATTGGTGCTAAAATACAGCCTACTAGAATTCCAGCTCCTTCCTATGGTAATACGTGCTATTAGTTGCTTATGTCTATAATCATCTTCAGTGTGATTTTGAGTGTAGGCTCTTTGTAATTCTGCTTTAAACAGAGATTTTGCTGTATTATAATTTTCTCAGGATGATGTTAAAGCAGAGCCACAAACTGTATGCATAAACCCCTAAGAACGTACCCATAAATTTAATTTAAACAAATCTCGCTGCCACAGTGCTTGCTGCTCCTTTGAACCTACTAGAGTCAAAGTAGCATTGATTGATGAATATGATTTATGATGAAATGTTGGCTAGTAAAGTATATTTTTACAAATTAATGTTAGTGAAATCTCAAAATGTTTAACTATTCAATCAGATTAAAGTAGGTTTGGTGCTTTTGTATTTAAACTAAGTTGACAGCAGGTACTTTTTAATTATATTTGTGTATTGTTTTCTGTCACATCCATGAATGCCTATAATGTTGCACTTTTGACTCCAAGATTGTTAAAAACAATTAGACTCGAAGTATAAAGGCAATCTTCAAAACTAATGATTTCAGCTTTCATTTTGTTATGTAATAGTAATATTGCCTTGATAGCTTGTAATTGTTGCTGTCTACCTTTTAGTTCTTCACAGTGTTCTTCCATTTTAGCTGCTGGTAAGACATCTGCTGCCGCTCAAGCTGAAACATCGCTCACCTATCAGCTTCCAGATCTGTCACTAATACCTGACATATCATCATTGGTTGGGCACCTTGCCAAACTCTACCCGCTCATCTGGGAGTCATCATCCAATGATTCTCCACTACAGCCAACTCTTCAAACTTATATGTCCTGGCCAGTGGGTTAGTTTCATCCTTTTTATGCTGTTTTAACCACCGGGTCTTTGATTCTTTTCAACTAGTTGACTGTCTAACAGTATAGTATTAGTCAGCTGTTTTAGCTTGTATTGCAGTCAGTCATAGGTGGAATTAGCACCAAGTTTCTACTCCATGCCATGATTTTGAACAGGTTTATAGTGAGAGAACCAAAGTGTGGACTAACTTTTATTAAGTGAAATTGAATTTGTCCTTGTGCTAGGAATTAGCACATATCAATTAAACTCAAGTGATATTTTGATTTTTGAACTGCATAGACGTAGCTTATTTATTTGTTTTAGTATTTTTATTCTTGAACATGAAAATTTAGAAATTTATTGGTAATTTTTAAATCAACTACTCACACAGAATAAACTTGTTTTAACTTTACCTATTCCACCCTTACATTTGCCTAAGGATAAGTTTTGAACATCAGTTTTTGTTATAAGCTGTTTCAATTGTCTGATGGTAGTTTTAAACACATAAACTTAGCTTGTATTACCTTGACTGAAATTGAGTCCGTTACAGGTAATGCTGTAGTTATGATCAAAGTTACAATTGCATATAAAGTGTTCTAAAGTCATAACATATTCTGTAGGAAAACGAAGGGCACTGGAGTTGCATAGAGCTAATAATGTTAAAGCGAGTCTACAAAAATATGTTACGAAATCTAACACAAAATTTTATGGACAAAAGCCTTGGACAACTAAGCAGATAATGGTAAGGTTGGATGGTGGAACATCTACTGCTAATTCAATGCTTGTAGGCTGGTGGTTTGTTGTATATTATTCGCACTGAATTGGCCGTGAGTTTTCATTTTTTACATGTGATATGTATTACATTTAATCTATCTAATGAATGTGTTTAGATGTGCCAAGTGCAGTTTTACTTTTATGTATAAATAGAGTTACTGTAACTTATTAGAGTGTTGATTAAATTAAGCATTAGATTCTAGTCCCAGATCAACGAGTCATTTCACGTTACACTCTCAAGTTGACCCAAGGATTTAATCTTAACATTTAATGTCTGCTCTTGCAATTTTTATATTCTATAACACTTTTATAAATTATCATATGTTTCAGTAAAGAGACAATCAGCGTACTAACTTGTGTGTGTTGGATGCAATATCGCCTGTTCACCTTTCAATATAAGGATTTGTTGATTGACCATGTCTAAATTCTCAGCACTTGAGCAATGCAACTGTCTGAATGATATAATGTCATACATGTGTGATATAATTGATGCTGTGTAGGTTTGGTGCCGAAAAAATCTCTATACACCCTGTACTTCACCTGAGGACAGACTCAGCTGCTCACCTGTTAACAGCTCTCCAGCCAATGAGCTTAGTTTGTTAGCAAGAAGTATGTTAGTGCAGGGGGTTTCTCCTGGAGATATATCTATGAAAGAAGACAGCTTGGAAGTAGATATCATTAGCCAGCCTCCTAGTAGGTTTTCATTCTCTGTGTTACAGTTTGCTCTGATTTTAGATTATGTTTCTGTGAGTTGAGTTAGTAATGGTATTAATAAAATTAAACAAGCATTCACTTTCGCCTGTCAGTACAGGTTCTATTAATATGTAACGCACCTGATGCCCGGTACTTTTTGGATATATTTAGAAAGGGATATTTCCAGGGCTATGATTCTGCATTTATTCTACAGTAAGTAATGTATATGTGAAAGATGTGCATTTTTTGTGCAGTTGATGCTGTGTGATTTTAGATAAGAAAGATCCTGTGTTGGAGAGAGAGTCAGTCAAGAACAAAGAGACAGCTGTTGTAATTCTACCCACCAGAGAGAGTAGATGGATACAGCAGCTGACTAGTCAGATAGGTGTCAACCTGGACACAGTATCTTCTGCTGCTAGTGGCGTATCCAATTGCATCACAGCTCACGTTATGTATAAGTTGTATAATATTTTTATGGAAGATCTTATTAGGAAATCATTTTCTACAAAGACTGGTGACGACACTGTAGATTTAACAGTCAGCGATGTGCTTGCTGCCATTAAAAGTTGTGAAAATCTCTCATTTTTGAATTCTACCTTTTTTGATGAAGTATCCGGCCAAGTGACTTCATGACATTGATGATAGGAAGCTCAATAGCTTACTATAGGTATATGATGAACTTGAATCAGTTTACTACTTATACACAGTCCTAATTTGATTCTACCCAACATGTTTATTTTTCACATTTGGCAATGTTATTGAGCGCCTGTTTCAATACATCGGAACCATAATGGTTATGTAAATTATGTGTGGGATTTTTCCAACTATAGTTGAGTTGAACTCAAAGTGATATAATCAAAGCATAGGGGAGATAATGTTTTCATGACTAAAGCTGATATTATTTGACTTTAATTATGCATCATAAATACAGCTTCAAAATAAAATGTTATAATACAGCATGTTATTTAATTTATTGTAATACTGTGATAATACTACAGGTTGTGTTATACTTGATATAGACAAAACACATCTAGGGATGCATGAAATGTTTAAATATGTACACATCTTTATGTATACTTTATTTGCAATTAGGAATATGAATGCTGATGGGATCTTTTGTCTTGAGTATTTGATTAGGTTATTTTAGTCTACTATCTGGTGCTTGGGGTATTTCATAATCTCATGTGATTTCTACATTTATAAATATAAAACAGCTATTTGTACATACAATATTTACATTCAGTTTCACACATGTTCTAATATACTGCAGCTTCATCTTGTTTGTGAAGAATTCATTGTTGTTGAGTACTTTTCCGTAAGGAACAACCCAGCATGCATGACAGGACAATTCCAGCTATCTACAATGTGTCAACAGAAACTTTAATGGTGAAAAATTGACTTATTTTTCTGGAAAATCTGAATCATTTAGGTCAATAGTTGTGCCTTACCTGTGTTCCAGCCAATGCAGTGGCGGCTGCTCCAAGTATCAAAATGTTGTCTTCAGCATAAGTCACAAAGCTCTCCACACAACCTGACTGCAGAATAAAGTTTGTTAGTATGCATGAACATGTTGATAACACTTGATTGGATTTAGCATAACCAATATGAATTACAGCAGTTCGAGTAGCTCAACATCAAAAGAAAAAATGTCATACACCTAAACATATCAACGTGTTAGCTTCAATAGTTTTTGGTAATTTTTTAATATTTTTTCACAGGTTGTTATGAATATACGTACTGTATAGTTCTTACAGCTAGCTGGAACCACACCATTTTGTTGTGTTGCTATAGTTGCATTCTGCCATTCAAACCTCCCTTTTGCCCCACAACATTCCTGCGAATAATACAACTGTAGCCAATATCTGGTTGTCTCAGTATCATGGCTTAACGTTTCATAATGCAGTGCACTACAGTCTACAGGTTTTGTCTTTAAATGGTCAACATAATTATAGAAGACATGCAAATTCAGCTCAAATCTAAAATTTAATCAACCAAATAGTCTGCTTGATTGAAAATCTATAAACTCACAAAGTTTTCATGCATTTTATCCCAGACAGTCTTCACTTCGTTCTCAATACTCTCATTGTATACTTTCATTAGTAGATTTGCATTCTCCTCAACGAAGGCCTGCAGCTGCTCTTTGAATATGAAGGCAACAACCCCACAAACTAACTCTGTCACCAAGACAACACCAACTACTGTTGCAAACTACAAAGCAAGATTTTTAGCTATACTACAACAGAAAAAGTGTATATTCTAATCCATCTGATTTCCATTGATAATCATAAAAAATCATAATTGTAACTAATATTTTAATATTGAAAATTTGTAAGGTGTTGGTAAATTTGTTTGACATTTGACTCCTAATACTTTGATTGACTTTATCTGTAATGAATACGGTATAATATTGCATGATATATAGCTATACATGGATTCCTCACAGTTTAATCTGAATGATATAGAAGCATACAAGTTACTTTGCTTTTTTTGTCTCTATTATACCAGAGTTATAATGATGCTTCTGACAGCATGTTTAGAGAGATCATAATTATGATGTTTCATGTACTGCACTTATAATAGTGGTTATTATGGAGGGTGTATATTTACAAAAAAACATAACATTATATTTTTAAGTAGTAAGTTATTTTTAAAAAATAATTTTATGTTCTATAAGTTGAAAAAGGTCAGATTTACAAAGGAATATATGGTTAAAAACTATGCTTTTACATTGCAGGGTTGTTGGGGTATAATAATGCTTAAACAAATTTTATGTGACATGTTGCTAGATCCTTATAACTAAAATAAATCATCAGCGCCAACAATACGTTTTAGTTAAGGGTTTAGCAGCATAAAGTTAAGCAGTCATTCAATCTTCCAACGGCTTCAGGTATCAATTAGCACTTTTATATTTTGTTTATCACTAGTTGCAATTATATTTGATATTTTCAATTCTTTTTTTATACAAACTGTCATTCAAGTACAGTTTTAGACTACAGTACAATGCATCAGGTCCCTTTTTTGGAGATTGAAATGTTGGCTTTAAATCCCTAAGCCATTTTCCAATATAGAATAATTTATATCGTTTATTGCAATCTATTTAAAGAGACTAGAACAAATAGCTATTTGATAACTTATAACATTGCTTTTACATGAACTACTCAAAGCAAAACTATTTGCCAACTGCAAGAAGTGATATTAACTTTTTGTTAACAGAAATAAAAATCTCAAAATAATTGGCTATACAAAACTTTCAGAACAACATAAACAGAAATTAATTACTGCGTAAAATATAATGTAATAACTTGGCTGGATTCGATTCACATACTTTGTGTCTGAGGAGCCGGTGATCTAGAAGCCTAGACCACATCTCTAGCATCCTGAACTTACCATAAAAAGTAAGAATGAACTTTCCTTAAAAGCTCCGAGACAACCAATAGCAGCCACAGCAAATGTGACGCAACCAAACAAAATTAGAACTATTGCTGGGCCAGTAATCTGTGTCTCTCCAAAGAAAGTGTTATATTCATGCAGCTGAATGTATGCGTAAGTACCAACTACCACCAGTCCGATTCCTATGAACTAGAAATAAACACTGTAGCCTACTAAAAGCTAATAATATTTTCATTTAAGCAATATGTAATATAAAAGAAATGTAATATAAGATGCAAATATATGATTCAGTTTAGTATTATATTATTAGCACCAGTTCATTATGTTTTTCATCTTTATAGGAGTTAAAGAGCAAAAACTTACACAAAATATTATGTTGAATGCAACTAGCATGTGTTTAGAGCAAACACTGCATTTTCCTTCAGCTGCGCCTAACCCCATATTGACTTCTACTGCATGTACTTATAGATTCTAGCTTACAATGGTGTACTAGTTCTAATGATGATTACCCGTCATCCGCTACTGTCACTCAATTTATAGTATTTTTTTGATAAAGAAATGTTACCAGGGGAAAACTTGAATGTTTAGTCCCTAGAGATTGTTTAAGCGATATACTCTTTACAATACAAATACAGAGCATATAAGAAGTGTACTGTGGTTGGCTTATGCGTTTCCTTTGTAAACAGTGATCTAAAATTTGTACTGTACTTGGTGTATTCAGCAAGTTTATTGAATTATACCATTATATTATGTTATTCAGACTGTTTCTTCAATAAATTCAGTAATTTTTATTTAAAATTCTTTAAAGGTTCATTAAACAGGCATATTTCTTGTACATACAGATATCGGTTTAGTCACTGTCGTAGCTCTATAATAGCTGCACTCAAAACTTTCAAAACTTACAGCAACATGAATTATGATGTTTGCAGTTGTATTACTACACTCATTCAGTGATGCTGTTAAGTCCATTTCTTTAACTTTGTTTATTATAGTAAAAATAATTATCAACAATAGATATTAATGTACAAGCACCAGTGTTTATCATCTTGTCTAAGCAGTTGGTTTTTTAATGAAATGCCGCATAGGTTTTAAGGGGCAAGTCTCTCGAACTTGACAAAATTACAAATAGACCCCCATGATTACTGTACAGCATAAATATAACTTTTTACCATATTATAATATGATAAAACTATTAGTTACAAATATAGTCTAAAATTATAATAAGCCATGTTATATAACATAGCCAAATACAAACACTGTAATAGAAAGCAATTAAAAATTATAATATAACTAGATATACAGAAAAGTTATAAAATTAACTATATTTAAGGTATAATCAACTAAACGTTGGCATATGCTTAGCAGCCAGACTGTGTTACTGCCTGTTATTTTACAAGTTAGATACCCACATTTGCAGGACTCACTTCTAGTTCAACGTGTTTTATTTGATTCTACGATCTTGCAGAGTATATTTAAATCTGGTTAGGAGAGTAATAAAGTTATAGTTCCGTCAAACCAACCACTTATAATGACTAAACCATTGCATAAAGTTAGATGAATAGAGCAGTAGAGGAGGTTGATCGATAAACTGACCGGCTAGCCTTAGCAATGGAAGTTGTCTATATATAATATGGTGGTTTAGAGAACTTTTCAATGGAAGAACGCACAAAAAGACACAGAGTACAGTCTTATAAAAAGCCATTAACATATTGGAATTGTTTGGAACTTTGTTTGAAGACCCAACAACTATATAATATTACTATATGGAGCACATTTTTTGCTACAATGTGATTTGTAAAATGAAAATTAAAGATGAGTTATGTATTCATCAGAGCTAAAGAGAAGTTTAGTGGCTTCTACATGGCATTCTATGCCTGTTGTGTAGATAACAATTTATTGATTTATTAATGAGAATAATAACATGGTAACATAACTTCTAATCCGGAAATTTACGCAGATTTTTTATATAAGAGTTATGCTCTACCAGTATTTAGATAAGATAACTCTATAATAAAGAATTGGGGGTGAGAAAATCGTTCCTAGTTCCATTTCAGGTCATATCCAGAATAATTATCGAATGATGCATTGAAATACAACTAGTTATATTTCAATGATTAGATGACTCTGGCCATTTCCGTTTAAAATTCATCGCTGGTGCTGTTAATAGGCGATTCAATGATAGACTTTACAAATACAATAACAAATGTGAAATACTATTAGTAGTTGTAGTCAATGTCATTGTGTGTATGGTAATTGTGCATGATTTTAATCTCATTACTGACCACCAATGAAAAGCAGTTTATTATGGGATTCCAAGGTGAGGGAATACCGCTGTAATTAGTTTATTGTAACTCAACTCGAACTTAAACTTAAATTTAACCTTAAACTTAAAGTTGATAATCATAATGATTTAAATAAAAAGTAGCAACGCCAACACTAAGTCTAACAGTAACTCTTACAGTTACTCAGTTAGTGTTGCTTTAAACTTGAAGTAAAAGTCTAGCTTACTAACTTAAGTTTATATGTAAAACTAAAAGTACATTTACTGATTTAGATTATGATTACCATTATATTAATATTATGAATATGATTATTTAAAAGTAAAAGTAAACATACTTTTAGCTTTACTATATACTTATATAGTAAATTACTATATAATTATATATAATCCTAATAGTTAATACTAATAGTTACTACTCAATAATAATGTTACTAACACAATACTAGTAATACTATTACTATTAGTATTGCTAGCATAATGCTAATCATAATGATAATAATAATATAAATTATTATTATAACATAGTTATACTAGTAGTAATACTAATACTAATAGCATTAATAACCAATAACTATAAGAAATTAATTTTAAATAATAATTATAATTATATGCTCATAATAATTAATAAATTATACTTGTATTTATTTGAATTAAGTTCAACTATTGCTATAGCCTATAAGTATAAGTATAACTATTACTAAGCTATACTCATACTGGACTCATACTGTATATAGCACACCCAATGTCTATAACTATAGGGTATACTGTATGAGTGTATGCAGTATAATTTTTGTCTGTAATCAGTAATAAGTAGTGTATCACCATAAGATAATATATCAATATGCAATGTGACTAATAGTAATAGTGTCAGTCTATGTAATAGTATAGGTGCTTTTTACTATTGTTACAACTGATACTATAAATACTGATTATCAAACCTGCAGTCTTGGTTTTACTCAAACTTACTTGTTACTAGTAGTATTAGTTATTATGTATTATATATTATGTATATATTAATCTCGTCCTAATTGTATATTTGAAGCTAGTAACTTATATCACTATCTATAGTAAAATTAATACTGCAACTTACATGTAAATATGTTTTTACTTTTACAGCTAATTAGTTAGCTAATTACAAAACACTTATAATCTTGTATCTAATATTATACATTATAAGTTGTATTATAACTAACTATACATATTAAGATGGCTATCATCTTACTATGCCAATTATTATTGTACATTGTCTTTTTAAATACAATGATGAAGGTAGATTAATTTGAAAAGGTATATTCATGAGTTATTTCTTTTATAGGCAGTGGCTTGGTTTGAAAAACTTATCTGGATTTACTTTCCCTATTATATACGAATTCACTCATAAAAGATGGGATTTATAATACTGCTTTGTTAGGATCTAATTGACAGCTACACCATTATTTACCTGAGGATTTTTACTGACATTCAATACAACAATAGTTGCCACCGTCACGAGTTCTGTGAAGAATGTCCCACCGGATATTTTTTAAGGTATGTCAAAATGCTTCTTTTTAAAACTAAGTTGAAAATATAAGACATTCATTATATTAAAATGTTTTTCACCTCAATTTGTAGTAATCAAAATGCTGGGCAAAATATAAAATTATAAGACCAGTTTAGATCATATAAAGTATAAACTGTATACTATAAAGTTATCTTTATCTCACAAATACCCCACAAATATCCTACAAATATCGGCCACCTGTTAGTTTAGTGGTTGCTAACAACTAATTAAACCATCAATACCAATTATGGAAGCATCAACACCAACTATACTGATAACCATTTACCCAATAGTGTTATTCCAGCACTGACATTATTCTACAATTGACATAATTATAGTTGAAATTGAATTGACATTAATCAACTAAAATTAATAATTGCCCCCAGAAGTCCCGGGTTATGTAACTTTTATAAGCCCTTAGTTTTCAAGCTAGTATTTATACAATATTAATAGTGCTGCAGTTGAATATTAGCTTTTGTTGTTTATACACAAAAGACATTGTAGTGCTAAAATTTTTAATAAGAACCCTATTGGAGGGTGTATATTTTTACTGCCCCAAATATAATTTATGATTGAAGATGGTTTGTTATATCAATCTGAAATTCAGCTCCTGTCAATACTGTTTTCACTCCCTTTATTTGCCTAATTTTTTGCATTAAATGCACCAACACCGTTTTCAACATACATGTCTGTTGTGTTGAATTCATTCATTTAATGTTAATATGGCCCTTCTTATGAGCTCATCCAAAGTGGAGAGTAGAAACTTTTATTTTATACTGCTGCTTTGTTCGTGCTATCAAACTGCAACTGCTGGTTCTCGTCTCCCCACTTTCTTCAGCCCCTCTGCCCATTATAGTCAGTAGTCTAATGAAATTATTATAATGTTTATGCAATGTAGAAGTTATTAGCTACCAGTATTCTGGCACATGAACGCTGAGCCTCAACCCTAACAAAATGATTAGTTACTATAGAATGAGCCCTTGAAGTATTGTTTCAAATAGTAGGAATAACGTAATATTATGCAAAAAAAAGATTACTTTACATCATGTCGAGTAGCTGATAGTTTATTTGCTAAGTGTTTAATAGCTGGTTCATTAGCTTAAAAACACCAATAGGTGTCACTGATGAACTGGGAGTTTTTGCTCTCACCCGGTCATGAAGGCAATGAATGAATTCAAAGGAGTATTTTACTCAGTAATAGCTGCT
This sequence comes from Bugula neritina, assembly GCA_964035545.1. Taxonomy (NCBI): domain Eukaryota; kingdom Metazoa; phylum Bryozoa; class Gymnolaemata; order Cheilostomatida; family Bugulidae; genus Bugula; species Bugula neritina. The sequence goes on along the minus strand of OZ037768.1, from coordinate 11,047,135 downwards.
AACAATTTTTTTACCAATATTAAAGTTTAAAACAATTTTTCAATAATTAAGTTATTAATTTCATTAGTTGTAGATAATATTACAATATGAGTTGGGTTTTAAGATATCAGTAAATATTTATAACATAATGTCGGTGTTGTGTACCTGGCAGTAATTCTGAAAGTTAAAGAATTGCAAGCTCTTCAGTAGCATTCAATTTAGTAGATACACACTTTTAGCCTGTGAAATGCGGCATCCATGTTATAGACCCGAATGTCAAATTAGAAATTAGAATTCCAAGCCAAGCAAAAATATGCATATTCCTCATACTGGCATTGTTAACGAGTTACTACTCATAACTTAATTTACTATTACTATTAAGAAGTGGTTATAATCCTGTGCTTTGTTTTATTTACTCACAATATCACCTTGGTGACTGGTTGCCTAACATGACAGGCGTGATTGGCCATTTCTTAGGCTCCAGCAAGCTGCAGACTATTAGTTATAGGGGCTGTCTTTTTATTCTAGGATCGTCAATGCTGAAGAAAGATTGTGTTATATCCCGAGCTAACAGTGAGTGGAGAAAGTGCCAGATGTGCACCATAGATCGGTTCATGAGATCCCTGCAAGTAAGTTGTTGCAAATTTTGCTTTTTCCTCTTCAGCGTTTGTTGTAGTTGAAATTAGTTCTACGTTACAAGGACTATTAGATGTTGTTGATGATTTGCAGCAAGGCTCAACTCAGTTTTTATTCTGTTATGAATGATGAGCCCAAATAGTTTTTGAAGCTGATAAAGTTATAGTATGTGTGTCAACCATCCATAGTACCAAGGAAAAAAGAGTAGAGTCATTATCTGAATATTTCTTTCGCTTGGCCCTTGAGCTGTGGGACTTTGTGGTGGCTCAGTAATCAATGTCTCTATACAATTCTCATTTCATAAGGTATAAGGACACCTCTGCTGTTCAACAGCAACCCCTGAATGCTACAATTTTCTAGGAAAATTAACCATTAAAAATAATAAATTAACAATTGAAAATATTTTCATGAAGAATTTGTCCACAAAAATCTAGCCTTATTCTCTGTGAAAGCTCTAATGGTTGTTATGAACTTTGCTTCAAATCATATAGCTTGAAGACTTTTGGTGCAGTACATGAGCAGTTATGTCACCGCGTCCTTTCCTATGATTGTCTCTATAATTTTCTAGATTAGTGAAACTCAGACCAATAATGAGAGTAAACCTTCGAGTGTATCAGTGAGAAGGTCTGTGACTAGTGATTACGGCACATGCACGTGTTCAGGTTCTGCTTCAGCGAATGGAGAGGGTGAGGCGGTTGGCTGCCTCTCCAGCAATGGCTGGACTGACTCTTCTAGTTGTCACGGCGATTACAACAGCGACAGCGAGCTGTCGGTTGGTTCAGACGACAGCTCTGCTTACTTGGAGGAGGGCAGCACTCTGAGGCACGTCAGCACGGACTCTGATGAAGATGACAGCTACTTTGAAAGGTCAGAGTTAGTCGAATGAACCTTCTTCTTCCATGTTTTATTTTTAGTCTCACAATTCAATGTATGCCGAGATTTTGGGCTTGGAAACCAAAATTAGGACATCTATAAAGCTGATGGAAGTAAATTTGGTGTTTGGGTTTGCAGTTTTGAGAGGAAAGCGTTTTGAAAAATAGAAGAGATGAACTTTGACTCCAACAGCCTTTAAATACTTTGATATTTGGATTAACGGAATTTTAACTGAAAGTTGCCTCACACTCTGCTAGTTGATTCAGATTGTTGAAATACCAGCATAACACCACGAATACACAAACACTGGATGTATTCGCAGCTATTATGCTTTCTTCCACCTTTTAAATGTATTCATGCACAGTACTTTTTATACATACTATAGAGCTTGTAAAAATGGACTGATGATATTTTATTTTAGGTTTGGTAAAACGCTACCAGACCGTTCTCGGATGTTGAAGTACAAGAAAGTTACTGCTCTTATTCCTGGTAATAACATGAATGCATACACACCTGACGAGTTTACTCTGAATGTTGTTGAGGATCTGTATTACACGCCAGTTCTATCCGAGAGAACCGCCATGCACGCCAGTCAGGTGAGAGTTATTCACTCATAGCCTCCGTTCCTTCAGGTGCAGCTGAGTGTCAAAGGGGAGGAATTTATGTTAAGGTTTTTGTTTTTTAAGATTAATACTCTATGTTCATAATAGTAATAGTTTGCTATAACAGTTGTTGAGTTATTGAATGACATAAAGTTGTTATTTTTAAAGTTGAATAATAATAAAGGTGTTAAATTACTTCCTGTTCCTAAGCTGAAACCACATTTACAAAAAAGTTGCTCCAATACTGTGTTATTTTTGAGAATATGACTTGTGATACAATTACACAAACGAATGTGCCTGTTATTATCATATTAAGACAATGAGCTATAAACACAGTAGGCCTAAGTGTGTTATGCCATATTTGTTGTAGGTGGTTTCCCTCGGACCTCACGGTGCTAAGTTCTACGAGGATGAGCCAGCTCTGATCTACCTGCCACTAGGGGCTCACATTGAAGACCCTGAGAAGATAGTCTGTCTGTGCAGTGATACAAGAGAAGGTGAAATTCCTGACTGGCAACCCCTACCCAAGTCTCACTATCACTACATGGCTAAAGAGAGCAAGGTCTGTAATCCTGGTCTGGTGTAAACTATTTAATTTATTGTCAACATTTAAAGTTTCAAGTTATTTTACTCGTACTTTTTGGTTTAATAAGAATTCATGGTTCGCAACAATAAATGAGACACTGATAGGCATTATTTCATTTTCTCCTTAATTTCTTAGAAATTCACGGGTTACAAACCAGAATTGATGTGTTAATATAAAGGCAGCTTTTTCCTGTTCTCCATAATTTTAGGAGTTGGTGCAGTCGCCTATCTGTAGGTATAGTATGTAATGACACTGTATGAAGTTTGTAGAGATTGAATTTATGTTGCCCATCATTTGTCTACCAAGTAGTTGTCCTCGTGGCTTGTTAAGTTGGCATGTCGCCAAATGTGGCTGCTATCTGTTGTACTAGTTTACCTTTCCTTGCCTGTTATTTGGTTTCTTTGCACCCTCTCAAGTTCAAAGGAATCAATAATCAGTGAAAATTGCCACCCTGAATGATGATGAATTCTCAAATCAAAACTTTATGGTTGAAAATTTCAGTTTCTAGCTGCATTTAAAGGCAGTAGCCATTTTGTATGGTTGGAAAAAAAATATAAACTTTAAGCAAATCTAGAATTTTTAGCAGCTGTTTAGCAGCTGATGATTCTTTCATAATCAAAACTGATAGCCAAAGGTGTTTCTGAAAGTTAAATTTGATGAAGAATGTTTCTGTGCAGTTTTTAAACTCATCAATCCCTTCTGTGCATATTTATCTTATAGTGGCTGTCTTCACAGTATATTTCAGTTGCAAGTTGCATTACAGAATCCACTTACCTACACTTAGAAGTCACCAGTTTTGCTCTAAGGTTTTTGTTGCTCACACCTCTAATAGTGCATGGAGACAGAGTGAGGACTGCAGATTGTTATTACTTGTCATCTCTCTGTAGGTGATGATTAGGGCTTGGCACTTCAGCCTCTACACAGCCATAGTATCCTGCCCATATCCTGAACTCGTGAAACCAGTTTTAGTCGGTGAACCTACAACACTAGAGCTCAAGGAAGTTAAAGGTGTCAAAGTTCATTTCCCTGATCACTCATTGGCCGATGAGTTTGAAGCGAAAGTCAAAGTATTCTACTCGGACGACCCTACAGTACCTGAGGCTGAGACTGGCCAAGAGAAAGAGGGGAACGCATTAGCCACCCCTATTATAATGTTGGGTCCACACGGCGTGGAATTTAATAAAGATGTGATTATACAACTACCTCTACCGGATTGTGACGAGATCACCAGGAAATTTGACCTTGAACCTAGCCGTTCTCTTACAATCTATCATTCTCCTACGGGAGAAGATGAGCCAATAACGTGGCAGCCTTGTCTGGTAGAATATCAAGTGAAACAAGAAAGTGACGGAACACGTGTCATTGTATTTCCTGTGAGACATTTTTCATGGTATAAAGCCGTGTGGGATATACTTTCATCCACTATGCATGGTGCTAAAGTAGGCGTGTCATATTTCTATCCTTATATCCGGTTTGCAATGATGTGTACAGCTATGATGGATGAAACAGCAGATACTCGAAGCTTTGGCCTTGAGGTTAGACATCAGTTTTTGTTAATTCGCTTTTTAGTGCTTTTGTTAACTTAATTTTATTTTCTTGTTTTAATATTTGTGATGTTGATAACAAAATTAAAAACTTAATTGGAGTAATATACAGCCATAAACACAGTTATATTATGTAGCCATGCTAAGAACTTTAGTTCTGTCTACAAAAATGAATCTAACTCGTTGAAGCTCTGATTTCTACCTACATAGTAGTATCATAATGACAAGTATGTTTCTAGTTTAAACCATTGGTTTAGTACTTGTGAGTTAAGGTAAAGTTAAGCTCATATTGTCTCAACTAATTTCACTCTTACTTCCACTTTGGGTTTTAAGGAACCATCTAGTTTTTTGATAGCCTGAAATTTGTCCTGTCAAAGTATCTGTTTTTACATGGTGTACAATATATAGTTGGCAAATGTGTGCAATTATTAATGTTACTCAAGTGTTCAGTTCCAATGCTGTATTGCAATAGTTGCAATAGTGGTAATGTAATTAATATGCAAGCTAATGCTTTTATCTTGTCAATGCAGATAATATGTTATCGCAGTGACAAAAAACTGCCTGAAGTAGGAAACTATAAACATAGAGTTGGTGGGAGTTTAAAGCCAAAGTTTGTTAGACCAGGTCAGTCCGTGTTAACTTATTATGACTGTTTGTTTTGTTTTACAATTTTTCAAGGTTTTTTTGAAGTAAACATCGGCTTTTTATTAAATGTAAATGTTTTTTGAAGAAAACTTGACTTGTTTTGCTTTACTACATGAGAGTCACAGCTGGATTAATCAGTAGTTGTTGCTGAAGCAAGGAATACAGTATAAATGTATTTTAAATATCTGATGAATGCTGGAAACTTTCATAATGCTTTTAGTGTATGTGTGCTACTATTGAAATTGTTAGAATACTGTCATAGGAGTAGACACGCTTATTGACTTTGTTTACAAGAGTGCAAGCAGTTGCTAGGTTACCAGCTTGTTTACGGTTGGCTCATCAAACAATGGGAACAATTAGGAACAAATTTAAACTATAAACATGCAACAAGTAAAGCATTAATTGGAGGTTTTATACAAGGATTGACAGTACAACTCCTCAGTTTAGCAGAACTTTATAAATGTAAAATATCGATATATCCTGTGCCACATATAAATAAGTCCGTAGCTCACTTTAAATAACTCTTTCCATCAGAGGTTCTCATGGGTGACTATCAACCTGCCTGAGTTTTTTGTATTAAAATGATATTTAAGCCCAGATTTTCATGCATATGAAATGTTCACAACCAGTACAAAGTGTATATGTGTCTGTGGTTTCAGGAGCTATAGTAATAAAACTGGTATCCAATGATTTCGAGGCCGACACTCTTCATGGTGAGAGTGCACAACTTCTCAAAGAAGAATCTGATTTTCATGGTTTGGAGTTTGAAAAGCAGTTTGCTTGTGTTTATAAGGTAATCAGAGATGTGAGATTTGTGTTATTCATTTTCTAGTTTACATCTCAAAAAGTTCATTTTAGAAATATTTGAATGGTTTTAAATTTATGGTAATACGCAGATAAAACTAACCGATAAACATGCTAATGGAAGCTCTGTTGGCCTACAATAGGGTTGTGTTACGCTGCACATTATTGTTATGGTTTGACTACTTTGTACTATAATATAAAATATTATCTTATATCATGTTACAAGTTAGTTCATGTGAAATTCTTCCGTTAGAAAAGAGCTTGTATAAAATAAAATGACAGACGTTTTAGTGTGTAATGACGATGCTGAGGCTTTATTAGTCAAATGCTATAGGCTAAGCTGTTTTTTAAGTTAACACTTGTTAGTTTATGTTAAGGTTTCATAATAGTTGTGTGAAGTTGGAATGACAATTTTGGAAAGTTAATGTAAGAATTTAGATCTCATAACCGACTGTGTAACAATAGAAAGCAAAGAAAACTTTCATCTTGATGAAAGTTTGCCAAGCCAATATTTTTTATTGATTGGGTCTGAAGTTGGATCAACATTATGCCACTCTAACTGCAGTTGCAGCTGCAATGCTGGTTAAACAATTGCTAGCCTCTCAATTTTTCATTGCCTACTAATTGAAACTAGATTTAATTTTGTTGTTGTACAAGTTTTCTTCTTTACGATTCTTTAGGGTGAGCCAGTCAAGAAAGGAGTGTTTGGTAAATGTATTGTGGAAAGAAAAGCGTCAGGTTTCAATGAGAATATCTTTGAGTTTAACTTGACCAAGTGTGGCAATGAAGGAGAATTTCAGTTTGACAATACAGATGGTTGGTCATTAATGGCTACGCGGGAATTAGCCAGTAAGTTTATACTTTACCACAAGGTCAGCCCCCTAATCTTAGTATGACACTAGTATTTCCTTCAGAGATACACTAGTTCCCTTCTTCAACTTGCGTAATTATATGCTCTACTGTTTAAATTCTGGTATTTCAGTTGAACATTTATAGTTTCATTTTACTAGTTGAAAATTTCTACCTCACGGCATTACTTCATGAAGCAATTTGAGTTTATAATTTTTGATTTAGTGTAATCAACTTGAAGCCAAATATTCCAATAAAACATAACGTGTAAGCCAGGTTATATGTTGCATTTCAGTAAGATGGTTTTACAATGGTTGTAATTTATTTGCTAAGGTATGCTTGGCATCACCACAGATGAAAATTGGAAAGAATTTGCTAAACACCTCGGCTTTACAAAACATGAAATTCGAAATCGATTAAGTTCAACCAGTGATCCATTTGCTCTTATAATGGGAGCATTTCAAGCCAGAGGAGGTACGTTATATGGCTGTATTATGGCACAGCTAAATTTGGCACTTTTATGCTTAACTAAATAAATTTTCAAAAAGTTTAGGCAAGGACTTGGTCTACTAGTTATTAATAGTAGGTGTAGCCATCTGTACACAGTTGTAGGTCTTATGATTTTGGAAAAACATAATGATAGTGGCAATAAGGCATGTTATTATTAATAAAAGTATTTATGGGAACTAAACGCTGGGTTCAAATTACTACGTCTCAAATACTTGCTGAAGTTTAGCTTGCTAGTTAAATGACTTAGAGAATGATCTGAAAGTTGGTAAAATAGAAATCTGAAATACATAATTTACTTTCGATAATCTACACTATAAACAAATATAAATGTAGTGATGATTTTTTATATATCCTAATGATTAAATACACGTTTAATTAGAAATACTGGATTAGATGAGTCAAACAACTAGTTATGGTTACTAGTTAGTAGTTACTAGCTACTACTTACACTTTTAGTTAGCACTGTTAAATAATAACTGCTATTGTAATGTATTGGTATGAGAGGGAGTTGTTCTAGTAAAATTTTTTGATTATAGATAAATATAAATCTCAAGTAATTGAAATCAAGGTAAGAAATTTTTTCATTTGAACTGCCCAACGGGTGCTATTTAGTACCCAATTTTGCTAAATATATGTAAATTGAATTTTTTAAAAACTTGTAAATCAGTTCAAACTGGCTTAACTGAGTTAACATTGCTTAACTTGGTTTGATTAGCCATTAGCTTGACTTGCGTGACTTGGACCCAGCTGTTGATGGTTAAGAACACAAAATATTATTTAGTACTAAAACCTTTGTTGAATATTGTTTGTAGACAATATTTTATAGAAATTGTTATTTTATCAGCATTGTAACCAGTAGGGGCTACATCCAATACAACAAAAACCAACCAATAAAAACTGAAATAGCAACTGTTCATTTGTTCTCTTGATTTTCAGTACTGGCAGCCGCCAGATATCTCTCACTATTTCTGTAAAATTATTTCATGTCTACTGTTATTGTGCTGATTTGTAAGTGACATTCTAGTCTGGACTTCTTTAGGTACACCTGACGAGTTTGTGCAAGCTCTATACGCTGTCGGAAGGGGGTTCAGGATAGGTGGTGACTCATCGTCTACAGATGCTGTCGGGTACAAGAAATTCCCATCTGGCAGCGGGTTTAGAAGTACTAGTGAAGAAGACAGCGACACATCAGCTGGTAAAATATGCACCAATATGAGATACGGCTCTAATTGAAATAGAATGTGGTCGAAGTGATCTCATGTTTTCTGATGTGAGAAGTTTAGATAGGATTTTGCATTAGTGAGTTTAAATGACCCAGGGTTAAACTCGCATACGCTGAAAACCTCTAGCCTGAGCCACTTATATCAAATCAGCTAATTAGAGTGTAATAATATGATATATGATGACTGTGGCATGCTATTAACAGGTCCTAGCCAATCAAGCACACCTTCCAGAAAGAAGAGAACATACCCTGGCGGTAATTTTACTGGAGCTACAAACAAAAAGCGACAGCGATCTGATATGTCCGAGAGTGCTGCCTCTAGCTATTCATCATACCATGAAGATCAAATGCACAGGAACTCCAAGCAGGTGAATATTACTTTACCAGAGTTTATTTGTGGTTACTTCCATCAACATTTATTTTTTTACTTTTAATATGAAGAAAAGCTTTGTGACTTCATTTCATCTAGCAATTAACAAACATCTTCATTTTATGTTTCTAGATATTAGGGTGCTTCATAACTCTTCTAGGAATTAAAGTTTTAGAAATATAATATATATTTTAAGACTAACATTGCTTTGGCTACACTAGAATGCCAATAATATTTACTGTTGGAATTCCTATACTTATGGTGTATATGCATATTTCACTTTCTCAAGTAGTGTTTATTGCTTTGAACTATTGTATTGATGTATTGCAGCCACTTGGCACAAGTGAACTATGGAAAATCTCACAGTTTATAAACCAGCAATGGAAGTCACTAGGAAGAAACCTGAGTGTGCCCGAAGAAGACTTGAAGCAGGTAGAATATGCCTACAAGGACATGAGAGAGTGCTCATATCAAATGCTACTCAAGTGGAAAGAGAGATTTCCTTCGAAATGTAGCTTTGGTTCTCTGTATGTTGCCCTGTGTGATAGCGGACTCAACTCTGTCGCCTCCTCTCACTGCATCTTCTCACGATCTCCTAAGTAACATCTCTAACTGTGCTCAACTCACCAGTATTTACACTACTTGTGTATAACCTACCATCAATTTGAATATCATTTTATTTCAATGTACAGACAAATCGGGGAAGAGAAATAATATAGTAACCGTATGTTCAACATACCCATTAAGTTGATATTTTATTACCACTACATAGCATGCAATACATCATATCTATAATTTATCAAACCCAAACCCTCATTGATCTTTTATTAAATTGCTTTACTGCTACAGAGCGTGTAATATGTTTTTAGTTTATAACTGATGCAACAGTTGCAGTATTTACATTTTCGCAAATTTATTTATGTTTCAGATCTTGAATGTTTTTGTTTTTATTCAAATAAGGTACTTTGAAGTTTATAATGCTAGATTTTTTTAGCATCAAAATTGGACTGTTTTAAAGCTGGAGTTAAAAGAATCAAAATGCTGATAGTTCCGTGATCTCCCACTGTTATTGACCCTATTTGTTGTGAGAATATAAGAGATGTAATTTTTTATATAGTGAAGTTTGTATATAGTATTTTCTGTTCTATATGTACTTTTTTTGTATATGTACATAGTTTGTATAGGTATAGATTATTGTATTAAGAAGTTAGTTATATTTAAATCTATTATATAATTAATTATTTTCTATCTAATGTTTGCAAGCATGGTTTTAAACATTGGATCAAAATATACCTCAGTAATTGTTAACAAATAAAATAAATATTATGGCCAGTTTCCCACTTTATTATTGCAATGGTTGCTGACCTGTGAAACATATCCCATGGGTCATTAATTATCTTTCATTTAATTTTGAATTAAGAAACACATTGAATGTTTGCCAAATGCAAGGTAGAATCTCCTCCCTTGCCAGTAATAAAAGGCAATAACCAGCAACAGTTTGATTTTTAATTAAAATTCAACCCTATTATAAAAGCATTGCTATCACTACAAGCAGCAGTTGCCTGTTGTACTTTACCAACATGTCTTTCACAAGAATTAATAGCAGACCGCTGTAGCATTATTTATGTAGACAAAAATTATACCCATCTAAATTATACATAGTTATGGTATTTTAAAAGGCGTGCGAGGTTAATTGAAGTTTTGGGGAATTATTATACATTGTACGATTTAGCGACTCTAATAAATCGCTATGTAAAAATATGGCAGCACCCATACGGTTTCCATGCATTTCAAATATTTTCTGTCGCAATCATTTGCAAAACCTTGAAATCTCCAACATATACAAACTAATCAGTCAACTGAAACATATAAGACAGTTTGCCAAAATGGCTTCATCAAATACAAATGAAACTATCGAATCTCATCGACAAGGCTCTGAAAAATTAGTTAATCACTTTGCAAAAGCACGAGCTAATCGCCCTGCTAGAAAATATCAGGAGTAAGTTTCAAATTGAGTTTCAGCTTATCTTACCCTAACCGCAACATTAACCCTAATTAATCTTAGAATTAATCTTAGAATTTTGTATACCTGTAGTAGATTTATTGAGACCAGTGATTGCGCTCAATATTTTTGTTACGAATTAATATTATTATTTAATTTTAATTTATTATTTAATGAAATTATTTATTAAATAATTATAATAATGATTATAATGTAACAGTAATACTAATAATTATAATAGCTTAATTTTGATAACAATTTTATTATAATTCTAATTCATATTGAAAATCAAAATGAAATTGGTGCTTTAGGTTATTAATATTAAAGTTTAGCCTTAGGTTAACTTAATGTTTTACTTTTACTTTTATGCTATTACTTATTACATTAACTTGATCTTTTATAACCTAAACCACCAACTTCATTTTGATTTTCAATTTGAATTTAAAATTTTAATATTAAGAGTAAGTCTAAAAAGTGAAAATACAATCTCTCATGTTCATGTTGTGCCCTAGGCCTATGGTATGAGTGCTGGTGGTTTTGTACACAAGTCCGAGTCGTTTCATAACTCACCTCGTAACTCACTTCGTAAAAATTAGAACACTCTGCTAACACCTACAGGCGCAAAGTTATGAGTGCCTCTTAAGTTGTTTTTGTTTGGGTTTATCATGTGTTGAAATATATTTATTCTAGCATGTAGCTAAGTTTGGATATTTTAATTGTAATGTAAAGGGTTTTAGCACATAGCTAAGCTGAGTTTGTGTTATGAGGCGGTATCCTCAAATCTCTAATGCTTCGAGGGAGAAAACTGTTGTGAAAGATCTGTGAGGATGAAGAAATTGATGTTGGTTCTCCTCTCTTAGCAGATCGAGTGTTTATTGAAAGATTTGAATTTAATAGTTCATCATAAGCAGATGAAAGCGTTTCATGGCGTTCTTCATCTGAGAGTATTCTCGTACCCAATTATTTAGGTCGTTTTGTACACATTCATATAAATTAACTTAAATGCATATTTTTTATTATTCGGGTTTGTGGTTAATTTATTATTCATTATGTGTACAGCAGTTTGTGTACAAAACGACCATTTTTGTGTACGAACGACTTGTGTACGAGATGACTTGTGTACTCTACTGCTATCAGTATGACTATCAGTATCACTATGGCCTATGACCGCCTTATTACTATAAGTACCAGTATGAGTGTGATTTGGTTGGGGACGGATCATTATTCCGAAGTGAAATTTATGATAGTGAAAATGCCCTCAACTGTCCTGTATCTACTAATTTCGGACTAAGGGACCTTTGGAGTAATGGGCCTTCAGAATATTGACTAGTCACCGACTTGGTTTTGTGACTTGTGAGTAACTGATAGTGATAGTGATAGTATAATTATAAGTATAAGGTTAAGTAAAATATGGGGATACCGGTTACCTAGTCCTATACTCCTACGTGCATGGCTATAGTAATCCTATAGCCTAAAGCAAAAGCCTAAATTTAAAAGAATAACTTATTCATAAGACGTAGGCTGCCAAATTTTGTTTTTCTGTGTCGTGTTGTTGAAAAGACTATAATCAGTATCATCTAAGCTGCATTATCACTATTGTAATTGTCAACCATTTTTATCCTTAGGTTTAAAAAGAAGTATGGCGGTGCTCTTCATAACCAAGAAGCAACTTTCAGGGTCGTATCTAATGGGTTTAATAGTTGCTGCAAATCTGTGATCCTTCATGTAGATCTAACATCGTAAGAGATATTTTCTTAGTTTGGGTTCTTTTATAATACCGTTTGAAGTAGTTTTGACTTTTTCTATGTATTTTTGTAGTTGTGAAACTTTGTTAATTTGGAATTAAACGGCCGGAGGCCAAAAAATGTTTTGCACACAATGGTTTGTAAGGATTCTTCTTTTAGTTACCTGTTCAACTGTGGAGATGGGATATTAAGACACATGCTGGAGAATGCGTGAGTTTATATGATGATATATTTTTAAGGATGAGTCTGCAAAAGTCAGTCATGTAATGCTATGTAACGTAATGGTTGATTTTGGCATAATGTAATCACTCACTCTAACAACTCTACCTATTCACATTAAAATTCAGCTAGTGTCAATTATTACTTGATGTTTTTTCAACCTCCTTTACCGAATTAGTAATTTTGCAACAGCTATTTTGCTAGCCGTGATTACAATATGCAGCTCACTGACTTTGATAAATATACTTTGATTTCGGTGTCTGTATGTGTTACACTCAACTGTATTACTCAGTGGGAAATGGAGCAAGCTGGAGCATATATTAATCACATCCAAATCATGGAAAAATGTTGCTGGGACTTTAGAGCTCAATGGTACAATGGCCGAGACAGGGAATCGTGAAACTCCATTATGTATTCATGGACCGGAATCGGTGGTCAGTATTTTGCCAAATTTGTTTTTGTAAATAAATGTTAAATGATTTATGCTGTCGTTGTAACTGGATCGAGTTGACTGTGCTGGTGTTTCAGGATTGTCTGGTGAATGTGGATCGCTCGGTGAGGTCATTTGCTCGAGACGTAATGGGTATAGTGGAGAGACACTCCCCCGAGCAGCTCTACATTGATAATGCTGTCACTATTCAGTCAATTTTATTGTTCGATTGCAAGAAACCCACCGATCAGACAGCTGCAGCGTGTGCCTACAAAATAGCAGTAGGTGTTTCCTCCTTCGATATCATGCTGTAGTTATACTGTTAGTTTTATGAAACAAAAGAGCAGTAGGTTTTTCCTCTAACATTACCTTCAATATCATGCTGTTTTATTAAATATTTATATTGGCGCTGGTTGCTAGGCCATTTGAATGGTATGTGATACTAATTTGTTACAACCTCTGATAATGGATGTTAACAAATTTATAGTTTAAGGGTGAGAAGAGAAAAGTGAACACAGAAAATCTTGTAAAGCTTTGTGTGAAACCGTAAGTACATACTAGAGTAAGTACATACTGGAGTAAGTACACACTAGAGTAAATACACACTAGAGTAAGTACACACTAGAGTAAGTACATACTAGAGTAAGTACACACTAGAGTAAGTACATACTAGAGTAAGTACATACTAGAGTAAGTACATACTAGAGTAAATACATACTAGAGTAAGTACACACTGGAGTAAGTACATACTAGAGTAAGTACACACTAGAGTAAGTACATACTAGAATAAGTACATTATAGAGTAAGTACATACTAGAGTAAGTACACACTAGAGTAAGTACACACTAGAGTAAGTACATACTAGAGTAAGTACACACTAGAGTAAGTACACACTAGAGTAAGTACACACTAGAGTAAGTACATACTAGAGTAAGTACACACTAGAGTAAGTACATACTAGAGTAAGTACACACTAGAGTAAGTACATACTAGAATAAGTACATTATAGAGTAAGCACACACTAGAGTAAGTACACACTAGAGTAAGTACACACTAGAGTAAGTACATACTAGAGTAAGTACACACTAGAGTAAGTACACACTAGAGTAAGTACATACTAGAGTAAGTACATACTAGAGTAAGTACACACTAGAGTAAGTACATACTAGAGTAAGTACACACTAGAGTAAGCACACACTAGAGTAAGTACATACTAGAGTAAGTACACACTAGAGTAAGCACACACTAGAGTAAGTACATACTAGAGTAAGTACACACTAGAGTAAGTACATACTAGAGTAAGTACACACTAGAGTAAATACTAAGTACTTCCTAGAAATATATTAAGTTGGTATTGCTGTTATACCACTTTATTGTCTGCAATGTATCACCTCGCTGGATATAACCTTGCTGAATATAGCTGCTTTAATTTTTTTGTAAGCTCTTAGTAGAGTGCTTATTACTGTAAATATGGTTAAATGATTCATGCTTTTCATGTGTAAATTTGTCTGTAAAGAGAAACTTTCAACCATGGCTTGAGCATTAGTGTGTAAAATCCGATTTTGAAATGTAAGAACTAAGTTGAAGGTTTGGTAATACGAATGACAATATTTAGCTTTAATTCGTGCTTTTTATGGAGATATGTAACTTCAAACTATTTTTTTTTATTAGTTCTAGTAGATTTCTTTTGCAGTGAAATGCTACTGTTGCAAGTTTTTGATGATCTCGAAAATTAATACATTGCTATAATTTGAAACCATTTTTTTAAAATATGCTAATACTTGTATATAAAAAAATATTACTTTGAAAACTTGCACTCGAGATTATAAGTTTGTTGATTGTTTTGGAATCAGTATCTGTTGTGTACAAATGCTGCTATAGACAACTATTTATAGTTGGATAATTTCTACCTCATTATGCACGCCTCACTGTGGTATATTTTGGGGATATACAATAATGAATACATTTGTATGTTTATTCTAGTGGGCCCTGGCTGAGAGATATTGTGGAACATAACAAGACAGTAGAAGTAGGAGGTAAAAAATTCACACCAGATGATGTTCTGTGTCGCCCTGGCCACACTGATGTTGCACTTGGTAAATACATGCAGATATAGTCATTTTTCAGTTGATCCCATGCAGCGGCTAAGGGAGAAAATATATTTGCTGAACAGTGCTAAATGATAGATATCTTGATATAATAGATATATTGATATTATACAAGGGACTATGTTAGTGAAAATAGGGTATTTCAAGAGATCATTGTAATATTGAAATAGTAGCTGTAGACTTCACGGTTAAAACATGAACGATGCTGACATTTGTAAATTTTATGCACAGAAGAAAACAATGTTGTTCTAGTACAATTCTCTTGCTTGGTTGGGCATGTTACTTCTTCAAACTCCAAGTCTCATACTTTTAATTTAGAACTTCATATGCGTTTTCACATGCATTTCAAATAACACCCTGTTTGTAGTACTGGAATGTCCCACACTGAATCATCTACCAGATCTAATCAGGAAGACTGAGCAACTGTCTCGCAGGAATGATAATGGCGAAGTAAGAGTTATGTTAAAGATTTCCAATTCTAGGGAGTTTCAGCTCGTCAGCTATGATCTCTCACAGTAGAAGTGAAGGAGTTTATACTATATCTTTCCCTGTATAGGTTGTAGATATACTTGTTCACCTGACGCCTGACAGTGTGGCTAAACATCCGGAGTACTTGGAATGGATGTCACAGTTTCCTGAGACCACGAAACACCTCATGGTGTCTGAATCAGTTCCTTCTGTTGGATTGAAGTATGCATGGGAGCAACAGGTAAGCAGGGAGCACCAGGTTAACAGGGAGCACCAGGTAAGCGGGGAGCAACAGGTAAGCGAGATACACCAGATAAACAGGTAAGCACCAAGTTGCAAGAGCTTTGTTGTTACCTATATTGTAGCTGTGAGGTCTTCAATCTTTTAATAATTTAATGATTCTCATTCTATCAGTTTTATTGTCAGTTATCCGTTAGGATGTGATAGCTACCAGTGTTATGATAAATTGTAGGTGCATCTTAATATGGTTGATGACTCAATATTTCCATTGCTACATCCCAAACCTGTAGAAGAACCCAGTGTCGAGGTAAACGTGTCATTTTCTCTAAATGTTCATTTTTTACTTCTACTTGAAATTCTTTTAGCCTGAATGAATTTTATTTTCTTTGCTTTTCTCTAACCAAAAGTTTAAGACAAGCTTTCTTGACTTGTGCACATATTTCTCTTCTCAAATTGTTTTTTCTCTATTTTCCTTCACCATATTCTATACCTGTTGCTGCTTTCTCAGCTTCATTCTCAGCCTCATTTGTTCTAAAATCCTTTCTCGGTCTTTTCTACTTTCAACTTTTTTTGTATGTTTCATTTTTGACCATGCTTCAATTCATTGAGTTTCTCACCTACTGTGTCTCAACCTAACATTCTAATGAAGCTGTTTGATGTTTGGTTCATATGCATGCTGCTACTCATAGTTTCTACTTGTCTCTGTTATAGGCAAATGAATCTACCAACATTCTGTACCTGAAGCCTAACTCTATCTACACCTTGCGGCCCTTGAGTTACAAAGGGCTAAACAACTCGTAAGTTAGTCTTTATAGTGTTTTTCAATGGTTTTGCTACAGCTACTCTATTCTTCACAATTTTATGTTCTGTCCATTATTTTCAAATGTATAATTTCTCTTGGTTTAAAAGGGACAACTTTAATCTGAAATCATCTCAGGAGTTTAGTTATTCATAATATTTTAAATTGAACAAGAATTTTTGCTAAGCAAGTTACATGCTTTGGAACTGACCATTTTGATGAGAACAGACCAGCTTATTTTGTTGAGGATATTTTAAGGCAAGTGCACAAGGGAACCAAGGAGGCAGCGTACAGTTATTTTAAAAGCATGGAGTTGGTGGAGCAAGCTGTGAAAGACAGAGTCTCCCTGACTTGTCAAGTTACAACAAGAGAATATCCTATACTAACGATGCTCGGGTCAAGTGCATCTGTTAACACTAAAACCAGAAATGTTTCCGGGATACTTGTTGAGATTGAGTGAGTGGTAATTGTATGAAAAATGATAAAAGTCGTTTTGATGTATTGATTATTTTATTGATTAGCTTGTATAAGTTTGTATTATTATTTTAGCATTTTTAGAATTTATACTGTTTTTGCTCTTTATATTTACCCTTTATTCTTTGTGGCCATCGTAAATCATATATTCCCTCAAGTAATAACAGAAATATTTTTCATGCCTGCAAACTTTAAGCTAGGTAACTTATTTCCAGGCTCATTGCATTATAATGGGTAAAACATAATATGTTATATATCATTATTCCATGAGTAGTTCATCTTGCTTGGTATTTATAATATCTGCATTATTTTTATACCAAAGCTTTGGTTTTCAAACTATCAGTTTTTATATTGACTATATGAACGGAATTCATGTGTTTTGCATCGTTATTTTGATGACATGTAGAAAGGACAGCTACATACTCCTCGACTGTGGGTACGGAGTCGCTGGTCAACTCGTCCGCTTGTATGGAGAGGAGAAATCATCTGACATTTTACGAAACCTCAAGGCTATTTTCGTGTCACACGGCCACGCCGATCATCATGCAGTGAGTGTAAAGCATATTATTAATTGAAAGACAGTTGAATAATTAATATTAAGTTTATAGGAAATTGGAAATAATTATTTTGGTTTAATATAATAAATTGAGTATAGGTTTTTCTATTTTTGGCTCATAAACAATATAGCATATTATACTCTTTATATCATCTGCACCTGTGAAAGGTGGCAGTAGAAATCTTGTAGGCAAATTTAGCTCAATTGCTGCATATTTAACCTAGTTACTTAACAACCCATTGCGCTTAAAAACATTTTAGCTTGAATAGAGTTATAATATATATTGAGTAAATCTCGTGAAATCTGATGTATCTTTGCATCATGAGCTCCACTATGTCAAGAAATTATGTGATTATACATGTCAGTTTAACTTCACGCTCTTTTTTCTAGGGTATTCTGGGACTGATGGGCAAAAGGAAAGAGGCCCTTGGTGACAGTGTAGCACCTAAACTATTCTTCGTATTTCCCAGAAAACTCAGTCTGTGGTATGATCACTTGAACCAGGAGTTTCCTGGATGTATGGAGAATGTCAGGTCAGTCAAGTACCTGTTGCATGTCTTGTGGCCAATGCCTTATAATTTCTGTTGCTGTGCTACCACTTCTTTCTATACACATCTTTAGTCTGAATATAATTTATGCTACTGATATGATGCTTATACAGTGGTAGCCTTGTTTCTTTAATTATCAATGTTACTTTTACAGAGCGGTCTTTGGAGGGTTCCTGCTCAAGGATAACATACCTCCAAAAAACTTCAAGAATATTCCTAGTCAGTTCATCTTTCCAGGCTACTTCTACCCCCCTGAGATTGAGGAGATGAACAAGATGTTGGGACTGAAGAGTCTGAGTTCATTTCGAGTAAGTATTTGATATAATTTGCTTATGATAGTTTTGTAGCTAATTTTCCTATAAATTGGCTCACTTTAAACATCTTGTTGATGCACACTTTTTAAAATATACTTTGTTGTAAAAGTTCAACCATTTTTTTAAAATGAATCTATTACCTTTTTTGAAGAAATTGAAAATTGTAAAAAATTATGCCTTGGTTAGTAAAATCAGTGAATAATGATGGAGTTGTGTTACTCTTGTCAATATCTCAAAGCTTCGAAGCCAAAAATATAAACTTCTTTTGTGAAACTTTACAATGGTAGTCTAATTATGACAATGTGTAAGCCAGCTTGGAGTTGTCTCATTATGTATAATGTTTGCAACATTATGGAAGGTTATTTATACTATCTGCAGCTTTAGTAACTCGTAAATACATACACAGCTCGTTGTATTTTTGATTAAAGATGTTCAGAATTAACACAATCTACTGTAGTGTGAGCTACTATCAAGCTCACACCATGCCTTCTTTTTCTGGGAGCTGATCTGGTTAAGCAGACACACTACAAGGCAATACTCGTACACATAAACATATTTCTTAATGTAATATTAAATAACTTTCCTTTTATGTACACTATCCCATTGGCAACTATACCCCTTGATTAATGATAGTTGATATGCTGTTAGTTGGTCTAACCGATAGTGCCCAGCTTTTTCACTGTAAGGCAACAGTAATAGTTTGGTGTTTACATTTTTTGTCAGTTTATTTTCTTATTTGTTACTATGTAAACTGTTGAACTTCATCTTTTATTTGAAAGTTCAATTCAGAATTGACTCGGTTATCAACCCATTGTACTTTAGGCAAATTTTGATAAATTTGTTCAAAATTTTATTTTCTGCTAAATCTGAGAAAAAACTGATATTTAAAAAAGTTTGTCTTTTGAAGAAAACTATAATCAGATGCCTGCAATCTGCTGTTGGAAGAAGATTTATAGCAGTGAATATAATCGACTAAAGACAGTTTGTGTCACCTCTGATGCTATTCTAAACAGATTTTCAAGACCAGTTAATTTTTTTTACCAATTTTAAGTAAACTTTTTATTTCATTGTTTTTTTGGTTTTCTTTAGATGGTTTTGCTTTGTTGGTTCTCTAGTATTATCTGCAATGGGCTGCTGTTGTAGGTGCGTCATGCGTATGCACTAAGTTGTTACGGCATCAAGTTGGAGCACAAGGATTGGAAGATGGTGTACACAGGAGACACAATGCCCTGTGACGAGGTTGTCGAAGCTGGTATGCATTTAACCTGATATGGATATGTGCCCAGTTATTATTAAGAAGAACCAGCTGTTGAGAATATATGTAGTTTTTACACAACAGCATGATGATCTCTGTAGTTTGACGCTTCAAATGAATTAAGTGAATATTTTACACATACTTAGAATCGTTGCAACTCTGTTTACAAATTAGTTAGTTTCAAATACGTGGGTAGTAACTACTCCCATTGTTGCATATATCTTCTGCATGTAACACAGAAGTTGTTATTGAAAACTTCCTTTTTTTCGTGAAAATTTGTCTAATGTGGCGCTATGCTAGTAAATATTATAAGTGCATGTTATGCACATCTGAAACAATGTCACATGAGTATAATTCTCATTTGTAAAATATTACGGAGCAGAATAATTTTTGACAGGCATAACATCAGAATAATGTTCTGTTGATTTAGGCACAATATATTATTCATAACCAAAGTTATATATTTCAGCTCAAGATGTGGATCTTTTAATTCATGAAGCCACCTTTGGCCCAGTATATGAGGAAGATGCAAAGATTAAAACACACAGTACTACACATCAGGCTCTAGACATTGCAGCCCAATCACGTGCCAAATTCACCCTCCTCACCCATTTCAGCTCCAGATATCCTCGCATTCCTGACTGTTCCGAGCGACTCATGACCTCTAGTAATGTAGGCGTGGCTTGTGATAACATGATTGTAAGTTGATAATATATAAGTTAATCATCTATAAATGATGCTTGGTTGTGCCGTTGTAAATACACTTGCTAATTGCTAACATACAAATCTTTTCATAATCACGATTTTGTTTTGTTTTATTACTCTGTTCTTTAGAATTTGTTCAGAGCTGTGTTTTATGTTGATTTTGACTATGAATTAGAATTTATTGTATTTTTATTGCAGTTGAGGCCAAAAGATTTACCCAACACTACCCTGATGAGCTTATATCATGTGTTTAAAGCCATCTACAATGAACACGTCAGTCAATCTGACAACAGAGTTGAACTGGTTCAGTTGCAAAACTCTGGCATGCATCCGGAAAAGATCATAAAAATCATGAATAAGAAAGCCCTTCGCGAAGAAAAGTTTTTGAGCAATTACAGAAAACGTAAGATTTCTTCACCTACTAGAACAAGTGATGACGAGGGTGCATCTACGAGCCAACAGTCTGCTGTGTAGCACACTAGTGACTATAGTTAGTATTAAACAAGAGTGTTGGTCACTTCAGCGGGTGGTTTGGTAGTTTGGTACAATGTTCGGGGGAAACTGCTGCGTATTCAATGAAAAAGGTGATTTTATAATAGTTTACAGTCAGAGCTTATATCATTGTTTTCTTTACTTCTGTACTTTACACTAATTTACTTCTTAGTAAATTATGCTTGTTGAATAATATTTTGCTATCATTGACTCTAATTTTGTATTTGATGTTATAGTTTTGAATATATGACTAGATTTCTGTTTTGTTGTTATTTATAAATTTTATTTGTGAGTAATGTTGTAAGAATATACTACGTTTATTAGTACCAGGTGGTCTCCGGATATTTTCAAGATGCTAAGAATTTGGATTGAAACAATATTTCTTGCTGAACATATTATTAACTATTTTTACTTCAATTACATACATTAACAATTAAATCAGGAACTATAATTCTTTGAAATGTAAGAATAGTTTGTGTGTCACAATGAATTAAAGCTTCTTCTACCTTCTCATTTGAAAGTTTTTATTTACTGTAACATCCTGAAATTTAAAAAAAGGTTTCAACTTATATCACTTGTTGGTTAGATATTGTATTGCTCAATTAGTAATGAAAATATAGCAATGTAATGCATTTTAATTCATTTTATGGACAAGTAGCATTACTCAGTAATTGTATAAATACTTTTTATCTATGGCTGTTGCCCTACTTCTCCTTGTTGGGAGCGATAACTATGTAACATTGTTGATTGCTCAACTTAGCAATTCTGCATAAAACTTGGAGTTATCCTGGCTATAAAATTTGCCCGCTTGCAAATATTGATGTGATGTAATTGCATAGAAAAGAAATTTTGGATTTTCCCATTCCTGAAATATCAACAGATAAGATTTTCATGGGGCGACCTTGGTTTTGTAAGCATGGTGTTGACAGTAATTCGCAAATAGCAAGGTCAAGGCTGCAGCAGTGCACATTTTTAAAGCTGCGACTGTCATTGTGATTGAGATTTTGGCATTATGATGAGGTTATTACTTTTAGTTTATAAGCATTATCATTCAAACCACTAATGATAATTGCCATGAGCTGATAGGTAAAAAATAATTTAAATATTGATTTAATACTAGTAGCTTTGATAATTAATTAAAAAAGTTAATTAATAGTCATACTCATCTGAGTCAATGTCATGCTTCATACTCATACTCATAGTGATAGACACTCACACTGACACTGTGACTGACAGACTAATTCTAAAAGTAAATAAATGATTAGATAATGATAATCCTTATGCTTATACTAATACTTATAGTTATAGTTTGATTAGCTCTTCGTCGGCTCCGACGAATCGTTATATTTAGTTTTTTTTTATAAACTTAAATTTTTAAAGTAAAACTAAAACTAAAAGAGATAAGTATAATGATAATCATTATCATGATGATAATCATAATGGTGATGATAATCATGCTTAGTAATCATAATGGTGTTTGGTTGCAAGTCATTTCATACACAAGTCGTTTCATATCCACTTTTTCAGGTCGTTTCGTACACATCTGATGGGTCGTTCCATACACATCAATATAAGTTAATGGCAATACGTGTTTTTTGATATTTATTTATTATTTGATGTATGACTATGACTCATACTATGAGTCATACACTTACAGTAATAATAGATTAATATAAAACATTGATGATTGATTAAAATGAAAATAAAACTAAAGAGTAATACTAATACAATACTAGTAGTGTGTTCAAAACTTCAATAATCATATAAAAATGAATATTAACCCATTTATCATAATAGATTAATATAAAACATTGATCAATAAGTGACATGGGAGGTGCGAAAGATACATGCTAAGATACAATAAATAAGTAAGCTAGTATCATTCAAGTGGTTATCTAGTGGATTAATTTATTATTTATTTTGTGCACAGAATGGAGAGCAGTTTGTGTACGAAATGACCAATTTGTATATGATGACAATAACCCTGGTGTTCATAGCCACTTGGTGATATTCATATTGATTATTTCAATTTTTTAGTCATATTATTACTCTTTGTGATAGTCATAGTCACACCCGATTGTCAATAATTATAAATATAATTGGTAAGGCTTGACTTGACATATCAATTATTAATAGTAATACTCACTGTGACTGTCAGCTGTGTTGATAGTAACAGTGTAGGTGTGTTGCAGTGGGTATGGCAGTGAATCACTATCAGCACATCGTTGATTTGTTGTTACTTCAACTTGGGAATATTTGTTTTCAAATATCATGTTGTAAAAGCTTGTCTTTGCAGTTAATGACATATTGATGTCAATTTTCTTCTGCTCACAGCTCTAGTGGTCATATTTATAGTTTCGTTTGACCGGTTTTTACTTGCTAATGATCTAATGGTATTTAAAAAATGAAGGACTATAATTAATATTATTTCAGGCTTCATTTTCTAGTAATGTCATCCAGTGATTTCCTTTCCTGAATTCTAATTCAAAAAAATTCTTGCTTAGGTGCCACTTCTCCACTTTTGGTGGTACTTGAGCTCTCCATTAAATACTTTCAATGGATTTAATGATCTGTTTGCTAGGGTGATCCCACAGTGTCGCTATACTCCAGCATTGATTCACACAACAATTGATTTTTCGCAAATGCGGTTGAATAGCTTACGAAATTGTGACTGTTTTAGTGGTTAGTTTTGGATAAATGTGCTTGCCAAACTTAGGATTTTGCTGGAGTGTGATACCAAGATACTGGTCTTCTCTATCCAAAAGATGACATTATTACGCATGGGTTGGGTTGAAAAAATTTTCGATTTGTATGATTAGGCTTGTTCGGCATATAATGTAATGTTTATCACCATAATCATCACCACCATGGACGTGATCACCATATTCACATAATTATACTTGCATAATTACCATAACCATAATGGTGGTGATAATCTTACTTACCCCTACTTACCTTATACTTCATAACCTCATACTTGCTCATAAATTTAGAACCGTGTAGGAAGGGCGAAAATTTAAAACCTTTAGATTTTAAAATGTTGAATTGGTGTTGAGCGTTTACTCTTTTGTTGATAATATTGCTCTCGCTAGTGCACAAAGGAAACCGGAGCTGTAAGTAGGACTAGCGCTATCATGATATTTAACATGCGTTGCTGTCACGGATAACTAAAGCATGATACTTTATTACCGCACCACTATTGTTTAGCATCTGAATTTGCTGCTTGCATGAAGCTAAATAGAACCCGGTTGTTTTGCGTAGTTAATGTTATTTGTTTTACCTATCGTTAAAGATAGTGAACATGCTCAAGTTAGTTGATTAATGGAAGAGGCCATAGCCGTGTTTTATTACCACTATATATAATACAAAGGCCATTGGGGATGTTAGGAAGAGCATTCAGTCATAATTGCTCCTGTGTTTCATTTAAATAAATAAGTCCTTAACCCTCTTTAACAAAAACCCTTTCCATCTGGGGTTTCTCACAAGAACAGCGACTATGAACTTCCATGAATTTCGTAATATATAATACAATATAATGCTAGAATTATTACAAGATAAGTGAAACAATTGATTATTATGATTATGCACAAAAATGGTAAATTAATCAAATAATATTACAAATAAATGTTTACATAAATACCAAACATCTCCCACAGAATAGAAAGGTGCCAGGTAGCTAAGAATGTTTTAAGAGGGCACATAGTTTGCCATCCAACTAGGGGGCTTTCGTTCTCTGGTTGAACGTCATAAGTTGTCACTAATGATTGGCACTCTCAGTGGTTTCAATCTGGGTGCCGCCAGCATTTTGCTCAAGATCCTTCGGTTTTTTAGGACTCGCTGCCTTCGTGACAAGCGGTTTGATATCTCGCCGGTTTCTTCTTAGGAGGTCATTGTTGAGCTGTATGGCATAGGCTTTGCTAGTCAATTGTTTGTTGATTTGTGTTTCTCGCCATTTTTTCCGGTGTTTGCTCTTGTCCCGAACCAAAACTGGTTGCTCTTCTTTCAGCACTGCCAATTCTCTTGCGTTGTCATTTAGTCTCTGCTGCAGTCTTTCGTTGCAGCTTTGCATTTCCCACCAGCCTTGATTTTCATCTGTTTCTGGCTTGACTTGTGGGAGAACTGATCTGGTGAGCCTTCCAATAAGTTGTTGAATTGGGTTGACCGTTGAGTCTTCCTTGGTGGTATTAAGATGTTCCTGCAGAGCCAGTCCGGCCCCTGCATATTTGTGGAGTATGCGTTTAATTATCTTTACAACAGACTCTGCTTTCCTATTAGATTGAGGATGATATGGAGAGCTGGTGGTGTGTCTAAAATTTCACGATTGGCTGAAAGCAGATAACTGGTGTGAAGAAAACTGTGGTCTATTGTCAGTGTGAACCAGTTTGGGTATTCCTAGGCGTCCAAAACAGCACTTTATAATAGCTGATTACAGTCTCTGTTGTTTGGTTGTTAGGTTGGACGTTTTCAATGTAGTCAGTCGTATAGTCAACATTAGTAAGGGAATGAGTGTGGTTGTATTCAAATAAGTCGATTCCTACTTTTGTCCAGGGTTGTTCGGGAATTGCGTAGAGTGGAAGTGTTTCCTTCCATTGTCGGGGAGCATCTATTTGACATTGGTGACAGCTAGTAATATTGTTTTTGATGTCATTGGTGATGCCAAGCCAAAACACTGTGTGATGGGTTCGTCTTAAGGCCTGGCTTCACGATCGTGAGACTCACACATAATCGTGTGATGATTTTCGTGAGTTATCCTCTAGTTATGACTAGCCACACACTCGCCGGACGAAACACATAATAAATAGTCCGTGAATAAGTCTTGCATGAGATACAAATAGAAATTTGCCAAATAGAGAAATGTGGTAGAAATGAAATAATTACTGTTGCTAAAATTTTATTGACCAATCAAATGGTACTTATCGTCGATTGTGATTTTTCGTCCACTGTCATCGTTGTGTACACCCAACGAAGAAGATTTCATTTTCATTCCCTCAAATTTTCTCATACGAATGTTTTTTCGTGTCAAATAGACGATTTCATGTTATTCTCACAATCGTGAGGCCAGGCCTTTAGTGTGAAGTTTATCCCATTTTGGCCAGTGTGAAGTAGTTGAAGAAACTTTCTCTGGAGTGCCTTTTGGATAATGGCTCTTAGTGTGTTGTAAACAATGCCATTGTCAATAGATAGTTCATCCCGAAAGTTGTGCAGTTTTGAGTTTTCCAGTCACGTTTAATAAGGTTTGTCAGTGTCATACGTTCATTGTCTTGTGCAGTAGCAGTCCTAATGTCATTAATCAAGTCATCACAAACAGGAGAGTCAATGTGAAAGATGTGTTCTGGTAGTTGTTGGTAGTTGGGTGAGTCAAAGTATGAAGTTGCGTTTATACCTTCAAGATTTTCAGTCAGAAATGCAATTTGGCGGAGTTGAAATTTCTCCAAGATGCATCACTTTTTTTATTGTGATAACTTAATCGGCCAATTTCAAAATAATACCTAAAAGTTTGCTGAGGGGGTGGGGACTAGCGACAGTTGGCGTTCAGTGTTTGTAGCGTGAACAGCAAAAAGTAGGAAGTGACGTTGAAGGTGTGCGCGTTCACGGTTCAGTTTCGACTGTAGTCTGTCATGCACATTAGTTGATTGACGGAAGAGGCCGAAGCCGTGTTTTATTACCACAATATATAATACAATAGAATACTAAAATTATTACAAAATAAGTGAAACAATTGATTATTATGGTTATGCACAAAAATAGTAAGTTAATAAAATAACATTACAAATAAATGTTTACATAAATACCAAACACCTGTGACTGGTGACAATATACTAGAATTAATCGTAGGATATAATATTAAATCGTAATTTTGCAATTATCGTAGTAGTGAACGTCAGTAACTCAATTTCAAATTGACATCGCCTATATTATTTTAAAGTTACACCTAAATATTTGTATGCATTATCAATTCTAATTTTTCTTAACTGGCGTTGCATTTTTAGCCACTAGCACATTATTATATATTAACTTATAGCTTACTTAGCTCTTGATATTATCACTGATTAAGTATTATTCTTTAGTCTTGGTTTTTAGCTGTAAGCAACAAAAATTATAACATCTGCTACATTTTTGTTGCTGTTGGTATTGTTAGCTGTTTATATTGTATTAGTCTTTGTACCAGAGATCTGCAAAGATCCTTTGACGTTGCGCACATTTCTAAATATGTCCTATTTAACCAGTAATGTCCTCTCCTTTATTATTTTTTACAAGAAAGTTTTTGCTCGTACCTTAGTGCTCTAGCAACAAAAATTGAGCTGTTTTTGACAAGTTGTTTAAAATCATTGTTATATACATAATTATCTAATTCCTTGTTTATTTGGAGTTTTTACAATTTTAGAAAATTAATGCTGATATCTACTCCAGTTCAAAGAATATTGCCCATTCTTTCTTAGACTTTACACTGTTAGTATAGTTGAGAAGATGGCTTCCCTATCAGCAGAAAATGTGGAAGTTCTGGAGGTACGATTAAGTATAAATGGTTGTATTTGTGTAATTTTAGCTATTCCTGCACTGCATATAATTTATTCAATCATTAGTTTATAAATCATCTTTAGCCAATTTACTAGCTTTCAATGTTTTTTTCTTCATCTATAGCCTTATTTTGTGTTTATTACATATTCACAGGTTATTAGTCCTGCAGATATCTCTGTGAAGCGAGTTAAGTCCAGCCAAGAGTTTACAGATTTTGACAAACTCAACTTTGAGTTATCTGCAATGTTCAGCAATATCGATACTCATTGGGTTCCCTTCGATGTTGAAATTGGACAGGTTAGCTTTCAGAACTTTTTTCTCAGCATTGTATTTAACGTTTGATGGATAGTTTCATGTAGCATTGCAATAACCAGCTGCTTTGATGGGTCAATTTCATGCAAGGCTGTGCAATAATTTTTAACTTTCCTAATGTTATGAGAAGTATCAGTCTCACTAAATCTTCACATTGGGTTTCATATTGTTATCTTTTATTTACGCTATTTTGATTTGTTCCCTAAAGATATTGTAAGCTAGGAATGTCTTTGAAGCAACATGAATGTGTTTATTAGCTGGTTGTAAAAAGCTAATCATTGCAGTAAGATTGTTGGGTATCCTTAACATGCTTGAAATCTATTAGTTGTGTACATCCTAAATATATATTTTTAGAGTTGTGTGCTCTCTAAAATAATAATTCAATTTGAGATAATGTGTTCATGTGACACCTTTGCTCTTTTGTAAAGGAGATTTGTTTGTCTGCTGCATATTATATCTTTACATTAATTCACTGGATCTTAAGCTGTATAGTGGCAGAAGACCTTCAAGTAGAACTTAGGGTTACAGTTGAAGAGTAATTTATATGTGATGATCTGTTTATATTGAGTTTATACTTTGGTGATGCTAAAAGTATTAAAGAAATGTCAAGTGATATCTATGCAATGCAGTTGAAACTTATTCACTCAATGTAGTGTATATCAGGTGGTAATGCTAACAGCAATACGACAAATACTGCATTGTGCAACATTTTAAAGGACATATCCAAGCTTCTACTGAATACAGCATGTTAATCTATTTTTGTTGCATCTTATTTTGTATCTTATAATGAGCTGCTGCTAGTTATACTTGTAACTCTGTTACGTTCTTTAGCACTATGTTGCGAGAATAGCTGCCAGGGGAAACCAGTGGTGCCGGGTTTTGGCGGAAGATGTATTAGCTGGAGCCACCAAATGCAGAGTAATGTGAGATGATAGCTCTCCTTGCAAAGAGAATATTTTGTCAATTAAATAATGATGTTATTCAATAAACGGAGCGAATGTTCAATATTGGATTATGGAAGACTCACTACTGCCTTTGATGATTTGCTGTTCCTAGTCCTATATTGGTTTCTATTCCAAAGTGAACCTCATGTGAATGATCGTAACTCTTGAAAAAAGATTTTAGGAAATTTTAATGATATAGCATATATGTGTGACAATGCATAAAAGTATGTGTTTTTGCTGCTTGTCTGTGCACCCATATTCTAGTTTGTATATAATATTTATATATATTATTATAGTTTATATATTTTTTATATACTAGAATGGGGTGTAAGACCATTTCTCCTATCTTGCTGCCAGTTTATAATATCAAATCAGTGTGAAGTAAACTATGTTTTAATATTTCAGATGCAATTTGATAGATTATGGGGAAAAGCTCACTGTAGATAGGCGTTGGTAAGTATCTTCCTTCGATTGCTAACGGAAGTCACTCAATTATTGTTTTTCATGATATTTCATAGGCTACTGCTTACTGTGGCAAGTTTTTCATATCTAAGAATCTGGCAATAATATTTCTTATTAGATATATACTGCCCGTATAATTTTCTCAAGTGCCAAATTGAAATTCTCAGAAAATTGGTTTAGCTTAATGATTGCTGAAGCCCTTGGGTTGTTTGGCTTTGTTCCTGTTGTTGCTATTAGCTAGTAATTAGAATTTTATCTGTTCATTACCTTTTGTAACCACAGGCTCATTAAAAGTGTTACCTCAAACAAGCAGGATAATCTATAAATGCTTTTTAATTTCAGCTTTTATATATTCTATGCTTGTGTCTGTTATAGTCTGAAACTGGTACACTCGCGTTACTTTGAGCTTCCTGCACAAGTGAAATCAGTATGCCTGGCTAATATATTACCTGCTTCTATGTACACAGATATTGAGACTTTTATCTCAGATATAAGGTGTGTGTTGAAGCCGTACTTTCTGTCTACCGTAGAGATTTGCTGTCAAAAATGATGTTCATGGAAATAGACATTACGTCATTTTAGTTTCATGTTTTAATAGATTTAATTTTTAGTTTCAATTATTTCATTAGATCTTTTATTTTACAGTATTTTATTTTACACTAGTTGTATTCTAGAATATTAGCTGACGGTCAATCATACCTTACATTCTGTCAGTTTAGGAAATTAAATAGTAAATGTGTTTTATTTAAAATATCCCAACAATGGAAATGTTTATTGGCTCTACTGAAAATAGTTAATTAAGAGGTGGAGGATTATTCAGTGATTAAGTCAAATTGCATGGTGTTTAACTCATACTTGGGGTGATTGTATAATATGAAATCTATGCTTGCTGTTGTGCACTGATATATACTGGTATACATGAACTGATGTATGCTGGTGCCTGCTGATATATACTGGTATGTACTAGTGCCTGCAGGTGTATATTGGTGTATTATAGTATCTAATATGTTCATGACAACCTATATTGTGTTGAAATTCAGTTTTCCACTGCACTGTCTATCATTTTGCTTCTTTTAAAAATTCTTGCATAATTATGTAGCTAACATTTATCATCGTGAGCATCAACTAACAAATACTAACTAGCTAGTATACCATGAATAACATTATGTCACACTTCAGTATAACATTAACACAATACTGGAAGAAAATTTTTGAGATAAAAATGCAATGACCTCTAAAATATTTTCTAGTTATGTCTCTGGTTTAATATTTTGAAATTAGAAAAGTTTACTGAAACAAATAAATGTTCAACAGACAATTAAAATTATTGTAATATCATTTTTACTGCTGCAGAGAATGTAAGACGTGGACTCCAGCTGCTACCCAGCATCTCAAGACGCTAATTACTGGTAGGTTCTGTTTATAAATCACTTGAAGTTATATTTGGGGAAGCTTCAAAAAGTTAAGCTCTACTATAACTTCTCAGGCTTCAGTCTGTTACACTAGACTCAACTTGCAGTGTTGCATCATTTATATTCATTAACCTGCGTTCCTCCAGACTTTGGCATGTTACTTGTTGTAGGCAAACCCAATGTTCATGTCAAGTATATGCCTGGATCAGCTCACAATGTCACCATGTATGTTGGTGATTTGTGTGTTAACGATCATCTCATCACTAAACAGTTGGCTGTTGGAGCTAAAGAAATGGGTAAGACTAGAATATGTAGTTTGCTTCATATTTTCATATAAGCTGTTTTTTGTATTGAGGCAGCTATGGCTTAGTGTTTAGAGCACTGGTCTAGTGTGACACTAGCCATGGCTTTGAGTTCATGTCATTGGTGATGCCAGGAAGAGCAACCAATCATAATTGCTCTCTGCTACAGTACAAGCCCTCAAACTATGTTCCCAGCATGGTAGGAGGTGCAGTTCTTGGCTGCTTGAAAACCTTTGTAATCAGGGTTCTCTCAGTGATGGAGACTTCAAAAGACACCAGTTCATGAGAACTAATTTTTAAAAAGAAAACTCTTCTTCACTCTCTAAACACTGTGACTCATAACCATGAAAATTAAGGTGCGTTTATGCCTTGCTGAAAAAAGGACCTAGTTTCAGTTAATTTCACTGCCCAAGTACCCCTTTATAGTTTTAAAGACGGACATTTACAAGGATTTACCATTCCCTTTGATTATTACTCGGAAATCGCCCGATTAAGTTATCACAAGACAAAAATTTTGACAAATGACAATGCAACTGGTGTAATTTTCAACTCAGCCAAATTGAATTTTTGACTGAAAATCGTGAAGGTATAAACGCCTTTTAAACGAATAATATAACTGAATTGATAAATTGTTTGATTTATAAAACTGATATGCTTTAGAATCAAAACAGCCACGGAAATTTCTCACATTTGAGGAATCTTTAGAACTGGAGAAATGTATGGAAGAGAATGCTGACTTCAGACTCCATCACCGTTCTGAGCCGCTCAGTCTGCACCATTATGGAGATGTGATGTCAGGGAACAGGGAGGAACTTCCTTCTCATGAGAAGTCACCTAAACATCAGAGGTTTGGTGTAATGTATTGGTTTTAGTAACTGCTTTATTGCTCCCAGCTGACTGTATTATTGGGTCATTCCATGCCAATATTAGAGTCTCGAAAAAATTTGAGTTTGCATGGAATTACCCTATTACTAACACATTATTGTTAACATATTTATGGTTTTTCTCTGCATGTAAACTTGCAGCTGTTTGCCATAGTAATTGTATATCCCTAAATTTTGATCAGATAACGTCATGTCATCGGCAACTCCTACTTTTGGATGTGTGATTACAATGGTCCTTTTTACTAATCCACACCCAGATTTTGTAGTGAATGATAAAATTTAGTTATTTAGTATCAAACAATAACTAAAAGCAGGCCAAAAATTCAATTTTTAAACATACTTTATTGTTATATGACTATCTGAAAATTACATATCACCGGATTTTACTCTATTTTTGTTGTATTATGGTTGTAAGTAATATTTCCTGTTATAAAGTTGGATTTCTCAGTTTGTTGTTGAGTTCTGGCGGTTGATAGTTATTTTGCTTGGCTGCCAGCTGGTTGTTGACATTTGCTGCCTGACATTGGAGAGAGTGTTGGGTAGCCAGCCCCCCTCATGAGATATGAAATGATTGACTCCCTTGTTGAAGTAGTCTACAAACCACTTCTTGTAGTTGATGACTCTGCCTGGTAATTTGTGTTTCATGGCCTTTACAGACAGCATGCTTGTTAGTATCACTGCCTGTAGATACACGATATTGCAATGAATGTAGCAGTTATGATGTAAAGTGTTTGTCTTTTTGGTTGATTTATTAATGTGCAAGTTTCAAAACTGTTTTCACAAATTCTGTTGAATCCCAGTATTGATTAATATAATTTATGGTGAATCAGAATTTTAAACCTGTTTATTTAAAAGTGACATCCATGTTTTGAAGAAGATACTTTTTAGTAATCTTTCACAAACTATCTGCACCAACCCCATTTTGTTATATTCCACTTTTGCTTTAAATACTGCAAAATTTTAAAAACTTTTTGAATATTTATCAAAGAAAAGCTAATGTTCACAAACACCATACATTTGTTTAGTGTGTGTAATTGTCTGTATAAGTGAGTAATGAGTTTCTTTTTAGTTATTTATAAACCTGTATCCACATTACTGGGATTGAAAGTTTAAATTTTTCAAATTTTTTATATAAATTTTGTGTTATCTCAAAATTGCAGCTATTAAATTGGTCATACATTGTTAATTGTCTGCTCATGATCTCCTTCATTAACTTGGGAGCAAGTAAATGTTTACAATGCAACAATCTAGTAATTGTATAGCTTTTTGATTCCACGAGACACCTTTTTTTAACTCAGTCTGCTTACAATGCTATTTGGATTTGCTTTACCTTAAATATCCGACCCCATTCTACAACATGGTTCTCAAAAATGTCATCCATAACTTCTTCAAATCTTTCCATTGCTTCCTGCTCTGCTAGGCTATATGACAACCAGCGCATGTACTCCTTCAGTGCTGTTTTCACTGGTTTCTCTGCCATTATCGTATCATCTGTCAATAGGTTGTTTATTTTGATATAACTATATTGAACATATTTTTGCTTCATAGCATGATGATTGCGTTTGAAAAAGTTGCTATGCAATAATCTATTTGAAATTTTAACACTCATTAATATTTTTAATACAGGATAATTTGCTCTTTAAAATTATTGTTCTGTTTCCACGACTACACTCACGGAATTGACTCAATCTGTCAATGACTTTCTCAGCATGATCTTCATTGTATTTTACA
Source organism: Bugula neritina (assembly GCA_964035545.1). Lineage (NCBI taxonomy): Eukaryota > Metazoa > Bryozoa > Gymnolaemata > Cheilostomatida > Bugulidae > Bugula > Bugula neritina. The sequence continues at coordinate 11,013,594 of OZ037768.1, read as the reverse complement.
TTTTCAAATGCTTGCACTTTACTGTCATTATACCCTTCTTCCTTTAATCTGTTAAAAAAAGTTTTAGTCGTTTATTTAATGCTAATATAAATTAGTAAACAAAAGCAATATAGTATTGAAATTTACTGTGTAGTTCTAGCAAATATATAACTGGATGTTTACTCTAGTAATTTATCATAGTTTGTGGAATGAAGTTTTGGTTTAGATAATTATTATATTGTTGAAAAATGGTAATTTTATGTAATGGCTCTTTAATCACTACTCTTGGGGTAGTTTTATCTGACATATAGAATACCTTTTGTTTATATATCCCTCTATAACACCAATGGTTAAAGGGTTCCTTTTAGATTGTGCCATTTTTAAGCTGTCATTTTAGTTTTTACATTTTCTCTACTCTAATAAATTTTTTTAAAAATAATACATATGTATGTTAGCAAAAATGTATACCATTTTGAGGGCTTCACATATTTAGGATTTTTAAAATAACAATAAGCAAGTTATAATAACGAATGATTAAAATAATAGTACAATGAATGATATAACCACAATTTTAATAATATAATAAATGTAACCAATAATAAATTTGATAAATGTCAAAGCAATTCAATATATTTGTTGTAGGGAAGTAATATGAATATTGATAGCATAATAGGTCTGTAGTTGTAATTTATAATTGGTTATAATTAATTACATTTTTCAAGTAATTGAATGTAATTTGTAACTCATGTATAAAATTGTAATTATAATTAATTACATATCTAATGTAATTGATTTTTACAATTACTTTATAATTACATGTTAATTACTTAAAATTTTTACTCTTGTAAAATTCATATTATTCTTACCATGCCTAAGGTTTAATAAAAAGTTCAGATTAATTGAATGTAGTATAGGATTATTGTTGAGAACAGGAGGTTCTTCACTGTCAAAAGTGTCTGGGTAGGTGGACCCCAGAAGTGAGAATATATAACTTCTATTTGTCCCATGTTAGAAGAAAAGTAATTGTGATTAATTACATTACCATGTAATTGTAATTAGTTACATTAGTTCTAATTGTAATTGACAAATTTTCATGTAATTGTAATTATTTACTTTCATATGTAATTTATTCCAACCCTGTTGGTTATAAAACTCACGAAAGTTTATAGTCACCATCCCTGTGAGAAAACCTCTGATGGAAAAGGTTTGGCTATATCGGGCTAAGGACTTATTCAGATGGAGCATGGGAGCATTTATGACTGGATGCTCTTCCTAACATCACCTATGGCCTTTTACTGGGGTTTGAACCCATGGCTTTGTGCCTCCTAGGCAAACACTCTAATCCGTAGACCACAGCTGCTCTCTGTCGTTTACACTGTAATAGTATTTAGAGTTTAAGTGGAGCAACGGTTGTGGGAAAATTGTTAAAAGACTATTATCATTGCTTACATGTGTGTGAAGTTGATTTAGCATATTGAGATATATTTTAGACAAAAAGCTGAAGACAAATCACCTAAAGGTAGGGGTAGATCCTTACTTGTCGCACTGGAGAGGGACTCTAACACAAGTGTGATAGGCAATGATGTCTCCCAGTCAAGTTTTCGCCTTCCAAAGACTCAGTCTCTTGGTAATTCTTTGTTTACTATGTTTCTAACACTTTGATTAGCAGTTCTGCAATTTGAAAAACAGACCATAATCTGTTAGCACTCTGAAAGATATATAATTTTGTTCTACTTTACTTTATTTAAGTTTTTCTTGCTTGCAATAGGAGTTACCTCACCACTACAATTAGGCGATGTTTAGTTTTTACAGCTGCTTCAGTTTTGATTGAGCAATAATTGCTTTTACTTCAATTGGACTTAAGTATTTTGAAATCAAGCATATTTGAAGAGACCATAATGTGATGTGATTCATTAGATAGCAATATGTGAATTTTTAGGGCAATTACTTAGCTAACATATAAATTTGGTTAAATATTAATCTCAATCGATAGAGAAAATCTTCAATTAATAGTTTTACTTCATCACAAATTTTCTTACCTTATAAATGTTCAAATTTCTCTGAAGCAAATTTAAATGTAAACAAAGTAGAAGTAGCTCGCAACAATCCTGTTATTTTATTCTATGAGCAAATCTATCTGCATGCTGCTTGTTTGCTGTTCTAGCACAACAATGTTCTCCTCCACGCCCACCACCTTCTCTCTCGGTGGATACTGGTCGCTCACCTTCAACTTCCAAATGCTTGGATTTAGTTGATTCTTTCTCAGCCTCTGAAGCTGAGCGAAATTGTAACCATAGCAACAGTTTCAATGGTTAGTTTTATCGGCGCAGAAATGTGATAATTGTATTCTATTACACCTATGTATTTCAGAAACGTTAAAAATCAGATTTCGGGGTAGTTTGATGCTATTCTGTCATATATCTGTCATATTCTATGTCTTTTTATGGTCTGTATTTGACTACTTGAATAAATTGTCTTAGCTATGGCCCTTGTTTCCTATTTTCATTCAAGGTGCAAGGTGCACCTGTTTAATGGCAGATCCTAGAACTGTTTATTGTTTAGTGTGCATTCATAGGAGCTTACTATCTGGTCCTTATTAATGTTGAAGATGTAACACCAGTGACTACTAATCAACCCTTTGATTTTACTCTTCTCTATTTAGAGTTTAGACAATTTATTTTTTATCAACAAGCAAACCACCCTGTTACCTTAGCATCTGTAGTTTGCTATTTGTTTGTTGGCCAAATGTTAAGGAGGGTCATTACTGTGAAAAAGCTGTTACTGTATCATACAAGCTGCTACCTCCATGTCTATTTACTCAAAAAAGTAGTTTCTGTAAACAATCTTATCCTGTTGTTCTTATATGCAATTATATACATGTTGTTATCAGTTGATCCTCAGCTAACTAACTTATTCATGTTTGTAACTAATGGTTTAGGGGACAGTGAACAACATGCCACAGTATATCAGAAATCACGGAGACCAAATTTAAATAGTTCTGATGGGAATGTTGAATCCTCTCACTCTCAAGCTGACTCTAGCACCTACCCAAACCCCACTTTCTGTACGTCAAGTTTGTTTTTATGTTTCTTTTTATTTGATGCATGTCCTCTATCTTTCTGCAAACCTGGCATTTAGGTGCAGTAATGGAGAAATTGAGATAGCTTAAGTTCTTTAAATTTCTTGATAGATTTTTGTTTGAGGCGCAGGTTGAAATTTTTGTGAGAACATAACTTCTTTTGCTACATTTCTAATCTAGAATACAGGCTTTTCTCAATTTCTCCATTACTGCGCCTACATACCTCAAACCTGGTTCATGAACAGATTTTTGCTAAATTATTATATATCAATTTTTAATGATAATTTACTTTAAACCTTTAGTTTAAATTGTTTGTGACCTTTGAAATTGTTTGACATTATGGCATTAGTCATTGATACCGAGACCAATGCTGCTTCTATATCTCAGCTCAGTTTAAACCAACATGCAACAATGTGTTGTATTTTACCATTATTTTCAAATAGATACTGAAGGGTGTGATCCCAGCTCCTTGATGGCAAAGCCACCATTGAATAGGTGAGCATATCCAGTTTACACAACTTTATTCATTTTGCTATTCTCAAATCCGTGACATTTCGAAAATGACAATTGGAAAATGGACGTTTGGAAAATGAAGAATATTCAAAATGGCTTAGTCTGGAGGGAGGGGGGGGGGGGACATTCAGCATCTGGCCGGGTTCAAAATAGCTTTCAAAAATGAATACAAGGCACAAATCAGTTAGGCTATCATGGAAGTAGAATTACTTACTGAATAGTTCCAACTTAAAATTGTCCACATTTACAATAAGCTATTTTAAACTCGGTCAGATGCTGAACACCCCCTCCTCGACTAGGCCATTTTGAATATTCATCATTTTCCAAATGTCAATTGTCCATTTTCTAATTGTCTATTTTCGAGTTGTCTATTGGTGATTTGTCCGTTTTCCAAATAGGTGTTTTCCATTTGTCATTTTTGAAATGTCATGCTTGTGTGTAATTTGAATATAATAAACTTGTAAATATAGTGAAAGCAAACTTTTTAGTACAATTCTAGCTCAAAATATCTGCATAACAAGATATTTGCAAAGGGCTGAAAATATGTGTATATGTTAATGATTCATTAGCAAAACATTTCCTAGACCTATATATTATCAAGCTAAAATCTTATAACAAGCTCAACCACATTTACTCTTAGAAGTATCATTATCCTACCTTCAGAAAATGAGTAAACAATTGTTTTTGCAATCCAACTTTTAAAAGCAAAATTATTTTCAGTGACGAGAAATAAAGTTTTAGCTTATATTCTTTAATAAAGTTTCATACTAAAACTTTTCAATAAATTTTATAAGGACAAGCTTACTATAATTTAATTAATGATAGTTTCTTATAAGCCAATAAAGTAGTTTATATTTGCTATCAGTGTAGGTTTTCATAGTAGTATTGATCAAGTAGAATACCTGGAAATGAGTTGTCACATTCCACATGGTTCTGTTGACAGATTTGGTGATGGTAGGTCCACCAGCTCTGACGATGACCTTTATGTGACCCCAGGTCAGCAGTCCTCTACGTCTCTTGTTTATGAAAAAAGGTACTGCTTCCTGGTGCATTTATTCTCATTGCTTTATAATGTTGTGATTGCATATACTATGGAAAGTGCTCAATATAATATGAATAAAAAACCTTTTGCAAAAACTTTAAATGCTTTGTTACCATTAAGTTAATGTATAATTCAATAACTTTTGATTTAAGTAACTTTTGGATGAGTGGAATCATATTTTATGTAGTGTGTTGACATAGATCAGAGGTTAACAGTGAGAATAAAATTGCAATTACATAATAAAATAAATAATGTATATATATAGCTCCAGTTCTGCAGTGTAGCTTTCTCTGAATTTTGGGTCATGTCTACAATGAGATGTCATTTTAGGATTTCTATCCAAAGTTTTTAGTTTAGACCTAAATAATATGTAAAACCTACTGGAGGCAAATATGATATTTTTTCCACTTTTCATAGCTTTTGCTTCATTTTAAGATTTTACAGTTCATGTTAAATGATGCTCTCTTCATTTCAATTTCTCAATACAAGTTACTAAGTTTTATGTTATGCATTTATTAGTATGTCTACAGAGGTAAATAAATGCTAATTTGTCATATTTGTTTCTAGTTTTACCATCTCATTGGTTTTCATAAGTATCGGTTCTGTGTGTTAAGCAGCTTTGCACTCGGATACCAGGAGTCATCCTCTCATATATACATATGATTATACATGTTTGAGTGGTTTTAATGCTTCTAATTTCACTTATGGACCACAATTGCACTGTACTCTTCATCATAGTTGACTTTAATTACGTGCTCATTGTTGATACCCATACTAACTTTGAACATCCTATTACAGACTGAAAGAAGATGATGTTTCTGAAGATAGCACTTATAAAAATGAAGAATCAATGGTAAAACTAGACACTAGTCACTTTGTTCCAAGAATATAGTTTTTAATAGATTTCCTAAGATCTTTCTTTTTGCTAGTTGTTTGACACGGTGTTCTTACTTTTGTATGCAGCTGAAGGCCATAACTTATGATCAATCGAAAGCAAATGCACTGAAAAAACAAATCACCTTGTTTAGTGATTTACCTGTAACGCCTGTCTTCAGTGTGGTAAATGCCAAGCTACATGCAAGAGCCCTCCGGGTAAGTAGTCTGACTTTCTATTGTGATCTGACTACGAACTAAGAGTCTGACTACCAACTAAAAGTGTGACTACCAACTAAAAGTGTGACTACCAACTAAAAGTGTGACTACCAACTAAGAGTCTAACTACGAACTAAGAGTCTGACTACAAACTAAGAGTCTGGCTATGAACTAAGAGTCTGACTACCAACTAAGGCTGTGACTACCAACTAAAAGTGCGACTACCAACTATGAGGAAAATCTTCATAAATTTTAATGCTCATCAATATTGAAAAACATGGTCAGTCAAAATTTTATCTCATTTGTGGTCATATGATTGAAGCAAAACTGTTATCTCTATGCAGTATTAAAATATCCAGAAATATCTTAGCTATTAGCTAGATAGAATTTCATGGTGGTGGGCCCCAGCATATTAGTTTTATAATACATTTTGTGCACACATGTTTTCCAATTAATTATCAAATTTGTCTGCAGTATTAAAGAACTAATTACTAATTGCTCCTAACTTTTGCTTCATTAGCTGCTGTGGTACACATATTAATGACTAGGATTGTTTAAAGTTTAAAACACTGTTTTAACATACTTCGTGAAAAATATCTATAAAACTACCCTGATGTAGATATTAAGATTTGAGGTAACTGCTTACTGAAATATTGAATAGGAAAAAAATTAAAATAACCTATTTTTAGTAGCCAATAAAAATATGCTATCATCTTGAATTATGACTCACTCTAATAACATTATTTTAATATAAATTATCACACTCACAATGTTCAGCTAATGCCTCATTAAGATGTTTGAATATTGAATAGCATGGTGCACCATTAACTTCTGCAAGTTGTTGGTGAATGAGCTATTAGAGTTTAGCTGTAGGTTCCACTTTACAGGAGGGGATTCTTATGCCATCTAGTTTGCCATTATATATCAAGGCTATAAACTTTAAATACTGTTTGTGTTAACAAGTCAAATACTGCAAAATAATGTGTTTATCAGGGATAAATGCTGCATGTTTATTAATTAGAAACTAAAAAGATGGAGAATTTAAATGTTTATAATAATATTGTGCTTGTATATTTTAATAAATTTGGAAAGATTTTGTAACATTTTGTTCATGTAGCATATGTTTAAACTTAGGTCAATTGTCAAGCTGTTCGCTGCATTGTATTGAAGATTGAATTTCTGTTCGCCTGTTTCTATCAGTTGATAGTTTCTGAATTTGATTTCTAAGGATCTACTATCTATGTAAAAACCGGTACATTTAGAAGCCTAATGTCACGCCAGGATGGACATTGTCTCTGTGTGTTCATCATAGCCTATCGGTACATTATAACCAGTATCTCGGGCTCCTACTATAGCTGCTCCAATTGCTCCATTTTTTCTCAATTGTTTTAGTGTCACCCCATTAAAATCTTTGACTACTGATTGGAGGGTGCTCTCAAACGAATCTTTTAAGTATTTATAACTTTTCCACACGGATCCGACGCAGACTACGGTCAGTCCAGCTGGAAATTTCTCGGGACTACTTTTCTTACAGACTGCAATAATATGCTTGGCTAACGCATGACCTGCTTGTCTGAATACATCCAAACACAGAGCATCTCCCTTATCAGCCCCCTCGACTAATTTAATAGTAAACTTGGCAATGGCGTGCTTTGCGAATTTAGTATATAAATGAGTCAACATGTCTAAATTTGTGGACACCTCGAAGTATTCCTTCATACTCTGTCTAACATAATCTAAGCTGTGTTCACATTTACTGAAGCCATCATCGTGATCAATGAGAGTTTTGAGAGCAGTCCAGGCTATCCAATAGCCGCTTCCCTCATCTCCAATCATGTGACCCCAGCCTCCGCAGTTGTAATAATTTCCATCATTCGGTTCCACTAACCTGCAGTTTGATCCTGTGCCGCTTATTACTACAGCACCTGAAAAAATTCAATAACTCATGAACATGGGTACATTTAGATGCAGTAACAGAAATTTCAATTACCTGAGTTCTTCAATTGCGCTTTTGAATTTTGCTGTGTTTTCGGATTGAAACTCACTTTGAGAACGTAACTATAATATTTGTCTCTGGTTTCAAATTTTCATTACTGCACCTACTTCATGTTATTACTACTAAAAAGTATGGCTAATGAATTAATAGTGAAAACAGTAACAGCAAAGAAATAGGCTTTGACTGTTGAACTAAATTATATAATCTTGGGGTGCCATCTTTTTTACTTTGTCTAAACTATACCTAAAACGATTTAGTTGATATCTTTTTAGAACGTTCTAGTTTTATGAACAGTGAATGTGCATTTTAGAAGAGCTGAAGTTTCTTTTCCAAAACTGAGGCTAAATATGAGCATAGAATATCTGGTCTAGGTCTGGTGCAGTAGTTTGGGGGTCTCGAGTTTTGAGTTGGGACATAGCTCCAAACCTCAAACACCCCCTTCTCCAGAATTAAAATCGTCCTTCACCCGCAACATAGAGCTGCTTATAAAACCATTTTACCAATACTTGCTTAGAGTTGATGTAAAGTGTGACTGTGTGTGATTTGGAAGTTGCAATTGACTAACTATCACTATGAGCAGAGATACTCTTAATGATAATGATTTTGCTATCATTAACCAAGCAGTAGTATTTTGCTGCATCTTTAACCTCCAATTAATATCAAAGTATTCACGAATTTAGTATGCAACACAAATTCAATGTATCACAAAAGAAAGTGAAGTATATTAATATTGATTACCTCCTTGGCTAGTAGCAGTTTCTAAAGCCGAAATTGAATCATTGTAAGCTTTGGCTTTCTTGTTTCCTGTGATGAGATTTGGCCTCATCTGATGCAGAGTGTTGGCCATATCAATAGTGTTCTGTGGAGTATCCATACCGCTTAGAGAGAGGCCCACAGAGTCCACCACTCTGCCCTTACAGCCAGCCTGAGCCAACATATCCTCTATCAAATCTACAATCCTGTTGCCCACCACATCTAGTCCTATATCCCAATGATTTGTACAGCCTGTTTCTCCTGTAGCTAGAATGTTCCCTTCACCATCTAACAGTATTCCTTTACTGCAAGAGCCCCCTCCTTCTACTCCAATGTGTAAAGTTGCAGACATAATCTCTGCTGTGTAGTCTACAATGCAAGTTTGAATTCAACTGTGAAAACTAAAGTGATTGTATTTAGCCCATTTCCTGTCACCTGATTTGTCACATGTTGATCATGTGACTTGCAGTCAACAATGCTTATAGTAGCATAGCTGACAATACTTATAACAAATGTGTTATCTTGTTTTGGTTTACAAAGCCAATTCAAATGTAAACTAAGTAGGCTGTAGCCTAATAGTAAAATCAACTGCCTCACCCTTCATTAAAGTAACACTACACTATCATATTGCTAGCTAAAAATAATTATTCCAAGATTATGTAAACTCTGCCTCTATTTTTGCAGTCATCAATCATTTTAATGTACTCAATTTCCAAACTTACCTTTTGCTTTTACTCCTGTTTTGGTAAACTTTATTTTGCAATAAGCTTGAACTTTGTAGCATTGGAAAACACTAGGGGGAGCTGACAACTGCCCCTTACCAGCAATGCAGGCATTCTGTTGGCCCATACTAAGGAGGGGCAGGGAGCTGGTCGCTGTCACTGATTCATTTTACATGGAGGGTAGAGATGGAGTGTCATTGACTTATCTCATGGCTTTAGCCACACTTTTACTCGACAAAGATAACTACAAGCATCTCCCAGATGGAAATGGGGTACACTGTCATATAGTATTTGTAATAATATTTATATATAGCGTGTTTAATAAGCTATCGCATAGCATTGTTTATCTGTTTTCCTACCTCAAGGCCCAGCCTAACTGCTGTTGGGGGGAGTTGCGAGAACATCAATTTGCATCTTATTTTAAATATTTATTTCTTATTTAAGAATGTGTTTGGTTGATGATTCTACTTCCAACTTCAAATGTGATGAATATTGATTTTGTACGTTTCTTAGGATGAGAGTGTGCTGGTAAATTAGTATATAACAAAATATTAATGACTTCTTTCAAACTATTGGGTACATAGGCTTCCACATTCCAATCATGGTTTTTTGCTTTATTGAATTTAATTACTAGACATTCTGAAAGTGAACTAAAAGTTTTGTCTGTTCCAAGTTTAAAATTCAGAATCATCACTATTTTGGAAGCTTGTAATTTTCAGGTTTCCCCATAAAAAGTTTCACATCTTTGCTATAGTATCTACTGACATTGTACCTTGCAGCCTCGCTGTCTCATTCTCTGTGCTTCCTGGTCAAAAGCTGAACAGATCTTCTTTCATGCCTCCAACATTATGGGACAGAGAGACGAGGACTGCCTATTGGTGTTGCATGGTCGTAGAGAGACTGAGTCTAATTTATGTGTGAGTCATGCAGCTATTTTACTCTACTTTACATTCTATAACTAAATTCTGCTTGAGATTAAACTGCAGGATATACTCTGATACAAACTGAAATAAGACATTATTGTCAACATGAGAATCTAATACAGAAGTGCACTTGAAATTATGGTATTTAGCAAGTAATTATGGCATGAGAAGTTGCCAGACTTTAAATCAGGTGGTACTCTTTAACAATAACTAAAACACTCAAGCTGAAAAATTAGCATTTCACTCATAAGCGCTATTTTTATTGTGACTAGATTTGAGTTCACAACAATTACATAAACTATGTTATACTTCAATAATTATTTAATGGGTCTAAAAATATATACATGTAGCTTCTACTTTACAATTAAAATGTAATTTTAATATATACTGCTGAAACTTGTGTTAAAGTTTGCAATGGAGGGGAGGAGAAGGATAGAAGTGCTACTAACACATTTACACATACGAACTATAAATATAGACTGGGGTATATGTGTAAATGTGTGGTGTATGTTTATTGTGCAGGTATCATTAATGAATGGGACCGATATGATTATTTCTACACCATCTACATTCCTTCGAATGTTAGACAAGAACTACACCAACGTAAGAAGACTTTGCCACCTTGTTATTGATGACGCGGACATTATTACCAAAGAGTTTCCTCAACAGGTTTGATAAGCACTTTATGTAGGCTGCTTCACATGTAACAGGACTTTGATTAGCCAATATTGTGTTGAAACCTTTTAGTATCCGTAAGCTCTCTGTTGTAGCTCTCTGCTACCATGAAAGCTGTAGCCACAGCCATCAGTGAGAATGTGGCGAGAGCTGCTCCGAGGCAACTCATGCTATTCGCCACTTCCTGGTCTCCTCTGATTGGTGTGTTCAGGGATGAGTTCATGACTGACGCAGCTACTGTTATCACCAGTAAGATTGAAGCCTCGTTAGCGAGCAATGTTAAACAGGTAATCATTTTGTTATTCTTGACTAATGCTGTTTTTTGTGTGGAAAATTATGCTCTAATATTATGTTCTAAACTGCTTTTACAATTTTAATTCTTATTTTCTTTTTAGTTGGTTCATTATATAGACAATGAGAATCAAAGACTAGGTACCATGTTGAGATTGGTAGAAGAGAGCGGGTCTCCGGGTATAAGGCTCGTCATCTGCACTCACTTGGAGTCAGATGCTAAAATAGTGTATCAGGTATGCATAGCTGTAGTCTCTTCATTTGGATTACTCATTGAGTTGCGGACTAGTTATATTTATTGTTCACTTCTGAATAAATTTCAAAGCTTTCTAAAATAATGCTGAAATGTTTTTGTAGACGGAATTAGTGTGTTTTTTCAATAAAAATATTGAACTTTACAAAATTTCTATAATTTACCATTAAAGCAAGTTTTGAGCTGTTTTGGTGCATTTTTCAAGAGTACTAAATAAAACAGTGATATCATGTAGTCTGCATACTTTATGCATCTGAGCTAGTTAAGAGTCTCTAAAGACAGTTGCTAACTTAACTTGACCTAACGTTGTCTTTCAGAAATATTTTATTTCATTATTTTTCTTGAGCATATTTCATGTAAGAACACTTGGTTTTTCCATATGTTCCTGTATTGTTAAAAAAATTGACGTCTACAGTGATCTTATAAAGAGAAAAATACTTCTGCATAGTGCATAAACTCTGATAGCAGGTGTGCACTGTGTTACTCGTATGTTTTTAAAGGCGTTACATGCGTATAGCCGGGAAGTATACGTTGCTCTGAAGAGTATGGGAGATTTGGACAGAATGTTAGAGCTTTGGACACAAGTCCGGTCAGAAAACTCCTACCCTATACTTGTTGTGACAGATGAGGTCCTGAAGTTACTCATCTCAGAAGGTCTGTTCATTCTACAATGAATTATTCAGTTTAAAAACTCGTTTGCTATTTGTTATTTTTTGCTGTAATAGATTTTATATGATTTCACGATTCAAGTTTGTAGTGGAAAGATAACTCCACAATTGCTAATTCTTTAAAATGAAATAACTATCTAGCTATTGTCATAATTTGTTTGACTAGGGAATTATTAAATATCATATATCTACTCTACTTATAGAAACACAAAGGCAATTGATGATGCAACATCTTCTCTTAATTTTTGAAGGCTCGTATTTTGATATGAAAATCTGGTCAATGAATAAAATCAGGGTTCGATGTTGATTAGTTAAATTATTGGTCTTAAGTCATACACCAGCAGGTTCTTTGATTATGTCAGAGAGGGCATAGTTGCTCCTATGCTACTGAAAGTGCTCAAACCACGTTACCAGTGTAGTGAAAGGCACAGGTCTTAGCCTATTTAAAACCTTTATCATCAAGGGGTTCTCACAGGGGTGGAGATTTGATTATAGAGTTATAGTTTCTTCATACTGTAGTAGAACGACCCAATTGTGTATTACTCCAAGTGCTTTGAAAACTTTTAACTGTTGCATTTTTATAATAAAGTTGGTAAAAGATTTTTGATCGCTGAGAATCACTAATTACTTGACTCCTTGTTTATTCTCCTGGTTAGACAATCCTGTGACGAATGCCCAGTATGTTCTACACTTCAATATGCCTGCGACTAAGAAGTTGCTGGGTCTACGGCTACATTGCCTCTCATCTAATTATGCCAAGGTAACTTTCTAGTCCTTTTCCAACCTCCTAATCTCACAAGTGTTGGCAGCATTACAGTGATATGAAAACCCTCAAGTGTTTGCTGACCTAATAATGTACTTTTCATCACAAGTTGAATTTCTCATGAGTTATAAATTTAGTGGATGGTACCAAATTGTTTTATAATATACATAAATGGATTTGGAAGTATAATTTGTGGTTGGTAAATGTTTTGAGAATGTTATGGGATATAGAATGTTTACTTGACTCTTACATGCATATTATATGTAGCTACTTGGGATGCATACACATGTGTATACATGTTGCAGCAGAAAAGAGTAAGGTAACTGATTATTGCTATGTGATTACTAGCACTCTAGAAGTTTCTTTTCGAAAACTATTTGACTTTGCACACCTTGTTTTTGAAGGATAGTAATTTAAACTAACATCTTAAATACTAGGAGTTTGCTAACACCTTGCAGTAAATTATTCTATATAAATGTAAAATTGTGATGTACAGTACCGACAACTCCCAAGTTATTTATAATTACTACCTGTGTTATTTGAAAGCCCGTGACTCCCAATTGCTTTTGTACTGCTTAGTGAGAGAACAAAGCTATTTTCCCTGCACCAACTTTACTGTGCTCTGGTGTGCTTTACTGTGTCTTACGGTGCACTGCTTGATATATTATTTTAAAAATACTTTTTTAATTTTATTTATATCAATTGCCTATGATCAAAGTATGATTTCCCACCAAATAAACTAAAAGGCAAAGCGCATGTTTCATAACTTTGAGGTAAATGCATTAATAGAGAAATAGAGAAACGCCAGTACTCCAAAAGAGAAAAATAACAAAAAGTTTATATTCTAGCAAAACATGTTCAAACAAAAATTCATAAATAAAATTAAAGAATTTAGGCTATTAAATTTTCCCAGTTACCTGCATGGTAATTCTGTGCACAAGTGTTTCTAGGATGCTGAACAACTGATGCTGTCTTCTCACATCATATTCTCATCTGCCGATCTCCCAGCTGCTACCACAGTGGTCAGGCTATTGGAGAAAGCCTCTAGCCATGTGCCCTCTCCAGTGAAGCAGCTCTCTGTTACGGCTATTGAGGTAATTGACTGGTGGTTTAATGTTCTCTTTCTAATATAACATCTCACATTAGTCTCTCGAACCTCCAGTTTCATTGGATGGGTTTTTTATAGCTGTATAAATTGTATTAACTCTTAGTGTAATGGAAATATCTGATAAATGGTGAATGGTATTCATATAGCCAAGTATTTGAAATTTGCTATGGATGAAAATGATTACAGAATATATACCTGCACAGGATGTTGCTGGATGTCCAGACATATAAAAGTGTGATATATGAGCATACACAATCTACACATAACATATACACAATATATACTGTATTATTTACGTAAATATATTGTATATAACACCACAACAGGATATATATAGGTATGTAGTTGTATTTTTACACCATGTGAAACGTATTTGTAAGTTTAGAATCCGCTTGCAGATACATGTAGAATGTGCATTCACGACCAGTAAACATGCGCATATACAGTGTACATGCGTCTGGAAAATGTATAGTTATTGTAGACGAATGAGTCTGGGAAAAAGAAGGACCTGTGTTCATTCATGAAGTCATATGGTGTCTGCAGAGACCAGCTGAAGTGTACAGCCAGACACCTCATCTCAGCACATCTGGACACGCCCAGCAAGCTAATACCGACGAGCGGAGATGTTGAGGTGTTCAACCACTGCTTCTGCTCCTTGCTTACATATGTGTGCAAATGTAGTAACGGATTAGTCGAAGGGTTTTAGAGAGACTTGTGATGTGTGGCGGCAATGTTTTCCTGTAGCTATGCATTATAAATATAAGTCAATTATGTTCCTCTCTCAATCCAGCCATTTACTTTAGCTAAGAGAAGTAAACACTATTTAGGAGCAGTAGTGGAGAAATTAGGATAACCTAAGTTCTTTGATTTTATTATTAAATTTTGGTTTGGAACGCGGGTTGAAATTATCGCAGGAACATAACTTCTTATGCTGCATTTCTAATCTAGAACACAGGCTTTTCTCAATTTCTCCATTTACTGTACCTACCTCGTAAATACCATTTAGGTGCAGTAGATAGTAAATACGTGCTCTTCATTTGTTGGCACATCTGGTATGAAGAGTGTAGTTTAGTTACTCATTATCTGATGTATATAACTGACCTGTGCCAAGCTAACTTATGTTTGATATGTTATAGTTCAAGGTTGTCTATGTCAAAAATGCCATTACTTACTATGCCCGGTTAATAAGACACAGGGGAGTAGATGGCGTGCTCCGTCAAGTACCAAGTAACAAATTTAATTTGGATCTCAGTCTGCAGACGTATTTCTCTCAGGCTTATGCCAAGATTCCAATAGACCCGGCAACTATTGAGCCAGATAGGCTCTGTGTTTACGGAAAGGCTGGTGTATACTGCAGGTACTTGATATACTCACAGACTTACACATTCAAGTTGGTAATGTTTTGTAATCTTTATTGTTTTTAAGACGGATTAGTTGCTTAGAACTGCCTATGGTGAGACTCGGTTTGATTCATGAAAAGCAGGCGATTCACTATTTTGAACTGATTGGTTGGTTGATGATGTATGAAAGTTGAACATGTCTAAGATATAGATGATGATGTCACTTCCTTATTCACTGCTCGTAAAATTCTTACTCTTCATCCACTTGTTATTAACATACTGTGGCATTTTATTCGCGTCTAGAAACATATTATTTGTAATGTGGGATATAATTTATGTTATATCTTCATTGTTACTCTGAAGATGGACTCAGTGGTGCCCGAAATATCTGTTTACTTTATTAGTAAAGTAATAAAAAGAGAATGTTTCTCGTATGCCTATTTATAATTTACGTTGTGTATTTTTAGAGCCAGAGTTGTTCATGTGTTGTCTAACTCCAGTTCACTGTTCCCTTCTACGGCCCGGGTGCATCTCCTAGATGAGTGTCGCATTCTTAATGTAAAGGCTTCAGATCTGTATGAGTTACCTTCTGAATGCAGTTTGGAGTCATTTCCTCCTGAATTGGTTGAGGTATTCATATACGATAGACTGCCATATGTGGTTTTAGATATTCCAACGGTTATTTGTTAATATCAATGAAAACTCATTTATTGTTTCGTGTTTTTTGAAAACCAGGAAGAAATTTGATTATTTGTTTGTAGTTCTCAGTCAGTTTAGTCGCATGACCAGCTAATATGCTGAATAACATAAGACCTGTTGTATTATATTTATGTAATGCTTTAGATTTGAAGTTGAATGTCGTTAGAGTCGGTCAGTTGGCTGTTTTACATAATAGTCGTTGTTCTTACAGATTGTAGCCTGTAAACTGAAGCCTATGGATCATGATATTGAGTGGTCTAGTGAAGTCACAACCTACATATCCCAGCTCCTTCTTAACGAAATAGTGTGTGGGAAAATACGACTCTGGTAAGTGTAAGATGCAGTGCTCATGTTACTCCCATTGTTATTTAACATATTGCTGTATGCAATTTAACATCATATTTATACAATACGATAGTTCGACATCAAACCGTATATTGGCACACTTATTTTTCGTATGACATTTGCTTATACTTTGATGGTAAAAACAGTTGTTTTTACTAGCAAATTATAGAATTGAGATTTAACTAATTTTTATAGTTTAGGCGACACTGTTGGTGGTTTTTTACAAACATATGATATGTGTTTTAAACATACCGATTTTTTTTAAACTTGGTCATTACAAAACTGTGTGTAATGAGCATATATTTTTTAAGTTTCATTGTTTTAAAAACTTGTCGTAATATTATAAATTATGTTTGAAAAATGTCATAGTGTAGCCTGTTTTTATATATTTTCTTTGCGCGTCAATCTTTTTTAAATTTTAAAGACTTGCAAGTTTAAAATTTTTCAACTTTAAGATTGGTCTGACATCAGCGAACATAAATAATAGCAAGAGCAATGCAGTCGTTATACGTTCAATAATCTTGGTGCACACCTTTTCTTCGTACTTTAATTTTCTAACTCGTTTGTCCTGCTCCAGCCTTGGTAACACCCTGTGGTGTGATCCTATTGTGAAAAGAGAATATCTCAAGGAGTCTAAGATCTGGGTATCTCTGTGGTACGTCAACCTCAAGCTACTTGGTGATGTCAGTGTAGGAAACCTGGCTACTGAGAATCCAAAGGTATAACCGAGTTGAATCTGCTGCTCTCCATGTACTGAATAAATTTATTCAATGACTTCGGTAAAGTCAATTAAATGTTATCAAATATTAGCAATAGTCATAAGATGGCGACTATGAACTGACTGTAAACTTATGTGAGTTTATATATGAACCTCAGTGGTCCAATAGACAATTTTTTTAAATTCTTGACTAAATGTTTGTGACTTGGTTTGTTATTGAACACATTCTTGTTGAGGCAAAGGATAGCTGATTGTTACAGTCTCCCCTCATTCTCCACTGTATGACAAATGATTTTACAGCATATTGAACTGCTCAAGGATGCATGTAAAGGAAAAGTTGTTTTACCGGCTGCACCCAGTAAGACAGACAAAGTGTCTAAGCAGAATCAACTGATTCCAGACTCAGTAGAGACCATTGCTGCCGCTGACGCCGTAGCCGCTGAGACAAGACAGCTTGATGAGTTTGAATCATGTCATATCTACTTCTCAAATGTGGAGGATCCTTCAGAGATGTTTATTATTAGAACAGACCAGTATGACAGGTATGGCTGTAGATTGATGACATGACTTATATTTAAAATATGCTTTAACTATTAGCTTCTCTTAAATCTTGGCAAGCTTTCGTCTTATAATTTTAAATTTACCAACTTATTACATCGTAAAAACAGTAAGCCGTAAGTCGAAATAGTTTATGTTGAAAGTTATAGAAATAGGTTAAAACTGATGAAATATCTATACCAATATTGTGACCATTCCTATGGTCAACGTTAGAGTTAAAGTTGTTATGTTATACATCAATAAAGTAAGTCATCTTATGCTTTACTAGGCGAAGGCTAAAGTAAACTCCGTTAATTTTTATGGTAAAACAAAAGATGACATAAAAGATAAACTAACAAATTTGCCTACAATAATAATAAAAATTCAGCAATGTTGCAAGTTGCCAAAAGCTAAAAAGTTTTCTCGTTGGGTATTTTGCGACTATCTGAATGTAAAGAATGGCACTGAATAGATCTACTTTAGTTCTTTTTTTATTTGTTAACTGCTGGCCAGTTACAACACCGATTCCAGTTTTGAGCCGTTCGGAGCTACGTGCATGTATTTAAACTTTTTAATGCAGTGATTCTTCTGGTCCGCAACAAAAACATGTCCGTCAGACGATACCGCCAGTCCTCTTGGATCATTCAGTTTGTTTCCGCAGCTTTCTATGCAGCTCACAAATTTTCCGTCGTATGTGTAAACCTACAGCAGACCCATCGAGTTCATTTAAAACTTTCTTAAAACTTGAAAAGATTAGACAAATTGGTTGCAATTTCGCTAGTAATTGATGAAATTTTTCTCACCTGTAATCGATTGTTTACTCTGTCAGTGACTAAGATGTGTCCTTGCTTATCAATTGCCACCCCTGAGGGTCCTTGCAGTTGTCCTTTGCCACTCCCTTTTGTTCCTATTTGGTATTTAAATTGACCCTGCCTGTTGAGAACTTGCACACGACTGTTGCGGCAGTCTGAAATGATGATGTCATCGTCATGGCCTATGCATACAAAGGCTGGCTCCTTGAACTCCCCTGGTCCAGATCCTGTCTGCCCTACTCGGTCAATGAGATTGCCTGCAATTCATGAATAATCATAAAGTTATAATAATTATAATTCACATTTGGAGGCATTTTCATGTTACTTTAATGTTAAGGAGCTAGGGGTATCAAAGTAAAGAGCGGTCACTGTTTAACTAATGTTTTTAGTTGGGCTTAATTTTTGAAAAATATTCAGTTTTATATGCTCAGTTCTAAGAAATAGATACATTCTTCTGAAGAATTACCTTTGTGGTCATAAATGAAAAGTGTATTCAAGTGGTAGTCAGGGATTATTATTTGCTGTGAGCTGTTTACTGCTACATACAGAGCCTTCTTCATCTCAGGATTAGTAAATTGGTGCTTTGGGGTTCCATCTAAGGAGAAGATTTGAATTGTGTTGGCCCATGCTTTTCTCTGCTCTACCATGACCTAAAATGTTTTACGATCACAGATTTTGTCACATTTCTTTTCTTATTTGTTGTTTTGTTACTTTTCTAGTTTTAATGAGTTTTTAAAATTACAAGCACTGAAAAGTACCACCACAATTGTTTTTTAGTTTTTTTTCTCTTTTTTGGTCACTCGCTGTAATGATAAAATAATAAAAAAAATAGTGTCAAACATTTACTGCCACAGTTTTGTCGTACAACACATTACCTTAGAGCAGATAAGCTCATCATTCTTCAAATCTACAGCACAATCAAATGTGCGAGCCGCCTTGTTCGTTCCTGCTACAGTTATGATTTCTACTTTTTCATCATGAAACTTCTGTATTCGCTGATTTCCTATCAAAATATTTCATTAAATAAGAAGTTATGTTTTTAAGTCAACAATTTTCTCTTTTGTTGTATTTTTTATTACTAGAAGAGTACAATTTGTTCAAGTCCTTGTATATACGGTCACTGTAAATACATCTACGGCTCTAGCTGTTTTATAAATAGCTATAATTTTCTATTATTTACCTTCATCAACCACATACATTGCACCATCTTCATCAATCTTTAATGAGCATGGGTACATCAGCATTCCTTCATCTTTACCCATAGATCCCAACACTTGGACGGGGTCGTTACTAAGCACCGCAACACTGGTACATGAGCTCAGTATCTTGTGGCCCAAAAACTGGACTAAAAATTGAATTCACATTTGTTCTTAATTTGTCTGAGACACGTTTGACATTTTTACTTTAAAGTTTCCAGTTGCGTTTCTCATTGAAAGTGTTGGTATAATTTAGAACGGTAAACATTTATACTATTTTTACATAAACAATATGCCATTCCAATACTGATAGATTAAAAATATTATGAATTAATATTGAATCAAAAACAAATTTCAATTTCATCTAGCAAAATATGTAGTAATCAATCCTAAGTGAAATGGCTGTGCATCGCATTGAAACTTGGTAATTTTCATGAAGTAGGTAAAACTTTTCAAGTTTTGGAGTGTTGCATTTATTTAGTGTGAAAACACAGTGTTGTTGTTGAAGTTTGCATGGCTTCTCTTATCCAAACCCTTATGGGTTTTCTTTGGTACTATTGAAACCTTTTCAGCCATGGAATATATGCTCAAATAGATTATTAGTTTACACTTTAAATCTGCAGTCTAACTCTGTAGTATAAGCATGTCTATCATCTTTGTTGATATTTTAATTTCCAATGTGAAATAAATAGCTTTTGGTAGTGTAGATTAAGTATCGTATAGATCTTACAAGTTAGTTTATAACTCTAAATAGCTAAAAAATTGAAACAATTTTCTGGAATCAAGCCTAAAAAGTCATGTTACAGCTGTAGAGGCTGCAATAGCCTCGTGCATGAAGACATGGTCAAAGTGTGTTGCTGTTTACCTGTGCAGAGATGAGCTCCTGATATCTGAGGTGTAAACACAACTGTGTATGTACCGTCATGATTGTCTGTGGTCTCGCATTGTATCTCGTCTCCTGTTGGATCTACTATAGCCATGGTCAATGGGTATCTTGGCAATGGCTCTTCAGTATGCGTTGAAATCTGCAATTGAAATAGCAAAAATATTATTTCGCTGGTTTGAATTTACAGTAGAGGACAAAATGATCAGCAAAGCTGACTAATAAATTTGAGCATGTAATTCTACATAAACATATGCACCCAATGAATTCAAGCTCTATGCATTTAAATCTTGTTTATTTTCTGTTGATCAAGAAGGGTTTGTTATTATTGGCATGGACTGTTCACTTTTTACATTTTAATATATATATTAAAGAAAATCTTACAAGTATCAACTCCCTTATTAACTCTGGTTTGTGAACCTTAGCTTTTCCTACTAGAATTGAATAGACTTTATTTACTATAGAGTATAAGATTTGTGGTCCTATTGTGAGATTGTCACCTCCAGTAAATTAAAACTAAACTAAAGGAAAAAGATGTAAAATTGTCTCCTGCTCTGCCAGCAAAAATATTTTAGTGAATTGTTTCAAACTAGAGACAGTGCCATGATGCAAGCAGGCGGCTCAATTTTTGTGGAGATTTGACTGAAAGGCATTTGCCTCGCCAATGTTCACCTTGAGCATTTGATTTTTATAATGATTTTACACTTGGCTCATTTTTGAGATCACTTTTACATTTTAGTGGCTGTACAGTTGAAATTTATAAATTATAAAACAATGAAATAATATATAGTTGGGAGATATTCATCCCAATGCTGTATTATAAAGTTTTCCATATATTGAACATTAATATTATATTATTACTAGCATATAACAGGCTTAAAACACATATAAATACCAATGATAAGATTAGTATGATATAGACAGATCTGCTAAACATGTACAATCTTTAGCACAAAGTTGAAGTATAATACAACCAACACTTATCAAGTGCATCATACATTAGCAATAATTCTTATTTACTATTAGATATTGATTATTATAAGCACTGAGCAACATTGTGTCAATGGTAGTCAAGTCAAGCAATGGAAGTGAGTCGGTTAGAATTGATATGCAAGTCCTGGAAAAATTAACGTCGACATTTTAACTTGTTCAAATTTTCATTTTGGTGCCGTAGTGGAGCAATTGAGATAGCCCAAGTTCTTTGGTTTGCTCAGTAAATTTTGGTTTGGGACGCAGGTTGAAATTATCGCAAGAAACTAATTTTAAAATACCAAGTTTGTCTACATGATAAAATCTATTCGTTGTTAGATCATATGAGCTGTTAAAAAGTTGGATTGAGTGGTGACCTCATGATTGCTCATTAACATTGACTAACTTCCAAAAAACTATGGCCGAAAAAGCGAAAATAGTTCAATTTATAGCATCTACATGAAATAGTCAACCAATGAAATGCCAAAACTAAAACACTGTTATGTTGTATATCTGTCTTAAGTGAACCAGGTAGCTCACCTTCATTAGTATGTTTGTCTCTAAGCAAGCGGTTGCCACATCATTTTCTATGCTGATTTTTGCCGGAAGCATGCATAAATCCTTAATTTCACCAGTTTTTGCCATTAGTTGTTGCAACTGTTTTATAGCATCTTTGGCATTATAGGTAAAATAATTTTTTCCCAGGTTCAGCTCTCGAATATCAATCATTGCTGCTATCTGCTGTTGCAAATCCTGATTCGTTGCCACATCTACTAAATCTCGTAGTTGGCCTGGCAAAATGTGTGAAATAATGTTTGCTATAAGTTTTGCAACAATTTACATTAACTTTAATAAAAAATATTTTAAACTTGTATTAAATTTGTCCAAAAACCTATCTTATTTATAAGCTTCATTTTTATTTTTGTGAAAATCTTTTCTTTTGTTAATGTAATGCTTTTCGAGTCTATGCTTGCATGTAAAACTTACCTTTGCATGTAGCATCATCCAATTGTTCTCTTATAGCTTTAAGTTGTGCAGTCTGATTGTCTACTTCGACTAGTAGCTCATTTACAGCTCTGTGTCTAGTTTCGTGGGTTTCCTTCAGTATGTCCTTGACCTGCTGACGACGAGTGTTTACCACTTCTACTAAAGCGTCAAAGGACTTGTCGATTTCTTTCATGGCAACCTGTAATAAGAGAAGTTAAATTTTGAAGAGTTTGCAATAACTTTATTTCCTATTTTATTCTTATTGTACCTGATGATTTTGTTATGCTCATTCACACTCAAGCAAGTTTATAGTTGCCATTCCTTGCTGGAAAGGGTTTTTTCTTGAATCAGGCTAAAGACCTATTTTGTGCTTACTAGGCAAATGCTCTAACCCCTAGGTTTTGTTATACTCTTCTAATATTAATATTGATATTTAAGTATTTCAGTAAAGCTGCCATAAGGGTATTTTACTTTGTCAATAGTTTATACCAATAAGCTTGCTAAAAGTCAAATACCGCTTTATCCTATAGGAATGCACCAGTTTGAGCGATTTGATTTGCCAGCAAAGCACAGGGGAATTTGCTCCCAATAACTGCGCAAAAATCACATTGTAAAATTGAATAAAATGTGTTTTCAAATTACCCAACTGTGTTTGGTCCTTTGCACAAAATTACCTTTGGTTTATTAGAATTGGTGTACGATACCTCAGTGACAATGTCCATTGAGTCCAGTTCTACTCGCAGACATGACAGATTGTTTTGCTGTCTGCAGACTCCATCTTCTACTTTAATACGAAGTTGCTCTAAGCTGACAACATACTCAGCCTTCACCTCATTCAGTTCTTGTAACTCGTGACCCTCCGCTTTAGGGTGTGTAAGCACTATGCAGTCTCTGCACACCATTTGCTTGCAGGTCCTAAATTTTCAAAAAGTTTGTAGTAAACTCTATTTCAAACTCATATATAATGTTAGATTAACTGAAAAGGCATATGCTTTTTTACTAAAATTTTTTCTCTAGTTATGTTGGATCATTAGTTTTTAATGACAAGTGATTTAAAACTAGAATCTTACTTGCAAAAGAAAGAAAGTGGCTGAAGTGAGTGCTTGTAGCAAACATTGAGGTTTGCTTTCATCTGATCTCCGAACTTTTGCTTCATGTACATGACATAAAAATTAGTTTGCAAAGAGGAAATTCCATCTGTTACTAAAGTGTCTTTTCTGCACGTCGAACACTGAAAGTAAAGGCAAAAGCAATAGAATGTTGCAAATAGGATGTAATACTTAATTATTTTTCGACAGTGTTTTAACTTTTAGTTTTCATATTTTGAGAACACTCGGGATTCTGGTGTTTATTTATAGAGATCTATAAATAAGCTATTCTGTAAAACATATAATCAATATGTTTTACAGAATAGGTTGTTTTAACTTCATTTTGAACGTGTTACTTCATAAAAGCAAATCGTTGGAATATACAGTTTCTACTGTTCTAGTGTCCTTACAGCGAGAAACTACCATAAATTAAGCCAGTTGTTACCTGAAGGAATGATCTTCCTCGTAAAATCTTTTTTAAGCATCCCTTGCAGAAGGTATGATGACAACCGAGCAGTTTAGGTTGTCTGGCTTTGTCATCGTATAGTTCCCAACAGATGGAGCAGGAGAGAAATTCCTTTGTAAAACTCTCATTCATGTCGCCAGGCACCACAGCTGCTGTCGCCATTGCCTCCTGCAAATAATTTCATACATGTTTAACATCTTAAAATAACTTCAACTTATTTTTAAAGTCTGTTTTTAATTAATCTGGCTTACCTCTTCTCCACCATCTGGACAGTAAGCTGCCATAGTCAAAATAACTATACAAGTTACTACTGAAACTATCTACTTATAAAAATAATTGACTCTGCTAAAGCTAATATCAACTAATGATACTTTTCCATGCCAGTTTCTACTAGCTCTGAATGCATTATGTGAATATCTGCAAACGTACACAGGGTACCTGTAACCATTGATTATTGGTAAATTCATGAAAGCCAATGACGTGATGGTTTTGTGTAAATAGTCAATACTTTGCTGAATCTTTGTGTAAGATCCTTTGCTATCAATACAGGTAAATACACTAGAGATGCTAGATTCTATTTATTTCCACTATATTAGCTAGTGCTACTGTTATTGGTACAGTCATGCTAAGGTCAATTATTTTATCAATAATTATTTATAATCACTAGGTTTTTTAACAAGTAAAATAAAGATTTTAGTAGTGTATTGTGCCATGAAAAGATAGCAAAATAGATTTTTAGCTCTCTAGTTTCATTGTAGCAATTAGAACGTTGGAACCAAATTTATGGAGTTGCATATATGTAAAATAATTTAAATAGAAGTGAATTTAGTAATTATCTACATCATTCCATTGATATGTACAACAGAATGTGCCTCACAGAAGAATAATTATCTTTGATGTGATTAAGCTGCTTGAACAGTTGTAGCTTCGAGGACATTAGCCAACCCTATTCCTAAGATCTAGATTTTGATTATTAAATTGTTGCTTGTTGGAATTGTGTGGCCATCACGAGATAGGTGAAATATTAAGCTCTAATTAACTTTTACTATTTAGAATACTTTTAGTATATAAATTTCCAAACTTTCAAAAATTAAGAGTTTTAAATTTAAAAAGCCGTTGGTAACAGCCACTGAACTGAAACTATAACCTTATAGTTCAATGGTAACAGCGATCAAGGTTTAGTTATTAGAGATGGCTTTCATTGAATGGTCCGGCTACGACAGGTTTAGATATTTTAAAGATCATCTGATTAATTTCAAGGTTTTGATTGAATCCAAGTCAACCAGGTTTCAGCTCAATTGGCATCTATATGATTGTCTAGTTTAAATTAGTATGAAGTATGAAGATAATGAACATAAATAATTGAAGAAAGTAAACCAAATTATAATTAATTGAATTGTTGACTGTTCACCAAACTTTTTTTCAATTATGATTTCTATATGCAGACTTGTCGCAGACTTGAGTATATTATTATAGAAACAGTTTTATTTAATCTTTTTCATTCTTTCTGAGGTTAATTTATTAGTGAAACTACCAATAAAATATTTTTTAGACTAATAATTAATTTAATTTTTGTTTTGTAATATCATTAGGTTTAAAAATAAATAAGACTATTAAGTACTCATTATCAATTGTAATTATTGTGCTAGTAATATCTATGATATGTAATTATTAAATTAATATCTTTGATGACACTCACTAGATACTAATCAGTGTGAATGTTGTTAAGAATCAAGTGCACTCCATGGATGATAAACATATAGCTGCTAGGATATCATCCAATAATTTAGCAAATTGAGATATTTTTGTATTCAGCCGTGAATCAATTTTATTGGTTGTTGTGTGTGAGTGTTGATTGGCTGAGCATTCTAACTTGTTTCATAAGCTTCTCTACCCAGTATTAAGCTACTCATCAGGAATGAATATTTAATCAAATGATGCACACATACAACTGATATTTTGTTAATTATTAATGAATCACACTACATTGTGTTAGTATTTTATGCTAAATCAATTAGTGAATTCAACCAATTATATGTTGATGCAAGTATGGCAGAAAATGCCTAATTGCCTTCTTATTGGTCAACTATGATTGTTGCTTGCAGTGAGAATATTGGAATATTTTTGAACAGCACTTTTCCTATCATAGTTACTACTTAAATCAGCTATTGAGTATAGGCTATAGGCTGTTAGGACAGTTCGTAGGTAAAGAATTTGTTTGCGATTAGAAACTCTGTTAGATTAAAATTATTGAGGTTAAAACAGCTTATTATACAAATTTTCACCTGAACTTTTTCAGCTATTCACAGGACTTTTTTCCCTAGTAAATCAACACCGAGTTATGGTTTTCAAAATTGGTGTGTTATACTTGCACTCCAAACCCAAAAATAAATCCAATATAACTGAGAAACACCATTGTCATAAATGAACATGCGCTATATTGCTATATTGCTATATTGCTATATTGCTATATTGCTATATTGCTATATTGCTATATTGCTATATTGCTATATTGCTATATTGCTATATTGCTATATTGCTATATTGCTATATTGCTATATTGCTATATTACTATATTACTATATATGATATTTAAGTTAAATGCCTTTTATCTGTTTCAAAGGAGGTGACAAATTTTCACATCTAACTCATTTTTCATATTTATATCGTAACGGTTTATGCTGTTTAGTAGCCAACTATAGCCGCTGCTAGACCGGTATTTCTGTAGGCTAATTTACCTACAGTACACAGTTCTGTTGTCAAGGTTACTAAATATATTGTTAGTTAAAAACAAGTGTTATTCTAGAGAATAATGTTACACCTACAAATGCTTTCTTACCTTCCCTGCGTTGCTGGTCCTATTGACTGAGCTGTTATGCTGCTGGTTACGTACAGCTTACCTCCAGCCTTGCCAACGCTACTGTGTATTATGATGCTAACTACAGGAAGCCATTTGATAATCTATTGATTATATATTTCAATTTTATTTGCAAAGCTCAGAGCTCTGATATACAAACTTCTCTATAAAAACTACTCGGTTAATACAATTGGTGTACTGTGATGACGTTGGCCTTGTTTATGTTAGAATTAAAATACCATACCTGTCTTCTGAGGCACTTTTACTCATTTACTCACTGAGTTTTCAAAGACTTCTGCTCATCTTTTGGAAGTTTTTCAGGTTTTATAAGGCTTTTGATTGAATTCAGTCAAAATGTTTATAGGTGTGCCGGTGTAGCATTAAGTATCAAGATTAAAATTGTGTAACAGCAAAATACTGTGCTAATCAAAAATTACTAATGTAAAATTGATTTGTAAACTATCTGCAACATGCCCACAAGGCATTGTAGCATACAGGTACCCTTAGGTAGCATGCAGGTACATATTAGGTAGCATGCAGGTACATATTAGGTAGCATACAGGTACATATTAGGTAGCATGCAGGTACCCTTAGGTAGCATGCAGATACATATTAAGTAGCATTAGTTAGACTTACCTGAATTGATTTAAATGGCAGATGAATGTTAGAGTGAGCATGTGTCCTTCTCATCTTCTAACCAACTAGAATATTTACTCTGTGCTATTTTTATTTACAAGTATTCTTCTATATTCTCCTATGTTCTATATACTTTATATCATAATATGGTATACTAGTATCACACAGTTTAAATACATTAAATAGGTGAAGTAGCATCATGCTTGCCAATAATACTAACACCCAATACTTCTCATTCAATCACTTTTACTATTCAACATTTCATCAAAAATTATTGATCTTGTTGTGTTCAACACTTGTTCCTTTTACACCAACATAATGATAAGCAGCTCTTTCCGATTTATAATGAAAACACGTCATCTATTGTTTAAACAAACTTACTCTTTATTGTGTGGCATCATTTGTTTATCATAAAGTGTGATGATGAAAATAGTGGCCTTTGTAAGCTGCTACAATATGACGCAATAATAAATGATTTATCATATCTTTCATTTTGGCAATTATTTTCATACTTTTACAGAAATAAATCCCGAAAATTTTACATCTCAATACACTTTATACTAGCATCAGGTTTAGAGATAAATTTAATCACATCTCTGTGTTATAGGTTGAGAGACCTGGAGGATAATTTGCAGCTCACAATGAAAAGTAAAGGAAAACAAAAGCTTAAAAACAAAACACTACGGAGTCTCTGTGTAGCTCGATATCCTGATGAGGATAAAAGGTACTGTATTAAAATAGCTCCGGTGCTTTGTTCATTATCATTTAATTTTTTTCTTGAATGGGTTTCTGTCCTGGGTTTCACACTGGACCTTTGAATTTGCTGATATCTGATGTTGCGTATTCTATAACGCCGAGAGGAAGGCGGCTGTTTTGTAATGCTTATGGATATGTATGTCTGAATGTATGTATACTGTGTGTCTACTATGTATATACTGTATGTGTTCTGTGTATACACTGTGTGTATACTATATGTATACTATATGTGTACATATTATTCTCTTTGTGCTAGGTGGTGCCGATGTGTTATCATGTCATGTATGGAGACCAAATTACAGTTGTTATCCATAGACTATGGTTTATTGTTTACTGAACTTATCTCCGAGGTATCTGCACCACCCCCATCTCTACCAGAGCTGAAAGATTTGCCGTACCAAGCTATAGAGTGCTACTTGGCATCTGTAATGCCTGTTGAAGCTGAGTGGTCCGTTAATTCTGGTAATTTCCTGTGGGAGAAATGTGGTCAGTCAGAATGTCTCTATGCTCAGGTGAGGCTTGTGGTTGTTCTAATGTAGAGTTAAACTATTGGAGATGTAGGCGTCAAGTGATTGGTTTTATTGTGAATAACTCAGTTTCGCAAAAAGACACTTAATTGTACTGAACAAGGGTATTTTATATATTCCTAATTTGCTGGTTTGTTTAAATAATATCTATGAAAATTTTAAACTACTATATCTATGCTATGCATCTAGTGAGCTTTTTATCCTACAATGTGGAGTGGTTGGCTACATGCAAATAATTTATGTCATTAATTAGAGATTTGTTGCATGAATTATTTTTTTTGACAATTTAGTTCGCGCTTCTATTTACAGCCATTCTATCAATAAGTCTTATAATGAATTGATATTCTCATGAAACCTCACCCTAAATTATGATCTAGCGAAAACTGGGAAATTCTAAAATTTCCTTATGAAACATTCAACATTGACCTTTATCCTTTTGTTATATTAGGTGTTGGAGAAAAGACCTGCCAAGTACATTGGAGAAACAAGTTATGGCGTGGAGCTCATTGATGTTTCTTCAGATACTGATGTCTACATCTCACAAGAGCTCATCACAACTGGTCTAGCTGCCACCCGCAAATTAGATATCCTTGTACGTTCAATTTCTTTACCTTCTCGTTTGTAAGCTGGTGATTACTTAGATTTTTGATAGAATTATAATTCTCATCATTATTCTGTCTGTTGAGCAGTTTCTAGCCGATGAATAATGGGAGTCGGGTGGTAAACCATTCTTGGTTTTTCACTCAATATTTGCCAGGTCTCAGTTTTTTTGTTTTTTGTTTTTTGTTTTTATTTTGTCGCAGTCGGGAAAAAATTAATTGAGAAAAAATAAACAAAATGACAGGGCCTATGGCGCAATAGCACTGTAGCTAGTCGAGGCACCGAGCCATGAATGGTTGACAGTTATATAAGATTTTTTTTTAGGTTTTTGGAAAGTTTTAGCAACTCAAAGAGTATTATTTTTTTATCTGGAAATTTGCCATCAACTTTAGATCTTCATCTCCTGTTGAACATTAATTCTGACTACAATATAAAATTTGCTCTTTTCTGTTATCACATTGGTACTGCCATATCTCCTTTTTTGCTTCACTTTTATAGTTCATCGAAAGTCTTTGTCAACTCATGTGAATTAAGTGGTTAATTCTGATCAACCAGAACCTTGAACCACCAGAGAACAATCTGTGGTGTGCATTCAGGTGTAATTATACTCAATATCTACTGTGTTTACATAGCAACAACTGAATATGAAGCATGAAGCTGAACAGTTAGACTATCATCACCAGCTCATACCTAAACTGGTTCGTCTTCTCAATGTTACAACTAACCATGATAGAAGGGTGCTGATAACTCAGTGTATACACCAGCTTGTCCAGCAGAGCAGCAAGTAGGTTGTCTATGATTCTAGCTGTGATCATACTGCATAGGACTTCTACAAGATATATTACACTATACATGTGTTACTCATTATACTATACATGATTCATTCTGTATATTACTCATTATATTATACATGACTCATTCTGTATATTACTCATTATACTATACATGACTCATTCTGTATATTACTCATTATACTATACATGACTCGTTCTGTATATTACTCATTATATTCTGCATTACTCATTCTGTATATTACTCATTATATTATACATGACTCATTCTGTATATTACTCATTATACTATACATGACTCGTTCTGTATATTACTCATTATATTATACATGACTCATTCTGTATATTACTCATTATACTACACATGACTCATTTTATACAGTATTATAAATTACACCATACATGACTGTGTGATCCAGTTCACTATTCATGACTCATATTATACATTAAGCTACTCTACGTACTATAACTATTTCTGATTCAAAACTGAACACCGTAATGTTTTCATTACAATGTTTTTGCTCAACCAGATGTAAAGGTTGGATCTAAATGGTTTTGTTCTCCTTTATGAATGCAAATGTTCAGCTTATTACTAGAAAAAGCTTTGCTTTGATCTTCCTTTTTTGATCTCTCATTTCTAAACCATTTTCATTTATGTTTTACATATGTATATATTTTGTAATGCAAAATCTTATTTCTTAAATCTAAGGCATCACTAAAATGGTTTGTCCACTCATTACTGCTGAAGTTTAAATTCGATTAACTGTTAAGACAGTTTTTTTGTTTCAACTCTATGATGCATCTGTTATTGCACAGCTTGAAGTATGAAATGAAAAGAGATGGTATAGTGAAGAGCTTGTGCTACTTGGTAAATACAGTCAACCTACATGATGATCTGTTATACCACATCCTTGACTGCTTCACCATATTCACCACTAACCACATAGCCAACTGTGAAGAGATGTGGTGGGAAAAAGGATTCAATTACCTCCATGAATTGCTCGATGTATGTCCCTGAAATCCACCGTACCTATATATCATTTCGTACTAAATCAGCTAAGGTTCCGTATTTATGGCTGTTTTGTTTTAGCTTGCATATGGGATTTGCAGTAAAGTCTATCTGTTTTACTTTCAATTTATTTACAAACACCTTTTAGAATTCAGTTATACATTTTGAAAAATTGTTGAAGCTCATTAAAACTATTACTAGTGGTATAAAATAGGTTTTTGCTAATAATCGAAGGCTTAAATCAAGCTAGAAAATTGTTTTATTGATTGTGTTTGCATAGTTTTTAAAGTTTGAACAGGGCTTCGGACAAGAAAATACCTATCTCATAAACAACTAAATAGGTTCTCACAGGGATTACCACTATGAATAAGCATGACTAATCAATGTGTGCAGTATATACTAGAAGCTAAATAGATGTGAGCAAAGTATGTCTAAGTGCTTGCCCTGAATTTATAATCTGCTAATTAGTGTTGAGTTGCTATTGTGGACTGAATGTAGGTAAGTTAGTATGTTTTTGTTAAATAATGCATGTCATTTTAACATTAACATTTGAAAGTATAACTAATATCACTTGTATTATGAGAATAAGATAAACTGAAGTGAATGTGTGATGTATACAATGATTTGTTTATATGTGCAGATCTGTGATGACAATGGAATACTTACTAAAGTTCTTACTTGCTTTAAAAATCTCATCAACTCTAATAGGTAAGGTATAAATTGTACAGTATTCACATATGTGTATATAATTGTGTTTAATAAGCAGAGAAGTTAAGAGAAGGGAGATAATTATGCAACATCTTTTCCATTTGTAACCTTATTAAGAAAGATAAGATTTGAAATAATCATGCTAAATTTTATTGGTTTTTAAAAATCATGTCATCCACCTAAAAAGGCATCTCTTCAAACATAGCTTTCTATTAAGTTCAAACATTCATAGCAAAAAGGGAATGCTGAAAACACACTTGATGAAAAGTAAATTATGCGAGAGCTTTGTTGCAGTAGTGGCTGCCAGTATATGTATAAATTGATAGTACTACAGTCAATTTTTATTTGATGTCAATTTATTTGTTCAGTTGAACTTCTAAAAACATTTGCTGCTGCTGTGCTTTGCAACTTTAAGTTTGAATTAACATTTAAATCAAAAGAATCTTTTGTTCAATTAAAATAAATTTAAGTGAGTTTAATGAATACATTCTGGAAAAACGACATAAGTGAAACTCACCCTTTTCAGTCACACGATTTGTTTTGTGAAAATGTTGTTTTCTTTCTACAAAGTGTGTCCATACTCTAGCATTTGTGAGTTATGTTTGTGGTTAAGTATTTGTTGTCAGGAATTGAGTTATTATGATAAAGTGATGCATTAGCATTTATATCCACCATGATGTGGCATTTCTGCTTAGCGTCAGACAGGAAGTTGACTCTCTGGAGACCTTCACCATCAACCTGGTGTATGTGGCGCGGACATCTACTATTCTACAGAATAGAGTTCTCTCCCTCCACATATTCAACACCTATGTTCAGGGTGAAGTCAAGTGAGTATAGCTGATACGCTCTTACATTCAATGAAATTTTCTGGTAATTGTCAAAGCTGTGGATCCGTTAGTTAAATCTGGTAAATTCTACTATGTCACAAATCGAGATTTTGGGACCCTTGGCAGCTTAGTGAGACACTGTATAGTAATGAGCAAATAAATAACATAACACTTATGGTCTAGGAGAGTGACACTACTGATGAAGCACGACATAGTGAAAGTGTTGACAGATATACTCAGTGTCAACAGTGACTCTCTGATCGAGAGTTCCTGTCAACTTATCAGCACTTTGGTTTCCCTCAACTCAAAGCAACCTTCTACTCACCCCTGGACAGATACTCTCTCTACTCTAGTCAATAGAATGTTTAAAATTACTGCAGACTCTGTGAGTGTGATTAAACTATACTCTGTTTTAAAGGTGATAGCATCTGGCTAGGCTTATTGCTTTTTTATTTGTTATAAATTATGAAACGGTACATGTAGCTAAAATTAAAACATTTTTCTAAACTAATGGAGCACATTAATGTCAATAGAATAGACCATGTAAAACTCAGCCAATCAGCGAAGTGTACCAGGTCAATGTCTTACCATTGTAACTGATATAAAATTCTGCAAGTTCAATTGCAAAATGCATGCTTCTAAAAGCTAGTTGTGCA
Organism: Bugula neritina; assembly: GCA_964035545.1. Lineage (NCBI taxonomy): Eukaryota > Metazoa > Bryozoa > Gymnolaemata > Cheilostomatida > Bugulidae > Bugula > Bugula neritina. Next base: position 10,980,330 of record OZ037768.1, on the reverse strand, counting down.
ACTTTTTTTTCATGCATTATTTAATTTCATATCTTAAATTGATGACTCTTGAAATGAATTTTTAAAATGTCTAAATTAAGTGTTTATAAAATGCAATTAAAAATTTCATGTCTAGAAAAATGACCTGGTACACTTTTGCAACTTAAGGCCAATTATTACATAACTGCCAGCTTAGTAGTTATTTGTTGTTGCAGCTTGAATGGGTTATTGTTTAGCATTGGAAGCTTGCAGTAAACATCTGTGAATTTGGTACATGACTGATTGGCTGGTTTTTGAATGGCCCTTTAGTATATGCATCTGGATGGCTAAGTAGTGTAGACTCCGCCTACATCTAGCTAATGTACAGTAGCCAATCCACAGTAGTATTACAAAATTTCTGTTTAACAAATGAAATATTCTGGTCATTTGTCTTGTACTTTACAATAGTAAATATTCTATTCAACTAGAATGGTATTGTATGTGAGCCATGGGAACTACTAAGAGGTTAAATCAACCACCCATGCTGGTAATATTGTAGCTCGCAGTAATAGCAAGTCCACACCATATAAATATACACATAAGCTATTATGTGCAGCTTATGAATGCTGAAATGACCCCATTTCTTACCTTCAATTTGATTAAAAAATTGTATTACATATTCTGCCACTTCTGCACCAGGAACTTGTTTTCCTTTTAAATTTTGAAAATAGTGGGCAGTTTCTGCAGCAGTCAACATCCACAATAAACAACGTAAGCTTTCAAATAAACTATAAATATATGAAATATTAGTGTGGAAACAATGTAATTTATTCATTGCTATGATGAAAAATTATAAGAATATTATATAAAAGCTAGATATAGATTTCTAGTAAAATGGCACAGGTAAAAATAACACATTTTTACTTCAAATTCTAAATTTCATCAGTCACCAATGGTGGCTGTAGATTACAGAGAGCACAGCAAACTATCATAATCTTGTCTAATAGAGGTGCCAACACCAAGTTCACACCTCCAGGACCATTTAAAATATTGAACTCTTTTATTCTTTTGATTGCTCTTTTGACATGGATTCGAAGGTTAGCAATCAACTTTGTTTGCAGTAACTTAATTTAGAGATATAAAAAAGGCCAGCAAGCATTTGAAACTGGAAATCTTGACGCAGCTTCATCAAAGCCAATAAAAGTTTATCTTGTCCTGTTAACTTTTTTTCTGAAAGTGAGAACTTTCATCTTCGGACATATAAATCTAAATATAGTAAACAAAGAATGAAAATTAAATTATGATTCAAATTATAATGTATGTGCTAAATAAATTTTGTGCTTAGTTTGTATTCATTCAGCAGTTTTTACCCTCTGGTAAGTAGCTTCAGTTATATTTTGCAATAACTATGAAGTTCAAGAACTGCTAGTTGAAGGCTTGACCCAATATATCACCATCCAAACAGAATGTAATGTGTGTCAACATGTGTTACATAATACTGTAACAGTACATAATAAGCTAGTTGTATGAATACATCCTTTGAATGAAGTCATGAGTTTAAACAAATACTGTGGGCAAACAATTATTACTTCATTTTATAATTATACTATAACTAATTCAAACCCATATTATTTCTAGAATAGCATTTAATGATGCTTGTGAATAAGTGAAACTAGTAACAAGTGTAAACCATTTTAGTTTTAAACACTGAGTTAGTTTCAGCTAAAAATTAGATTAGGAGGCCACTTTTGATAAGCTTTAAAATAACCAAGGAAAATTTAAGTCAAAACAATTTACTTTTCCTGGAGAAAGTGAGTCAATTTGTCCACAAATAAAAGACTGCTGCTTGTTTAAATAAAACCCTAAACTAAATAAATCAAAGCATGCAGATGACCGCTGTGGTATTTATGAATATCTTACATAAAACAACATCTTTAATAAGAAATGTATAAATGATACACTCATACTGCAACAAATTTAATTAAAATGACAGTTTTACTACACATCAAATTTATTCAATGTACAAATTTTAGCATAGTGAGACTTGCATTGTTTATTTGTAATAAACCATAGTCTATCTTTGCAATAAGAAAATCATAATTTTTACCTTGCTAAAAAATAGTATAGAGAACGTGTAGGAATTCCAGTATAGAATTTAGTTCGCTCATCTGTAGTGGTGAAAGTTTTAAAAACTTTTACTTTTTCAATAGTTGCTTTTTGTTTAAACGTGGAACTTTTTGAGCCTTTTCTTCCAACTTTTGATTTTCGTCTATCAATAGAATGTGCAGATCTTTTTTTCTGAGTAGTTGATGATTCTGGTAACTCAGTTACTTCTGATGAAGTCTGACTATGAGGATGGCTGTCAGATGAGTTCTGTTGCTCTATATCAGCTGACTCTGTTGAAGACGTTTTCTGTTCACTTTTTTCACATGTTTCATTAAAACCACTGTTTTTTTGTGCGTCTTACATTATATGCTTTTGTGCATTGGTAACCCAAATGAAGGGTTGGAGTTGAATTTTGCTCAGTGGGCTGACCATCCTTATGATTATGATTATGATAGTCTGCTGTGCTCTCTGTAATCTACAGCCACCATTGGTGACTGATGAAATTTAGAATTTGAAGTAAAAATGTGTTATTTTTACCTGTGCCATTTTACTAGAAATCTATATCTAGCTTTTATATAATATTCTTATAATTTTTCATCATAGCAATGAATAAATTACATTGTTTCCACACTAATATTTCATATATTTATAGTTTATTTAAAAGCTTACGTTGTTTATTGTGGATGTTGGCTGCTGCAGAAACTGACCACTATTTTCAAAATTTAAAAGGAAAACAAGTTCCTGGTGCAGAAGTGGCAGAATATGTAATACAATTTTTTAATCAAATTGAAGGTAAGAAATGGGGTCATTTCAGCATTCATAAGCTGCACATAATAGCTTATGTGTATATTTATATGGTGTGGACTTGCTATTACTGCGAGCTACAATATTACCAGCATGGGTGGTTGATTTAACCTCTTAGTAGTTCCCATGGCTCACATACAATAACATTCTAGTTGAATAGAATATTTACTATTGTAAAGTACAAGACAAATGACCAGAATATTTCATTTGTTAAACAGAAATTTTGTAATACTACTGTGGATTGGCTACTGTACATTAGCTAGATGTAGGCGGAGTCTACACTACTTAGCCATCCAGATGCATATACTAAAGGGCCATTCAAAAACCAGCCAATCAAAGTCATGTACCAAATTCACAGATGTTTACTGCAAGCTTCCAATGCTAAACAATAACCCATTCAAGCTGCAACAACAAATAACTACTAAGCTGGCAGTTATGTAATAATTGGCCTTAAGTTGCAAAAGTGTACCAGGTCATTTTTCTAGACATGAAATTTTTAATTGCATTTTATAAACACTTAATTTAGACATTTTAAAAATTCATTTCAAGAGTCATCAATTTAAGATATGAAATTAAATAATGCATGAAAAAAAAGTTGCACAACTAGCTTTTAGAAGCATGCATTTTGCAATTGAACTTGCAGAATTTTATATCAGTTACAATGGTAAGACATTGACCTGGTACACTTCGCTGATTGGCTGAGTTTTACATGGTCTATTGGACATGCTTAATATAAATTTAATTATGTTATGTAATCACCTTGGCAATATTTAGGTTAATTTGAATATTAATATTGAGGGTGAGTTAACAGGCAGTTGAACATTCATCTTTTAAACGCTTTATTCATGCTGTGACTGTAAAACCTTTTCTCTAAAAATGTAAGGAAATTTCCAATAACTTGCTAAAATTGATGTTTTGGGAATAGTTTAGCTGTATAAGCCATCACTCTATTCTACTTATAGGCTCTGTGTTCATGTGCCAAGACTCTACACGTGATGCTCAAGAATCTCACCGGAGCAACAGCAATGCTCAAATCAACACAGTTGCATGATAAGTTGCAGCGGTAAGCGTTCTCCCAGTTGTTTTAGCAATATTTTAGCGACTGCAATACAATTCATTATTCAGCATCGGTGAAATATTCTCTACTTTATTTTATTATAGACTCATGAACTCAGGCCTGAATGCTCAAACTAGGGAGGCTTGCATCAACCTTCTTGTTAATATCAAACCAGATGAGCCTCCTCCCTCGGAGGGTGTATCTGCTGTCCAACCTTCCTCCAGGTACATATGTAATGCTGACCATGTAACCTTGCTATTGTGATGTATTTAGAGGCTAATCAGCCATACAATGCTCATGCTGTAATAATGTTCTTCATTTACAAATAATGTGAATGTAGAAAACAAACCATGTTGGTTGGGGGAACAGATTTTTACTCGAAGCGTTAGTATAAGAGTTTCTTTTAGGTACAAATGTTTGTTTTTTAAAATGAAAAGTCATCATTCTAGCAGGCCTCAACTGTGCTACTTTGTTGGTAAAGCTGGTGAGCAATTAAACTATTGGATCGGCAGGGGATAAACTGCAGAGCAATTTTGGCCCATTTGGTCAGGTGTTTGACTTGTTTCTATCATTAACAAAACTCTGGCAAACCAGAGCACTGCTGAGTGCTCACTGGATCTAAGTGACTGCCAGCTAATCTGTAATCTGAGATTCAGGTTTGCAGAAAGTAAAAATGGAAAAGTTAAAAGCTAGCTATTTCTCCAGTTCAAAATTACAGGGACGTGTATTTTTGCTGACTCTGTGTTGTTCTATGGACAGCATTAGCCTTTCAAATAAGCAGATATCATAGTTGCCTATCAGTATCTCCTTCAGACCTGTTGTGTAATTTTTCCTCCAGAAATAAGATCCATTAGTTGTAGTGTCTAATTTGTAGGTGACAATCATGACCAGCACATTAGTTTGTGCGACCAGAGTGGCTGTCTGCATTGTCTGCTCCTACTTGTGTTATTCTTATATTAAGTTTACATATTAAATAGTTACATTAATTATATTTATTATATTTCAAAGACACGAGTATGAAGTATTTATAAAGAAATTATAAATTTTCCTATCTAAGATAATTATCAATTTTTTAACTTTAGTCAATCTAAACTTGTTATGTTGTTTTTTTTAGCAAAGCGATTCTGATTTAAACAATTTTCTAGGAGCAATAATTTTGCATCCCAGTCTTTTGTTCCCATACAATGTTGTGTATCTTGTTTTGCATTCTTTCGTATAGCTCATCTCACAATGCAACAGTGAGGAAAAAACAGACCATACTTCTGAAGCCAATACGCAAAGATCAGGCGCAACCTATTAAAGAAAAGTTAGTGTTTCACTTGTCTATTCTATTCATGCGCTATTTGCTTTATGTTGATAGTCGCTGAACCGTAGAATTTGTAGAATCCTTGTGGAAGTTTTTAGCTCCAAGTTTTTTACGCATTATGTCTCGTGTTTGTTATTGAAGTTCTCAATTTTCTGAATATATTTTATTCTCTACTGTCTCATTGAAATTCTGCACTTTACAGACGGGTTCCACCAATTCTATGGTGGGAGTGCTCACAATTTCTTATGATACATGTGCAGATTCACAATGCATCTAATCTAACTCCGCCTCCTAAACTCAACTACAAGCAGGGTAAACTACACTTTGAGTAAGTCACTGTTATACTACCTGCTGCATGCCATTCATTTGATTAGCTAAATGAGTCTTTAGACGCGATATCAAAGTCTAAAACACTGCAGTTTATGATTTTTTACCAATATAGTCATATAAGAATATGCCACAGTGCATTATATTACATTCAATAGGCATGTTTTCTTGTTATAGTCATATAACAAGACTGCACTATATTATATTCAATATGCATGTGCAGGTGTGGAGAGTTCGAGTTTAAACTCGGGCCACTTTATGAGAAGATAGTTTCAAGGAGAAGTCGTAGGGAACTCTTGGCGTCTGAGATAAAGTATGCTCTGTACAAGGAAACTCCTGCTCTCTGGTCTAAGCTAATGAAAGCTGGCTATAAGGTTACATCTTCTGTTATAAGTTACTCAATGGCAGCCATATTTGATGTTATTCAGCATGTTGCTGTAGTTAATTCTCATCTAAACAAAACCTGCTCTTGCATTATAAATAGGAATAACTTTTGAGCCATTGACACATCATTTATAAACATGTGATGCATTGTGGGTCAGCATAATCATAAAAGTTTTATAATTTCACTAATTTATTCTGATTTACTGCATACTGACAAATACAACAGCTCATGTCACTTGTTCAATTTCAAAAGTCTTCTAGAATTTTCTTACATCAAGTGATTCAGCACAAGATGTTCATTATATCTCAAATATGAGTTTATACATTTCACCATAGCTACTTATCATATCACCATGATTATAAATATAATGGTAGTAAGAGTTACTATTCTTAACATATTGGATTGCAATGGTTAGACTCGTATATGAACATTGTAAAATTAGTATATATAAATTATTATAAAAGGTAATAAAGTCACTGAATTACTTGTGAAGCACAACCCATTTAGAAGTTGTTGGAGATGAATATGTTGGAGTTGTCTGTACTTTGCTTGTTGAGACACTCACAATGAGTCACACGTATGTTACAGAAACCATCATATGTTCAGCCACACATGGATCTGATGGTGACCAGCTCTGATGATGAGTCACATATAGACTACAATCAGTCTCCTTTTCTTATCAAACCCGGTGTGTTCTGTTCACCTTGCGTAAATTGGCTCTGTCACAGACCCACATCGGGCCGGGTGCTATATCTGTTTTCTTTTGTTTATTTATTATGTAGAAAATTTTGTTTTTATGTGAACTGACAATTTGCCTAAATTTAATTTTATTTGCTGGTATTCATGACCTCTAGATTTTGTGCACACGACTGCTAAGTTTGTGTTAGTGATTTATTCGCTGTGCATATGCGAAGGTTTGCTCTTACAATAACTGAAGAGTATATTTTGTAGCTCCTACTCTGAAGTACCAGACATTTGAGAGTATAACAACAGGAGTCTCTCTCAGAGCTCCTCCAGCTGAGGAGTTTGCCACGTCAGAGGAAGAGGAAAGTGACGAGGCAGACGAGCGATACGACGAGACATATCGTTCACAGTGAGTATTCACCCATTTCATTCATAGTTTCCTTCATCTCCGTAGTATGCTAGCAGTTGTAACACTTTGTCCTGTAAAAATATTATTCATTTACACAAAGAAAATATGACTATTATAGAAATTGTGAATTTAGCCTATTTGTGTCATTTATATTAATTTCAAAGTTTTCAAGATAAGATTTTCAACTTTTAAAGGACCGAAATATTGAGTTGAGCACACCTTTCACTGTTTCTAGTGTTTAATACTCTATAAAGTATAAAGTGGAAAATAAAATCTCAAACTATATTCTATTTCGCCCATTACAATTTTGTTCATTGAAGCTTTAATTTCTCAGAAATAAGATCCATGCTTAGATAATAAAATCAGTCATGTTTTGGAGCAATTTGTTTAATTATCCATAGCCAAAATCGGTGTGTCTAGTTTTTAGAAAAGATTCCTGAAAAACGATAAAATTGACTTTTCGACTTTCCAGCTATTCTAACCGTTATTAATAAAGAGCCCTCCATTTGAGTTTCACATTTACATCAGTTCAGTTGAGCATTGCTGACTGCTACTAGTTTACTGCAGCTGTCTAAAGGTCTACATATGGCTGCTAAGTTATATTAGTTATAACTCAAACTCTTGTTGGTCTTTTGATCTGCTTTAGAAAGTATCAATTTCAATATCATGCACTAAACTACAGATAAATCTTTCCTTACTTTATCTATTCCTTTACTTTGCAGGTATGACTTCTTCAATATTTAACCCTGCAGGGAGGCTTGACTGTTGCTACTATATACATATTAGGAATAAAGATTCCATTAGTTAGAGTAGCACTGTAATATCAACGTGTATATATATGCAGCTTATGTTGTCTTGATAATATAGACAATTGGCTACTGTTTAGACTAAGAATTTCAATACATTGAAAAAACATTATAATTTTGCATATAATTTGGCTTAAAAAGGAAAAGATAGTATGTCATCAGCGAGAGCCTAACCCTAGCAGGAATCACTCACTTATCCGTAGCACTGAAAAAAAACTTCATTTAAAATTGTTACATTTTGTATCTCATTAAGGGTGTTCTTTTATGTTTTCTACCTTCAATACATAACATTTATATTATAATAGTTGCAGTGCAACAAGGCTTTCTTTGTCTAGTCAGTTTCATTAATAGAGTACTTGTATCAAATATAATATATATAATATATATATTATTCTTTTTAATCAAAATCTACATGTTTAGTTATATTTTTTTCTAATCTCATCACTAATAAGTATCAATTACAATAAAGTTACTATTTCACACAGTCTTTATTTTAATGGGCTGTTCTTGTAAATAAGTCAAACCGGTTAGTGCAGTTTTTTACTAATGTAAAATAAAAATTTCAGGAGAGAATACAAATATTTTATTTGTTTAGGATTTACAACAAAACAACCTAATAAAGCCGCTAAATATGCTATTACTTACTTTCCTATCATTTATGCAATTAATAATGTTGCATTTTCATTACCGTGACTTGGCTCCTAAAGATCAAGACTAGTCACAGTATATTCTATAAGCACAGTTTTACAACAGTTGTCAGGGCAGCAGTAACTATTTTACTTGTCTGTTTTGGCCAGCTACAAAAATTTAAATACTTGCCCACATATTATTTATAGTACACAATATGAAAGTAACAATCAGCATAGCTAAAATAAGGTTTGTTTTTACTATTGAAAGAACATCATACAGAATTGAAAATTTTACATTCAAGTCGATGGTCTAATTACTATGGTAATTTACTTGCTTACTCAATTTTCAACTGTTAATTACTAAAAAAATTATTGTGGTATTGCTGTTGTTTTGCTGGTTGTACGATTGCTGCTGTTTTCACTGCTCCTACTTCCACTCCTCCTGGCTAGGGTGATTTAAATCTTGACCACTAAAGCGTCTCTTCCATATACCGAATCTGTATGATTAAATTAATAATTCTAAGAATTTCGATGTATTTTTCACATGGGAATGTTTTAGGGATTAGCTTTAGTTGAGTTAATTAAATAAAATTTGTGTTTCATAATGCTTTATTATTATTACTAAATTACATGCAGTTAGCCTGTGCTTTTGGAATAAAATTAAACTCGCTATGGTAAAGCCAATCTAACAAACCCTTACTCTGTAGATCCTATTTTTTGCACATACTAAAAAAACAATCAGCATCTAGCCAGGTTTTCAATTTCTCAGAAACAGCACAAAACATGTGCCAATAAGTCTACTTGAGATTCATGGTTCCTGGAATTGCTATATCTTTTTAAGGTTCATCACTTGCTAATTATGTATATACGTAAATAGGGCGCACCCTATCAATATTAAATTAACCATTTAATAGCCTGGTAAGAATTTAATAACTACTCAGTGTGCTAAATATGGATAAATATTTGTGTCACCTGAATTAAGCTAAGAATTTTAGCACTACCGGCACTTCTTGTTTGTAAAGTTTCCGTAGTTCACACCCGATTCAACTGTAAATTTTATGAACTTCAATACGCAAATGAATCTTCCAACAGCAGGCCTATTTCATTATGTAAAATTTCACTATTACAAGAAGTAAAAGGCTATTGTTAGCTTCTAATTTGTAAAAATGACTTGCAAATCAATGTTGTATAAATTTATTCATACAGTAAACATATATACACATATTATGTACATTAGGAAAATAAGAAATAACTTCAGTATGTGTAATCACTATGAAAATAATCGAAGAATAATCTTTAACTAATTTTCCGTCTATACTTTTAAAACAGATTAAGTAAATGACTTCAACAGAAAAGTTTTCAAAACCTGCTTTTACTCAACTCAACTGCCTCCCAAAAACTGCAAGCTACATTTGTCCCAACAATTCCTAGAAGAAAAAAAGTGTTTTGTTACGTTTTAGGTAGTAAATCATTTGCTCTGATTATTATAGAGATTACTACTAATCCCCAAAGAAGCTTATACATTTATCAGTTGACATCTTCATGACTGCATGCTGATAATCAAGTCTACAAATTTAAAAGTTGAATGAATAAACTTGTACCCTGAATCTATAAAATACTGTATTTACTGTTTCCATTCTGATGTGCCTACTAGAACTTTTGGAGCTGAGTCTATATTTCAAAATCACACTGTATAATATCCGTAACAAATTTATATGCTATGTGAGATAACTATAATACCCGGGAAACTTTAGGCAAATTATTATTTTATTATATAATACAATATCCATAGCCCCCACATAATTTTTAGTGATTCAATATATTTGTTTGCTTATCGAAAAATCACACTAGCCACAGTGAATTATACTAGCCCCCTCACTATGTTGATTCATTTGTAAGATTCAATATTTTGTGTTTGTTTATTAGAGAACCATGTTAGCTACAGCAAATTATGCTAGCTAGCCAATAACCACATTTATACAATGCCAGCTGCAAAACAAACACAATTCGTGATGCAATGAAGATGCATGATTAACATGAATTAAATTTGTTTCGATTTTAGTTCAAACAGTCAAATTCAAGAACTATTTTTGTAACAATTTACAAGTATTTTCCGCCCACACAGAATATTTTATAAATAAATGAAGTAATTCATAAATTGTAAGCCGAAGTGTAGCCACAAGCTTAGGAATGGAAGACAACTCCAGGATAACTTATTCATAGCATTTTTCGAGCTCCCAGCATTGGAGTTTTTTAAAAAGTATGAAGCTTACTTGTAAGCAGTTAATATTGAAATACTCTGGTCTCTGAGTAAATAAAACATCATTTTTCAACTTTTTAGTGTACAGGTCAAAGCGCTTATAGATGGCCTTGTTAATTTACAAGTAAGAGTGCTGCTAGATCACCTCTCTACCCATAGGAATAGCAGTAGGCCTGCTCAAGAACCTGATACCTGAAAGCACTGGATATTTACAGTTATACAGTTACTGCTTCATGGGTTAGGGTTATAGCTGAGAGGCATAAGTCTTGTGATTTACAATATGAAGAACTTAAAAAATCAAACTTTTGGTTTTGTTGTTTGATGATGAGACAGTACTACTTATAGCTTGGAAATATAAAATAAAATTCCTATGTTGCAATACACACTGTAACGAATTATTTGTCTTATATTGTGAGCTGGCATTAATTTAGAACGAGGACAATAAATAGATATTATGGAGAAGGTTTAAAGTTGAGAAGCTGTTTAATATCAAAATATTTGTGATGAAACCTGCTTACTTAATCAAGTGTGAATAATATATTTGCTATATATGCCAATTCCTTGCCTTATCATCTCTGTCATCTAACACTTATTTTATATAAAAGGTAGTAGCAGTAGCTAGCATTATTCATTATTGTTTGGTCTGTGTATAAGGTACTACTCCCAAGGTACTACAATGCATCTACTGCTGATTTTGGTGTTTGTACTGAGTGTGCAGGGCTATGAAATTCAATATTCAGCATCTGGTATGGTGAGATACGAAGTTGGTCATGGTAAGTTTAACATTTGTACATCTCTCTCATAAAACCATTACTACCCTGTGCTGTGACAGGTATTATAGATATGCAGCAATTATTTAAAAAGCCTGTGCTTTGAAAAAATCTTAGAAAAATAGCTATGCTGTAGTGAATGTTATAACTGGCTCCCTTCATAGAGTATTTTTCTTTTCCACTGCAGCTCAATGATGCTGGTGTGTATCAATAATGACTATTTTATGACATGCTTACATCTTTATTCTCATGCCATTTCTAGTAGACAGTGATGTGGTGATTACTGCTGGTCACAGTGGCTATAAAAAGCCAGCAGGATATGGAGAGAGGTATGGAAACGGGTGTTACATAAGTGCTAATGACACATGTGCTTATAACAGCATCAACTGCACTGATACCACCTCTATAGATAAATGCGGTACAAGAGTTATAGCTGATGTAAATACTTCTTCCCTTGCAAAGTTACTTGCTCACAGAATTAAACTTCGTATGAATGGTGGTAAGCATCACTCAACTATATACATGAACACAGTTTATATTTGTTTCAAAGTTGTTTTCTCTTGCTGGTGATTTTCAACAGCAATGTAAATGCAAGAAATTGCAAAAGTACCTATATTTTCAACAGTTAATCATTTTGCTGTTTGTCTTAACTTGAAGAGGTTCTGATTTAACCCAGTTTCTAGTCGTTTTTAAAATATATTGCACATGTTACAACTAAAGACCTATAATATCACTAGTAAAATTAACTACCTTGTGCTGTTCTACAATTAGGTTTGTTCTTTTAGTGAGGCCACATGTAATCATTTGTGACCTGCACAGATCAAGAGTGGATGTCAACAGAGAGGTTAATGAAGCAACATTTGGAATGAGCAATGCCAAAATTGTCTATGACGAGTACCACGACTTTATCCATGGAGCTATAGTTAACAGCAGCAATGGTGGCAGCAGAAATGTTTTCTACATTGACATACATGGCCAGGTATTACTAGGTTCAGATCTTTACCTTTCACACTCAGGAAATAAAGAGATCATTTGGCACGTTTTAGAGTAAACTTGCAATAAAATAGTCAAAACAAATAGTAATTTTTCTAAAATTTTAAAATTTCAGTGGTTATTCGAATTTCTAATTAAATCCTACTGTGACACATAATTTTGTTGTGTGTTCAACTGATTTTTTATAAGCTTCTAGGAAAACTTCTTACGCCGTGCCAATTCATGAATCTTGGTATCCAAATACTTCAGGCTCAGGCAGTGCTGCTAATAGTCTAATAGTGGTCACTAGTGTGATTCACAACAGATGCTTATTGGACACTTGCAACTGCTTAAGTGTTGATGTGTTTATAGATTGTTTTAGAGCTCTGTGTAAATATACAAGGTTTCAGCTGCAGTTTAGTAGCAAGAATGAAGTCCTCGTACTTGCTTTAATGTAACAAAAAGCTAATTGAAGTATGAAGGTTGTAAGAGCCTAAGTATAGCCTCCTGTGCTAACTCACTGGAAGAGTTTACTAATAGTGTGCACCAACAGCAACCAACATGTCGTATTTGTTTTAAAATCTCAATGCTATTTATTCTTTAAGAGCACTGGTCAAATTATGTGTTGCGATCAAATGAATTAGTTGTTTAAAGTTGTCTACTTTGTATCATTTCAGGCAGGGAATAACAAAACTGTAATTGGAAATCTAATAGACAACAACTTACCTTCAGGACTGGTACAGCCTACTCTACCAAATAGCCAAGCACCTCAAACTTCCTTGGGACATCTGGTGAACGTTTCTGGCAAGTCGTTGGAAGATCTGGTGCGAGGAAACTATTCTATTGGTGGCTTGATAGAAAATAATTCTAGTTTTGGAGTTGTCCCATCTCCAACTAACCAGATGTCGTCAACAGGGAAGTGGTATAGAGGAGGATATAGCCTGCGAGAGTAAGCAACTCCTAACGGTTTCTTATGTCATCATATTTTATACTTGATATTTGCTGTAATTAATGATGTTTGTAATAACATGCTGTGATAACTTTATGGTAAAACTATGGACTAAATAATAATATTATTTTATAGCCAAATGAAAATGCAAAATAGTTATGGATATCCAAGTTTGGACATACATTTTCTCACCAACATCATTATTTTTCCAATAATTATTTTGCTGGTAATTCATGCTACATGCAAATTATAGTTTGCAAAAAACTTTCTTAATGAAATGTTGAAATATAGTAGGTTGTCTTTGGCAGAAATAATAAGTTCCGACAGTTATTAGGTTTTAAAAAATTGGAATTTAGCATCCACGAACCAATCAGCACTGAAATAGCGGCATGAAAAACTAATGAAGTTTCTTTATATTATGTTATTTTAGATATTCTATGGCAGCTCCTGTATTTGGAATGCAAGTTGAAGCAAATTCTTATGTCAGAAGCAGTTTACCAAACAGGAAAAACTTTGCTTCTACTCTGGCAAATGCAGTGAGATACTGGCTTGAGGAATTTAGTGGGAATTACTAACTCTAAGGACTCGCTACTGGAACATTCTAAATTCATGGATTTATAAACCAACAAGTTTGCTTTCATTCTAATTCTCTGGCTAATCTGCTAACCCACATTTGCTGTTTTAATTTGCTTATAATATAATTTTGTTGATTGCTTATGAAGCTAAAACATAAAAGTTTTATTTTTATATTTTTATTCAATTTCTGTAACAAACATGTTTTGATAATTGAACTTTTCTTCTCTGTTTATATTTGTTTACTAATACAATTTTCTGCATACGAAAATTTGAAAACATGTATTGAATGTATAAAAATGTTGATAGCACACCAACATCAAGGCAGCTGTGATTACTTCAGCGGATGAAAGATAGCAAGCCTAATTTTTGCTTCTAGCTACTAAAAATTCCAAAATAGAAAAACACTGATTGCAATGATAGGCTAATCTTCTTTATTCCAGGAGGATGTATGTGTTTGCTAGAAATAAAAGTAATACATTTTTGTGTAATTATTGTTTAGGGATCGTTTATGAGTAGTGATTTGGTTTTCAAAAAGTTTGTATATAGCAGATACAGTATATAAATTACTATGTTTGATAAATTCAATATATTTTATTTAATAATATATTTTTGAACTAACAACCTGCTACAATAGAGAAGCTAGTTATTTCAAGAAGTTGGTTTATAGTAACCCAAAGTTATTAATATGCTGCAATTATTAATTAATTTGTTGATTTACCTATATTAAATTGACAAAAGATAAATGGTTCAGAAAAAAAAACAATTTAAAGTTTAATACATATAGAAGAGATTTCAAATTTCACTATAGGAGAGATTTCAACCAACTAAAACAGGCTAGATAAACTTCAATAAAGTATATAACACAGCATGTAGATTTGCATGCTTTGGTCTCTGAGCAGCCTAACAGAGGAATAGAGAAAGAGACAAAAAGAGATCTATTAAATTGTCACAGCGAAGTTTCCAGAGAATAGGTTATGGGCATCTGTTGACTGAGCAGTTCATCTACACATCTGATAGTGTTAGCTGTAGTATGGAATGGTTTGTGTAGAATATCTAGATAGTAAACAGAAATATACACTAAAGTGAACAAATTGAGTATGAAATAAGAAAAAAAATAGGAATTTTAACAAAAAGCAGGTTTGCAATATGACTGCTAATGTAAAAGTCTGATATGACATGTAACAGATTCTAAATAAAAACAAACTGAAATTTCTTAGAAATTCTATTTAAATTGAGCTCTAACCTTATTCATTGCTCTGAACACAGCAACAGAAAAACTTCAAAAATCGACTTCTTCGGCTCTGGGGTGTGACCGGTTCTTGAACTGATTCAGGCTCTACAAAATACAGCATTTTTTGGCATATATTAATATCTATACTGACTTCCTATTGGTTTTGTTCTATTTATTGGCCATTTCACGTTTTGCAAAGTACAACTTCATTTACAATATTTCTCAATATCAATGACAAAGGCTTTTGAATAAAATATCAGTTTGAGTTATTTCACTGTATTTATCAGGAAGTAAAGTTTTTATAATAAAACTTTTAGCTGAATCAAGTTATATTGTATATACTGACCATTACGGGCTTTAATAGATGATCCAACCGAAGTGAGTGGTTGGGCCTTCTTCACTGCTTGTCTGACACTGTTGAGAGGAGAGTTGGGTGAGTCTCCACCGGCCAGTAAAAGTTCTGTTGCAACATATTATATCAAATGTGTTGCAGTTAGTTGAACACTAATATTTTATTTGTTGTAGCCCATCAGCTACATACTTCCTTATTTATATGGGGAAAAACCTTGTTTTCTTATATCAAATTTGTATTGTTAGTCAACAGTGGCTATTAAAATTATCCAAATTTGTGTGGATGAAAATAATGGATGACCTTAATTGTGGACCAACATTTTCATGGTAATATTTTAGGTATTGATTAAAGTATGACCAGTTCTTAGAATCACATTTATATCTGTTAATACTTCAAACTACTTCAGATTTTGCTTTTTTTTAATTACTTTCTTAGCTTTAATATTTACCAGACATATTGGGAAACAGTGGAAGTTGTCCCTCATCAGCTTTGTGGTTCTGTGCAAAATTGTGTTTTACAGATGACCTGTTGTTTCCATCATAATTTTTTTTATTTTGTGTAACAGGATGTGGCAAAAGCTCCTTTGTCATCTCATCTAATGAAATAACAGTAAGTTAATTTCAAATGTGAACTCTTTTTAATACATAAATTTGTTATTCTTCTTTACAAAGCTAAGAAACTGCTCAACAAAAGGAAAATATATTGTACCATTGCAATTCTTGAGTTTTATAGTGGCAAGTGGTAATGAGTTTACTTCCACTTTCTCCCCTGAAGTACGTGTGTCTTGCAATTTTTTCTTTGCTGGTGTGAGTTTAGTGGGAGTGGCTTGTTTCATCTCTTTCTTGAAATCTTTAGCGGACTTCACTTTCTTGTAGAGTTCCGTATCAGTGTTTGCTGTAACATTGCATTACCATAATTGGTTTCATGTGGAATCTTATACTAAAGATAGTATAAAATGACACCATAGACTAATTCCAAGTTTAAAACAAGGTAATAAACTGGAAAAAAATAGGTGAGTAGTTAATTTAACTTACGCATAATAATGTCAGAGCGAAGGTGAAGCTTGTGCAATTTTGGGCGTGCTCCAGTCCCTTCAAACTTTTTCAGGAAATCTTCTAGCATTATTGGCTTTGAGGGTTGATTCGATAAAGGAGCTGGGTTTCTGGTGTGATGTGCTGTTTTTTCTGGTTCTAATTCCTCTGTGGGATGTGGAGGAAGAGAAACTGGTATGTTAGCAGTAGACCTTCCATGCCAGCAGGCACCTGCACATCCACACTCATTCCAGGGCCAATTCTCATCTATCACACTTATTTGGTTTTTGACTTTATTGGTTGTGCATGATCCTAACTCTTGATACACCTGAGTTTTGATTGGTTTCACAACAGCTTTGAAATTGTTAGGTGTCTTTTCACAAGAGAACAACTGGGTACGTGTTGAAAGTGACTCAGCTTTCTTCAAATCATTTTTCTTTTTGTCCTTGCTGCAGCCAAACAAGCAGTCAGTAATTAAACCACTATTTAAACAAATAAGATGCTGCATTGCGCTGTATTATATTTGTAGAAAGTTTTATCATCCCATTTCATAATTGAACTACCAACATCTTACCTTTGACTGTCCAGAGCTTTTGTTTTCAGTGGAGAATACTCTTTAAAGACTAGTCCAAGTATAATGAAGTTAAAGAATATCACCTCCCATTGACTGTAACAAATAATTATCATACTCAATTAGGTAAATATTTTCCAATGTTGAATAACAACAAAATTTTAAGAGATTGAATCAAAACCTTGACATGCATAAAATTGTCAAATGATAAGAATAACAGAAAATTATTTAACTTGTTATTATATTTATAAAATAATAAAACTTACCAGTACAGCTCCACTGCGAGGTGAGTTGATACTAGCAGGTTAATCAAACAGATGAATAGAAGCAAAAACATATTTGATTTTATGACCAAAAGATGCATAAAAAGCATGAAACGTTCACATTTAGTTGCAGCAATAAACCTCAACTTTGTTAACTCAGTAAACGTGCAATTAAGGCATCATTGTGTCATTCATTATGTCATCACTCATTATTGAACATTTTTTGAATATTTTGTTTTGTTGTTTTAGCAACATATTTAAATAATTGTAATAATAGAAAACTGAAATGTCTAGATTTAAATGCAGTAAAGCATTGTGGTTATGCACTATACGTCTATGATGCACCTTAATAATATAATAAACCTTGTGAAAACTATTTTCAAAACATTTTTAATAATACATATGTATTATCTAGCTCAGTCATCATTTACTTCCTATAACCATGATGTATAATTAGTAAATAAGATACTGCACTTTACTGGATATAATTTGTTTATTGCATATGTACATTGTACTCTTTTAAATGTTCTCAAATTCTACAATCAGCGTGATGCTTTTGTATATAAATAAATCGCATTCCAACTCATTTATATTAAGTGTGCCAGTGAAATTGAAATTAGGTTTTTAATAATTATGTTATCATTGTTATATACTTTTGTTAATAAAACACACCCTTGTCTTATTTAAACTATTTCAAGTTGCCAACTAAAATTTTACTCAAAAGACATCCTAATGAAGCGTAAAATTACTATTAGTTATATTAACATATACTCTTGTAAGTCTTATAATCTACTTATTAGTGAGGGCCTAACCCATGCAGGACCTACTCAGTTTTTCTTGGTACTAACAGAACTTACCCTAGCTATTTAAAAATTGTTACACTTTGTATATCATTAAAAGTTTTATCTTATGTTTTCTATCTTCAATACATAACATTTATATTATAATAGTTGCAGTGCAACAAGGCTTTCTTTGTCTAGTCACTCTCATTAATAGAGTACTTGTATTAGATATAATATATATAATATATACTATTCTTTTTAATTAAAATCTAAATTTTTAGTTATATTTATTCTTTATCTCATTACTAATATGCACCATTTTAATAAAGTTACAATTTCACACAGTATGTTCGCAATGACTGGATACTTTTCCTAACATGACCAATGGCCTTTACTGGGGCCCGAACCCATGACTCCGTGCTTACTAGGCAAACCATCTAGGCTTTAACCCCTAGACCACTGCTTCTCTCTACAATAATTCTATATATCAGCTGTTAGTTCAGTGAATTGCTTGAACAGCTAATTTTTACATTTCAATGAAGTATTTCATCATATTCAGGGCTTACTACAGCATAGCATTGGCCTGAGTTGCATCAAATATAAAAATAGCTTGATTTATTTTAACTCGGATTATTAGCCGACTCTTTGAAGCGGTGAGTGTATTTATACATTATTGCAAGTCTGCTCTATCTCCGCAGCTATGAGAATGCGGACAGCTAGCGTCCTCGGCGAGCTGATGAACTGAAACAATGGCAAACATGCATGATGCTGTATTTGATCAAACATGAGCTGCTAGTTTATTAAACTGCAGTCATGTGTTTATATATGCTAATAATATGCGCTTTTGTTATTTGCTATATGCATATATACCATGTTTATATAGTATTGTCATATTTTATCAAATTATTTTATTTTCTTGAATTACAGATATAACTTTTGTGAAAAGCTTATCAAATGGTAAAGAAAAGGAAAATGCAGAAGGTGAAACTTTCAGTCCTGCCCATCAGTAAAATGCAATTGGAAGGCATATTGATTTATAGAATTTAAAATGTTTTGTTTCCTTTAGAGCTACATACAAATAGGTGTAATCAAAGAACTTATACTTTTAATTATTGCCATCAAGTTGTATGTATTCAGCAGATAATTTAGCCTTTGAACCTACCGTTCAAGAAACCGAAGAGCAACAAGGAAGTGTTTCAAAGGGGGTTAGCACAACACCAATTTTCAGCAGACAACCAGTGTCTACAGTCTATCCATCTCCAGGTCCCAGTACCATTCATAGCAACTATATCTCAAATACTCTCTCTAGAATCCGGGGAAACTCTGGAAACTTCTTGTCTGATGAGGGTGAGCATAAAGTGTTTATTAATTAAGCACTCAGATGATACTTTGGTCAATTGGCTATTTTGAATCTTTCTAACAGCAGCTCTGAGTTGGGGGTGACTGAGAGCATTAATTTGGGATTTTCAAGATTGGAGTTAGAGGTTTATGTTGGAACTTTGAACCCCCAACTCTGAGCTCAAGGCTCCAAAGTTCAAACTATAGTGCACTCATCCACACTCAACTTGGGATGCTTATAGATCATTTCAACAAGTACAGCTTTTCTTGTATTTCATTTGCATCAGCATAATATTTTACCAGTTGCTTTCAAATCAATAAAAATATGTGTTTCTATATAATAAAATGATGCTATTTTCACTGTATACAAAAGAATCATTCAATGTTGCCGTAGAAAGTTATATGAAAAGTTATCAGAAAATTGACCCTCTCATTGGTCAAGATACGCTGGAACGACAAGGGAATTTATCATTACAAAGAAATGCACGAAACCTTCTTGGTGATGAATGCAACATTCAGAAGAAGGCCAATGCTGACTTCCAAACTGAGAGCTAGAAAGACCAGGCAGCGAATCACAAAGTACGTGACAACAAGAGGAGTAAAGCAACTACGTTCCAACCTCAACCCGCCTCTCGGTTAAGCAGAGTTAACTGAATTCACCTTTTTTTCCTTGTAGGTGGAACTACAAAATTCATCAATCTTTTTGCATAATCAGCATTTATAACTTATATTACCTAATTTTGGGCAGTATACAATAGTTTTCTTGTACTCGTGGAAAAAACACATTTTTGCTAAAAAAATTCTATTGCAGTAATGATTTTTCTTTTTGGCAATGCTATAATCTAATTGAAGCAGAGTGCCTTTGAATTTAGATAATCTAGATTTTTGCATTTTAGTGTTTTAGAGTTGTCTATTCAAGTTTTTGTTTGCATTATTAGCAATTGCATAAAGGCTTTTATAGCTCAAGCTGTTATTTCTATGGATATAATGTTTAAAAATGCACAATAAAAGTAATAAAGTAGCAAAATAAAAATGGCAGAACAAATAGTTCAGTTCTACTTCCTGGTATATCAGTATTCAGCGTTTAGTCGTACCATACGGACTGACAACTCCCACAGCTTGGCCTGCTCAGTCTATAAAGCCGTCTCTCACAGTATCAAACTTTAGTTGTTGCTCACCAATACTGAGATTTGACTACAAAAATGCTGCAGCTCACTCAATAAATTCATTGTTGAAGAAATTACTTGTGAATAAGCATCCTTTGATCAGTTTTTAAAATCTTGTATCCTGAAAACCATTGAGTTTTTGTCCTAAATATGATTTCTATTTTTAATAAATATATTATAAAATTTAGGCTAAGGTTCTTGCTTGTGCAATCTAATAATTTCATCTGAAAGTAAATTGCTTGAAGCAAAGTTTAACTTGAAATTCTTGAACAGAATATAGAACATGATAAATAAAGCTATGTAGTGCTACAGCATGTTTATAGAATACACTATGTTATGGTGTTAAAATATCTTAGAAAATACTACTCATTGCTATAGCATGCTACGAAATGCTAGAAAACTTTATACTAGTGAATAATCTCACTCATGTACTTGATTAAAACGCCTTCCTTGATAATATTAGTAGCTAGTAACCAGCCACACATACCCACGTGAATCAAATATTTAGTATTAAATATGATGTCATGTTATGCATTCTTCATCATTGGCTTCACTTATTTAGGTCTCTCACCCAGCCAACTGGTTGAATGTTAAGGCATAAAGAATCAGCACACAAATTATTTTGGTAAATCTTTGGCCTTCCACAATTACCTATGGCAAAGAAATTCATGGGAACTCAATATTTCAATTACAGTCAATAATGTGCCTAGTTATGAAAGAAAACTTGTAACAGTGGCCTTTCATTGAGTTAAAGAACCCCTGACACACTTCACTTATGCAATACTAAAATATGCTTTTATATGTTAGTTTTTATTTGCATACTGCTCTAAGGTTGAATGCCTAAATAATTTTGTTTTATAATGAATTTTGTGCGAGTATGTACTGAAATGATTTGGGATTTCTGATCGCTTGAAAATGACATACTAAATAATTAACCACAAAGCTCAGCTTAACTAAAGCTTTCTAGAGTATGTCACTATAAGCATAAGCTTCAATGCCTATGAGAGACTATAAATCTTACCATATATTCATATTCCATTTCACTGTCTCTACTTACCACTGGGAGACATAAACTCCTGTTAGATCTTTATATTTTACTTCCTTGTTGGAACTATTTTACCTGGGATGTAATGAATCACGTTTCAAATCCTTCTAAAACCATTTAATGTAAGTCACCCTTCACTTACCATGGTACTTAGTAGTATGGTGTTATGTACTATATGACATTTCGCTTCATTTATAATCTGATTACACAGTTTAGAAGGTTACGTGACTTCTATGTAGGCTAGTAAGAAGTGAAAGGGTTCTAATTACGCCTAACTTATTTTTCTAGCATGAATTTTATGTTAACATTTATTAGCTTGATAAGCACATGGAGTTTAGCAAACTGCAACTTGTTAGGTCATCAAGGTCATGCAGGTAAGTTACCCAAATACACTAAATATATATGCAGCTTGGCCTCACGTGTTGTACGAGTAGTGTATAATATGTTATAAGGTGTGTGTTTAGTGTGATAACCACAGTACTCATCAACTAAGTTGTTCTACCTTGTTGATTGTAGTAAAAATCCACGCAATAAATACAACTGAACTGTCTATATGTTTGAATTGACTTTTACCTTAAAATTTCTTTCATTTAAATAAAATGCTTGTGATACGGCTATTAGCGTGTGTGGTGTGTGGTGTGTGTGTGGCGTGTGTGGCGTGTGTGGCGTGTGCGTGTGCGTGTGCGTGTGCGTGTACGTGTGTGTGTGTGTCTTGTGAATAAAATGGATCTGAAAGTGACAAACATTTTCATCTCTCTCATGCCAAGTGTTGAATAAAAGCATACATTGTCTTTCATTAAATAACATATCATCGCAAACTTTTGTTTTCTAGGAAAATGACATACATTAGTACATCTATAATAATTGCTGTAACCTGAAGTTTGTAGCACCTTCAGTAGAGCTAAAAGTCACCTATTTGTTACAATTGAGTTATAAATGTAAAGTATCAATATAATTAGTCGTGTTTTATTATGTACTATCTGCGTATACCATATGATTCACTGTAATTATGCGTATTCCAATTTACTTGCACCAGGAATTGTGCCTAAAATAGAAATGTAGAGTAAAATAAAGTGTGTGGACATTCTTTTTCAATGCATAGATCTAGGCCTTCAGTATGAGTGTGTAAAATAGTTTTGAATAAACAACACAATATTTCACCTTTTAAGAATATTCTCTTTTATGATGCAATTTCACTAAAGCGCATCAAATAACGAAATGTTTAATGTTTTTCATCTTTTTCATACTTGACAGTTAATCTACCATGCTTCATTTAGAAACATATGCAATAAGGTGCAATAATATGTTTAGGAACTGCAATATTGAGTATTTTAGAGAGTGTGTAGTCTTTTTACAAGCCTTCAAATAATCTGTTATCACTTTAAGTCTCCATAATTGATTTTTATCATCGAACTGTATCGTCCGAATGCAAGGTTTCATCTATTTCCTTAATGCACACAGGTGCTTAATATAATATAAGTTATAATAGTATGATAACTTAAAAACCAGTAAAACTAGTAAGCTTAGTGTACAGTTAAAATCTATGTATTAGAAATGTTACTAATTGCACAATTCCAGTTGCTATAATACATGCCTTATAATGGAGTATTATAAATTAAGTGTTGGAAATACACTTCAATAGTATAACAGAAGTTATCTATACATGCACATATGTAAGCTTGGTGTACGGTTAAAATTGATGTATATTCAGATATCCAGATGCACTTTATGGTGATTGGAGTCAGCAGTTCTGAATGCGTTACTGGACAGACTGAGATGGAGATACACACTAACAACATTGTCCAGCAACTAAATACCAAGCCCAATGCTACTAAAATTGGTGAGTCAATTTAAATGCTTAATGAAAACTTAAAAAATGATTTTCATAAACAGCTTCTATATAAAAACAGTGTGGATGACAGAAAATGTAGTGACTAACTGAGTTACTGTAGTTATTGTCTCCACTTGACAGTAATTTCTGCATTTGACTACTTTCTTCTAGCTTTAACAGAATCAATAACTTGAATCGTTTTCTATGTTCTTTTGTTTGTTTTATATATAAAGTTTTGTACTCATTTCACTATTTTATCTCCAAAAAGAACTTGGAAGAGGCTGAAGAGAAACAACACTGCATTTCATAGTCCATATTAACATTTGCTTATCCTGTGTTCACCTTACATCAATAAAAACATTGTCTCGTCAGTATTGCTACGATGAGTTAGGTCATGACAAAGCATTTTCATATCTACAAATATTAAAAAGTGGGTAGTAGTTACCAGGCATAATTTTTAGTTTGTTTGTTTGTAAAACTGACTTTTAAAACTGGCAGCTATAAATTAGAAAATGGCAAATACTATTTATTAAACAAACATACATTTGAGTGACCCTACACACAAAAATGCAAAATACTAGAGAAACAGTGAAATATTTCTTTAAATTCTTGTTAAAAATATTTTACTTCCTGCAGCTAGTATAATCAGCTTAAACTTCAATTACAGGATGATTAATATTTTTCAGTTTTATTGCGGATTTGTGGTTTGGCCTGTTAATTTTGTTTTTCTACTCACACATTTATAATGATTGATTAAAGTTATCTACCAAGTCTAGAAACTTCTAGCGTCATTAAAAGTAATTTTTGACTTTGAAAAGTATTCCACTAAATGTGTGTATCTATAAAATGTTTGCCCCCACGTACTGGGATTCAAACCTAAGACCTCCAGCTGGCAAGCAGGTGCACTAACCACTACACCACTTGGGCCACTGGATAAACTCAACACTACAGTGTATGTTTACTATCACATATCTATACTGTACCAAGTGCTAACAACATCATATTTCTACCTGCAGGAGTGGAGTATATACCTGACTATGATGGCAATAGTATTACCAGGTTACACGTGGCAGCAGAGATTTCAAGGTATTCCGTCAACTCCCAGGTGTGTCCTGGAGACAGCATTAGTCAGTCAGCAAACTTCAACAGCACTTTAATAGGTATTGTGTGTTTATGTCTTATATAATATGTATTTATTATTATATCTAGTATGTATTGTATAGTATTACATTAAACTTCAACAGCACTTTAATAGTTATTGTGTGTTTGTTAAAATTCCAATAATGTATTATTATATATGCTATTTATTGCTTTATCGCTTCTATATTATTATAATAAGCTTTCAACAATGATCTAATATATGCTGTATGTATTATTTCTATATACTTTATTTAATTATTTACTTTAGACTATTAAACAAGAATTCCTTCCATTGCACTTACAAGAATATTTAAATATTAAAACAGTACATAGTACATTCAGGAAACTTTGAATTCGCTTTAAACTATAGTTGAATAATCTGTAAAAATATTAGCTTTATTAAAAAATATTTGGTAGTTTTATTGCATCAAATTCAATTAATCCGGTTATAGTAATATAGAATAGTGAATTGTGTTAGTTTTATAGACATACAATGTATATATGATACATCTAATTTGTCTCCCATACATACCAAGTATATTAAGTTTTTTGCCTCATTGCAGTGGCTTGTTAAATTTAAATACAGTGCTATAATTGTAAGTTGTCTTCACATAGCCACAAGCTGATCCTCAAACAAAACTTTCATAATTTCTTTCTACAAAATTAGTTGCCCTCTTTAAAAAAGTAAATATAAAACAAATGCACACTTTTATACACTTTTTATTCAAAGTTTTAATTTTATTTCTTTTCTAAGATTGCATACAAAGTTGAAATTCATTTATAAAAACAATGCGTAACAGTCACTAACTTAATTTAGCACACAATGCAGCTAGATAAAGCTGTTCAAGAAATGCTACTATCTAGTTATTCTAGTATGGCTTCAATATAATTAGGAAAAAACTTAACTAGAATATAAATTGCTGCATGTGCAATATCTTACAATCAAATCACTCTTATAAAGATGGGAGACAAGAATTTGCAGTACCCCACCCTTCTATTTTGATTAGTTAACGCAAGAGTGCTAAGTCAATATTTCTCATTCACAGGAGTCATTAGTTTCACAAAGACTGTTTATGAAGACATGAAAAATCTCTGGCCAGATGTTTCAGTGCCAATAATTTTCTTGGGGGAGATGAATCTGCCTGCTGCCTTACCATCTAATGTGTTTGATGGCAGTGTTCAACTAAGTCAGCGTGCAAAGGTATGTCTACACTTATTTATATTTATACACTTACTTATACTTATACTTACTTATATACACTTAGTTAGAATTATACTAGGTTAGTCAGCATTTAGCTGAATGAAAATATATTTTTTAAACTCAACTTTCTTTAAACAAATTAAAATATAAATATAAAAGATTTTCTTACTGCCCATCATTCAAACCGAGATTTTAAAATTTCATTCTATTTTTAAATAGATATAATTGGAAGCTTGCATCTTAAAATTAATGCAGCAACAGCAATATCTGTGCTAAAGAAGCACGAATAACTTAACATACTTTTTTAGTTCTAAATTTAAAATTTATTCACTCTAATCATGCTAAATGCTTAATAAGTTGTCAATTTTTTCCAAAGGCTATAGCAGAGCTGGCAGTTAAACTGAACTTTGACTACGTCTCAGTAGCTCACACTTTAGACTCAACAAGTAAAGAACTGAAGAATTTGCTAGAAAAGGAACTAAGAGACCAGTTCGTCTGTGTGGAGGAATATATTGAAATATCCGGTGATGACGAAACTGGCACGGTTGATAAAATCATCAAGAAGGACAAAACTAGAGCCACAATATTTGTCTCAATGGCAAAAACAACTACCAGTGAGTTTTAGTTTTCTTTCATACTATACTGATTTTATAAAACATTTCTTATTTTTCCATAATACAGAATTATTATTAAAGTTTTTAAAACTCAGATTAATTCAAATTTAAACAAGTATGTTGTTTTATTTTACTAAATTTTAATACATTGGGTGCTTTGTGTATAAATGAAATATGTATTATATTTATTTGTTTTTACGTAGTCAACCATGAACATAAAACAAATGTAGCTGCACAAATTTATATAGTAAATTACAAATTTTTATTATAATACAGTTTATGTTTGTTTTAGTAAACTTGTTGAACAATGATGATGAGAGCATGCACTGGATAATATCCACACAAGCTGACAATTCTATCGAAGCAAATTACCAGAAAGATAAAGTTTACGTTGTGAGACACAACAATGACTCACAAACCCCTCACGTCAGCAAACTGGAGTCTGTTCTTCAATTGCAAAGTGAAACTGTAGGGGAGATTCTAAAAACGCAATGCGGAAATGACATCAGAAGATGTAGTGACCTACAGCTGAGTGTACTCAATAGTTTAAAGTTGATGAAAGCTCAGTATCCTCAAAATACTTCTAGTTATCGAGAGGCTTACAATGCCACACCTACAGCTCTATTGCCTGAACCTTCAATATTCTACGTCTCTCAGAGTCTTCAGGTTGGTGGACTTAGTACTTGTGCTAAGAAACAATTGCTATCCTTAGAACTGAATGTATCTGCATTTTATATTAACCAACTGTATCATCTGCATATAACCACAAACTATAAGCTTGAAGAAACAGATGCTGGAAAAAAGCAAACTTTACCAGCTTAAAACTATCATGATAACATAATAACAGCAAAAATTCAATTGCAAATAAAGTATAAAATACTATAATATATTTGTAGTCCCTCTACACAGCTTCTGGTGGGTGGGACTTCAATGCTACGTCCAATAGCAACCCTGGATCTTGGTGCACTGATGTACACTGCAGGGCAATGTGTGCTAAACAGATCAATAAAAGAAATTACGTTTATCTACCTGGAGATTATATTCTTATTGTCACTGTGCCAATCTTTGACAGGTTAGTCCTACATCACAATTACAATCCTATATAATTTCAAAGTGGTTTAAATTAGTTTTCTATTGTATCTTAGCAACTAACACACTTTACACAAGTCCTCAAGTATCGATTAGCCATAAATTTCGTGCATACAATTTCAGATCTCTATATTTTTACCCGCCATATGTATAACATGCAAGCATGAATTTAACATAGTTGGATTCAGCTTATAAATTTTATTTTTAGTGTTGATTTATATTAATTTAGAAAGGAGTATATAATACTTTAGTGTAACAAGAAAATTGACGTATTTTAATGCTGCTAGCATATCTATACATACAATATAAACTGCACTTTAAAATGACAATTTTGTAGGCATAACGACTATCCTGACCTTTTGACTTGCGTAGATTTTGATAAGGAAGGGACAAATACATTGAGATCTGAAGCAGTCATTTTTGCTCGAAAACGACTCAATGAAATCTTTGGTGACAAAGGTTTGAACATTGGATTACTCATATTTGACACTTGCTTCAACTCAGCTCTTGCCCAGAAAACACTGATTGATATTCTATACGGCACAAGAGACTATTGTAATAAATATGGAGATTGTTTAGACCGTTCTAAGGTTGTGGGGTTAGTGGGAGATTACTCCAGTCACACCACTTATCAGGTGAGCATATCAAAGGTTTGTAAGATTTGTAAGATTCAATAGCATGTTTTACATATTAGTGCAGCTCTAAACCACTGTTGAATGGTGTTTATTTTTGCTATATATGTATTTAGTTACTATGGATGCTGGAGTTGAGGATATAATGAATAAACATATAATATTTTACTCTGCAGATGCAGCCATTGTTGATGCCAGCTCACCTGATCCAAGTTTCGTATGGGGCTTCAACTTCAAAACTGGATGACAAAGTTAACATGAACACCCACTTTCTGAGAGTCCAGCCTTCTTTCAGCAAACTAGCTAAGAATGTGCATCAGTTTGTTCAGTTCCTGGAAGATTCCGGCAAAGCTAAAATTAACTCATATGTTTTAATCTCTACCAACTCTGAGTATGGAGCCAATGGGGCAAAAGTAAGCAATTGGACTTGAAGTTTATGACCAGAAAAAGCTTAAAACTTTTAATTTTATGTTGATTTCACACACTGAAGGGATTTCATTTTAGTAAGAACAGATAATTTAAAGTTGGCTATTTCTATAAATTCAGTGTTGTACAGTTGATACTACCCAGTAGCCTCTTTGGTGTAATGGTTAGCCCACCAGTTTGTAAGTCAGAAGTCTGCGGTTCGAGCCGCAGACGTCCAACTTGCAAGCTGGTGCCCTAACCATTACATCACAGGGGTCACTAAGTAACTCAACACTACAAGTTTTAGGTATAAGCAGTATAAATCTAAAATGTCCTATTGCTGCTTTCTACGCATTTTAGAATATCAAACAAGAACTAAAGTCATTGAAGCAACATGACCTTTGTCTCCTAAAAGAGTATGAATTAGACTACAGCAAGAATGACACAGTGGCTTACGATAACCTATGGCATAACATGTCAAATCTTGGGAGTGGCAGTTACTTTGTGATATTCATCGGTGAAGAAAAGGTCCGTTCAAGTTACACCATTCTGTTTTAGAAAGCAACATAATTTTTCCAAACACAGATAATAATTTTTATATTAACTTGTATTAAAAAGGTACCTTGTAAATCTTAGTAAACTCTGTTAGTTGTTACAAATGTTTGTAGACGTTGGAAAACTTGCTAGACAGGCTTAAATTTGGAGACCAGAGATATTGGCGAGATTGGTGGATACACAGCGGAAACACTCTTCTCATACTCGAAGTGTTTGATGAGTCTCCGGCCATCAAGGAAAAATACGGAGATCTGCTTAGAGGCTCATTTGTTTCCAGCATGACACTTCCTCTTCAAGTAACCCTTTTTGAGCTCTAAACTTTGTGTCGGGCTTTTGTCCCTATTTGGCAGATTATTAAACTTCGGACTATGTTTACTAAATAGGCATTGTATGTTAGCATCATGGTGGCGATGTTAAAAGGCTTTTCTTAGCCTTTGCATTATTACTAAATTTAAATTATGATAATCAACACCGCAGTAAATGCCTTTGTCTTTCGAAGTATACTTCATTGAACAACTTCTTGTGAGTGGGAATCTCTAAATCATAACTACTGGTTGAAACAGCGTCAGATATATTGCTGTGTGTTTTTCGCAGGTGCCTAGATTTATCGAGCATCTGCAGGGTCTTAGAGCCAAAGGAAAGTTTCTTGACAATCTGTGGTTTACCAGGATGTATCAGGAAAAAAGACAGTGCAAGATTAGAGGCTTCTATGTCACTCCCTACAATGTGCCATGCTTAGAATCTGAAGGCTATTCTCCATATGGTGTATACAAGGCTGAACATTACGCAGTTTTAGCAATACAGGCCTTATACGCGTTTGTCTATGGATTTCACTCATATGCACTTGAGATCTGCAAGGGTAACTACACTTGTCCACTGCTATACAACAGAAGTGAGGATTTATCTCAGCTGCTTAAGAATCACATTAAAAATGTGAAGCTGCCTAACTCAGATGCAGAAGACAGTCTGGAACCGGGTGTTCTTAGTGTAGAGCCTTTTAACTCAAACTATGATGGAAGACATGGACATGATTTGTTCATCATTCAACCCAAACACACAACAAACAGCAACGATGTAAAGTATGAAAAAATAGCCCAATTCATTTCTAGCTATAATCACTCCGAGCTTGATACCGTTACTTCAGTCACACTGAACTTCAAATTCCGTAAAGGAGTGGAGGAGATATATCAATTTGATGGTATGCATTGTGGACACAACACCTGTTCATTTGGTTGTACTTCCAGTACGTCGCCTCCTGAAATTCTTACTGATGAACCTGAAAAAAATTTGTTTCTTGTCGCCCTTGGAGTTCCGCTGTCCCTATTCGTTATCGTGACTGGGATTTTACTTGCAGTGGTGCTCAGACAACGTCTGAAGAAATCTGGTGCGAATATTTTAAATTATAATACAACAGCAATAATTTTAGTTAATTGCATATGTTTATACAGTAATGGTTTTAAATTTTCCCTTCCATAAGCGCATGCAACTAACCACTAAATAAAAATTGATTGCGACTGGCAATCTAGAAATTTGTTCAATAAGAAATGTTATAACACAAAATAAATTATACATTGCAGATAAAACGACTGAGAGAAGAATGGAAATGTTTTTGCAAACAAATGGGCCAAAAGAAGGTAACAAACTTAGCAGTTTCTTTCATGTAAACCAGCCTACTACTGCTACTGCTACTGCTACTGTTACTACTACTGCTACTGCTACTGATGCTACTGTTACTACTACTGCTACTGCTACTGATGCTACTGTTACTGCTACTGCTAATGCTGATGCTACTGCTACTGCCACTGCTACTGCTACTGTTGCTACTACTGCTACTGATGCTACTGTTACTACTACTGCTACTGATGCTACTGTTACTACTACTGCTACTGCTACTGCTACTGCTAATGCTAATGCTGATGCTACTGCTACTGCTAATGCTACTGCTACTGCTAATGTTACTACTACTGTACAGTGACAACACATACATACCTGCATTTATGCTATCATAATTTTCGCATTCAGAAGTTCACTAGTTTCAATATTTTTTGCAGATGAAGTTTCTACCCAAAGCACTTTAATTTCTGGCACAGAAGCTAATGAACTCGGAAATGAAAACTCAGGTACAATTTGCCAACTTTTATTTATTATGTTGTTTAATTTGTTACTGTATAACTTAAAATGCCTATCAAGTAATTGTTACAAAATGTGATAATCTAAAATTAAATGCAGTACCTGAAGCTTCATGAAACAAATGACTTTAGTGATGCTGTATATTAGACCTACATTTTTATCAAGACAACATGTCTCTTGTTCATCTAGCCTTCAGTGCAGACAACATAGCTGAAACACAAATGCAGAACCTACCAACTGCAGAAGACTGCACTTCAACACCAGCTGTAGTCTGCGTGCAGCCCGAATCTGGGTGCAGAGCTTCTCACATACCGTCTTACCATTATGGCCGTTTTAACGACTGCAGTCAGAGTTTGCCCTACAACAATCTTTCCTGCAATATTCGACCAGGTAATTCTTTACTCAATAATCTTTCAACAAACATTTATTTTTACTGGGACTACTTCATTATCAACAGCATAACTGAAACTCAAAGCAAATTGTAATGCTCAATAACTTTTTTTTGTAAATGCTTCAGCTTTACAGTAAAATAATTGTAACATGTCTCTTGTGTCCAATATCAGAGAGTGCTGCAGACGGTTACACAAAAATAGAGCCACTTAAGGAATATACAAGTGAGCCGAAGACGTCACAAGAGAATGTTGCAGGTGCAGCATCAAATGACGATTCCAAAAACACTAGTGAAGAAGTTGAGCCACCAGAAGTATATTTTGAAGAGTTAAAATCACAAAATTACGGCTTGCAGAAAGAGGAAAACTCTGAGACTGGAAACTTTCTCACGAGTGCCCCTGTACCAACTCCACATTTTACTTTTAGCAACCCTACGTCTTGCTCTACATAAATAAATATATATAATATTTCAAGACTTTTACACTTTTTGCTTTTCACTTTGGAAAAGAATTGTTTTAATCAGCTAAATTAGTAACAGCTTTTGTTTTTAACTCTACTTTCAAATTATAGTCAGTTAAAATGTGCATTTGAATATTAATCAAATAAGCATAATATAAGTACAATTATTGCTATCATCACATTATACACACACACACACACGCACACACAGGCACACACACGCACACACACACACAGGCACACACACGCACACACACGCACACACACGCACACACATACACACATACACACACATACACACACATACGCACACACATACGCACACACATACGCACACACATACACACATACACACACATACACACATACACACATACACACACATACACATACACATACACATACACATACACATACACACACATACACACATACACACATACACATACACATACACACATACACACATACACATACACACACATACACACATACACACACATACACACACATACACACACATACACACATACACACACACATACACACACATACACACACACATACACACACATACACACATACACACACATACACACACATACACACATACACACACACATACACACACATACACACACACACATACACACACATACACACACACACATACACACACATACACACACATACACATAGGTATAATATAATATTGATATCTGAACATTTATCACTAATGATATTGTAAGTGCCTAAACTTAAACAATGAATATATTGTGTGTTAGAGTACTCTTTGTATATATAATCAAAACTACATTGTATATATTTTAATGCTATACTATACATTGCATAATAACGTAAAGGAGTAATAATCACATGTATTATAACATTGTGATATTCTCTCTTACATATATAATGTTGTTGCATGGTAATTCTTACTAACAAACCAGTTTATTAGTTGAACAAATTAATTTGTCTTAGTAGAAATTAGCCATTTGCAAAATTATAATTTCAATTATACAACTTCCTAATTTGCTTTCAATAATTATGTATAATATTTTGACTACTTTATTATATACTATTTGTGAAATGTAGATCACACAATAAAATTAATTTTATAGAATATAATTGATTCAACCGAAGTTTTACTGGTTTTTTAGGAATCATCTACTCATGAAAAATTTACTCCAAGGGCTCATATACGTTAATAGGAATTGACATATATATATATATATAATTATATATATATATATATATATATATATATATATATATATATATATATATATATATATATATATATATATATATACATATATATATATATATATATATAATCTTCAAAATCGCCCTAGTGATTCAATGGTTATAGGATTACTAATTTAGAAGGCAAGATTTTATAGGCATGCTTAAATCTTTTTTCAGCTTTAGCTTATTAGCTTTTTGTGTAAATTTAGCATTCAATCTGTTGTTATGAAATCGTCTTTTGTATTTTTGAGATGATATTTGAGACTCTTGAATGAACTGGAATATTTTACAAAACATGGCTTTGGGAGTTATCCCTGTTTATTGTATATGTTATTTTATGTCATATTGTGGAGTTATCAACTCTCTATACCTAGAGTAAATATAAAAGGCTTGCAGCTCTACTGCAAGGAGACAAATAATAACAACTTGGCTACAGCCTACACTTTCTTGAGACTAAATATGCCAGCATATTCGCTGCTTCAAATTCAATGTCTGTGCAGCAAGCTTCTAGCTGTAAATGAGTTTTAATTGTCAGTTAAGTTTTTACCAACTATAGTAGATGGAAAATTCTTTTCACACTTTAAAAAGATTAGATATGGACAATGCTATAGAAATAACTGTTGTAATATATTAAAAAAGGTATTTGTATTATTTTTGGCACTGGCATTATATTTTTAATTGACTAGTTTTGTTTGTATTTTGTTATCAAAAGAGTTTTTTGCTACAAAACAATATAGCTTCAAAGTTGGTAAGTATAGTAACAGTTAATAGTTTGTTGTGTGTTTCACTAGTCACTTGCCGAGCTGCCAAAACCCATCATAGAAGCTGCTGTCCTCCCAAAAAACAAAAGAAAGTGCCGATATGAGGGCCTCTATCCTGGTTGGTGAATTGCCAACAACCATCTTCTGTGGACCAGCGTGATAAAGTTCTTTTTATTTGTGAAACTCTTTACGGCTACCAACAGTTTCTGTAAATTTTTTAATACCATCATTTGGAGATTAAATTTGTTTTTAATTAAGTTGATGACCTCCCAGTTATACTCGAAAGAGAGACGGAAGAATAATCAGACTTTATTAATGCCTCCTACATATCGGTGAGAGAATAACTCCAAGTAAATTAGCCATTAATTACCTTGGTAAATGATTTTTTGCAATAACTACTTTTTATTTCTACTCTCAATTTTGTTCAAGATCCTAACAACGTATCACACAAATCATGTTGTCTATCAACAAAATGATTTGTGAGACATATTTTGGAGCACTATGATTGGCTGCCGTTGGTGACATCATCAACAAATTGGGGTCAACTTGTCTAACACAGTACAAGTGAGATTAGAAACTCTAATTACTCACCTCATCTAATCAGCTGCAGCTGTACATTAGAATTATCTAGAATTGTGGGTGTTTTAAAATGACGCCATTCTTTTAAAATTTATCAAGCAAGTGGGAATAACAAACGTATTTTTTTGCACTCTGATAATTCTGAAAAAACTTTAATTTCAAGTCTGTTTTGCCTTTTACAGGGGTATGCTCCTGGCAGTCCTAAGTTCATTGCATCACCATTTTGTGTTGATAGGAAGATAGTGAGCTATTGGGAATAATTGATTAATTGAATCCTGCGATTGTAATGAAATTTGTTACAAAACTTGGTAACATAAACTTTTAAATATATTCCAATGAATATGAGCTTTCAAGTCTATAACAAAACTAACACTTGCTATGACAGGGCCGACAGCGGCTACAATTAATGACTTTTGGCTCATGATTTGGCAGCAAAAGACAAGTTCAGTTGTTATGGTAACCACCGTGGTCGAGGAGAGAAAGGTGAGTCATGCCAACAAATCGCTATTTGGCTTTGAAAAGACACTTCTACAGACTTTATAATCTAAAAATAGCATTTTCTACCATTTCAATAACTCTATGGTGCACATTTATTTTTTCACATAGTAAAAGCTTGAGATGCAATGAAATTAATTGTCACAGCGAAGACATTTACAGTATTTCGCTTGCATTTAGCACAGGTGTGACCAGAATTGGCTGGATGATACGTCAACAGAACTCAGATATGGAGACATTGCAGTCAGCATGGTGTCAGCTGATAAATGGACTGATTACATGGTCAGGATGCTAAAAGTAGAAAAGGTACACATATCATTTGCACGGTACACACTTCAGTACGACAAGAAGAAAAATATTATTCTTATGAAATATGTAAATAGGATAGAATGAGATAATTGGAAGCAAGCATATCTGATTTTCAGTACGGTTTTTTAATATAATTTAAATTTGTATGCCTATAGCACAGTGATATTCTAGTTGAACTCCTAGCTAATTTGCTTAAGAATGAAAAGTCATCGTGCTTTTAGATGTAATTATAAACAATAAATCAGTATTAAATAATGACAAATTATAATAAAAAAGGTAATGTTTATTATAATTCCATAGGCTATAGCAGAGCCGGCAGCTAAACCTAACTTTGACTACGTATCAGTAGTTCACAGCTCGGATTCAACTAGTAAAGAACTGAGGAATTTGCTAGAAAAAGAACTGAAAGATCACTCTGTCTGTGTGGAGGACTGTGCTGATGTAATACATTACAACAGCACTGAGACAGAATTTGCAAATGACATCGTCAGGAATTGCACAGCAAGAGCAGCTATAACAATAATGATGTCAAGGTCACATGAATGTAAATAGTTTTTTTACCAGTTAGCCCGCTTTTTAAAAGTTTTAAACCGTTTCAACATTTATCCTAGATTTTTGTCTTCAAGACAAAACAGATGTTTAAGCAGTTTAGTATTCTAAGTACTTACCTATACCTAACATTCTAGATATACATTCAGATGGATCAGCTAAAGCATAGTAAAACTCCTTAAGTATCTTATGAGGGCAGTCAGAAAGTCTGTCACAGTTTTAGTAAAATAGGTGAATAGTTTTATAATGACAAGAACCAAAACCTTAGCAGCCGCTAATTATCTCTATACTTGCACCTTTCATAACTGATGCGGCATCATTTTGATGTAATGACCATGTTTTTTAAATTGGTAGTGCGACAATAGAGTTTTAATTTAGTTATCACGTTTTGTTTTAGTAAATTTATTTCACAATAATGAAGGAAAAAGTTGGATAGTATCTACAAAAATTGACTTGCCCATTAGAAAGAAACGTCAAGACCAAGTATACTTGTTGAGCCGCAGTAATGGCTCCCAAACATCGAACCATGACAAACTTGAGTCTGTCCTTCGATTGGGTAGTCAAGCCATGAGGGAGATCGTAAAGATTCAATGTGGAAATGACATCACAGATTGTGACAACTTTCAGCAAGAAATGCTAAGCCATTTGCAGACAATAAAAGCTGCTTCTACAAATCAAAATGCTGACAAAACTGCTGCTGCTGTTTTAATGCCAGAGTCTTCTGAACTTTTATCTTTCCCAACTAAATGTTAGTAAAATCATCATTGTATAATTTCCTAATCATTGCAGTTACTTAACATGATAGTATGGCTAGTTATTGCAAACTGGCCAGCTAACTAAAGCAAAAACATTTGTAATTTATACAAACTTTTTACAGTTTTTCATCCTTTTAATAAATAATAAAGCAATATTTGAAAGTATATTTTTGTCATAGCATGGGCGGTAAATGTTGCAGCTACATTATACGCCCTCTGAAGGTTGGGGTGCTGCCACCATCTTTAATGAAAGCAGAGCAGCTTGGTGTACAAGTGACAAAATGCAGGCAGGTGTGTGCTGATCAATTGTTACAGAGAGAAACTACATTATGTCATTATTGTCACCATGCCAGTCTTTGACAGGTTGTTACAATTTTACTTTGTTTATTGTTATGTTTTTGTGTAAATAATTGTCACACTCCCCATGATAAATTACTTGTTTAATACCCATTATTAACTTATACTTCTGAATGTTGATTTATTAGATCTTTTATTATTAGTTGCATAAAGGCATACACTGAAAATTGAATTATGTAATACTGAAAACAGCTTTGGAGTGGCTACTTAAGGAAATATAGCAGGATTATTGTAATAGATATACACAATTTTATCTGAAAGTCAATTAATTGAGACAAAGTTTAACTTAAAATTTTTGAAAAGAATAAAACATGCTAAATAAAGCTATGTAGTGCTACAGCTCATGGCAGAACACACTATGTTATGGTGCTAAAATATCCTTGAAAATACTACCCATTGCTATAGCATGCTACAAAATGCTAGAAAACTTTATCTCACCCATGTACCTGATTAAAATGCCCTCCTGTATAATGTTAGTAGTAACCAGCCACCCATACCATGTCAATCAGATTGTCTAGTATCAAATAACTATATGATATCATGTTAATATATATATATATATATATATATATATATATATATATATATATATATATATATATATATATATTAGTGTAGTGTAAGAACAAGAAGTGTTGAAGTAGTAGTGCTCAAAATATTTATTGTAATAAATGTAGATAGATCTTACCCAGGCGAGCTCCAGTAGTAGACGGAATATCCACTGAAACTCGCCTGCTTTTATACACAGAGAACAAAGACATGCATATACAAAAGATCCTTTGTGGTCCGAAATTCGGAAGCTCCGAATCTCGGACCACAAATTTCCAACATCAATATTAACACACAAGAAATAAAAGAAAATAACTCTGGAATGCGTATTTCAGCAAAATTACATTATGCTGAAAGCTTTAACAGTAGTCACAATACTTAGGCAATAGCAAGCTAGCTTACTACAATTACAGCATTCAAAACGATACGCATCAGTAATTATAATACTGACGCATGCAGTTATTTCAGAACTAATAGAGAATGAAAATCCATTACAATATATAATATATATATATATATATATATATATATATATATATATATATATATATATATATATATATATATATATATATATATATATATATATATATATATATATATATATATATATATATATATATATATATATATATTTGTCAAAGCATAATAGATTATAAAAAACATAAATTTTTAAGCAAGTAAGAATCTATATAGCAGAAGTTTTACTTTATACTTATTACATAGTCAATATAGAACTTTTTATTGGTCAATAAAAGTTTGTGAAATTTCTTGGACCTTCACTTCATATATATTTAAATATGTTGCATTAAATAGAATCTGAACAAAACGACCTCTGATTGGTTGTTTACAAGTAGCCAGGGTGTAGTATTGGTTAAAAACTCCATCATGATAATAACACAGGATGTCAGGGTTTGTTCCAGTAAATTCTATCTCTTCTTCTGTCATAGCAACTGTAGCCTCGGCATTTAGGGATCTTTTCCAGTTTAAAGAAAAGCCATTTGTATGAAATAACAATCATACACAGAAGTGTTGAGCAAAATAAATGCAACTAAGAATTGTGTGTATTAAAATTCATTTGTTGTAAACACAATTTTTATTAGCTTAAGGTCACAAATGATATTTACTTGAATGATTTCTGCAGCTAAAGTTTTTTTATTACGGTCTGTGTGTGTGTGTGTGTGTGTGTGTGTGTGTGTGTGTGTGTGTGTGTGTGTGTGTGTGTGTGTGTGTGTGTGTGTGTGTGTGTGTGTGTGTGTGTGTGTGTGTGTGTGTGTGTGTGTGTGTGTGTGTGTGTGTGTGTGTGTGTGTGTGTGTGTGTGTGTGTGTGTGTGTGTGTGTGTGTGTGTGTGTGTGTGTGTGTGTGTGTGTGTGTGTGTGTGTGTGTGTGTGTGTGTGTGTGTGTGTGTGTGTGTGTGTGTGTGTGTGTGTGTGTGTGTGTGTGTGTGTGTGTGTGTGTGTGTGTGTGTGTGTGTGTGTGTGTGTGTGTGTGTGTGTGTGTGTGTGTGTGTAAGATGACACAAACTCAGGCCACCCATGCACTAGTCCAGCTGTATATCAACAAAACTCACTATTCCCTCTATTAAGAACGTTGACAGCACAGACATAAAACACATCAGCCAGGTCCACCATCCACCAGGGTCTGTGTTCATACTTGCTGTGTGATTCATAGTCAGTTAAATCAATTTAAATGCCATAAGCAGTTTTTGAAGCATCAAACTTATTTGGGTCAAAGTCATCCGTAATTTTGGTCGGCTTCCCTATAATACATTATCTAAAGCACCTGGTACATAATGCTATAAAAAAGCAAAAACTATATAAAGCATATTTTAATAAGCACGGATCTGTGCTGACAAACAGATTAAAATTAAATTACTTTAATTGAAAATTTTTGATTGCCCAAGTTTTCTTAAACATCTCAGTAAAGTTTGGTTTAGAGTGCAGATTTCAATGCTACGCATAACACTATGGGCAAATTCAGGCATCTCAGCAGTTCAAATGAAAGAACATTATTATATTTATACTTCATTTGTCATCTAAAACACAATTATTCTTAAATTTCTTTAATACAGCATCTAATTATGAGTTACAGCACTTTCAATTGTTCGTTTTTTTCCAATGTCACAACTACTTACAAACTCAGTAGCTTATCGGGCTGTAAATTGATTCTTTCTAAAATGTAGAAGAAGTAATCAGAATTTAGTTCTGACCAATTAGTTAACAGCTGAGGATTCGCACATTTCTGCAGATAGCATTTTTTAGATTCATCATAGACCATCCCTTGGTACTTTTCATCATTTGCACACTTTACCAGGCAGGCTTCAACAGATGGACTGAAAGAGTGTATTTATACATTATTACAAGTACGCTCCATCTCTGCAGCTATGAGAATGCGGACAAGCTAGCTTCCTCGGTGAGCTGATGATCTGAAATAACGTGTGTTAGACTAACAGTGGCAACTTAACAACTTAGGCTTTTTGTTGACTAAACTGACAGCTAAAGTTAAAAAATTTCTTCTCTTCTCTAATTCTCCGTTATTGAACTCAGTTGAGACTCTGTGGCTTTATTGTCATATGGATGAGGTTTATTACCTCAGTTGAGGTAGAACTTCTGAAGCAACTGCAATTTCTATAAGGAAGACTCTATTGGTCAACTTATATTGAGCCAGGGTTAGCATTTGCTACAGCTTTTACTGTTGCGTAGTTATTTATTGTATTTTCTGCGAATCTCACGAATTGTTTGTGACAGAAAATTAGTGTGGAACATACTATATCTCCCCACGTGACATTAGACTAAATTACCCAACTGATCCTTTAGGCTAAATATTATTGTGTTTATTAGAAGTAATCATGTTTGTTAATTTATTACATGATGATTAGTTTTTTTAATAATATAGTTTCAGATAATATCCAGCTAACAATTTATATTAACAGCAGTTCATCTTTCTATGCAGAGAGAACACAACTCTAGATAAAAAATGGAAGGAATGTAGGGTATGATGTAGGTATGTGTGGTTATAAATAATATGATATATTCTATGAGATTATTTAAAGCAGACAAGGGAGATGCATGTGTTTGCTGGAAGTAAAAGTAATAAATGTTTGTGTAATTATTGTTTAGGAATCATTTATGAGTAGTAATTTGGTTTTCAAATATACATGTAGGTAACTATTTGTATAGCAGATACAGTATATAAATGATCATGTTTGATAAATTGAATATATTTTATTTAATAATATATTTTTTGAACTATAAATACTCACAAAGTAGAGATGTCAGTTATTCCAAAAAAAAATTAGTGTATAGTAACCCAAATTTATTCATATACTCTAAATGGTCATTAAAGTTATTAATACGCTGCAATTATTCATTAATTTGTTAGTTGACCTACATAATGACAAAAAATAAATGGTTCACAAAAAAGAAAATAATTTAAATTTTACTATAGAAGAGATCGTAAACAAAATAGGCTTATAGATGAACTTCAATAAAGTATATAACACTGCATGTATATTTGCATGCTTTGGTCTCTAGCAGCTAAGTGGTGGAATAGAGAAAGAGACAAAGATGATTCTATTATAACGCCATAGAGAAATTTCCAGAGGAAGTTATAAGCATCTGTTGACTGAGCAGTTCATCTACACATCAGATAGTATTAGCTGTAGTATGGGATGGTTTGTGTAGAATATCTAAATAATAAACAGAAACATACACTAAAGTGAACAAATTGAGTATGAAATAAGAAGACAAATAAGAATTTTAACAAGAAACAGGTTTGCAATGATGCAAGAGTCTGATATGACATATAACAGATTCTAAATCAAAATAAACTGAAATTTCTTAGAAATTCTATTTAAATTGAGCTCTAACCTTAATCATTGCTCTGAACACAGCAACAGAAAAACTTTAAAAGTCGATTTCTCCGGCTCTGGGGTGTGACCGGTTCTTGAACTGATTCAAACTCTACAAAATATAGCATTTCTTTTGACATATAGTAATTAATATTTTTACTGATTTCTTTTTGGTTTTATTCTATTTAATGGACATATTACGTCTTGCTAAGTACAACTTCATTTGCAATGTTTTTTAATATCAATGACAAAGGCTTCCGAATAAAATATCAGCTTGATTTCTGTTGATGGAACTTTAGAGTCCCTTTGGAGTATTAGTCAAAATTATCAATGGTTATTATAACTCCGGTCTTTGTATCCAACTTCTCACTGATTGTTCTAATATTTCACTCTATTTATCAGGAAGTAAAGTTTTTATAATAAAACTTTTAGCTGAATCAAGTTACATTGTATATACTGACCATTATGTGCTTCAATAGATGATCCAACCGAAGTGAGTGGTTGGGCCTTCTTAACTGCTTGTCTGACACTGTTGAGAGGAGAGTTGAGTGAGTCTCCACCGGCCAGTAAAAGTTCTGTTGCAAAATATATCAAATGTGTTGCAGCTAGTTGAACACTAATATTTTATTTGTGGTAACCCATCAACTGCTTCCTTATTTATAGTGAGTAAAAAGCTTGTTTTCTTATATTAAATTAATTGTAATGTTAGTCAGCAGTGGCTATTAAAATTTTCCAAATTTGTGTGGATGAAAATAACGGAGGGGTTTAATTGTGGATCAACACTTTCACGGTAATATTTTAGATATTGATTAAAATATGAAAAGTTTTCAGAATCACATTTTTCTTTATTTAATATTTCAAACTACTTCAAATTTTGTTTCTGTGTAATTATTTTCTTAGCTTTAATATTTACCAGACATATTGGGAAGTATTGGAAGTTGTCCCTCATCAGACTTGTGGTTCTGGGCAAAGCTTTGTCTCCCAGATCTGTTCTTTCTTTCAGCATCTTTTCTATTTTGTGTAGCAGACTGTGGCAAAAGCTCTTTTGCCATCTCATCTATTATAATGACATCACAGTAGTTTAATTTCAAATGTGAGGTCTTTCTATTACATAAAATCAAAATTGTTATTCTTCTTTGCAAAGCTAAGAAACTGCTCAACGAACGGAACATATATTGTACCTTTGCAATCCTTGAGATTTTTAGTGGCAAGCAGTGACGAGTCCACTTCCACTTTCTCCCCTGAAATACGTAGGTCTTGCATTTCTTTCTTTGCTGGTCTAAGTTTAGTGGGAGTGGCTTGTTTTATCTCTTTCATGAAATCTTTATTGCCTTTCACTTTCTTGTAGAGTTCTGTATCAGTGTTTGCTATAACATTGCATTACAAATGATTTTATGTGGAAACTTATACTAAAGGTAGTATTTAAATTGACACCA
The DNA here is from genome assembly GCA_964035545.1 of Bugula neritina. NCBI lineage: Eukaryota > Metazoa > Bryozoa > Gymnolaemata > Cheilostomatida > Bugulidae > Bugula > Bugula neritina. The sequence goes on along the minus strand of OZ037768.1, from coordinate 10,937,218 downwards.
AAAATTTTTCAAGTCAACAACAAGGTTATAAATTGAAAAAAGTAGGTGGATAGCTAATTTAACTTACGAAGAATAACTTCCGGGCGAAGGTGAAGCTTGTGAGTTTTTGGTCGAGCCCCACTCCCTTCAAACTTTTTCAGGAAGTCTTCTAGCATTATTGGCTTTGAGGGTTGATTCGACAAAGGAGCCGGGTTTCTGGTGTGACACGGAGTTTTTTCTGGTTCTAACTCCTCTGTGGGATGCGGAGGAAGAGAAATTGGTATGTTAGCACTGGACCTCCCATGCCAGCAGGCACCTGCACATCCACACTCATTCCAGGGCCAATTCTCATCTATCACAATTATCTGGTTTTTAACTTCATTGGTTGTGCTTGAGCCTAGTTCTTGATGCACCTGAGTTTTGATTGGTTTCACAACAGCTTTGACATTTTTTGATGCAATTTCACAAGAATATAATGGGGTGTGCGCTGAAAGTGACTCCGCCTTCTTTAAACCCTTCTCCTTTTTGTCCTTGCTGTCACCAAACAAAAATTCAATAATTCAAACCACTATTTAAACATGTGAAATGCTGCATTACACTGTGTTAAATCTGTAGAAAGTTTTAATATCCCATTTTATGATTGAACTACCAACATCTTACCTTTGACTGCAAAGAGCTTTTGGTTTTAGCGGAGAATACTCTTTAAAGACTAGTCCAAGTATAATGAAATTATAAAATATTACCTCCCATTGACTGTAACAAATAATTATCATATTCCATTAGGTAAATATTTTCCAATGATGAATTACAGCAAAATTTTAATAAAATTGAAGCAAAAACATTACATGTATAAAATTGTCAAATGATAATAATAATGATAACAGAAAATTATCTAACTTGATATTATATTTATAAAATAATAAAACTTACCAATACAACTTCACTGCCAGGTGAGTGGATACCAGCAGGTTAATCAAACAGATAAATAGAAGCAGAAACATATTTGACTTTATGATCAAAAGATGCATAAAAATCATAAATCGTTTACATATAGTTGCAGCAATAAACCTCAACTTTGTTAACTCAGTAAACGAGCAATTAAGGCATCGTTGCGTCACTCGTTATGTCATCACTCATTATTGAACATTTTTTGAATATTTCGCTTTGCTGTTTTAACAACATATTTAATAAATTATTGTAATAATAGAAGATTAAAATGTCTAGATTTAAATGCAGTAAAGAGTTGTGGTACACTAATTTCTTCTTAAATTGTTCTTGGTTGTATTTGAAAAGAAAAACTCTTATAGCTACATCTATGATGCATCTTTATATAATAATATAATAAACCTTGTGAAAAGCTATCTTCAACTTGAATTGCTACATATATTATCCAGCTCAGTCATCACTCTGTTTCCTACTATGATGTATAATGAGTAGATAAGATACAGGTGTAAGGGAATCATTGTTATATAGCAAAACTTCACTGTTCATGGGGCTTTGAAATATACTCAAACTCTTGAATCATCGTGTTGCTTCAGTACAAGATATATAAATAAATTACATGTTAACACATTTATATTAAGTTTACTAGTGAAATTGAAATCAGTTCTTTACTAATTATTCTATTAGTGTTATATACTTTTACTAATAAAACACATACTTATTCTAGTTAAAATATTCTTAGCTACCAGATGAAATGTTATAACTCAGAAAGCATCGAATGAAAAGTCTAAGTACTTAGTAACCATACACGCAATTTTATGACTATACCACATATAATGCTGTTCTACAAGAGAGACATCAATGATCACCAACAAGTATTGTATATCAGCACTGATGTTGCCGACATCTCAAACTAGAGTATTAAGTTTATTGTCAGGAGGGTATTTATTTTTTATATATGCAAGCTTTAACAATTAGAGAGAGCAGCTGTGGTCTAGGGGTTAGAGCATTTGCCTAGTAAACACGAGGTCATGGGGTCGAGCCCCCCCCCCCCCCCCCGCAAAGGCCATTGGTGATGTTAGGAAGAGCATCCAGTCATAATTGCTTATGTGCTTCATCTAAACAAGTCCTTATCCCCTTCTAACAAAATACTTTCTCACCTGGGGTTTCTCACACGGATAGCAACTATAAACTTTAGTGAGTTTTTTATGCAAGCTTCAACAAGTATGCAGCCTATAAATTAAAAGTTATGTGCATTTTCATGCAAAATAAAACTATGAGTGATGTGAAAATACAGCCAACTTTTCTCCTCCACTTCTTTAGCTGCATTGATTTATGCTGTAAGTTGTAACATTGATAGCTAACAACAAACAACAAAAGTTTTGGTAACTAACTCATTTTGCATTTATTATTTTGAAATTGTCTGCCCATCAGACAGTGCACCAATACACAGGAATGGTTTAAAAATCATTTTAATACTTAAATAATTTCTAAAGCCTGGCCACTTTGTGCCTTCATTTATGAGATAATGTAGCATTTTCATTAATATGCGGAGAACTTCTGCACATTGAGGCCATTTTAATGCTCTTTGGAATAAGTTTTCTTTACTTTATTGTTTTAATTCCTCTCCATATTCTCAGGAGCTATATTTTTCGATTTTTTTTACTGTGCCTCTAAAAGTATGAATTAAAAATTAATACAATTTATCAGTTTTCGATCTAAAGATATAATGTAAAACTTTGCTAAAATATATGTGAATATAAATATATTCACATATATTTATATTTACATTAATTTATTTTAGCAAAGTTTCATATTACCTTAACATGCAGATCTAAGACTGGCAAATTGTATCAGTTTCAATTCATCTTTCAATATCTCCGTCTCAAAGTATATTGATATAGATATGCAATGCTTTCAGTACAACGAATTTCAAACAAAATAATCTATTTTTAGCTATGTTGGCTGTTACCATAAGTATGTGATCATTATGGTCTGTTAGGTATATTCCAAGCTGCAACAACCTTCAATCACAGTTACCATTTATCTCTAATTAGCCTAACCTGCTATTATTACTTGTAAAAGGAAATTCTTTCTGCAATCACACACTTGAATCCACTTAATTAATCGTATATTACTGTTCGATCCTTTGTTTTTTGTTCTAAAACACATGAAAGGTAATACTGCCTGATTTGATAGCATAACAACCCCTATATATTGATTATAGTTCAATAGCGAGTATTATTATTGAATTATAGCAATCGTTGTTCTCTTATATTTGTATTACAACACATAAATTACTGCCTATTCTTTAGTTAGCAAGAGACAAAAGATAGAAGGTAAACCCCTAATCACCCACAACCACATAGCAACTGCTAACTCAATGCACTAATTTCAGTATTATTTTTCTAGACATACAGCTTCAATGAGCCAGCTAGTGCCAGTTGTAAAAGACATTATGAAAACTAGAAGCAGAAATTTATATTTTCCCAGAAGTTAAGTAGTCGTTGGCATGGCGGGGCTGCCTACTTTAAGCAGCAGCATCTATCAGACACCGAGGGCTGACTCGGCTAATGGATCTAGGCCTTCTAGTGCAAGCAGTACTAGGAGCAGTATACACAGACAGGCAGCAGTCCGCACCAGAACTGGTCATAGTAAGTTCTTGCTTGGCTCTCTTACTAGCTTGCTCATAGGTCCTTAGCTTTGTAACCCGGTATGGAAAATACTCATTTTCAGCGTTGGTGCATGTGACATCACATAACGTAAAAGTCCTTCAAAAAATTCTCTTTTTAATATCATTTTAGAAGTATGAAATATGTTATGCAAACAACAAATTTATATACATTAATAATTAAGTTATGATTTAAGTCATTGTGACTGGTTCTGATAAAATGGTTCTCACAAATTCGCACGTGGGATATAAATGGTTTACTTTGAAGTTGGAATTATTGACCCTAGTAACCGGAAAAGCATAAAGGAAAGAGGCATACGATAGTCATTGAGAATGTTCAACATGAGTTTCTATACAGGTGCTGCTTTTTGATTGTGATTGGAGCAACAGCTTTAATTATTTTTAGTAATATAGCCAATAGTTATTAACAGCATTATCTTAGGTTTTGAAGTGGACCGCCTAGTAAAGTATGAAAGCATGTTGGTAAGAAATTAGTCAGTGAATCTGTTTGAGCATGGCTTCTAAGTGCAATACAATCACTTTATTTCAGTGTTTTCACTTTTTCCTCTACTATAGTAATAAGCTCCATAGCATGAGACAGTCGAAGGTGAGAAATGCAGCGTAAAGAAAGATTTGTACAATCTATTAATAATTAATGAATACTGTATTAAAATTTTTAACAATAATTTTTAAAATTTCATTTGCTTTGGCTAGTTTTCCACTAAAAGCTTATTTTACACATAGGCATATATAAGCTAACATTACGTGTTTACAAGTCATTTTAATTCTTAAAACTTTTTAATAATAGGGATACTTTTAAGCATTATTTGGCATAACTTTGCAAATGCTAATTAATTATTTTTGTCAGTCTACTTGGGCTGCATACACAACTTGTAAGTTATACTAAGGTTGGCACATAGCAGCTGCAACTCTGTTTGCCAGAATAGCACTTCTATGAGTCTCACCTCCACTGCATCTCTCTGTAGACTTATTGCGCTGTCTGACCACACAATGGAGCTGGCTGGGTACTAGATTTAGTGCAATAATGAGTCCTTAGAGATATATTATGCAATTTATATTGATTAATTATCATTGCAATATGTTTTGTAGACAGAAGACATAATTTAGCTTCATCGTACCACAAACGGCCAAGCACAGTGATGTCTTTGCCTCTAACAGCACGATCCCCAGATTCTGTAAGTGTAATGACCGATAGGGTTTTGCCATAACTATTTTTTAACAGTCATGCCTGTCATTTATGTTGTGTCTTATAATACGTATTGATCATTAAATACTGAATGCCATGAAGTGTTGGATTTATATAGTAATCTCAAAGTTAGCTTTTTGTTGTAGCAAAAAAGTTGTAAACAAGCCTGCGCCATACAAAATACAGGAAAGCATAGAATAGCTAAAAATTGTTATTTACAGACTAGCGTAATGCAACAAAAGCTTGCAATGTTCTCAGAATGCTTCAACATCTTTTAAAGACGAGCACGATAATGCATCTATGTAACTTATTATCATGCCAAGTAATTCGTAACCAGCTGCTCTGACAAAAACCAACTTGGAGTTATTAAAAATATAACTGTGTTTAGACTGCTTGCTGTTGCTTCTATTCTTTCTCCACAACTAGTCTTTTAACTCCATTTTAAGGAAATTTAACAAGTTGCAAAACAAGCATCTGACCAACTAAGACATTTATGAGTACTTTGAGCCACGAGTCTTAATTTAGGCTATAATCATTATAAATTTATTTTTACACGCAGCAATGCACTTGTGGATAATTAGGTAGTGTGTCAACTAAAGGTTAGTTCATTTGTTTAGGTAATCAGCTATCTTAAAAAAATATTTGAATGTATTTTTAAATATGCAGTTTCATAATTATATCATTTGTTTTCTTTACAAACTATATGAGTTAATGAAATTGTAAAACCGCTTTTGTCTCTTTCATAGAACAGGTGCAAGCCATATATATACTATGTAATGCGATACGTGCTTGTAGTGTTACCTGTCATTGGAGATGTCCAGTTTAACTCTATATAATGTGTATAACAAACTTAATGTTGACATTAACAAAGGACAAGCAAAATATTTATGTGATTATAATTTCACAACATGTAGCACACTGGTGACAGCATATTACATTACTACTCTCAGTTGAAGTGTCAGTCCGAGAAATATGATAAGGCTTGAAAGAATTACTGTACTAATTGAAAAAAAAATTAAGAGGGGAACTAACACTTTTTCTATCCATGGCAATTTGCCACATTTTAAACTATTTCACATTTTAAAAATATTATCCACATATATATTTTAGACAACTGACAATTAATTAATTATTGTTTTAATATTATATGCATCAAGCCTGAATGCTCCTTCTTTACCGTATAGCTAACAGCTTGATAATTTATTTCCATTTGAGATTGGCACAAAAAGTACTTTCTACTAAAATGATAATGCCTTGTGCATATTAAAACAAAGTTGTTAACCACGTATCAACATTTTTATAATACTATGTTCCCGTGCACAGTACCTCGTAGCTACAGCATGAAGTATTTTAGATCGCTGACTATATCTGTTTTTGTAAAACTGTCCAGTATATAAACATGACATACACAATAATATGCACCTTTGGTGTTGTAGGATATATCAACTAGGTACTCGCAGCTTAATTCAGCTCGAAGTCATAGACCGGTGAGTATAGTTTAACTGTATTATTAATACTCTATTATAGGCCATTACCTGCATTATATTGCGATATATTATATTATGTAGTATTTTATTTTATAATCATACATGTTGTAATGTTTTAATGTTTTGGTGGATCTCTTTTATTGCTGGTGTTCTACTCATCACTACTGACAATTTGTAGAATGCAAAAGTAATATTGAAACAATTTGAAATTTCAATACTGCATACTAGCAATCTAGAGTATATGCTAGCAATTTTATTTATTATGGTTACAATATTTATATACCATATAATGTAGTTTGTGATGCTGTGGGTATATAATTTCTGCAGAAATATATTTATTTGAGTTATACAATCAGCATAAAAATAGCCCAGTGTTGATATCACAAAAATAGGTTTGTCGCTATTGTCTAGTAAAGCACTATGTTCAAAAGCTCTAGGTTTAAATCACCACTAATAGTACGCATCAATTGCAATTTACAAGCAGCAGCTGCCGAACAGGTATTGGGTCATTTTCATTCGGCATTCATAATAGCTTTATGCAAATTATTATCCTAGATTTACAGGTTAGCAAACTGCCAATTAAAATCTGCATGCTTGATCAGTTCAAAAATTTCTGATCATAAAAACATGAAAACATACCCTTCTAAGTGCAATGCTGATGACCTATAACACTAGCTCAAGCTAGATAAGGGTATATAATGCCCTTTCAAGATTTCAGCTTAACTGAGTAGTTATAATAATAGAATAAATTTAAAGTGCTGATAATCTGCAAGGTATTGTTGAAATGTACAAGTTAAAAGCCAGCTTTAAGTGCAGCTCATTTGATAGCAAAGACACTCAGCTCTAAACCTACCAACTGGTCAACTTATTACTTACTACTTTCGTCAAAGGAGAATACATTACTAGATCATATTTATTGCGATAAATATAAGTGTATAACTTACTATTGTATAGATTGTAATATTATAACCCTTAACTTTGAATTCAAATGATCTTGCCATTTGCTTAATCTATAGCCAGTTATGTTTTAATGTTGTTTTGTTTCTTGTATTGTATTTATGGGTTTTGTTTGATTTGTCTTACCGTGTTAAATTATCTCAAAACAACACAGATTGGAATTTATTTAAAAAGTTTCCTTGCATTGTCAACATTTTAGTAAATTTGCGGCTAAAAGTGCCTGATCAGTTTTCTACAAATGGGCCTAGCAGATCAATTTCTTTTATTATTACCAGATAGCAGAGCAATAGAGGAAAACTCTCTTTGCATATTAAAATATCCATCTGCTTAAACTCACAATGATTGGTTTTTATCCTCTGACAGAAAACATTAATTGCGGTGACAGTGAAAATTGGTGATACTGTAACCACTGATTCATGCATATGTTCTACTGTAGTAATATGTCATTTTCATTTTTATTGCTTCAAATTATTAAATTAGGTTATTATGTAATGGATGCTGTACGATGAACTTGATGAGCTTATGGTTTGCATGACCGATTAAAAATCTATTCTTGAAACTTGAAAAAGTAGCGAATGGTGAAATTTTCACATAAATGTTATATATACCACACAGCTTGGCTCAGCACTATGCATCAAGTGCATGCTGGGAGTTGTTCATAAAAGATGTGAAGCCCACAAATACATCAGGGTTGGGGGTGGATACAGACATAGCTACTCGTATCTCAAAGCTATGCTAGAGGAAATACAGGCCGAGCTAGACCGAAACGCTCTTAACATGAAACGACTGGCCGCTATTCATGAAGCATGTATGTATTTCTAAAGTGGCAGCATATTCTAGATAAGCAATGCTAGCAGAAACTAGCAAATTCTTAAAGGTAGTTGTAGAAACACTCCGTAGGCTACACACGATACCACATAGCTGTGCATACTTCTGCAGTTTGCATATTTAACATTACCTATAGAAAACAATTAGATTTATTAATTGTTATTAAAAAATACAATATTATATTATGACATAGCGTAATTTGTAATGTATGTATATTGTGGCCCTAAACTTTAATTATTACTGCATCATAAAATATGAATGATTTTCAGGCACATCTGCGTGTTTTCTTTAAAGCACAACTAATGATTCCAGTCTTGTGATGATTATTTGTAAACTGTAACATACCATGCTGACTAACAATTTATCAGCACAATGCACACACATCTTGCATCTGTTCACTGTTGGCACACTTTACAGACAAAGATGGCAAGCCCCTCCCACCAGGGGCTAGTGATTCTGCTCTGGGAAGCTCCCCTGGTAATAGACAAATTTTTGTGATTACTCTTTATAGTTTGTTGCTGCTGCTGTTGGTGCTGCTGCTGCTGCTGCTGCTGCTGCTGCTGCTGTTGCTGTACATTTATAACCTAATGTTGTAACTTTAATATTTTTCATTTCTTTTCAAATTGTGTTCTTTTCTTTTTGAATGAGAGGGGGTGAAATTAAAAGATTTTTCTACGATTATCATAATGACGTAACACCTGTTTTTGCTTGTCACTTAAACTGTGCTGTGGGTGTTTAATTGTTGGCTTTTTTATAATAACAATCCAATAACCTATGTTTAGCTGTCAAAGGCCTAAGCTACTAAGTTTGTTTGCTTTCATTTGACATTCCGTCAAATGTGTATTGAGTAGTATAAAAGAAGTACCCAAACCTGTATTGTCTTTATAATCTTTAGAAAAAGCCACTTAACACTTTGCCTAATGGGAGAACAATTACTTCATATTGAGCATTTCATAATTAGAAGCTGTTAAACTAATAATATACCTACTGTATACACAATAGGCATGAACTTTGCTCCCATGTTATTTCTGTTTACCTACACCTTCACTGATATATTTTATTTATTGTAAGACTCACAGTCAGCTTACAATCAGTTTCCCATTTGCAGTTGTTCTAATGTTACATGCTGTTATCAGCACGTTTGTATATTTACACATATTACCATTGATTTACTGTATATATGTTGGGCAATAAATGTAACCATTTGCTATAAAGATAAAATTTGCACTAAGGATTTGTGAATATTTACATAAACTGCTACTTTAAATTGATATTTATATTTATTTGGCTAACATTCTTTTTATTTTAGAATTCAGATGTGTTATCAGCAACAATGTTCACACTCCTGCCTCTGTAGACATTGCTAACACTCAAACCCAGTACATAGATTGTGCCCTTACTAACACTTCTACTCAGGTCTTACCTTTTGGTCTGTCTCTCAACTCCTCTGTTTCCACAAGACCTCTGTCTTTCACAAGGCAGTTGTCTTCCAATACTTTGGTCTCTTCTTCAAACAGGGTTTACAGTTCCAGTGTGTCAACCCTACCTCCAATCTTTCCTTCGCAGCCAACCAAAACAGGTTAACAAGTACATGCATCATGTCGGCTAAATGTCAGACACAAAACTTGAAATATAAATATAGTCATTAACCAGATATGGCATGATGATGCTAAACGTTATAATGTTTTTAAAAAGTGGAAATTAGAGTGAGCTGTTGTGTTAAGATACTACATAATGTCTTTTTTGCAGAACTGTTTCAGCACTAGTTACTATAGTATGTTACTGAGATATGTCAATTGTTACTTAGTGTTTGTGGTATTGTAATGCAATTTTATAGTTTTGTTTACAGTACTGATACTATACATAATACTGATACTATACATAGTACTGATGCTGTGCATAGTACTGATACTGTACATAGTACTGATACTGTACATAGTACTGATACTATACATAGTACTGATACTGTGCATAGTACTGATACTGTACATAGTACTAATATTATACATAGTACTGATACTGTACATAGTACTGATACTGTACATAGTACTAATATTATACATAGTACTGATACTGTACATAGTACTGATACTGTACATAGTACTGATACTGTGCATAGTACTGATACTGTGCATAGTACTGATACTGTACATAGTACTGATACTGTACATAGTACTGATACTGTACATAGTACTGATACTGTGCATAGTACTGATACTGTACATAGTACTGATACTGTACATAGTACTGATACTGTACATAGTACTGATACTGTACATAGTACTGATACTGTACATAGTACTGATACTGTGCATAGTACTGATACTGTGCATAGTACTGATACTGTACATAGTACTGATACTGTACATAGTACTGATACTGTGCATAGTACTGATACTATATTCATGGTACTGATACTGTACATAGTACTGATACTGTACATAGTACTGATACTGTACATAGTACTGATACTGTACATAGTACTGATACTGTGCATAGTACTGATACTATATTCATGGTACTGATACTGTACATAGTACTGATACTGTACATAGTACTGATACTGTGCATAGTACTGATACTATATTCATGGTACTGATACTGTACATAGTACTGATACTGTACATAGTACTGATACTGTACATAGTACTGATACTGTACATAGTACTGATACTGTACATAGTACTGATACTGTGCATAGTACTGATACTGTACATAGTACTGATACTGTACATAGTACTGATACTGTACATAGTACTGATACTGTACATAGTACTGATACTGTGCATAGTACTGATACTGTACATAGTACTGATACATATATTCATGGTAGTGATACTCTCCAATTACAGGTTACACACCAGTGAGTCAATCAGAAGAATATCCCACTGTTTCGGGCATTACAAATGCCATACAAAACTCAACAGATGGAGGTTGTCAATTGTTTGCCTGTGGTCCTAAGATTCCTTTTGAGTTTGTTACCCCTTCATCATATATAACTTCCCACCACACACTAAGCCTATTTGTTCTTATCATTTTTTCTTCAGAGTGAGTGAGCATCATTGGTTTCTCTAAGTTTTGAACATGACCTTCCCATTCAGAGTTCTCTTTTCCTCAGAGTTTTCTATTTCACCTTCATTGTCCTTCATTCCGTAACATGTGTTCCCTATATTACATCTACGTGATAAATCTATTACCATATTAGTTTAATGTGAAAATGACGTTCATGCATTTCTATGTCCCAACAAAAAGATGCTCCATCAAATAAGTTCTAAACTGTAACCTAACAAATATTCTTTTGTAGCTGTGAGAGCAGTCAAGACATATATTAGAACAAAAAGTGGCAGACTTGTAGAGAAAATCATATTTATGTCCGAAGATGATTATAACAAGTTTATAGAAGGTGGTGGCACAGCGGAAGATCTCATCAAAAAGTACCTGAGTAAAGAGGAAGCTGAGCAGTTGGAATCGTGGGACAAAGAAGAGGTAGACAACTCTAATACTTATAATTTACTTCACTAGATAAGAAGGCATAGTATCATGTAATGCAGATATGATCACTTCCTTTATAATCATTAAATTATATATTATTTATAAGTATGTTCCTTATAACTCTACTAAGCTAACAGTCTAGAGATATATTGCATGTCATACAAACTGCTGTGACCCCTCAACAAAATTCAGCATTTTGCAATAAAAATCATTTTAATTTTAAATTAATGACCTTAATTTATTTTCTATTTTCGCTCTAAAATGTGAATTATTGTTAATAGGTTGCATTTAATTCTACTCAAAGCTTTCAATAATAGTATTTAATTTACCTGGTAGGCTGGAAAACATACTTTTGTGTGTGTTCTTTGTTATGTGTAATTAATTGGTTAAAGCCAATATTGTGAAAGAATTTGATTGGGTTGGATCTGATTGTTGTGTAATCTTTCGGATTTGTCTACTCACACCAGCAGGTTTCCCGTTCTCAACTTTTCATTACCATGGAACTATAGATACAGACAGAAAACACACTTTGTATAACAACATGACCTTCATGTAGATTATGTTATTGTGGGGTGGGCAACTAAGGGCCCCAGGGCTGCCTGTGGCCCTTTTAATGCTCAAGATAAGTAAAAGCTGCTATATGCATTCTGATTAGCACAGTATAGGTTTAGACCTATAATGACAAATTACTTTTTCATAATAAAATCTAATATCTGTAAAATCACGCAGCCCTTTGTTTTGGGTGACTTCTGAACTTGGCTCTCAAACAAAAGAAGTTGTTCACCTCTAAATTTTATACTATGGCATCTCTATTTTAGGTTAAAGCAATAAAAACCTACATTCGTACAAAATCTGGGAGGTTAAAAGAACAGCTAGTCTATGTTAGTAAGAGTGACTATGACAAAATAAAGTCCGGTGAGATGGATGCGCAGGCTGTAATGGATGTACTCAAGAAGTATGTTAAAACTGAAGATGGAGAAAGGCTAGACGGCTGGGGAGAGGCAGAAATGAAACTGGTAAGTATCAAGCTAAAAGAAAAAGTGTTGTATTTTTCCTGTATAGCCATTATCTAGAATATATATTATGCAAGGGGATAAATTCCTACAAATACCTGTCAATGTGATGATTTGATGTTAGAATTTCTATTGCATAACCATGTGTCATTGAAAGGTGAAGACAATAGTTAGAACCAAGAGTGGGAGGCTGATAGAGAAGACAATTATGGTAAGTAAAGAAGAATATGATGAGTTGCAGCGAATAGCAAGAGAGGGCGGGGATCCAGCTTCAGTCCTTAACAAATATATGGGAAAAGATGAAAAGGTAGAAGGATGGAAAAAGGTAGAAGCAGTTCCTAAAGCGATGAAAGTTGTGAAGACTATGGTGCGAACCAAGAGCGGCAGACTGGTAAGAGTTGCCCCCTCTCATATTTATCATGAGCTTATGAAAAATCACATTTCAGTAAAGAATATAATTTTATCAAGCACCAAGCACCAAGCTTCAAATTTTGTTAAACAATTTCACAATTTTAACCTATAGTTTAAACATATTTGTATACATTGATCTTGACTAAATCAAAATATTTTGGCAAAATTCTATTGCGGAATAAACGTGACAAATTATTAACAATAATACGTTTTTCAAGCCGTATGCTGAATTTCTAGATTGACTATGAAACAATTATAGATTGAGAAAACTATAATGATGACAGAAGAGGAATACAAGGCGTTTCAAGCAAGTGGAGGAGACAAGAACTTCCTTAAGAAGTTTATGAAGCTGGAAGACGGCGAGGAGATAGAGGCGTGGGAGAAAGCGAGTACCGTGTATGAACCAGACTCAGATGATGAGCAGGTGAAGAAAGCCAAAGTTGGTAAGCAGGATGGTTATGCGGACATATTCAAATTCTATTTACTCATATTAACTTAGATGATAGTTTCAGTGCTTTGTTTTTGTGCTAAAGCATGTTTTATATAATATAATGAAACTGCGTATATTGATATTATTATTATTAGGTAGATATTTTAGTGTGCTCTAAATTTGTCTAGTTTTAGGTGTCATTTATTGCAAATTGAATGGTTTTTATATGTTCACACACCTCTACAGTGCATATTGTCATTTCATTTAACAAAGCAACTCTTAAATTTTATACATGTTTTACAATAAACATTCCAGAAATAGCCTTCAAAGTAATGTATTTTATCACCAGACTCCTTTCTTATTAATTTAATTTTTTATAAACAGGTGAACGGATAGTTGACAAAGATGGCAATGTGTATGAAATAATTATTGACCCTAAAACAGGAAAGAAGTTAAAAAAGTAAGTTTATGGCTATGACCACTCTTCAAGACACTAAAACCTTTAACATTTTCTTAACTGTTGGGTTACACAAGATTCTGTGCACTATAACTGCAGTAATGTGAATTTATATAACACTACAATGGCATTACGTTAGAGTGATAAATATTACATATCAGATACCAATGCAAACTATTAAGCAGGCAGCAATGTAATATAGAGAGAACAGTTTGTAATGTTAACAAACGACGTAGGCGTGGTTGGTAAATAGACACTGCCTGCTTACAGAAAACTAGGGAAAGCTGATGATTTTGAGGACTTAGATGCCGTCCTTGCTGGTGGTAAAATCAAATACAAGAAAGGAAAAGGTCCGAAAGGTAAAGGGAAGAAAGGTGGCGGCAGCGACAGCGATGATGGGCCAACAACGGAACAAATTAAGAAGTACAAAGCTATGAAAGAAGGAAAGAGAAACAAGGGCTCAGATTCTGATTATAGGTATGACTTATGAGTTACAGCAAGGTGCTTTGACTCAATCCATGTTGAGTGTTATTCTTTCCACTGATAAATGATAATACAGCTAGTAGCTCTATAGAAGAACAAATGTAAGTCAACAAAGTGATGGATTCTTTTAAAGAAAATCATATCCAAATTCTTGCTTTTTTATATTCTATAATTTTAATTGCTATTTAAGAATTACAGTGCAGTTTTAATTTTCACAGGAGTATGCAATTACAGCTAGTATAAAGTTTTATATATTCGTGTATTTTTAAGTTATCTATGGTGTATGACAGCTTTCATTGATTTTCTAAGAAATTATCTCTTACTAATAAAACATGTGTATATTTATCTATTGAAGTTATCGGAGTGTAGTGAGTGCTGGAGGTACAAGAAAAGTGCTTCGAAGAAGAAAGAGAGCTGATGGTACGTATTCTGCAGAGCATTCGTTTCACAGCTCAGACGACGAGGAGGGTAAAGCTCGCAGAAGACGTCGAAGGAGAGAGAGAAAGCATGGCCCTGATAGTGCCCATAGTTACTATAGGTTTGTTACAGATCACATTTAGCAAAAACCAGCAATTTTTAAAATAATATATATTTTGCATGAATAAATAATTACTTTACATTGTCAAAATTATTTACTTGTAAGAAGTGGCTTGAAAAATTAAAATACAGCATTGTTGGCATACACTAAGTTAATTTATCAATTTCTTTAACAGTTGTTATGTATCATTAAATTTTAATATAATAGATGTCCAATTTATGATTACAGCTTATAAATAACCCTTTGCTTTATGATAATTTAGAGTGAGTTTCTAACAAAAATTTTATTTTATGAAACATACAAACTGTGTTAGTTGTATATTGGAGTTCATTACCAAATATTCAAGATCATTAGTGTAAGTTTTAATTTAACTTAAACCTTCATGTAATATTATAACAGCGTAGTCAGTGCTGGGGGCACTCGGAGAGTTAGGAGACGCAGGAGAAATGCGGATGGCACATATGGTACAGATGAGGAGTACCACAGTGATGAGAGTATAGCCATGAGAAGAGCAGAAAAAAAGAAAAAGAAAAAGAAGAGACATGGGAGTGATAGCGAGTACAGGTAGAGATTTTACACGATTATGTTGTTGTTTATGTCGTAAATAATATAATGTAGACTTAGTTGTTATGACTATATTTATAGAACATTAGATGGTAACTAAACAATAAGTAAAACATAGGAATGAGTAAGTGCATTGACAATGTGGAACTAATTGATTGATAAACAGCTTACATGAAAATGGTAGCCCGACACTGATTGGTATAATGAGTTGACAACATAGAAACAACTATGCTACAAAATTAGGCTGCAAGTTAGGTTATTTATAATAAAACCCTTTAAGGTATTTGCCATATACATAAGTCTGCAACTGAACTGCACAGCATGGACTTCTCGGTGTTTCATTAGTTAAATAGTCTGTCCTAAAAGGTAGTTACTAGATCAGATGCCAACAATATTTAAAGCTAGTCTTACAGTTTATATGGGTATTGCATAGGCGTATATATTGATGGGTTGAGGAAGTGATGTCATGGGAAAGTAAAGTTCCAGTATCTGTATTATGATTTGATTTGTATGGTTCATTCTTTTGTAAACTCTATTGGTTTATCGTTTTTTTCATTAGCTACTTCAGCGAGGTTAGTGCTGGTGGTACAAGAACAAAGAAGAAAAAGAAAAGAATTAGAGATGCTGATGGTAACATTATTGGCTATGGCTCTGCAAAGTATCATGACAGTTCAGGTAAGTTCCTCTGCCAGATTCGTAATATAGTTACACTAATACTGTATAACTTAATGTCTGGTTTGTTGAAGCAGACTTAACATCTGGGCTTTGTCATACTATATGAAGGTATACTATATTGGTGTAAAAAAGTTACATGCTGTATTCCCTGTTGTATATCGTAATATAATTTATATAATGCAATGATATTATTTATAATAAGTTACATTACTAGATTATGAAAAATTAAACCATCTTCATAACTCTTTTAAAATACAAAACATTCTAACTGAAGTACCAGCTGAGAAGATAATATTATACACAGATGCTCGGGTAAAACTTAAACATGTTGAATAACAAAGAAATATCGATACAATAAAATTTTAAGACTACATTATAAATTGCTCAGTAAATGCTAATTACTGTAATATTCAACACATTGGACTATATTATCACATTGAGATTCACCAACCAATTTGCGGATTGTTACAAGCCAATTTATATTTGTTTTAGAGCTACAATACTTCGAGTTTAAACTTATATAAAAGAACGGTTTTCATGCATCTACCTTCGTCTTTTTTTGAAAAAAATTTCAATCTTTAATTATTGTATATAGTCTTTTATATGGATGAATTAAATATTGAATTATTAAATTTTTACAGATAGCGGTTCGAGTTATGAAAGCTACTATGATGCTGATGGCAATAAACGATACAGAAAAAAGCCTCCAAAAGTGAAACGAGGTTTAGCTGGTGGCAAAAAAGGAAAACTGGGCAAAACTCGAAAGGATTTTGAGGGTGGATTTAGGTATATAGTTCGCACATTCATAAATATGTGTTATTGCCGTCACAAAAATTGAACATGAAAAAATGCTAGGAAACAATTATTTTTAATTGTAGTATGTAATGGAATTGTACATAGGGTGCAGTGCAATTAATAGTAATTTAACATCAAATGCTAAAAAAATCGCACGCAAGTTTATAGTCATTATCCCTGTAAGAAAGCCTTATTGAAAGGGGTTTTGTTAATTCAGACAAAGAACTTGTTCATATGTGGCAAAGGAGCAATTATGACTGAATGCTCTTCCTAACATCACCAATGGCGTCTACTGGGATTTGAACCCATGAACATAGTTTACTAAGCCAACACTCTAAATCTAGACCACGATTACTATCTTTAGAAATGACAATATAAGACACATTATTTAAATAAAAATATACTGTAAACAAAAACAAAATTATCTATGAGTTATAATGATTCAAATTTTCGTATTTTAGTGATAGGTCAACAGACACTGAAGACGAGCCAGATCTAGAAGCAATGACGGAAGAAGAACGGAGAGAATACTTAGCTAAGAAGAAACTCAGACAGGAAGAGCGAGAGCGGCGAAGGAGGGAGAAATATGGTGATAAATATGATGAGATAATGGCACAACACAACAAGTATGTGAAGTATAGACAATGATTGATTATGTATGATATATTGAAGTATTTAATATGATATAGATATAAATACTGGTTAAGATTTTTGAGACTTACCTAAATGAAGAGTACTTTAAGAACAATAATTTTGGGTGCAAAAAGCTAACAGTTTTACAACACAGAAGTTTGGCACATATAAGCAATATATAGGACTAATATAAATAAATGTTGCTTTTATAAAAAGTGCCATTTTTACTGAGAGAAAAATTGCCAAAATATAGTTTGGCAATCACAAAATAAATACTAATTTATAGAAATAAAAAGGAGTTGAGAAAGCAGAGGGCACTGGCTGAAGGACTAGACTGGGACTCTGATGAATATGATAAAGATCCAGAGGCATTCAAAGAAAAATATAAGAGTATGGTGACATATGAAAAAGGAGGGGAAAGGTTCAAGAAAGGAAAAGCAGATAACAGGGGTCTAGGCCCTGGTCATGACTCGTACGTTAATCACTTTATATATCCATAATGGTGTGTGTAGTGTGGATGTGCAGTGTGCAAACTGTGTGTGCGTGCGTGTAGAGTATGCAGATTTTTGGATTGTGGGTATACTAAACATAACTTGAAAGCAAAATATTATCCTCACGGCATGCTCCGTTAAAGCAACTTTAAAATATGGTTATAAAATATAAAAATATGGTTACACATGACCAATGCTGCCTCACAGTTTGTGGTTCTTGCATTTAATAACTATATCTATTATCTGATATCTTATTTACAGTTGGGGTGGTAAAGGCAAGGGGAAATCTGTGAGAGTGAAAGATGGCCATGAAGCTGATAGTGAAGGAGAAGGTAGGAATAAAATAACTATAATAACAGTACCTATAATATCAGGCTATTTATATCAAATTGAGCATTATATGCTTGGTTCTTGCACAGGTGAAGGTTTGCTGGTTATCAAAACCGATCACTATTATATTTGCATTCATGCAACATCTTCAAGATTATCCAATCAGATCCTGTTTATATTTATCACAATTCTATGCAAAACGTTCCATCTACAAACAGCAATAACAAAAGAAAATTTTAAACACCAAACACCATTGTGTAAAGAAGTTCTCAATCAAGTTTTCAGGTTTTATAACTTTTATAACTCACTTGTTATCATCATCTAAGCACCGATATACTATCTAAAGTAGAAATTTCTTAGTTTAGATTAAAGTATTTTTTATGCTTTTATTGCTTAAAATAATCTCAATTACACCTAAAAGCAGGTTTTTTACAATTGAAACATTTTGCACTTGTTAATTAAAAAATTGAAAGCAAAATATTAAAACCTATGACTACATACACAAGGATTTCATCAGCTTAAGGTATATTACAACTGCAACTTTCCTTTTTTAAATAAATAGATTATTAAAATAAACTTCTAAGAACTCAGCAGTCAAAGAGAAGTGTTAGAACAAATTAAAGGATAAAACAAAATTGACTTGCAATCGATATATAAAGAAGAGTGTTTATAACTTTAGAAAAGTATGAAAGAAGTAAACATGGGCCTCTTCTTCAACTTGAATAATTTATTGAAGACGCATCAATTGATTCATGCATTATTTGACATGCCAGCCTATTATCATATATAGTTTAAACTACTTAATTCTCTGTGAAGATTGGTAGTTATAAAAATCTATAATTAGTAGGTAGCTTCTCATTGATACTATTAATTGATGAGTAAATTGCCCTGTCACCGTTGAACTTTCATAAAATATTGCGACAGCGTAGGCCGACTTAAGAAGTCAAGTTATTACCTCTCTTCATACATGAACAGCGAGTGAGGTTCAAATCTGTTGCTAATGGCTGGAGGCATTCAAACTGGTGTCAATCTGTGTGATGCTCTAACTGTAAGAAAGAAGAAACTGTTATGCAGATTTTCTTTTCAAAGCAAGCCAGCTCCACTGCATTTAGGATTGAATTTACATAAACAACACTTTAACTGGAATGACAAAGCAATGAAACCAACTATTAAAGTCACAGTGCAACTTGGAACACATCTGAGTATGAATTTACCAAAGACAGTAACGGAAGCCAGGGAAAGTTGGTGGAGCAATAGACTTACAGTAAACGAAAAGAATGATCAGCATTCTACATCTGAGAAAAGAATAAAACGTGATACAAAGTTAAGGAGTGTCTACCACAGGGATGGGAAGCCTTTTGTCTGCAGAGTTTTATCATCAAGTTCAAAAATAAAGTATCGAGAAAAGTCAAAGCAGTATAAATGTAATGAATATGTATTTATACCGATGGCCTACTTAACAGGTCTAATCCTGCGTATTTTACACATTTCTACTATGTCAATGCTATGAAGAACTCATTTTAAAGCATTTAGGTGTAACAGTGAAGTTATTTAAGTTTGAGTTATTTTTATGAACTTTAATTTGATAGAAAGGGGTTGAATATCTATTAGGAACATTTTGCAAGATTTGTTTTCTGAAACACAGGCTTTTTTAAACTTATCTAATAATGCACTTACCTCGAATTATTTAAATGCTTTTATTTTAAAACAAATGGCTCTATTATGCTCTGTAGATGGTGGTACTGGTGCTGGCAGAAGAAAGAAAAAAGGAAAAGGAGGTTATGAAGCAGATTATGACAGTGAAAGTAAGAGGTTTTGAAACAACTATACAAATTTTGAATAAACTGTCTATTTTAAAGTTAATATATTTTATCCAAGCATAATTTCATCTAAAATGAAGTGCTTATGGGTCAAAATAATCAATAAAATAATAATTACAGGCTTTTTTTCATGTTTAATGAACAATAATTAATAGCGCCTAATTTGGTATTTGACTACATGTCATCAATGCTATTTAAAAAAATTGAAGCTTTCATAAAAATTTATAAAGTTAGTATAAGCTATCTTTGTTAAAATTAATTTGTGTAATTTAGTGTGCTCTTTATAATTATCTTTCCAAAGTTGAACTTGATAGTGTGTTATAGTTTTATATCCAAAATAAAATGTGCAGTATATTGCAAAGGCATCGCTTTAAATAAGTTAAAAAAGAGAGAAGATTGCTCAAAGCTAGTTTAACTTGTTTTATGCTGCAGTTTGACTAGAATTAATTTTTGTAGTACTTTTTTGTGTAGCATAGGCTTTTTATGTGGATGTTAACTTTAGTTTAATAGAAATGCCAGCTTGTAGCATGTATGAAACTTGTATAAAGCTGCATTTTATAACTACGACTAATAGTACCTTTAAAATATTTTTTGGATATCTTTTAATATTTTTCTCTTTTTAAATTTAGCTGAGTCTTTCATTGGTGCTGATGGCAAGAAAAAGAAAAGAACAAAGAAAGGCGGAGAAGAGATCATTGAAAGTGACTTTGAATATGAAATTGTGAGTGAGAGTTTTAAATGTGTTGAAGCTGGAATGCAAAGATGTCCAATTGAAGCAACAGGTTTTAAATGCTTGCATTTTTTAATTTTAATTAATTATTATTTTGCATGCACAAAAATTAAGTTGCAGCCTTTGGTTTCAAAAGCAATAAAAACTCACAACTAGTAGTGTTATAAGGAATATTACTAAAATATTAGGAATATGATGAGCATGGCAGAATCAAGAGAAAAAAGAAAAAGTATCATGATGGTGAATCAGGATCTGAATATGAGTTTGAATATGATCAATTCGGAAATTTGATTGGGAAAAAGAAAATAAAAGAAGGAAAGGAAAGTCGTAAACATCGAATTCAAAGTAAGAAGCTATATTTACTTTTTGAGTTATAATATAGGCTTTGAAAACTAACATTTGTGCGTAAAAATACGTAAAGATGTATAGTGTATTTAGCTGTTGTTTAGTTTTTTGCTTATAGACATCTAATTAAGACATATCCATGTATTATTGAAACGATGAAGTCATGAGAAAAATACTAATTGCTTTTTGTTGGCTCGATGTACAGAAACCAAGCTAATCAATGAACTATTTGCTAAAACTTGCAGAAGAAGATGATGGGAATTATTTCGAAAAAGGACCTGATGGAAAGCTGAGGCTAAGACCTGGAAAGACTAAAATAGATATTGACAAGCTGACGGCTGATGACTTGAGAGCGCTGGGCATTGACCCCAATATGTCAAAGCAAGACATTGCTCGGGCATTGAAAGCCAAGTTTGGTGATAATCTCATTATAACCAAAGGAGGCCGAAAAGTAAGATCCTTTTAGTGTAGTTTATACTATTTATTTAATTATTTACCAGCACACGATTAGAATATGTGTAATGTATGTTTACTGTATACTATGTATGCAACATTGATAAATTATGATTCCAGGAAGATGGTGAAACCAAGGTATCAAACTAAACTTAAGTTAGTTTTGTGTGTTGTACATGAATTATAAGTTTATAAGTGAAAGTTTCTACACAGCATTGTTTTACTGAACCTGGTTTTCATCAATCGTATATTATTTTGTATATATATATAAGGAAATTTCACTAGATTTTTGTTAATAAAATGAATCATTTCAGTATTTTATGCTTCTATTTTTACAGGTAGGGTTGAAAAACGCTGACGATTATGGCAGTGATGCCAATACAGATGACTTGGCTAATGATAGTGATTTGGACACCTCAACATGTGAGTCATGTACAATAAAGTACTTTTTTCTACAAAACTCAGAGCTGGAAATATTTTGTTCTGTTAAACAAATATGCTCACAACTTGCTATTTAAACATGTGAGTAGTTTATTTACTTTAGGCTGAAATTATCCCTGTACTTTAATGTTTTGTCACTTATCATAGGGTTTATCCTAAAGTTTTATGCAAGTGTGGAAAAAGAACTTAAATATACTTAAATAAACTAAGTATATATAACTTTCAAACGGCTGAATTTTTTCAGTAAAACCTGGCCGCAGAAGAGTTCAGATCCTAATGAAAAGGGGAGGTCCACTTCTTCTTGATTACATGAAAAAGATCATAGATGACTCTAAGCTAGTGGACAAGTTGGAGCCGGAAAGAGATGCTAGCATAGACTACCTACAGGCCTATAGGCTGGTAGATCAGCGGAAAATAGATGCTTATGCAAAAGCTTTCGTTGTGGAAGATGAAGACAAAACGGGAATCCTGACATATGAGGTATGCAAATGGTGCTCTCAAAATTTTGCGATTTATGGGATTAAGCAGCAGAATAGTATATAGTAGATAAGATAAATTTTATACTTTATGTTACACGCATTATATAAACATGTGTTTATTTTTAAAATGCTTATAAATTTGAGGCATTCATTGCTATGGATGTTTTTCTTGCACTTACAGTATATAATTCAAAAGCATTTTTGACTTGCATATGTGCCTATGAGCTTTCATTTTGTGCCTCTGTGCATGCGTGCGTGCGTGCGTAAGTGAGTGAGTGAGTGAGTGAGTGAGTGAGTGAGTGAGTGAGTGAGTGAGTGAGTGAGTGAGTGAGTGAGTGAGTGGTGTGTGTGTGTGTGCGTTTGTGTGTAAAGCATATGATTAGAATTGTTTTCTCCATATAAACACACTATTGGTAATTGCAGGACTTCTGTGTAGCCTTGGAAGGCATACCAAGTATCAACAGCATTACGAAGAAGCAAGTTCAATACGTGATGAAAGTGTTAGATCTAGATCACCATTCCCAAGTTACCTTCAGGATGTTCGGAGTGAGCGTTGCTCTGTGTGAACGTGTAACAAAGATGGAGTAAGTAGAGCCTTGCTGTCTTATTGCAATAATTATCAAAATTTTGATTGAGTAGCAGCAAGTCTTATGAAGCAAAGATGGCTATGAACTTGCAAGCTGCTCAAGATTTGCTTCAAATTGCTTCTTAAGTTTAAACACTTGAAATTTTAATAGTCTGACTTTGTTACATCTGTTTATTGTCTCACAAGTTCTTATACAAGTTGTTTTATGCTATAGCCATTACTGTAAGGAGTTGCTAGAAATCTGTAACTTGGCGGATATTGAGCGGAAGATAGCATTATACAGAGCTATATTCGAATGCAACGTGTTGGGAGACCGAGATTCAAACTATATAAAGGCCGAGTCTCTTATGATAGAACTGATGGCTGGAGGTTTGAACTGGAACCAACAGACCTACATTATGAGTCAATTGGAACCAAATGAGTGGAAAGAGGTAGCATGAGATATCCATTTATATATTTTACTTTAATGTCTGTATATCAATATAAAATAGGTTAGCTTGCGCATTTAAAGACCATGGCAGCCACAATGTACTAAATATTATATATTGTGATACTGTTTTGGTTGTAATAAATGTAGAAGTAAAAGACTAACCAATAAAACGTGTTAGTAATTAAAGAGTTTAAAGAGAGTTTATAATTATAAATCTTGTTCATAAGTTTGAGTTTTGTAGAGTAATTATTTATCGCACGTAGTACTAGACTCTATAGTTTTTCTACTGAAAATACTAACCACAAACACATTCAATTCTAATATAGTCTTACAAGTTGATAGAATGTTTTAACTAAAAACTTTACATAGCATGTATACTAGATTTTTGTGTTTTGTAGATATCATTTATAGACTATTTAGTGTACATACCACTGTTCCTGTCAATGCACGATGGAATATGTGACAACCCACTAGACATGTCTCTCAACAAGTATGGTCCAGACCGGAGGGCTGGTGAGCAGAGGGACATGAACCCACTGGGCTACTCTCTCAAGAAGCAGACGGCTTTCTTTCTTAGACAGCAGGCGGAAGATTTGCTGTCAGGAAAGAAACCTGATGTAGAACAAGCTAAAAAGGACAATGCTGAGATAATCAATAAGTATTCTAAGTAAGTATTCTAAATTCTATAGAGCAGATGACTCCTAATACTGAGGCAGATATTTGTTGCTAAATAATGTGGGTCGTGTCTTTTGCAGATTGCCCAGCATCATAGGTGGTGTGGAGAAGAAACCACGCTTCATGTGAGTAGAATCCTTAGTTTTGGTGATTAGTAACTCTACTATTCACTTGTCATTAGAAAGAACATATTTTTACACTAGTTAGAGGTAATTACTTATTTTAGATTTTTATTTTGAACTGCAAGAGTGTTATATTTTCTTACGTTTATGTCATTTTTATTTAAAATTGCTTCCATTGGTTTGTATCAAGTCAGTCCAGTGTTTAATAATTGATACAATTTTTCATACACCTTTCTTTGCTCACGTATTTTTCTATTATGTATTGTAAAACCTGCAAATAATATCTTACCGTGATAGATGTTTATTTTGTAGTTATTTAATTTTATTTTTTACCTTATCGATGTTATGGTGCTAACTGAAATAAATTTGTCTCCCCAAAATTTCTATCTTTCTGCAAGGAAGTATGTAAAACTAAATTAGTTGTAGTGAAAACAAACCAACTAAAAACACAAACTAAATACCTGGATATGTAACTTTATAGCTAAAAGTTGAACAAGAAACATATTTGCTGATTTATGTTGGAATTGTTTGTCTGCAAGAGCCAATATTTTTTTTGAAAGAGCATTACTAAAAATATTTTTGAAAACATTCAACATTGATATGAATATATAGATGAAACTATCACTCCCATATATAAACAACCAATGGTTGATTGAAACACTAACATGAAATTTACTGAGTCGGAAAACACCAATGAATAGTATGTTTAAATGCACAGATATAAATCAAACTGTATTCAACAGCTAAAATAAAACTTTGCAGTTTAGAAGCTTACATGAGCTACAAGCTGCTAGCATAAAAGCTTTAGTATTGAGAGTGTATAAAAACATAAAAAACAAGACCTCGTACATAAAAAATTATTTTGTTTTTAAGAGGTATTTGCCTTTTCCGTAAAGCTACTCAATAAAATAGTAGAAGAAATAAACAAAACCCATCATATCTAGATATCAATTAGGCATTGTTCAACAAAATAACCACTCTATCAGGAAGGAAGTCAGGAAGAAAATGAACAGCCTTTGCAGTAGTATGTTAGATGACAAGTTATTTTAAAAATAGTTTATTTTAACTTTTTTAATCAACATTTTTTTTAAAAAGCGTTACAATATAGTCTATATATTACTTTAATTTTTTTGTTTATACTTGTGTCTTTTTTCTGAAGATTATGCAAGACTTTGTCTATAAACCTCAGTTAATAAATCTAATTGTTATAAAATTAGTATAGCAGAACAAATGTGTTCAATAGATAGAGTTGTATGTTCAAGTTATATCTTTCTATGAAACTGTAGACACGTCCATATAAACTACCATTTAAAATGCACTTGAATTTGTAAGCATCCATAAAAAAGTACAAAACCATCTTTGCAGCTAGATTAATGGATATCCAAGAGCCCTCAGCTATGCATTTGATGAGTATTAATAGAGAGTAGTGATGTAATAGTCAATACTACATTTATCAGGCCAGATCAAATGTGCACGATCTTTGAACTTCTGAAGATCACGAGTTAATTTGTATTTGCTGTTCTTGGCTCAATCAAAGTATAAACAGTTGATTTATGTTGACCTAGAGATGAGCTTTGCTCCTTACATAATTGATAAAAATGTAGCCTTCGATCACTTGATAGCAACATAAACAGAGAGGGCAGTTAGAAGAGCACACCCAACATTAGGCATAACAACATAATGTTATCACAGCTGATAATAAAATGCAGCAGCAATGATAGGAGACAGTGAAATGAGTAGTGCAACTGCAACTAGCAGACAACATTTGAGGAGCTGTGGATTAAAATACTTGAAGGAGGCTTGCTGCTACAAGACACAGAGAGCACATTGATATTGCTACTAGGTAAGGCTGTCAGGAGTAATAACGTAACTGTAAATATAATAGCCTATTTCTAAACTTTCAGTTATAGACTACAGCTTGTACTGAGATTTGAATATAATTGCATTCTATATACTATAGAGTATAGAGTATAGGCCTACCTTTTATACTGGTTTGCTCAGTGCTAAGTCATCTTTGTGAGTCAGCAATAAACAGAGACAGTGCTCAGTACAAAGTAACTAATAACTTCACTATCCATAGCTGCACAGCTCACAAAATCATAATTTCTATGCTAATTATCTAATTGGCTAATCACTATTTAGTACTTATTGTCACTATGTACAACTTATTGTCTTGTTTCGGCTTTTTGTTTTTTCAATCAATTTCTAATTATTGAAAATAGTGAGTTAGATTTCAAAATAAAACCAACAATTTTTTTGCTCACATGCAAAAGTCCATATAATATCTAAAGTCTCTTTGCCGATGACGTAGATTTAAAAACAAATGTCTGTAGGCGAGCAGTAAAGTTAAACCCCAAGATCATTAGCTAATAAATTTTCACACCCACAACCCATGCATTGTGTGTGGCAGGTTATTCCCAGGACAGGTTTTCAAAATTTGGACCTGCATACAGGAAATCCCTTGTCGTGTGGTCCTTCGCTTACAGTTTCACATGCGAAAGTCCATATTGTGTTTTTCTAGCCTTACAACTAGAAGTTGTAGATTGAATAGAAGCTGACCATTAGTTTAAGGAAACTTTAAGGAAACTACTAGAAATATTTAATAATTTTCTAGATGGCATTAAAACTCATATCCACACTGTCTATATTGGTGCTAGCAAGTTTTGCCTACAAAGTATGGGACAAGACTAAAGTACCTGATGACATACCCGTGCAGGATGTCTCTAAAGTCAAAACTATTGAATTTGTATGTCGCATTCTTCATAAACTGGTGAGCCTCTAAGTTTCATAGAAGTTATTAGACTTCCATGCAGCTGTTTGTTAAATATAATAAGAAAATTTATAGACTTTTTATAATATTATAATTTAAAAAAAAGTTTCATAACAAAAATTATCGTTCAGCAAACTTTTACTATTTCTTCATGTTATACTCTCATGTCTGGTGTACAATAAAGCAGAGCTCAGTATTTAGTATATACTCGTATATAGATATGTTTTCAGAACTATTTGTGTACATTTGATAACATGATATTACTTGCATAGCATAAGATTGTACCACAAACAAATCTTTTGTTGAAAAATAGCTTAATAAAAATCCACTGTTCCATACTATAAGTACACAGTAGTCTATCATTCAACAAAAGATTTGTCCGTGATGCAATATTAAGCTATACAAGTAACATCATATCTATAATAATTTAAAATATTGTGACAATAGACGATGGCATAAATAATGTTATAAAACGTTTGCATCTTTTATTACACCATCATTATAAAAAATTCCTTTTTTTGCAGAGAAATCTGTTGGCATATCTTAACTTTGACATTCACATAGGCAGACCAGTTCTCTCCTTCGCATTTGACACCATGCATTATGGCATCTGGCCTTTTACTGGGAACGGTGAAAGTGGAAAGGATAATGAAATAGAAGTAAGTAAATTGTTATTGTAAGCATGGTGTAACTCTACAATCAATTAAATATAGATAGCATAAAAACAGTGAAATACATTGCGAACAAGGTAGACTAAATTTTTGGAAAACTTATAAGATTTTCCTCAACAATATAACAAATAGATTAACTTTTACTTGTATACTTTTTGGCATAATGGCTAAAATAAAATATTTTTTTGTTATTTTAAGTTTTATTTCAGCTCTTTAGGGATGATCGTTGATAATTTATTGTATTGGATGCAATAAGTTGACCTTTGAGCATGTATTCACACCGGAATAACAGGCTAAACTGCACTCTGTCTAAAAAGATTACTCACTAAAACAAAACAATGTGCTAGGCTGCTGCTATCTTCGTGCAGTTGAGCACTTCAATGACTCTAATTCATGTTATGCTATGAGATATGAGATATCAGGAAAGAATTGTTCTATAAGCAGCTTAGAGTTGGGGATGAAAGACTTTTTTAGTTTGGGTTCTCAAGTTTACAGTTAGGTCCCCCTACTCCAAACTTGAGAACCCAAACTAAAGTAACTCTTCATCTCCAGCTTAAAGATACTTAGAGAACAATTAATAAGGAAAGCTTTAGAAGTCTGGATGTTGTGCATGTTTCATCAAAATCATCTATAAGCAGCCCTGAGCTGGGGGTGACTGAGGGCAGTAGTTTGGAATTTCCAGTTTAGAGTTGGAGGTTCAAAATACCAACTTAAACCCCCAACTCTAAACCCGATAATCTCAAACTACTGCACTTAGTCACCCCCAACTCGAAGCTGCTTATAGAAAGATTCGTATTCACTAGACCTAGTCAAGAGCTCACTTGAGTTTAATGTATCATATATTATATCAGTACAAACACTTACTTCCTAGTTTTGCATTTTTAAGTAATAAGTGCACAACATTTCAGCTTAAGAGTAGTTAGCATAGCCTAGTATAGTCTATGCTCTTTGAAGTTATATACCCATGCTAACTTTTTTGATTTCCTTATGCTAAGTATTTCACAGCAGTCCATCCCCTTAGTATCTGTTTAGATTTGGCTTAGACTTAAAATTTATTTAGTAATAAAAAATAGACAACTAATGGTGTCATTGAATAATATTTTTCACCTCGAGTCAAACTGTAATTACATGTATGTCCCAGAACATACCGGGACCATATAATAGCTAATGTATAATGTGCTGTTGAAAATCTTTCAACAATGTAGTAACTTGATTTAGAATTTTTGTTGATTAAAAGCTAGTCAATTAAAGGCTGATTTCATTACATTTTTTAGACTTACACCAGGAATATGGCAGGTGTTCCTGTCATAGTACATAGAAGTAAAATTAAAGACAGAAAAGAAAGTCAGAATAAAAAAGTACCCCAGCCAGTATTAATTTACTTTCATGGAGGTGGTTGGGAGTGGCTAACTGCATGTAAGACAGTCAATTGATTATTAATTTATCAATATCTTATATTTGAAAATGTGTAATGCCAATCTTCATTGTAGTACTTTATATTGTAGCTAATACAAATATTCATATTTTACAAAACAAAAACATATGGTCATAAAATCATTAAGTAACAATTATAGTAGTACTGGTAGGAGCTTAATAACCAGAAAAATAAACTTAAAGTACAAAATAATCTTGCTATATTTATGAAGTCATTAGTTTGTAAACATGTCATTTTTCCTCTCTATTTAATTGCATATAATGATTAACCCAAGCAGATCAAGGCTAGTTTAGCACAAATTAATTGTATCTTATGACTTGTGTTGCAGCATATCCAAGCCCAACTCTGACTGCAATCACTCGGACACTTGGAATACCAACAGTTTCTGTGGAATACAGGCTGGCTCCGGAACACCCCCACCCAGCTGGTCTAGAAGATTGTCTAGCCGTCACCAATTATATCATTCAGCATCATAAGGAGCTTAATGTGGATGAAAACAGAATTATAATAGCAGGAGACAGTGCTGGCGGTGAGTTAGATTTTGTAAAATATAATACTGCCAGCAAGGAATGCTCTGGATAATTCCTTTTCTTACCATCTAGGAAAATCTTTAAAAGTCAGGCCTAAACCTGCAAACTTTTTGTGCACCTTGTTTCAAGTAGATGTTTGTAGCTTACAAGGAAGATGGGGGTCTCAAACCCAAACTTTATAAACAAAATGCTATTAAAAATTAATTGAGTCAAACCTCAGCTTGCTGTGCTGCAAGTGTTTAATTTATTTTAAATAAACTTGTTAAAGAATAAGTACTGAGAGAAGTGTGCATGAGGCTGTTTCTTAGACCCCTCAATACGACTGCGCTCCCATACATCCAATGAATCCATTCGGATACTTGTATGGATGGATTTGCTTGCAGTTTGCATTAACTTATGGTTGTGATTTCATTTAATTGATCGGTTCCCAAACATTAAATGAAAAACCTATTCACGTAATGCAAAGTATGGGAATACAGTGTATGACTTGCTTATACAGGCAAAAGGCAACATGTATGTTTTTATATATATATTAGAACATTGGTAAACTGAAGAATAGCATTTAAGTTGGTGTTTCAGCTCCTTACGTCTCTTTTAACATTTAATGACACGATTTCCACTTTATTTTTTAAACCAATATCAAGCATCACTTCAAGAGATAAAGAAAAAGTCAAAATAATGCCATTACTATTAGACCGCTGACTTAATGCATTGTTTACTTTTATTCAGGCAACCTCGCTGCTGCAGTATCTTTGCAGTTGAAAAAGAAAATCTGGCAGCAGGTGTTAATATACCCTCTCTTGCAAGCAATGGATTTTCAAACTCCATCTTATAGAGAGAATGCTGGCAAATTAAAGTAAGTTATTCAACGTAGTTTTGTAGGCCTATAACCCAATTGAAGCATTCTTGAACTACATTTGTGACTTGAAAACAAATCGGCAATTTTACAACCCATGTACTTGATCATGATGATGGAATGTTGTCTAATATGCTGTCTAAAGGTATATAATATTATAATATGTAGTATATCAGTACAAAAATGAATGTTCACTACTATAGTTATTTTTCCCCACAATATAGTCCTGGTTGACCTTGACCTTAAAAGATGTAATATCTCTACAAATATAACACACAAAAGACTGCAAGTGTTTATATAATGTAACCTACATACCAGGGTTGGGGTAATTGTAATTTGTGATTGTAATTGGTTGTAATTGATTACATTTTTTCAAGTAATTGAATGTAATTTGTAATTGATGTATAAAAATGTAATTGTAATTGTAATTGTAATTAATTACATTGCTAATGAAATTGAATTTTACAATTACTTTATAATTACATGTCAATTACTTCAAACTTTTAAATCTTGAAAAAATCATTCTTTTTCTACCATATCTACTGTTAAATAACAAGTTCAGATTAAGTCAATATAGTATAGGGTCATTCCATGCTAACTCACCACATAGCCGGTGCTGTTGTGTCTCAGAGTTTGTTCATATTTACACCAAATAGGCCTACATATGTCCTGAGCACTTTTCTTAAATATTTTTGGCCTGACAGAAAACTTTTTGAGAAATGCCTGCATTTGCGGACAAAGGTTAGGAAAAACTTTAAGGAAAATTGGTAATTTCTATTTTCAGAGCAATTTATAAATGTCTATATCTCAACCATTTTTCTAGACTAAGTCTTAAAATTTGTTGTGCGATTTGATAATACTTATCAGCTTGCACTAGTAGCAACACATACTACAGAACAGTTTGTGTGCATATATGCTAACTCATTGAATATGGGCAAATTTTTGTAAATTTTGAAAAATTTTTAAATATCTCCCACATCAATTTTTAAAGCTCAGTCTAAAAAAATGGTTGAGATAAGACATTTATAAGTTGGTCTGAAAGTAGACATCACAAATTTTCCTCAAAAGTTTTCCTAACCTTTGTCCGCAAATCTAGTCATTTCTCAAAAAGTTTTTGTGTCATGTCAGAAATATTCACGAATAGTACACCGGACATGTGTAAATATAAGCAAAATCTGAGAAGCAAAGGTGTGGGACCCCTTAAAATTTGTTGATTTGGCATGGATTGATCCTATAGTGTCACTATTGGGAACAAAGGAGGTTCACCACTGTCAACATTGCCTCTGGTAGTTGGACCCTAGAAGTGACATTGTATAACTTCTAGTTATCCCTTGTGAAAACAAAAGTAATTGTAATTGTAATTAATTACATTACCATGTAATTGTAATTGTAATTATTACATTACCTTTTAACTGTAATTATAATTGTAATTGTAATTAACAAATCTTCATGTAATTGTAATTGTAATTAATTACATTTACATGTAATTGACCCCAACCCTGCTACATACAGCATATAGCATATAGATTATAGAATATAAACAGTATTGTATACTTTGGTTTACAGGTACATTATAAGTGCAAGTGATGTAGTGGATTGCGTTTCTAACTATGGGAACATAACTCCAACTAGCAAGACGTTACTACTGGACAACAGACACGTATCTGAAGCAAGCAGAAAGTCGAAATACAGCAGTTATGTTCATTCAAATCTTATACCAAAGGATATTACTAAGCTGCCTTCACTCCAATCTTACAACACAGCTGCTGACACGGCAGCAGTTGAAGATATTGAAAAAACAATATTTAATCCATCGTTTATGCCTCTGATGTCCGAATCATTTGAAGGCATGCCTAGTACTTATATAGTTACAGCTCACCATGATGTTTTGAGAGACGATGGGCTGTTTTATGCTGCTAGACTTTCAAATACGAGTAACGTTCAAGTTAGTTTAAAGAACTACCGTGAAGGGTTTCACGCATTTTTTCATTTTTCGCAAGGCCCATTAAGACTGCATGGGGCACAAATTGCATTAAATGATTTGATAGAATTTATTAAAGAGAGAATTTTAGATGAATGACATGGTTGTAAAAAGATGCTATGTCAAATAAAATATGTACATGCTCATCTTAACATTGGTTGTTTATAAATAAGTAGTAATTTGCCATTAAAGCATGCTATCAATTTTTTTGCATTGCATCTATCAATGTAAAGATTTTAAAAAACAATGCAGAGCAGAGTGTATAAAATCTAGAACGTATATGATAAATTTTAATTAAATAATAGTAATAACATGTTAATGTATTAAAATTTCATCGTACATTCTTAATTTATACACACACGCAATGTGAGGAAATAGCACTTTTCGTAAATATTTACTCATGGGAGCTATGAATATTGAGATATACTAAACCAAATGATGCAAATGAAATTTTGATGACTACAATACTAAAACATGCAATATCAGATGCAGCTGAAAATTGCAAAAGTGCTAAAGAGATTGAAACAATTGATGACCGCTTTTTATGATGCAGTGAGTTGTAAAATTTAGGTTATATAAGTTTAGAGGTGTTGAACTTTCACACTATTACTTTAGCATACTCAAGCATTCAGCTCTTCTATTTAAAAAGTTACCAAGATTTATGCAGCTCAGCCTTACAAACTTATGACTAAGAGGATTTATTAATTGAGAACTTTCTGATATTTAATCTATAGCTGTATTCAATTTTAGTATAAAAATTAATCCTAACTCGCATAGCTGAAACATCACCAACAATAATTATTTGCTCTGCATAATTATAATGCCTAGAGTAACTACAGCTTTACTGAACTTAATAAACCCGTCTGCAATTGCTTAGTGTTTTAGATATAATCTTAGTAGCATTAATGGCATTTTGCTCTATTGACGTAAAGTTTAACAGTGAGAGACATGTACAGTAGGTGTCACTAAACAGAAGTTGAGCTTATAAAAATTTTTTGTTGCAATTGCTACTTTTTTAAGCTAGCTGAAAATTTGAAGCTGAAAGTTTCTTGATGACTGGAATTGTCTTTCCAGCATAAACTTTACACAAACCTGCGAGGCTAAGGATTCAAAACATTAAACATTTTAGGGGCGTCATTCCAACCCGTTTTAATAAACAGTCATAACTTGAAAAAATACTAAGGTTGTGGGCGTCTTTTTTGAAACTGGAAGCTCTCACTGCTCTCTGTAAGTGGCTTCATTATACTTTTGTAATTTATTGGGACTAATTGAACTTTTCAAAGCGAACGTTTAGTTTTACACTACTTTCATTTCACTGTAGCTTTGTCAATGGTTCATCAAGACGGTGAGCCGTTATAGTTTTTAATTATGCAATATCGAATAATTACAATAACTGAATAAGTGAATAAGTTAAAGTATAACAAGTACAGGTAGAAGTAGTGAAGTTAGTGGATAACATTATCATTATGATTATCATTATGATTAAGTTTAACTTCTTTGAATTTAAATTTTAGCTTAACGGTAAGTATTAGTATAAACTTGAAGTTAAAATTATAATCATAATAATAATAGTAATACTGATAGTAATACTAATAGTAATTTATACTTAATAACTTATGCCTATTTTATTTTTATAGTAATACTAATACTAATGCTAATACTAATAGTAATAGTAATAGTTATACCTGCAGCAACGCCAACAGTTATAATATTCATAACAGTAATACTAATAATAATAGTAATACTAATAGAAATTATCGGAATGATAATCATAATGACCATGACTATGAGTCTAATTTTAAATCTAACGGACTAGTTAAACTTAACGTGTAGTATAACTATGGGTATAGGTATTGGTTATAATGATAATCAATTGGTATTACTATTAGACTTAGAGTGTCACCATTACTATTACTATTACAGTAATACTATTAGTATAAGTATTAGTACTAGTACAGTACTAGTAGTAAGTATAACTACTAGAAGTAAAATTAGCAAGAATACTGAGAACCAGTGTCATATTTTAATTTATAGTTATAGCCTACTAATAGTAATAATTTTACTATTTAATGTTGTAGCTGTACCAAGTTTACTATAAAAATACCAATAGTAATAGTAATATTATTAGTTATACCGAGTCTAAGTTACTACTAGCAGTAACTCAGATACTTCTCTAACAGTCTAACTTTGAGTCAAATAGAAATTATAGAATTACTATTAGTATTAGTATTAGGAAATATTGAATACTAATACTTCTATTTCTAGTTATTGTAATAGAAATACTTATATTATTACCAATAGTAAGAGTTATAGTGATTGTAGTACTGTAGTAGTATAATGTTAAGTTTAACTGTATAACTAATGTATAAGCATACTTTGCTACCTTGGTCTTGTAGTCACAATCAGTATGCTAATTATGGCAAGTATAGCAATAACTATTGCTACAACTATATAAATGCAACATTTTTAGCATTATAATTATTATCAAGAGAAGCTAAAGTGCTCTTAATGTAAATGTGGCTCAGAGTTTTATTGCCATAAAACAATGGTAAGATTCAGTGGGTGATATTGATAATGACAAGTCATAATCTTCATGAGAGTTAAACTTAAAGGTTGATGAGCAGTTTAGAGGTCATACTCATACTGACAAATAGTTAATATAATATAAAACTTTTGTTATACTTATACTAAAAAATGTATTGATAACATGGATGTGGTTGTATTACTGCTAATAAATTATAATTGATGATTATAGTAACTTAGTATTATAGACGTGTAGCCATGCTCATAATCATTGTTGTTTACTTTTTAATGAACCAGTTTACTTTAGTATTTTTGATAAGCTTCATTTTTAGTTTTATTTTCACATAAACATTTGTTATAACTTCAAGTGTAAAACTCACACTGAACTATGTATGACAGTGCTAGTAACCCTTATCTTATTGATTACTAGAAAAATATGTTGCTTCAAGTCTTGCTTTTCACAATTATTTAGTCATTACTTAAAACAAATTAAATGTTGGTTTAACATTTTGTGGGATGAGTAAATAAATTTTTCATGTTGAACTTACTCTAATCTCGATCAACATCATGCAGTATTAAGATAGGTTTATATTTTGAAGTTGAATTGACTATCATAAACAGATAGACTTTTGCGAATGCACATATATGGCTCTCAGTTGTTTAAACAATTTTATTTTTTAGCACACAGTAACAATTTTATAGTTTGTTATATATTAACTCTGTAAAATGTTTTGTGGTGTAATGTGTAAAAGTGTTTGATATGCCAGTTTTAAATGCAGTTCATAGCTCGTCTTTATCTTAGCAGTTTTTTTCTTCTAAATATGTTGCTCTTTAGAGTTGATATTAGCAAGTTACATAAACATTTATACAATTTTTCAAATATTTTTATCAATTTGGTTTTCTTGTTGAAAATGAGTGTATGAATAATAGCATATAGTTTAACAGTGAAATAAATTAAATAACTAAGTTTCTTAATGATTTATTTTGAAAAAAGCCTTTGCCAACTTTTTATGGCTATGTTTTAATTAGCCTAGGGCCACACGACTCGGGTTTCCCTCATGCGGGTCCAATTTTTTGAAATCCCGTTCCGGGAATGACGAGTTTAACTTTACTGCTCGTCTATAGACATTTGTTTTTAAATTTGCGTCATTGGCAAAGTGACTTTAGATATTATAAAAGCGGAAATGCAAACTATATGAAACTGTTTTAATTCAGATCACTAAAAACTAAAACACGAGTTGAAATTAAAAGTGTGCTCGCTAAAGGGTAATCAGCCAATTAAATCAGACCCGCACGAGCTTTCTGCACTTCCCGCTAAGCATGTTACCCGCATAAAAATTTGCACACAACAGCCCATTCTTGGGCTAGAGGTGTGGCCCTACGCTTACTAAATGTAGCTCTATTAAGCCAGAGCAATTTTTTCTTTAATGAGCATGCAGCAATAACCTTGTTTCAACAAGTTAATTTAATTTTATTGCTCTATGACAGCTGCTCACAGTTGTATGTTGCACTAAGTAATTTACTATTATTGCAGCTAATTGGTGCGGATTATCAATGTGGTCATTTTGTTTTTTCATCATAGTAATTTTACTCACACTATAAAAACTTATAAATATGCCATTTGGTGAACCCAAAATCGAAGTGACTTGAGCACTTGCCGACTATCTTAGATTTAATAACTCAGTTGAATAGTTAAAGTTATGAGAATTGGCTTGACTTGCCCAACTTGATTTGAAGGATCCTATTAGATATTGTGGCATTAAAAGAATGTAAATTTAGGTGATGCAATGTAATGTACACCAGGACAGTAGAAGTCTATTAATTTATATTTTAAGCACTGAATTGAAATAAATGTATTCCATTTCAGTGATTATAAGTGCAAACCAGAACCTAGCTTGCATAATGTTATGGTGATTGTAAGGCATTAGCGTAAGGCCACGGTGCTTATTTTCGCAGACGAATATTTGCACTGCCATTGTCGATCAGCATTCTGAACGCAAGTGCAAATTGTTTCTGTCGTCATCACCTAATTGGCTGGTAATTATTTAGCGAGCCCACTTTTTTTAATTTAGTGCTACATTCCAGTTAATTGCGTTTTATTGAAAGCAAGTGAGATTTAAAAATGAAAATTTAATTTATCCCGCACGTGTAGCCATAGCAACAAGGTGAGCAGTAAAGTTAAATGCAAATGTTATTAGCTAGTAGTTTTTCGATTTTACTGATGCTATGTTCCGTACAGTGAACACCTTTTCTACTCGTGGTTCAAACTTTTTGTCTGCGAAAATATGTACCGTGTGGCCCAAGGCTTATTGTCACCTCAAGCAAAATTTCATTAACCTAAAAAGCAAAAAAACACAAGCAAAGCTAACAAGTGTAAACAACGAACTCTTTAAATATACTGTGGGACTGTTTTTATATTTGCAGAGGATGACAGGTGCTGGCAGTCTAGAGATCAATTTGTATAATTTTGAGGATGATGAGTTTGCAGAGAGTCCGTATGTACTCACAAGTCCAAGGTCGCTACAAGCATGTGATATGCTCGGAGTAAAGGTGTGCATGGAGTTACAATCTTTGTGTAATTATGTGAATTCTGTGAGTTGTTTTGTTCGTGCACTGGTTGGTTTGACTTGGTGAGAAAATGTGGTCTGTTTGCAGCCCGCTCATCTGCTGTATAAACCACTTGCTGATTTCCAAGACGAGTTACTCTCAACTGGTCTACCACTCAGAGCCATATATGACGAGTATGATGAACACGAGAAACTAAGGCAAAGTAAGTTTAATTGACACATCAGTTGAATCGCTCTTTTTTAATCAGAAAGTGTAACAGTTGTGTTGCTTCACTAGCAGGAATTACTCAGGCATTACTGAAATAAAAGAAGATTTAGGTTTAGTTGCATAGTGTAAAGAGGCTTTTAAAACACTGTAATAACTAGACTTTAAAGTCTAGACTATCAAATAACTAAGCAAATATCTTGCCAATATGCTGTGTTGTATAAATTTTAATTAGATTTTTTCCAAGTTTTTTTTGTTTCTGTTAAAGTGTAGAAAAGTCAGCAAAGTGTCAATAGATTTACCACGAAATTGCACAGCTACCATCTAAGGCTAAGGGACTCAAAACTGCTGAAAAGTATTCAGGCATGAAAAGCAGTTGCGACATGTAGAAACATGTACTTGACACTTTGCACAGTTGCATGTAGTTGCAACCACAAAGCTGGTCCGGTGTGCTAGTCATACATTGGCAAATACTTTAGGGCAATTGCGGGAGTGTCGTGACTACAGAGATAAAATGATAGGAGATCGAGTTGAGCATATGATGTCTTCACCCGCTCAAAAATCTATCCCATGCCACACTTTGTCCTACGAGGATGCTGGCTATAAGAGTGATGAGTCACATTATAGCAGCAAACGACTACACGCTGCCTCTGATGGTAAGTCCTACCCCTTCCTCCTCTCCAACAAGTTGCTTCTTTCTTGTGAATCATTGAAACTTAGTTTGTATGTAAAGCTTTTAATGTAATATTGCTCCATGTCCAAAAGAAATATCATACTGTTGTTAAGATACAATGTTGCTGCCTTGCTGTTTGTCAACAAGCATTGAATGTGTTGCCATGCTTTTAAAGCAGTGTTTGTTTATTTGTTTTGTTCTAACCTGTAAAAGAAAGATTACTTTTACTATTTTGAAAACAATAATACACATAAGGGTTTAAATAACATTAGAACAGAGTAACTCTGGTTCACATACCTGGCTATTGTTCTAATACGACCCAGCTGCATATATCTAACAATATTTACATTCATGAATTTTCTATACTATTATTTTAATAATAAGTGGA
The DNA here is from genome assembly GCA_964035545.1 of Bugula neritina. Lineage (NCBI taxonomy): Eukaryota > Metazoa > Bryozoa > Gymnolaemata > Cheilostomatida > Bugulidae > Bugula > Bugula neritina. Next base: position 10,898,155 of record OZ037768.1, on the reverse strand, counting down.
TTGAATACGACTTTGGAAAGCTAAACCAGTGCCTAGCAATACCTGCAACTTACTGGCAGTATATAGTGCTGGTTCTATCATTCATGTCCTATTATATTAGAAGTCAGGCTGAACAACTCAAAACTCCAAATTATTAAATAAAAGTATGTCTAAAATAATTTGGAAAATCTTGTAATTTTTATAAATGTTAAATAGAGCCGTATTTGAATGCAGCACACCATAATTATATATATATATAATATGTATATATGTATATATATATATATATATATATATATATATATATATATATATATATATATATATATATATATATATATATATATATATATATATATATATATATATATATATATATATATATATATATATATATATATATCTAAATTATATAAAAACAGTGTGTGAATTACCACAGTGTATTAAGGTGTATAAACAACACAGTGTGGCTATTGAAACTGAGTACGTCACGTGTTTAGGGGAAGTCCTTCAGAGCGAGGCCAGTCTACAGCGTCAACGCACTGCCAAAGTTATCCGCGACGGTATAAAGTCATCCTCTAGAGCTCACTCGCCAGTACCAGCTGAATATTCACTGATCTCTAGACCGCATTCAGCGTTAGCAATGACCTCTTCAAGTAAACCGAAGGAGGTAGGCCCACGCTCGTGCTCCGTCACGCCCAGCAAGTCTGTTTCCTTTACGGGAAGAGGATCTCACGCCCGTAAGAGCAGTAGATCTAAATCTCTCACAAATAATACTTCTAAAGGACACAGTATGAGAGATCTTTATAAGCAACCACAAAGGTTTGTATTTGCTGCTAGCATATATGTCATTTTATATGAAAGTTAAACATTCAACTAGTATTGTTGGACATTTACTACTTTTTTTATGAATTAATTGTTTATTTTGTATCTGAGCAAAATAGCTGCTGCATAATGTAGCCACCATGTAATATATGTCAGGGAGCTGCCCCTTTAGCATATCGAAAATGCTTGCATACTTGGTGATACACTTGGTTTATAAAACTAAGTTAGAAAGTAAAACTCTATTGTAGCTTCTGTGAAAATCATTGGCCATAAAGATTACCTAGAATTGCATGCTAAATGGCAAGTTTTCAATTTAGCTTCTTTGGTTTGGAAGCAAAAAACAGGTGGAAACATATTTGATAACCTGGCATGCTATACAAGCAATATTTGCTGAGATTTCTATTGGCTATGTTCACTGTGAGTGCACTCAGCTCAAAAATTGATGAGTATTGTTTATTGATTTTATCAACTGGTATTCATTAAAGCTGATACGAAACTGATGGGTTACCACTAGTATAATTGTAGTAGCACTCTTGTATTGAGAATACTTGCTATAACTCTGCATGTCGTTATACCTAAACTCATTGATGACTCACTACTACAGACGTGATCGCAGCTCGTATTTGACACCTTCCCAGTCCATTAGAACGGCGTGGACTTCTTCCAGGTTAGTCTATCTATTACCGCAGTAATTATTTTATTCTCCAATATTTCAAGACCTACTCTGCTTATGTATATTTTGAAGAAGTAGTGTTTTTACTGTCAAAAGAGAACTAAAGTTTTGAATATTTTTATGTAATACTTTCTGTAATGGGCATTTCAACTTACTTATCCCCCCCCCCCCCACCCGGACACTATGTTAATCTAATTAGCCACTGTTAACTTTCTGGTAATACAAAACAAAGTCACTGAAACTTGATTCTTTGTTTTAAATTATTTCACAAAGCATACTAAAGTGTATAACTACAGTTTGAGATGGTATTTAAACAGTCATTGTTGCCATTAAATTTCAGTTATCAAATACAACTTTATTGCTACTTCATTATGAGTGGTAGTTGTGACTATTTGAAATATTAAAGTAAATATTTGTGGAAATAAACCTTATAATTTTACATTTTTTCTATTGAAATTCACAATAATGAAATAATTCATTTATAAGCTGTACAACTTTTATTCAAAAATCTCCGCAAGTGTGTAGAAAATTCGTTCTATAACATAGTTCTATGACAAGTTTCCAATATTGAAAAATTATAATGTTAATATTGCAACCAGTTTATGAAATACCTGGAAATTTTGTCTGCAATTATAGTTTTACACTAAAAACTTACTTGCTTAGTTTATCTGACTTTATTCACATATGTATGCAATGTTCTATGGTGTGTATACATTGCACAATCAATATCAAGTTGAAGATAAAGGCATCACACTGTATCCAACACAGACACTTTCATTGAATAACAAAAATCTAGCTTTTTGTTAAAATTTGTTTTGTTTTTAAAATCTTACAATCTCATCTATAATATTGCTTTCAGAGTCATTTAAAGTTGAAACTAAATATCTATGCCTTTTACAGTTATTAGCAATGGTTGAAATGACAGTTGAGTTATGCTTGTTCCGTAGGTTAGAGGATGAATATGATGAGATTAGTGACAAACTGAGTACTAGTCTGTGTCTCTCAGACTTGTCCACGTGGCGATCAGCTGACCTGAAAGGAACTCATCTCAAAAACAAGTCTCTTAGGAGGTCACTTGGCTATGATAATAGCAGCGGTCGAGTTACACACAGGGTGAGATGCAGTGATATCATTTCTGGTGCTTGGCTACCAAGATAATGTTACTGTGAGCTGAAGAGTTGATGGAATTTTACAGTATAAGTTATAAACTATGAGGGATAGTGTATTAATCATCTAGGTCTCGTAGTTTATTCTAAATTATATGTTATAATGTTGGTTTGCTGAGATGGCATAAAAGATGAAAAGTAACTTCTAATAGCATGTAAGGATGTGTAAAACACTTGTGGTTGGTGAGAGTTAGTGCTGAGTTACTGTTTGAATTTTACATGCCACTGAAAATAATTTGAATTGAATTTAAAGGATGAAAAGATATTAGAGACGTTGCATGCCAAAAATGAAAGAGAGGTTGAGTTGGAGCGTTCAAGATCAGAAGCTCAGTTGGCGTGGGAGGAGGAACGCCTACAGTTGAATCATCAAAAGGATTTGTTGGAAAATAGAAGAAGACAACTCCTAGCACACCGTATTGGTGAGAGTTGACATTGCCTATTGCATTAGCTGCAGATGCAGTGTGCATTTACATGTGATACAGGGAGGCACTGGATAATTAACATTTGAAACCAAGCTGAGAATAAATCACTGCATTTTCATTACTTCGCATTATGCGAATTGATGCTCCTATGGATAAATTTGTGGTTGCAGCTTGCATAAACTTATGGTTGTGGTTTCAATCAATTCAACGGTTACCAAATATTGAATAAAAAACCCATTCGCATAATGCTAAGCTTGAAAACATAATTAATTTTTCTTGTATATTTTTTTCGTATCTATTTCAATTTATTTAACTATTTTGAGTATTTTGGATCATGTTGTGGTTTCCTTCATGCTATACTTTGTGCTATATTTGACTAGCTGATGCAGAAGAACAGCAGACCCTATTGAAAGAGCGGCAGCACCGTGACGAGGAAGACCTCCGGCAGCGTATGCTGACCAAAAGTCAGCTGAAGGATTCTAGCTGGAAACACTCTTCAGACCAACAGCAGCTAAGAAGGGTATCTTCCTACTTGTGTCCAACTTTGTAGTTTATATCAAATGTTTCAACTGTGCATAAAATATTTTGTGAATTGAATTATACACTTTTGTTTATATGTGTACTGAATCAAATTTAGCACATGTATACCTGTTGCTTGTCTAATATACAGGACCTTGCACTAACGGAAAAACGAAGACGCTCATTAAACCGCAAGTTGTCACAAGAGAGATTGTTGTCCGAGTTTGAAAGGCAGCGGGAAAATGAGCTGACAAAGCATCAACACCAGAGAGAGAACCAACGAATGAGAGTCTCTATGATGAAGGATCATAAATACTTCAGCGATAAAGAAGTAGGAGTTGGTTATAACTGTGTAGAAACATTGATGTTCAATCATGTCTCATGAGTGTAACTTTGTTTACATTGGTGATATGGGTTTTTGGGAGAGAGCAATTTTTATTGACTAACACGTATGACTATTTACATACTATGACATATATAACTTGTACCAATTATTTAGTTAGGCTCTAGTCACATTTTATTTCTGTTTTTAGAAAAAAAGGAAAGAAAATGAAGAGGAAGCCCAACAACATGAGCGCAGGCTCAAAGGGCTGGAAAGAATGTCTAAAAAGTTTAATGAAAATTTACGAAACTCCATATCTGAAAAAGCTGCTAAATCGTTGCACAATCAAGTTGCAGTTGCTAATTCCAGAGACTATAATCTGCATATGAATGCGTACGTCACTTTATTTCCGGATTTGATTGCCATTTGACTAACTGCCTTTTTATTTATGCTTCACTTCAATAGGCTAGTAGCAGCTGTAGTCCCACCTTGCTCTAAGAGGACAAGTTGTCAGGAGGTGTTTATAGACTGGGTGATGCCAACGTATTTCGTAGTCAATTAGATCTACCACGGGCTATATCTCCGTATCACAGGCTATATCTGTACCACAGGCTATATCTCTGTGCCACAGGCTATATCTCTGTGCCACAGGTTATATCTCTGTACCACAGGCTATATCTCTGTGCCACAGGCTATATCTCTGTGCCACAAGTTATATCTCTGTACCACAGGCTATATCTGTGTACCACAAGCTATATCTGTGTACCACAGGCTATATTTCTCATTATTGCAAGTCTATCATATGTCCATGTATCAACACACTGATTGCTGAGTTATGGGAACACTTTTATGTATGTCATCATCGTAGTTTCTTCTGCATGATGCTGATTTGGGGAGACAACTTTTTGTAGAAAGGAGAGACAGCGAAAGTTCTATAAGTCAAAGAGGAATCAACAAAAGATTGAAGAGGAAATAGGTGACTGGCACAGGTCGTTAAAAACTCGACGGCAGTTTGTAAGTTGTCTTCTCAGTATACTCTGTTTACGCTATCAAGGTAAGGTGATGTGACCATGTTTTTATTTAATAATTCAACTGTCTACAAAGTCAGTTACCAAAGTTTTTATTAATTAGAACAAACAGCTTTTAGTGTTCACATCAGCTATTAGTTAGTTTGCTATTGCTATTGCTATTGGTAGCTGGATTCAAAAGCCAAGTTGACTGCCTCACAAATGGTTGAAATGAAGGCATTGAATGCAAGGGAAGAGAGGCGGGACAGAGAAGACAGACAGCAAAAGACGTACAGGAAGTATGAGTCAGCGGTTATATAGTCTGCTGCCTTATTACTGTTTGGTTTGGATAGACTGAGAGTATAACTACTTTAGTTTTTAGTAATGTATGGTTATAAGCTTATAGCCACAAAATAATCTCAAGTATTTGTTTCTCAAGAGAGTTTCCTAAGGCAGGAGCAAACAACTCCATTTTAATAACTTTAGGCTACAAGAAGAGGCTGAGCAAAATTGTAGAGATCAGAAAGATGCTATCAAGTACAAGAATACCAAGATGAAGTTGGTGCAGCATCACAGAGATACTGTTACGGGCAAGGTCAGATCCTCTAACTGGAATTACATTATGTATTTGCAAATCCTAACCGGAAAGACAACCCTTATATTTTCATTTTTAATCCTATTTCGGCGAATCCCTGATTAGAGTTATATTAACACACTACTTTATTTACTTAGGTGCGGTCTTTAGCCGCCTCTTCTCAAAGAATGAGAGAGGAACTGAGGAGGAGGTATGGTAAAGACTCATTTGATAAAGTAGTGCTGGAAACAGAGTTGAGAAACAAGATTGGCTCTGGGCATATCTCAGCAACTAAAAATAAATCGACTGTCATCTTAGCTTAGGTATTTGCTTTTATGTCATCACATAGGACAGATCTAGAATGATGCTTTCTTGAGTTTTTTTTACAGGACAACGTGTGTTGTGTCATTATTTTTTGTATTATTTATTAGTATTCTCAGAAAATATATACACATTTTCAGTGCCTAACTCAGTTACAGTTTTAAGTGGTGTTTTGGGCATTAATGCTCAACTATTACAACATTTTCAATTTTTAAAGTACTCTATAGATTTTTTCAAGTTTGAATGTTTTGCAGTAATATAATGTAGTGAATCAGTGTAAGTAATCATATTTTTATAGATATTTCCAACTAAAAATTATCTTCCTGTGTGTCACTCGTTTGCTAGTAGTTACTAGTACATAGTTACTAGTACATAGTTGTTATTACATAGTTGCCAGTACATAGTTGATTCTATATTTTGGAGTGTTCTGCTACTTTGACAGAAATAAATTTTTGTACATGATGGGTGGTAATAAACTGCTTGAAACTTATATTTTATTGTATTTGTTCAAAACTTTAAGAAAGTCTATAAAAAAAAGTTTAAATAATTGATTATGTATGCTGGTGTATATTTGGGCGTACAGATATTTAATTATTTTTTGGTGTATGTACCAACCAATTAGTCAACCAAACTTTACCTTAATTTAAACATAAATATAACTTGTATTGTCAGCAAATGGCTCTGCTCTATGCATGTATTATTTTATTATTGGTGAACTATACTTTTATGAATTTATGAAGCAGTGGTCAAAAATGATGGTATATGCAAAATTTGTACACAATAGCCTCCACCATTTTTCGGCAAACTTGATAGTACCTCCACTGTAATAGTCTATTGCATGCATTCAAAAATGAAGATAAATTGGTGGAATTAAACCGCTATAATTGAAAGTTTCTGTTTTGGCCAATAACTTAAAGTAGTACCTGTAGTATCATTGCTGTGAACTGTCACAACCCATAACACATCAGCCATTGCCATGATTTAGTTAGATTGCTTTGTCAATGAGCAGTTTTTCTTACTCTTCTGCTAAATTTTCTTAGATCTATATAAAGGCAATATAAATTGTTGCCAATATCAAATGGTATCAATGTAAATTATAATATATGCATCAACAGAAAACCTGGTTCATGCTTATACATACACAATATACAAAAGAATATGTGCGTTTTGTTTTTACAAGTACAGCAATTTTAATTTAATGGTTCTCACAATAAAAGTATTTTTATTTTGTATAGTATTGTGCTCTAAATATAATATTTGAAATGGTAACCTCGCTCTCCTACATTAGACTTTGAGAGTTATGTTTTCAACATTATTTGATGTACGCTAACGAAGTTGTGCTTTCTTAAAAACTCGAAAATGCTATTAGTATCATACAATCAAGCAAAAGAGTCAAAGGTCAAAACTAAATAGCCAATCAACGTGCTTTGCGCACATGTTGAAGTAACTGAACATTTTCGGGTTGTGGAGGTATTTTTGGTTTCAAGAATTGTTATTTTACTTAAGATGGTAAGAAAACTGTACAGACGACTAAATTCAATTCAACATCTAGTAAGTAATTAGAAAATTTATATTTTATTTTGTGTGAGCAAATGCATTGTCAAAGTTTGCAAGAAATGTAATTGAATAGCCCCCAGTTCATCAGTCTGGGGTCATTCAATCAGTATTACTATTACTATTACTATTACTATTAGTATTACTATTAGTATTAGTATTAGTATTAGTATTACTATTAGTATTAGTATTAGTATTAGTATTACTATCACTATGATTATGACTATCAGTATTTGTCAAAGTGAAAGTTCAAGTTACTGTTAGACAGTCTGATTTGATCTCAATTAGTATAAGTATCAGTAGGTACTATCACATTCAGTTTGACTGTCAATGAATAGGATAAGCTAGCAACAATTACAGCAATGATAATGACAGTAGTAGTACCAATACTAATAGTAATAGTAATAGTAATACTAATAGTAATAGTGATACTCATTAATTTAAATATTATCTAAAAGTAAATAAGGAATTAATTTGAACTTCAGTTTGCACTTGCTTCGTGAAAAATCAGGTGGTATTACTAATTACTATTAGTATACTATTTGATTATCAATAAAGAATAATAGTAATACTAATAGTATTACTGTAACAGTTTATTTAAGTTTTAATTTTAGCAAAGAATAAAATTAAAATTAGAAGTTTTATTAAAACTAAAAGTCAAGATCAAGTTGCAGCTATTGCTAAGCTTGCATTTAATTTTATAATTGCACCCACTTTGGTTTGCTTATTAAACAATAACATAGTTAATGTTATAGTACTGATATTCATACTAATACTCATACTCATACTGTCAGTATTACTATAGAATGGTTTGTTATAATAATAATAATTTCTCTTAATTCACTTCAGCCCCAAAAAGCGTTTTTCATCTTGTTTTGTTACTAATATAATAATTTAGTTATTTACATTTGTCTGATTCCTATCACTTTAACCTTGGGTATAGATATGACTGCATTCATGATAACTATAACTAATTATACTACTATTAGTCTAATTATTATAATGATTTACGTTAGCATAAATTTTTAATTATTCATCGACCAATACCTATACTTATACGTAGAGCTACAACTATTAGTAAACTTCCCTGTAACTGAGTGATAATTTGTATTATTAATAAAACTAATAGTAGTTTTGGCTAAGGTCAAGTCCAATGACCATTCTATAATTTAGTGTGGTTTTAATCTATATTCAGATTTAGTGTCATTTTATTCACCCATTCAGCCAACTTTAACTTTGATACTCCAGAACATCACCCACAGTTAGTTCCCAGAAGTTGTGAATAAGTTGTTAAACTATTGCAACCATTTGTAAGAATATAGTATAAGTTATAATTAAACTTATTTGAATGCAAAATTTAAAGTTTAGCAATTTGAGTTGCCAATACTTCAAGTTAACAGAAATGGCTAGCTCCTGATGTCTAGTTTAAATTCTACTGGATTAAAATTTTAAGTGACTACCCAAAACTATAGTTCTAGATTTAATCAAATATATAAGCCACTTGTATTCAGTCAATTTATTTAATAGCACTTTTTTAGACTAAATATTGATAATCAATTATAAAACAATTTTCGATAGCTGCTGGGCTGAGGGGTATCTTAAAAATTGGAGGTAGGTGCGGTAATTGAGAAATGCCTGTGTTCTAGATTAGAAATTTAGCAAAATAAGGTATAAATTTCAACCTGCACCCCAAACCAAAATTTAACAATAAAATTAAAGAAATTAGGCTATCTCAATTTTTCTATTATATTGCTTCTAAGTGGAATTTTAGACGATCAAGTGTTACACATAAAACACTTAATGATTTTATCAAATTACAACTATATTTATGTGGCACTCGTGGCAGTATCTCCAGCCGTAGTAACCTAAAATATATTCTTTATTTTACAAGTTTGTTTTTTTTGCATGCATTCTTAGTCAGGTATGAGCTACAATGAAAAATGATATATATTTTGCAAGAAAGAATATAAATTTATCAAATGCTGTTTTTCACACTATGAGCTGTTCTCAATAAAATATGCTTCGTATGTAACCAGTTTTTACATAACAGTAATAATGCATTATGTTGGTGTGTTTCTGGAACGGAGGGAACATGTACGCTACTACTCTTATTATCATTTATTTTATTTTTGCTGATAATTCTGGAAAATTTCCTGTAATTTGTAGATATAAAATATTAAAAACATATTTTGACATGCCGTCAAATTACTAAGGACATAAGTTATTTAACAAGCTAACTACACATTTGTTACCTTAGATTTGATTTAAGTTTAAATTGATAATTTCTGCAGTAGGATGCCTCTAAATTTACTATATTTTTGTGGTAGTTTACTACCTTTAAGCATTTTTAGGCTTCAAAAAGTTGAGGTGATTAGATGTTGGTACAAGTGCTAATGGAACATAATACCATTAGTTTGTCTTTCATGTGCCAGAGTACCCAAATCACATTTGATTACCCAATTACTTTTTTCAAGTAGGTGGCATAATCTATAATGATTAGATTTATTTCCAGACAACGGGCCTTTCAAGTTTTCAACTGAATTTACTCTCTGGTGAAAGTTGATCACCTATTTTTTGTTAACTGCATGTTTTGGTACTTTTCGTTGATTAGAAATCTACTGTAAGTTATGTTTTTATCATAACCAATAGGTGATGATTACTTTTAGGGCAAGGTAATCCAGCATCTTTATTATTCACTCATTAGTTACTTGCTTGGTCCCAATTGCCTTAATCTTGTGTGTATGATCTAATTAAGAGTGGTATTACAATCGTATTTTTAACATTTAAAATCCTACTTATAGTTGCAGACCTAAGCTGCTAGGCACGTGCAATGTACTTGCTACTTAGGAGAGGTTGAACTTATTAATGAAATTTATTAAACATATAAATGCTTAGAAGAGGAAATTGTGGAAGCTAAAGCTTGGTATAATTGTCATTATTTATATGATATACAATTTTAGCAGAATTCAAGTAGTCTTAATTGAAAGTGAACCCTATGCTGCACCGTACTACATTTACTTTACATTTAATTTTAGTTTTAATTTTTAGCATTTGATTAAATAATAGCAAAATTACAAAATACTTGAAAATAAAATATTGAATTGCATATTTATGTGTATAGCAGCAATGAAGTTACCTAGTAAATTTCATACAAAGCAGCTATTTTACAGAGCGGAAATGTGGCCGAGAACTTCTTCCATCTACCTCATCATCTGGTGCTCCATCATACCTCTGACATACTCTGCCATCTACTCTAATCTGTGGGCTGTGCATATTAAAGGAGGAGAGAGAGTAGCCAGATCAGTGGCAGAGGAGACTGGGTTTGTCTACCTCAACAAGGTATTTGCTTGTATATACAATAAACACTCATTGCAACATGCCTGTCACTGCTTATATATTTCAGCATACATATTTGATCAGTAAATATTATGTCAAGGTACCCATATTTTTAGCTTTGCAACTAGTGACAGCAGGTATAAAGGGAACTGGCCCTTTACTTGCAGTCCCTATAACTAGTGGTTGAATCCTTGAAATGCCTTATAGACTTAGTGATTCACTGCATGTTATTGGTGTTACCTAAACATTATAAGGTAAAGACTAATAGCTACGACCCCCAGAGAACCAATGTAGGATTTGGCAGCTGCTCATTCCAGGGCCGATTTACAGTTTAGTATCAGGAAGTAAGAGGCCAGTATTACAAGTATTAGGTATTTGCAGAATTGCACAAAAAACTAAACTATGTAATTAGCTAAGTAATGTGAAAGGCTTTGTCTCAGCATATCCTTTCTGTTTATCTTTCAGTTCAATATAGATTATTGAACATATGCCTGCATCTTTTGATACAAACACTTAGCAAGATGTTACTTTTGCACCTTAACCTAATTTATTTGACAACTATCAATTCAAAGCTCATAATTGTTGTCTTGGTTGAAGATAATGGCCAGCAGTGGTGATTATCAGCAGCTGTAACTTTCCTAAAACAATCAGCAAACCATGACTATTGATTTAAAAGGGTTCACTAAGTGCACTACTGAATGTCAATGTCAATATAGTCTTAGTTAAGTGTTATCCTAAGATTTATCTGTAGCCATCTTTTCCCAATCGCGTATCATGTAAGATTATTTGTATTTCTGCTACTTTGCTAATAACAGTCGACATCACACTGCAAGTTGTCTTGTAGAAGCAGCAGCATATATGGAACATACCATACTATTGATTTAGCAAGTTATTGTTCATTAGCTTTGCTGCCATTAGTACTGATTAGGGGGCAGCTTAGAGTTTAGTGACATCAGCAGGGTTACCTAATGCCATTTTTCCTGTCAATACTGAAATGATTTATTCATTCATCAACCAGATATATTAATCCTTAATAAATGCTTACTGCCAACTATCTTGCTGTTTACCTTGTGGTTTCCATGGAGATAAGAAATTTGTTGAAAACATGGTTAAATTGTTCTGTTGCTACAAGTGGAAGTATTGTGGTTACTGGGCTGTTTGTCCTACAACTTACAATATTTTTATTAAGAATATCTCTCTTTCACTGTTGAAATTTAAGTGACCAACGACTCGCCACCTGCTCTGAACATCATGGCACTACTATTTTGAAATTAAATTCTGCTTAGAGCTAAATAAACTTAGCTTATGTGGCAAACCAGGTACAAATACATTACTACTGCTAACCAGCAATAGCTAAATTAACTTTCAATGGTGTTTTTTATACTTGATGTTTTCTTTTCATCTCAGTGCAGTTGAAAGTTTTGAGGATGTGGTTTTAATGACTACATTTATTTTCAGTTCATGGACGAATATTATCACTTTCAACACCACGAAGTTAAGAAGAGATCATTGCAAGCTAGTCACCATCACCACTCTAAGCTGACCCTCCATCCTGAGGTGAGTAACCGAGTTGACAAATGCTGCCAGATGTTGTCACTGGGTCAGTTTAGTTCTGGTTCTAATCCTAATCTATAATATAGTGACAAGTTCCACGACAGAGAAATAAAAATTGCTTAATCTGTTCCAGGACTTCAAACTGGCTGGTGAAGTTGAGATTTTCAGTAAGATATGAGATGTGAACTCTCTTATAAAATATTATACATTTATAGCAATTATATTATATTATTTTAGAAAGGAAAGGCTATTAGCTCAAGTTGATAGAAATGTAAGTCATCGGGCTGTAGGGCGTAACAATGATTCTAAATATTAATAACTTTGCTTAGCATATCTCAAGCATTGTAAAGTTGCTACTCTAGCTGCTGTCATAGGACAGCGTGCTGCACCCCAGACTGCCAAGAGACCAGAGGCAGCAGCAGCAATTATAATTACTGATCACAGTCATTTGAACTTTATTTATGACCTGTGTGCTACACTGCTGCCTGTGCTATTAAAAATAACGTTTGATGTTACTCTTTCAAACAAAGGAGTTTGTTTTTTGTTGTCATTTACAATTATTATGAAGATGAACAATAGGTAGTTAGATCCAGTAGACATATTTGCTGGTATAACATTGTTGTACTGCTCTCTCAGGAATCAGCCCTGATTACATCTATGAGAGCAAAAAATGCATACAATGCAGTTCAATGTAAACAATATAAAGTAGGCTCCGGTGCCTTCACCAGTCTGTATGTCACCTGAGCTGTACAGTTCACTCACTTAGAGCCAAGATACATCTCAACTATCCATGTACCATTAATGTTGAGTCTTTCTGCATAAAAGTGCTTATTTTATGACTGAAGGTTACCATTTGCAGCGTGTTGAAGTGATTCAACTGTATCTGCAAGCGTTCAAATGATAAAATCTGCGTTTAGCTAATGAAGATTAGCTAACCATAAACTCTGCTAATACATATACTTAACACGAAGATTAATATATTCCAACACAACTCTTCCACATAACGGAATGGAAGCCTAGTTCTAAAATATTTTCTTCCATCATTTTCATTGAAAACTGTTGCAGCATATTATTCTAGCGTAATGGATGTCACTGAGTCCTGACAGTTGACAGTGTCAACAGTGCACTCAACTGTCACATAAATATTGCCCCCATGTAGTGGTGTTAATGCTGCCTACTGAATACTTGTTGCAGGTGCACTGGGTGGCCCAACAGGAAATCAAGAGGAGAAAGAAAAGAGACTCTCTTCCTTTCTCAGACCCCAAATATCTGTCGCAATGGTATCTGGTAAGGTGACACAATTATGATATTGCCTCATTTCTTATATCATATTTGTGTTCCTTGGTTTGGGGGTAACCATGACATACTAAATGAGTTCAACATAGTATTATCATCTGAAATCTGGTCACATCTCCACGCTGAGTGTATATTGCTAGGTCTCTGCAATAATGAACTGTATTTCTCGCCTTTAGCTTGAGTATAATTTTACTACAAAAAGCCCATAATTATGCAAATGGAAGCATTTCATTTAGATTTTGGCAATTTGTTTTGGACATGTTTCATTTGGTTGTAAATACTGAATATATTAGCTTTGAAGTTCTGTAGAGGAGAGATTGATGGGAACTATGCTTCCTTTCATTTCATTCATCCCTGCCAAGTGGTCTACCAGAGTGTCTAGTCCTGCATTTTGACCATAAAATCCAATGTACATAATGAAATGGTCTTTTAGTATCTATTAACTTGCTGCGTTATACCATAATTTATGTTATTAAAGCATTGGAGCACACATAAATGTATACTTGATAGCATGAGCTGTAGTATGCATACTGGTAGCAGGGTGAACGTAGCTTCAGTACCTCTGATTTTCACAGCATGGCCCTAGAGACAGTGGAAGAAGCAGCCTTACAGACATGAATATTCAAGGTGCTTGGAGAAAAGGCTTCACTGGTAAAGGGGTGGTTGTTACAGTATTAGATGATGGCATAGAAAAGATTCACCCAGACCTTATATACAACTATGTAAGCATTACCTTTTCCGTGAAAAAAAGAATTGAATTGTGAAAGAATGAGTTTCGTACTATTTTCAGCTTATCCCTAATGAGATTTACTGCGTATCTATATATAAAAAATGTATAGTGTGTGAGCATGCATTTATTTACCTGCTGCCTATTTTTGCTGCTGCCGAATTAGGGAGAGTTGTTGGTAGTCTAATTTTTATTACTGTTACAATCTTATTGATTTTTATAAATACTTGTTTGCAGTGAACTTGAAGCCTAATAATGCCATACGTTATGGGCTGTGCCCTAACGTTTGCATTTCCAATATCTTCTTGCTATTGATTTCAATATTAGTTTCAAATTTAGGGCAATGCAAATAATGTAAAGCCTAGTTTTTAGAACTTTGATCAGTTTAGCTCTTCTGGTTGTAAAATAATGAGATTCAGAACTTCATCTCACATGAAGAGTTTATAGAGATTAATGTATTATTGATATTTGTAACTATTCAATTCTATTGAATACTTATTTTATATTCAATAACTGTTGAATATGTGTTAGGATGACAAGGCTAGCTATGACATTAATGACCACGATGATGATCCTTCCCCTCGGTATGACTTCACCAATGAAAACAGGTAGATATATAATTACACTCACCATTACCCACAGATATACTTAGAATATGACATATGACAGCTATTGCACTTGCCTCCACCTCTTATGCTTTACTTAGCAGAGCGTAAAGTTTTAAGGCCTGTCTTTCATTTACATCTCTCTTGCTATAATACATATATTGGAATTAACCAATCATTAAATATATTGAACTAAATTTAAAAAGCAACTAGTAAAGAATGTTGGCTGGTGTCAATTTTATTTGCATTATTTTATTTGTATTATGCAACGATAAATTATAGATTCCTTTGATTACGGTTTGAATTACTTTCGAACATGATAATATTGTTCAGCTTTATTTCCACTGGCCTTGGCACATGACGTAATAATAGTGATTTGACTAGTTATTTGTCTTGCAAGGTGACTTCCTATTCACTTTTTATGTTATTCCGTATAAGATGAGATGTACGTGCACATTTGAATGTATTGTTCAATTATGCATTTCTTCACCGTACTTTTGAGTGTAAAATAAATTGAATAGCTTTTACTTACCCATGAGTCACCAAACAAGATGTCAAAGAGCATTTAATACTGATTAAACTTAGTTTAATGGGACTTCGATTATCTAATTTGCAAAATTAATTTAAAATTTTTATCTCACAAAACAAAATTCTCCACTTTGTTGTGGTTGACTAGCTAACTTGAAGCAAATTCAGTGTTTTCTTTCATTGATGGATTTCATCATGCTAGTTTGCATTTGCAAAAAGTTTCATTTATTGCAAAAAATATTGTTGATGGTTTGCATCATCGCAGGACTATTAAAAGGTGATATGTAACAGTAGTAAATATAAACAACAGTTTGTTGATGCAACGTTGCCTAGTTTCTCCTTTCACTACATATTTGACTCAATATTTTGTTTCGATGCATTGATGGTATGTAGAAATGCTGCTTGCACTGAACAATTGTTGCCGTAATATTGGTAGTCCAGCATTTCAACAACGATAGCCTTTCATTTCCACAGCCATTTCTGTATCAGATTAAGCTGCCTATAGTATGGTCAACTTGGCAGCATAATCATATAATTACAGTCCAGTGGACTCAGTTTTCATAATCACATCAGTAATCAGCTGTTGGGTTAAAAGTATAAGCTCACTTATAAGTGCCTACTTACTTTGAATACTGCAGGCTGTTGCACTGAAAATCAGCTGCACCGATATATAATAATAATTTAATTTATTTTACATGTTTTACATAAAATGTTATAGCATTTTCCCTCTCCCTTTAGACACAGCAAAATATTGATTATCAATTACCATTATGGTTTGGCATCTAGATTGCTACTATTTTTCTTAATGCTCGTAAGCCTACCATTATCTTAACATTGAAGTTGATTGAGCTTTTTAAGCAAAGCTCCCCCCCCCCTGGTTTTATTGTAAAATGTAGAACACCCTCGAAAATATATTTTGGTACTAATCCGAAGCTCAGGTAATTGGTGCAACTGTTTAATCGTATGCAGGAGAGCAGAGGGTAATATCTCTAGTGCAGCTTATTCAATGGCTTGCATAGTTGAGAGAATAAAGAGGGTAAATGCCTACTTTCTGCCTCAGCGAACACGAGCTGCACCCAGCTGTAGTATAAACACATTGTATTGATATTTTGATTTTAAAAAATAACATTTTATTGTACTTGCCTGCTCATATCTAGTTCCACGTTAGTTAATTGCCTCTGATCGATTCATTGTGTACGTTCATAACTCTCTGTTGATTTTCTATAAGAGTAAAGAGTAGTGCTTGAGACACTTGAATGACACTCAAAAGCACTCAACAGTAAAGCTTAACTCTAATGCAACCAGAATATTTTTCAACTCAGTAATATGATATTTGTATGAAAATTATAAAATTTTATAGGACTTCTGCCGGTATTGTGTTTATTTCTAATGTATTATTTTAAGCTAAGGTACAAAAGGAAAGCATCAAATTATTTCTTAATTAGACGGTGGCATCTGGAAGACAGAATGCTGGTAAATGTTTTTAAGTATTTGCAGCTAATTCAGACTTGAATGTGGTTTTTGAAAGTCAAACCAGAAAAAACTGCAAGCATAATTTTTTTAATAATTTGAAAAATAAATGGAAGTGAGTTGGATTGGCAGCAAAATGAGGTAGCTGTGTTAGTGACAATTATTTTTATTTGCCTGAATTTTTGTTCAAGTGTTGATTGTTTTAGTTCCCATATCCAGTCTATTTTTTAAAACTGGAGATGGGAACTACTTTATGAACTGCAGAATGAGATTATCAGATAGGAATGTTGGTGCATTTTTGTGTTTTTGCCAGAAGAGGTTTATAAGTGTTATCCTTCCAACAATAGCTACACTTTACACAATGCATTCTGCTAGTGTCAATTTCAAAAGCTTCCTCTAGAGCATAGATTTATTATAGTTTTAAAATTTACTCAACTATCCTTAATAATAGAACTTTGAACTTTTAAAAAATGGGTTTCTCTATAAGGCTGTAGCATTATAAGTGTTCTTATTGTTGGTAGACATGGTACAAGATGTGCTGGCGAAATTGCTGCTTCGGCAAACAACTCGGCGTGTGGCATTGGAGTGGCATATGAGGCTGGAATAGGAGGTGAAATTGTTGATATGTAAACTTAGTTTCCAAATATCTTATCTGAGCTATTTTATCACAAAAATCAGGTTCAGATAAAAGAATTTATTTTGTAACTTGTAAAACTTTTTTTAGATTTTTTATTAATTATGTTTATTGCTGTTTAGAATTAGTAGCAGGTTTGTCAAGGTGTATTCCACAGTATAGTTGTTACTCTAGAAGGTTTCATCTGCAGGTATTCGTATGTTGGATGGAGATGTAACAGATTCAGTGGAAGCAGACTCATTGAGTAGAAACAGAGACCACATTGATATCTACAGTGCATCCTGGGGACCAGATGATGATGGCAAAACAGTAGATGGTCCGGCATCTTTAGCCAGAAAAGCTTTTAGAGATGGTGTAACAAAGGTGAGTTTATTTTATTTTTAGCTTATGCTAATGCTATGTGGCAATAAAAGTTGCCTAAGTTACTTTTTTTTATTTTGTTCAACCCTGAAATTGCAAATTTGGCAAACTAATTGCTTGTTGAATATTCAGGGATGGATTTGTTTTATCCTGCTTGGTGGGTGGCCAAACGTGCTCCAATATATCAGCATTTTTCCCATGATGGACCCTACATAGATTTCAATATTATGTATTGTAATTCAGTCAATATTTAAATAATATGCTATTATTTTGTAATTCTAGTAAACAACGTGTGAGCAGAATGTTTTTTATTTACAGTTTACCTAATTGAACGTTGTACCACTATCTTCCAAGAACTTGTGTTGTAACAAAAACAAAGTCTTTAAATAGTCTTGACTGGAAATGTGTTGATAGAACAGTTTTCCGGTTGCTACAAGAATAGAGTAATGTAAAGTATTGGTCATTCTCCAGGGTCGTGGTGGCAAAGGTTCCG
The DNA here is from genome assembly GCA_964035545.1 of Bugula neritina. Lineage (NCBI taxonomy): Eukaryota > Metazoa > Bryozoa > Gymnolaemata > Cheilostomatida > Bugulidae > Bugula > Bugula neritina. The sequence continues at coordinate 10,879,790 of OZ037768.1, read as the reverse complement.
TGTTTATATGGGCATCAGGAAATGGCGGAGGTTACCATGACAACTGTAACTGTGATGGCTACACCAACAGCATATATACACTCTCAGTGAGCAGCGCTACAGAGAAAGGGAATGTACCTTGGTAGGTGTCAGTATAGGAACTACAAATATTACGGATATGTCGCTATATTGCAGCTGCTATATAACAGTTACTATATTACAGTTGCTATATTACAGTTGCTATATTACAGTTGCTATATTACAGTTGCTATCTCGCAGTTGCTATATTGCAGTTGCTATATTACAGTTGCTATATTGCAGTTGCTATATTGCAGTTGCTATATTGCAGTTGCTATATTGCAGTTGCTATATTACAGCTGCTATATTGCAGTTGCTATATTACAGTTGCTATATTACAGTTGCTATATTACAGTTGCTATATTACAGTTGCTATATTACAGTTGCTATATTGCAGTGACATTAGTAAATACAACAAATTAGGAAGACATGTTCCTTTCAAGACACTTGATTGGGTATAAAAATGTGATTTAATAAATATGTTACTGCTACTCCAAGAAAATGGAGATCACTGCAATAAAGCTTGGTGGGCTAAATCATTTCAATAATATATTTAAGCTGCACCATATGTCATGCAGCGAGGATAAACTTATGCTACTTAATGTAATAGCCCATTGACATTCATAGCAAGGCTGTTCTAAGCCTTTTGAAGAGAAACTATATCTGGTCTTTCCGATCAAGTGGGTGAAATATAGGAAAGCTAAAAGCAATTAGCTCCCCAATAATAAAAGGTTGCAGTATGTTGAAGTGACAGCAGTGGATTAGCAATAACTATAGCTGGTAAACTGACCCTCTGTCGTGCTGCCAACTGAGAAGAAAGTCCAGATTTGTGCAAAAAGCCACAGTGGACTATGATTACTAGCAATCCCAAGCCTGGGTTTTGTGAAGCAATTGTTTTTAAAGTTGTCAATGTTCACAGGTATTCCGAGGGATGTTCATCTACACTTGTCACCACCTACAGCAGTGGTGGCCATGAAGAGAGACAAATCACTACAACTGATCTTAGACGAGGGTGCACTAGTCTCCATACAGGCACGTCTGCTAGCGCCCCTCTTGCTGCAGGCATTGTTGCCTTAACATTGCAAGCCAAGTACGTCTTATCTCATCAATACAAATTTACATTTGAATTTCAAGCCTCAAATAAGCATTTAATGCAATGTAAATTACATGTATGATCCTGGAAGAGTTTTCTCTAAATCATCAAAATCTAATAGAATGAAATAATTATGATTTTAGTTTTAATGAAACATCTACCCAAAGTCCTACTGTGGTGTTTGTACCAAAATCAAATGTATTATTGAGATATAATCAAAATGAGAAACAACGCATTAATATGTGTATAAATGTCATTAAATAATTTTTCATTTACTTTTAATTTGAACTTTTTAGAAAGTTCTTATATAATATTTGACAGATGAGAATGTAAATGTAATGAGTTCAACATTATGATAACTTTTGGTAATAGATGGTTTTAATTGGTTAAATCTTACTATTGGCTGGTGCTGAACTTTAGATAACTTGATGTTAGTTGATAGATTCCCTGTTCTGTGAGTGAATTACATTCACGAGTTCTGAGATGCTATAGCCAGGGTATGTGCAGCCAGGGTTAGGAAAGAGATTTTAGTCTAAGTTGAATAGAACCAACTAAAGAACATTCCTTTTGCTGTTGTCTTTAGTACCTAGCATTTCCTACTGCCCTTCAATTCATCAATTAACTGATTTGAACATATGCCATGTAGTAAAATGTGGTCAGCATGCTATAGAAAGTTTCAACATTCCCCATCCATTGTAAAACTGCTGTGGTTTAGTAATGCAATTAATACACACAATCATGTGTAGGCCCTACTTGATTGAAACATTTGGCTTTTCTGCAGTCTTCCAGTGGTACTATGTAGTCCTGGTTAGCAGATGTTGACATCCCAAGTATTTCTCTTCTTCACCAACCTATTCTATTATATCTAAATCTTCAGTTAGTTTGATGGTCAATACCTACCTTTTACTTTGTAGCTTAACTATATTATATCATGAACATACTCTATACCTGACTTTCTAATGCCATTAATGCACAATGGAATTATGACTCCCTTCTATAAAAACTATGCTTTATACACACTCAAATAATTTAATGCATAAAAACTAAGGTTATCTACCCTGGTTTATTTAAAAGCTTTGGGGAGACCCTGAAGCTGTAACAGTAGAAAGTAGGGATAGGCTGTGTTGTGCCCCTCATATTGAAACATTAGATACTGCCTAACACAGTTAATCACTTGATGCATTCCTATTCACTATTTGTTAAGTTGTTTTGTTTCCAGAAATAGCATACCTCTGTGACTTCTAATGTAATTACTGTTGATGTTGATAATGCTAATTATTTCTTTATAAAGAGCCTAATTATTCCTCTATTTGCTTGTCCAGTACTGCACATCTAGATAATAGTCTATGTTATATTTTGTGATCATTCAGTTTTTAGAGCATTTTATCTTGTCTTTATTAATGACGACTCATATTGGAAGTGGGTTTTTAATTTTTGTCAAAGTTTTCTGATGTTACTGGTGATTTAGGTTGTAATGTTTTAATAAGAATGCTTATGAAGCTTTCAGACTTACTGCATAAATTGTTTGTCTTTTTAGAAGTTTAGTTTTCAGTGTTTTTAGTTGAGAAGTATGGTCATAGTTATAAAGCAGGCAAAGGTAATTTTTGTTTTAGAATCAAATAATTATGAACTGCTTTGTTTAATTTAAACTTACCCACTGTTAGTTAGTTAATGCTTATATTTAAATGTTTTACAGCTGAAACTTGTATATTAGCTCTGATTGAAAACAGTGTTTCCCACAGCAGTTAGAAACTCATGGGGCAGTTCTTCGGTTTCAATGAATTGTGAGATTTTTCAGTAGCTTTGCCTGTGAAATGCATTAGTCTGAGATGGCGGATTGTAAACTAGTTTTTTATTCTAAGCTGGTTATATTTCTATATTCTATACTATTCTATATTAAATTTTATATTGTCTACAAACTATCAGTTCTTAGTTATGTACAGTGCTGCATGTAACTCGGCGCAGTGCATACTAAAGTATATTATACTCTATAGGGGCACTTAACAGCACCATACACAGATTAGCACAGGTACTCTGCACTGCCCAGCAAATCCCTCCACTTAACCTCACTCTTAGTGTATTTCAAATATTTATATTTCATTTGAGTAGTTAATTCATAGTCTGTTATCTTGTATTCCTTTTCTAATGTTTGTTATTTGTGAATGGGGGGCCTTTATTTCGTGTTTGTTTAGAATTTAGTTTCAGCCCAGTGCACACATTTCACTGTATTATTTCGTCTGCATATGGACCATTCAGTTGCAGGCTTTGAATAAGAGATTACCTTTTCTATATTCTGCTAATAATGGCTCGAGTTCCCAGGGTAACCTGTAGAAACATCATGATAATAGTTTCCAATTACCTATCGTGGATCACAGAATGATATGTACAAGTCAATTAATCTCTCCTCCAGCCAAAGACAGCAATTTTTTAGGGCTTGGAGCAGCCATAACTTCTACTAGCCATCCTTGAATGTCTAATTGTACTGCTTACTTTGTTTTAGTCATCAAAGGACTGAAGACTTTTTGAAAGCTAGCAATTCTTTGTGTAGGCAGTTTTAATACTATTATAGGCAAAAAGTTCTGAATGATGATATGAGTAAAAGAGTTAATTGTGTTTTATTATTCTAAAAAATGTTGTTGACTCAACCCTTAGAGCTATACTGGATTATTTATTTATCTAGTCTGCAGTGGCTTTAGTCTAAATTAGATTTGAAATCAAGTGTAAACAGCTCATTGCTGGGAGTTCTTTCAACTGTGCCTGAGAAAATAGAAATTAAAAGCAGTTTTAGTAGGTATGGCATTGTATTACCTTTCGGCCTACTCAGCCCAGGAGGGATAATTCCTGCATGTGGGTTTCGGAATCAGTTTAGCCAAACTAACCTGACCCAAACCATGTAGATACATTTTTATATAAAGCAAAGTTGCACTCTACATACTATGTAGGGTTATGATAAATAAGTTTTATTGTCAGCAGAACATGTTAGCAAGTTGGGTAGCACAGAGAGATTGAAATCAGTACATACCAAAACCTTCATAGCTTTTTCTCTTCTGAAAGCTTTTTCTGAAGGCTTTTTATAGTTTTTCTCTCTGAAAGCTTGTATAATGACAACGTTAGAATACTACAGACTATAGAGCTTTAAAATCACGGAACAGTGGCCTGCAAGTAGGTCCAGCACAAGGTTCAAATGGCCAAGTATTTGTACAGAGTTTGCATTGACTGTGTGCAGTAGACACATGTGGTACTACTCTAGTACTGCTATATAGTCTGCAGCTGTCTTCAGCAAGTGATAGTGTGATAAGTGGGGGTGTGTAATCTGTATTTGGATGAAATAAGCAAGAGTGTAGGATACAGCGCTTTTGTGAGTCTTATGCTGTGTTAATCGACTTCTGGTAATATCCAGATGCATTCTATAATTATGTATCTGTTAATTCATCTGCCATGATGCTAAAACACCCCTCTTAATTGCCAATAATTAACAAATAATGGTATTTGCCACTTACTGTCTGCTACTTTTGCATCACTTTCATTGTCTGGACAGTAATTAATGGCACTAGTCATTTACAAGTTATGTTGATATTATATTTGTCAATTTCGAATTTGCCCTCTCTTGCAGATTATCTCGCTATTGCTGATTAGACAGTGTTTATGGAAGTGTGGTGTTTATTGTAGTAAAAGGTTGACCTGGAGAGATGTGCAGTATATATCTGTGCTGGGTGCCTCTCCTATTGGCCTTCAAGCTAATGACTGGATAACCAATGGAGCTGGTAGAAAAGTGAGCCACCATTTTGGGTTTGGTATGATGAATGCTGGAAAAATGGTAGACATGGCGTTGAATTGGACAAATATTCCGGAACAGCACGTGTGTGAAGTGTCATCTGTAGACAGGAATGTGTGAGTCATACTCTTGACATCTGTAGAAATTCGGTTTCCCAGAGATCAGTGCAAGGAAATAAATTGCTTTATCTATACCTGCTTTATCTACTAGAGTTGGCATATCACGATTTACCTCAATATGGTGTAAAAGACGTAATTGATGAAGTTTAAAAAATTACTTAGTTGTATTGCTCTTTTTGACACGGATGATATGAAATTGTGAAACTAACCTACGTACGGTATTATTTTATTTCAAGTTTAATAATGCCGAAAGAGACCAAGACTCTGCACCTAACAACTGCTGGGTGCAGGATGACCGACAGGGAGGTGGTGTACTTAGAGCATGTGCAGGCGAAGATAACTCTCACTAGCTCTTGGAGGGGTGATCTTCAGATCTGGCTCATCTCTCCTTCTGGTACTCGGTCTACGCTGCTCACAGCCCGGTACGTTTCCTGTTTCCTGTAGAGGTCATGAGGTCATAAGGTGAAGAGACATGTTTTACTTTGCTGCCTCCAAATTTGAGACACCCCACAACCTCACTTAAAAATTGAGTATCAAGTCCTAGAGATTTAATGTACCTTCACTTACTGATAGTGAGAATTGAGTATTTTTAGTTTCACATTATGCCTGTTCTATTATAATTTGCTTTTCACAATGCTATTACCAGCGTGTAGTAACATGTTAGATAAACTACAGCAGGAATGTGATGAGGTAAATATCAGCTATGTGGGTCTTTTGTTGAGCAAATTGTTGCACTAATTATGTATTTGATGAACATACATACTTTCACCAAACTTTAAATTTGGTTGCTCTGATTACGAATGCTGATAGTGTAATACAGGTGTATACTCCTTTCTACTATAATATAGCTATACTATGTAGCTATACTATGTAGCTATACTATATAGCTATACTATATAACTATACTGTGTAACTATACTATATAACTATACCATATAACTATGCTATAATTTAAACATACTGTCAGTTATAATTTAAGTCAAACTGTTCACTAATTAAAGATATTAAAGATGAAAGAAACTAAACTTGGCTCATGGCTCATTTTTCAACCAACTTCTGTGTGTGCTGCTATTTTTGTTATCTTGGCAGCCCACAAGAGCCTTCACCAAAACATATTCCCAATCCTCCTGCCATTACATATAATTACAATAATTTCATGCATTGCCAACTTTTATTAATTATTAAAAATACATTTCAAACAAATGACATTAGTTTATGCTTTGAATTGTACTTTTCTGCTCTTTGCTGGAGGCCTTAGTTACAAATTTAATGCTTCAGTTTAGGCTTTCTACTAAACTTCATGTCAAACTTTATTTGGTTCGCCGCAACCTGCCTTTTACTTGGGAAATTTACGCTTCAGTTGTCTTTCTGTATAAATTGTAGCTCTCCAAAGCTTAAAGTAAAACTTTCAATTCTGCCCCAAGCAGCTCACCAGTTGCTTCTTCCTACAAGAATGTGATTCAACATTAATTTTTTCTAACATCTCATAAGTTACTCATGTGTTGAATTCATTTAAATCTTTTATTGGAGATTTAAGCAGGTTATTAGCTGGCATATGTGTAATTTTATGAATTAATTACCATTTTGAAACTTTTTTATGCTTTGATTATGTTCCCAGTTACTCACTATTCCAAGCAATTCATGCATTAATATTTCTAAATTGTAAAGTTAATTTAGCTAATGGGTGATTTAACAACATTCAATATTTTTTCAATAGCGTCAATGACGACTCTAGGATGGGTTTTAATGAATGGGGGTTTCTTACCACTCATATGTGGGGAGAGAAGAGCCAAGGAGAATGGACATTAGAGATTGCTAATGGCTATCGTGCAGGTTTAAATAATTAAATTAATTCTATTGATTGTTTATTTTTTATATATAAATCTTTGATCAGTTACTCGTGGCAATCTTGGTAAGGGCGTGAATAAATCACTTCCCTTACTTGTATGTTGCCCACACCCACTTTTAGCACCAGCTTTAGTTTTAGCTGTAGTGCCATGATGTATGTACATGCCGAGTACAGTTTCATTAGTTGCATAACTTACTTTTGATAATTCAAATATACATTAGAATTAAATAAGAATTTTCTAAAGGCTTTGGTTTTATGCTGGTTTTTAAACTTCCATATTAACTAAAGGAGGAAAATTTCATTACTGTTGCTTATACTAATTTAATATAATTTAAATTAATTAATTTGAATGGTTTTTATATAATTATAATTCAATGTAATTTCAAATGTCTGCATGACAATATTACTATATTTTTAGGAAAGAGAGCTAAACTGAATAGCTGGTCACTAGTAATGTACGGCACATCTACTCACCCTCTCAACACTAAGCCACCATCCACCATTACACCACCTACGACCACTCCTACAACCACTTTTACCACCACCACCACCAAGGCTACTAGTGTTAAAGTCACCACTAAACATATCAACCTCGTCCCTACCACTTTGGTCCCTACCATTGCTGTCCCTACAACTATTGCCCCCAACACTACTGCTATCTCTACACTCACCACAACAGTTCTCACTTCTACCATAGCTGTCAAAAAAGTTGCAGCTGCCAATCCTAAAAGCAAATCATCTACAACTACAAGAAAGGTGACTGTAACTCCTGCTACTACAATCAACAGCCAATCGGCTCGTCCTAGCACATCACCTTCACCTTTCATGGTATGTATAGTCATAGTCATATATTGCGTGTTGTGGGATATATCATAGTCACCTTCTACTACCCTGTGCTAACTTACAGCTGCTTGTGTGAAACTAACTGGCTGTTGGTTCTGTTGTTGCTAGTTCTGGTGTAAGGCTGGTTTTTCTCTCTGTCAGTGTGAAGTGATTCTGTCCAAACAACATATAACACTGTATAACAACATATAACACTGTATAACAACATATAACACTGTATAACAACATGTAACACTGTATAACAACATGTAACACTGCATAACAACATGTAACACTGTATAACAACATGTTACACTGTATAACAACATGTAACACTGTATAACACCATGTTACACTGTATAACAACATGTAACACTGTATAACAACATGTTACTGATAGCTGTAAAGTCTCACCTGTCTGTATTGTGTATTGCATAAGCTAATGTTATGTATACTTGTATTATATGTACACACATACGTATATCCTATGCAGCATAGTATTATTGTGTTACAGAAAACAGTCAAACCACAAATCACTACTCCTGAGCCACATCGCACCTCTATAAAAACATCCGCTGTGAAAGTTAAACCCACTACTGACTCAAACAACTGGCTTAACCTGCCTGGTGAGTTGACATAAGAACACCGTAACTATTCGAATGTTTTATGCTAAGATTCTGTTGGCATTTCTATGTTTAGAAACTATGTTAAGTTTCTTTGGTGCATTTATTACCAGCAATCAAGGTTGCCGTAGTATTGCACCATAATATTACTGAGCATGATCAACTTTAAACTTTGGAGTTATCTTTCCTACTGTAAACTATTATAAAAGTGACAAACAAAATAGCAACAGTTTCAAAACTGGGACACAAAAACGTTTTGCTTGTCAACTGGCTATTTAAAAGTATACAGTATATTTACCTAAGGAACTGGTTATACTTGCTGATACACATACATGTTTGTTATATTAGTGTTGCCAATGTTTGAAAGTCAACACATATCTACTTCTGTTACAGAAACAAGTTTATTTACAAAGAAAATTTTCTTGCCACCAAAAAAGACTACCCCTACTTCAAATAGTGTACATGACAATGTTAAATCAGGTAAGTGACTCAGCTGTGTTGCTATCTGCTGATTTAATGATGTGATATGTCCCCATGCTTCGAATTATCGAATGGATTTTTCATTCAATGTTTGGGTCAGTGTCAATTCAATGAAACCACAACCATAGGTTGATGCAAACAGCAATCCTAAAAATCATTTGCATGGATCCATTTAAAACATGAGAACGTAATTGATGGTTGAAAAATTTCTGTTCCGTGTTGCATAATGTTTGTATATAAGTTTCTTCTGTCTGCACATGTTCCACACTGTTGTCTTCTGCAGGTATCCGATGTCCAGCAAAGACATTTCACCTTAGAGATCGATGCATTAGGCGATGTCCTGATGGCTATTATGTACAGACACAATCTAACAGACAGAAAATATGTAAAGCCTGTCACTATACGTGTGCTGCTTGCTCAGGGGCCCACAACTCTTCATGTACAGAATGCTTCTTTGGTTGGCAATGGCATGATGGGATATGTACTAATCAAGGTTAGTGTGTTGCTCTGTGTAGTTGGTGGGAGATATAATACTCTTAATTAAATAGAAGTCATATACATTATACCTGTTAGAGTTGGGTACAGTATCTACATGAAGCTAGTTTAACTTACTAATAGTGACTTACAATTTCAAACATATATGCTTTGTGAGTATAAAGATTGTTCTAAAAGTAGGTGTTTTTCATGCTCTGTTTGTTCAAGTGAAAACTGTCACATGTCCAGTATTCATTTAAGAAGTTTCTAACTATGGTAACTCTACTATGCTTTTTTTCTAGAAGAAACATCTGTACAAGCTGGAGCTTCGAAGAGTAAATCAATCAGTTCTCTAGGAATACGGTCAATAGTGTACGGAGGAGTGTCCACTGTAGTTATACTGTTGATTGTGCTATTCAGTCTATTGGTTTACTATAAGTATCACCAGTGTCAAGTAGCCCAAAGACATAGTCCTCACATAGTCACTCAGACTAATAACGCTAGGACCACATTAGCTACCTATATACCAGTAAATAGAACTGAAATACTAACTGGGTCTAAACATTCGAGTCAGGAAGAGCTGATGGAGTCCGAAGAGGAAGTATGTAGTCAGAACAGATCAGCGTGTGAAGTGCCTGCCGTCACACTCGCTGCTCTCCCGTCACAGTTCACGTATAACTCGAACCTGCCTTGCGGTCAGCCCGTATGATCTGGGCTCGTATGCGTATCAATTGAGTGCCAAATAAAAATCTCAGCAACACAAGTCAACATATGCCAGGTTGCTATCAAACTGATGTACCTGCTTACCATTTGTTTACACTTTTAAACATATCAATAATTCCTAGAAATTCATGAACTGACTTATGCATGACTATATTTTGATCTGATGTACTGTATATAGGAAGACTATTCTATTGCCAGGAATTCACACCATTAGGCCGAATGTTAATTCTGTAAACCAAAGATTCTTGTATTGAATGACATGACATTACATTTATTTTATAATATAATTTAATTTTGTATTCTGCTGTATTATATGTTAAATTATTCTATATAGTATATTAATTTTTTTTACATGTGTTGTAAATATTTTTGTTTACCTCATCATACTTAAACTCCAAATTTTTTAGCGGAGAAACTATCTTTTTATCTATTTTTATTCTCAGTTTTAAGCTAAACTTTACAGTAGCTCCATTGTATTCTTTTATTTGATACATTTTTCATAATACTAAGCAATTTTGTCATTGTATACTTGTATTAATTTATAAAAACCTACTACTCAGTGTTGATATTTTTTAAATAATTCAGAAATAACTGAAACTATATAATATTGATTAGAAACTTTACCAGCTGTTTCAATTCAACATAATACTGCCTTTTATACCAGAATGCATCATTCAGTGTACTTCCTTCAACTGGCTGGCAGAAGATAACTCTGAATGTGTATTGTGCAACTTGGCTGCTATGAAAAGTTAATCAATCCCATTGTTATACAATAATTGCTAATGTTACACAGTGAAGCAGGCCTGTTTTGTCTTGTCAACTCGCAATCAATATTTTAAAGAAATATGTAGAGCTAGTAGCTAATAAACTACATAACTAATTAGTATCATTTACTATGCAAACTTCAGCTTAAGACTAAAAGCCTCACTATGGGTATGCTGATAGTACTAAATGTACTTCTTGCCACAAACTGTTGGACTCTAGCAGGTAGGTGTACTACTGTGTTGTTAGACAATATTTTCCATAACTTAAGATGCATGTATAATACATATATATGTAGAGTGATTTGATTCGTGTGCAACAGCTGCACAGATGGTATATAGCTACTTGATAATCATTGGTAAACTATAACTTGCTAACGATCGGGATTTTATAGATGCTGCATTCTTGTCTCCTCTTGAAAATATGGCAGCTGCACCTGGGAAGCCGCTTTGGTGGGACTGTGTACTGACCATAAGACCTGACACACCTCCCAGCTATAAGTATGTCCCCTATACAGCTACAAGTTTTATAGCCATTGTTAGATCTGAGGCTTTTTATAACAACACAATATTTTTTTTATTGTGTATTTGAATACCAAGCTTTGCTAAAAGGTTATTTTCAATTAGTTATGCATTTTATAAGTTATTTCCTTTCCATTAATTTTTAGATGGAGGTTTAATGATGGTTATTTGTCTAATTCGGAAGATGTGACGATATATTCTAATGGGACACTATTTATTCACACAGTAGACTATAACAAAGCGGGGCAGTACCAATGTGTTGTTACTATTGGAGGCAGCCAACAATTCAGTCAGATGGTCTACTTGCATATGGCATGTATGTTACTATATAAGATCAGAGTCTGTCCCACTCAGAACTGGGAGCTCTTACCCCCTCCCCCCATGTGTTTTTGCTTTGGTTCTAAAAAAGTTATTGTAAATATAGCAAAATGAAATTGCAATAGAATGTAGGTGGAAGTGATAAAACATTTTGATAAAATTCTACTCTCTTGGCGTTAAAATTTCAAAATCTTTTATATATTATGTAAACAGTAGGCCTAATGGCTGAATTGGCTTACTATTGACTGCAATAGTAATGGTAAAAGTTGTTCAATGTAAAAATTGAAAGAGAAAAGCTATACATACAGTAATAGCTTTAACTTTTCTGGTTTTCAGACCTGGCAGATGTATTCAGTGTCTCCCCTCGGCACCACGACAGTCTACTCCACGAGAGAATAACTTTAATCTGTGAAATCTTGAGCTTACCACCAGCAAGTATAACCTGGCTACTAAATGGCAATGCATTCTCGAAAGGGGTTGTGTCACAAGTAGACCAGTATACTAGTGTGCTGGAAGTCATCAACTTAGGCTACGAGGAAGAAGGAGAATTCAGCTGTCAAGCAACCAATCATATCCTTGGAATGGTGCGTTTCAGCGAGAGAGCAACTGTTACAGTTTCAGGTTATAAAACTTTCATACATATATGTTATATATTTATTATTCAAACTATTTTCTATGGTATAGCCAAGATTAGTTGATCGAGCTGTGTTGAGATTACTATGGTGTAATAGTCAGCGCTCATGGCTTGCAAGCCGGAGTACTGTGGTTTGAAACTAAAATACATATGTCACAAATTATTAAGCAATAATTTTTTAATTATCTTGATAATTTTATGTAATGTAGGTAACAAATAAATTGTGGTAAATACTTAAATCGAAAGCACTATTTACCTGCAAATAAATTGTATTACATGTATCCATACATCTTGTAGGCCCTCCTCAGTTCCTGAAAGTTAGTGGACCGGCAAGTGTGGTGTTGGGTTCTACCATTTACCTACACTGTTTAGGGGCAGGTTATCCACCTCCCACAACTACTTGGTTCACAGCTAAAGGTTCTCTACCTGTCAACTCTCATACATTCGACAACGGGACTCTGCAGATTCCCAACATACAGATTGATGACTGCAGATTTTACACTTGTAGACTCAGTAACAGTTTTGGCACTGTTTCTCAGACTATGCTAGTAACTTGCATTGGTAAAGTTAGCCTTATATCTATTAGCAAAAAATTAACTATAAGCAGCTCCAAGTTGAGGTTGACTGAGTGCAGTAGTTTGGGTCTTGAGTTTGGAGTTGGGGGTTCAAAGTTCTAACCTAAATTTCCAACTCCAAACTTGAGAACCTTAAACTACTGTACCCAGTCACTCCCATCTCGGAGCTGCTTATAATAAAATGATTCTAATAATTAAACAAACTTTTGTTAGCTTAAATTCTTTGATTTTAGATTAGGTTTGTGGGGCAAGGCTGTTGGAAAAACATAACTTTTTTTGTTGTCTGATTACAAAGAAAACTGGGAATCTTTAGAAGCACAAAGTTGGAGTCAATGAGTGCAGTGTTTGTATAGGCATCATTGTAGAACTCCAACTCCAAAATCCATGCCCCCTTCTCTCCCCCTCAAACCACTGCACTCAGTGACGACCAAATTTGCGCTGCTTCAATCAATTCCCAAGAAATTAGCTCATCATTCTCATTAATAAGCTACTGTTTCTATATCTTGTTATTGTATTGTTGGTGGATAATAATTGTGTGAGAGATCTATTTTACAAAAGTGTTTAATAATATACTTTTTAGTAAAATATTCAATAGTGTGTTCTATTACTATAATAGTCAATAATATCATTTCATTGATTTAGATTGTAGTGCCATATTTAAGGTTCAAGGCCACATTATGGATAAAAAGGCTTTTTACATTATAATATAGACACTTGTGTATGGTATTTTAAAAATTTATTGCTTTGTTTATAAATTTTAATGGCATGATAATATTTACAGCACTTATTTGTAAACTAATCATTGTTGACAGATGAAGTTGCCCCTCCTGAATTTAAGACTGTCCCTAATAACATCTCTATAGTCAGAGGTTCTAGCACAATACTTCTATGCTTGGCGGGTGGTCAACCCAACCCTCTTATCAAATGGACAAATGTAAGTGAACTGAGAGTGAAAATTGAAACATATCTTTTCATCCTAATCAGGGATAAAACTTGTTGTAGTGTACTTTGTTTCATTGTGTGCTAATGTGATTGTGTTATTAATTTTTAAATCTAATATTATTGCATCACTATACTCACTAGGATTTTAGTAAAATTTATAAATATGGTGCTCCCTCCGTATCTCACATATCTAGTTCTCACGAAATTTCATAGGTCACGAGAAGGGCTTGACCCCCCTCTCCATTTTGTGGCTTATGGCCAAATTCAACAGGCCCATGAGTTAAATTTGGTATTCTACTATGTCACGAACTGATATTTTCGGATCTGTAGCTTACTGAGATAAGGATGGAGTAATAATTGTACTAATTTGCCATATAATTGGCAGTTGTCTTACCAAAGGAAGAGCTAGTCAAACTAATGTTCAACTTATAACTTTAGACATGTTGCTGAAATGTTTCTTTTTACATGTAAACTTTCCACTTTTTAGCCTTTGGGTCAAACTATGAACTCTAGTCAAACTCCATATAATGGGGCATTGACATTATCCCCACTAAACATTTTATCAGGGATGTGGAAATGTGAGGCAACAAATAAATTTGGAGTTATCAGTACAACATTTATTGTGACCATTTCGGGTAAGCAATGGTCTCACTTTAATTGTATTAATTGTGGGTGTTCAAACAATATGATTACTTTAACTTAAATGCTGCATAAAATATGAAAGGCTTGTTACAAATAATTGTTTTAATTCATCTAATTGGTGTTTGCTATTACAATTGCATATTTCAATGTTAAACTAAGAATTTGTTAGTTTTTGTCATTTACTTTACTTATATTAATTGGCAGACAAACCCAGAGTGATATATATTTCTGAAAACATGACTGTGGAAGAAGATTCTGCTCTTAACATCTCGTGTAGATGTGTTGGCAGTCCATTGCCTCAAATCACATGGAATACTCCTCAAAAGATGGGTTTAAAGACTACCACCCTTTATCAACAAACTTCGACTACATCCATCAGCAGCACACTGGTTATATCAGCTGCTGACTGCACAGCTGATAATGGAGTATATACTTGCATATGCGAGAATGAAGCAGGCCGAGACTTAAAAGTTGTCACTTTGACTACTCAGTGTCAGTAGAAAAATCTCTGTTACATAAATATTTTATATAGTTGGCATTCTGAAAAAGTGAGATAATTGTAAGACTCTTTAAGTAAAAATCGTAAGAGCTGAATTTAAGGTTACTATCAAAATAATTTTTCAACACATTTTATAAAAATTTATAACAGCAAACAACAAATGTTTGCTGAAAGTTTTAATTCGTAAATATAGAGTCAGTACTAAATATCATGTCATTCTTTCTACACTTTAGATTAACATATTTATACAACAGGTAGACCAAAGCTCATCCAGTTCCCTGTAAATATAGAAGTGATTGAAGAACATTCAGCCTCAGCCACTTGTGTAGGGGAAGGTCACCCAGCGCCTCAAACTTATTGGTTTAGAAGTGGTAGCCTCACACCACTTTTAACTGGAGTTGCCTTCTCCGTACTAAGAAATGGCACTCTAGTAATCAAGAAAATGAAATCAAATATTCAAGGAGAATATTTTTGCAAAGTTGAAAACTCACTGGGCTCAGTGGATGCGTCATTCAACATCAGCATGCTCTGTGAGTTTATTTTGCATCATGAGTTGAGTGGAGTCGTGCTGATGCCTTGGATAGGCACTTAATACCTTAGGGCTTAAATCAAGATTCAAGTTATGTAAATTAATATTTCAGGTAAAACTTTGTAAATGTATTGGGTCAATTTATATAAATTATTCAAGTCAATGTTTATACTGTTGGTAGAGATATGTGAATGTCTTGGGTCAATTTAGTGACAATTGTAGTACAGTCATGCTTTAGCTGAACTGCACAATATTTTTGGCCTTTATTGCAAAAATATCATTACTCTAGAATGCACAACAATATTTGTTTTTCTGTGCCAACAGCCATGTTAAAATGCCATATATAATATTCAACTACAAGAAGAAATTACACTATTTACTGTATAATTGTTGTGACCTTAATGTTTAAATGCATCTACTTCATTATATTATTTTTTGAAAACTAAGGTAGATCATTGCTTGATGATCAAATAAAGAAAAATCTAGTTCTAGTAATGTAAATAGACAATTAAATAAGGTAAATGATCAATACACAATGACGTAATGTATTAATAAAAGTACAAACTCTTTATAGTTTATCAGCATATGGTTGCACTCTTTGTAGATGGTCCTCGAGTCTTTTCCAGCAGTCAGTATGTGACAGCAGAGCTAAACTCGTCTGTGATATTAAGTTGTGAGTCCGACAGCGTGCCTGTTTCAGCTCTAACATGGCATCAAGGTGGCAGCATTATAGTAGAAGGTATGCATAGAATATAATATTGTCAGTTTATTAGATGCTAAAAATGTATGTTTTGACTATCATAGCTTTATGGTCTAACAGTTGGACATTGGAATGCTTAGAACTACAATCAACAATCTAATAATATTAAAATATCTTTTTGAATCTTTATTGATGCGTAATGTGTGTTTGCCATTGGAACTGCATCACCAAGTGTTGCTGCAGTAGAGGTAATCTTTCACATTCTTGTCAATTTCTATACAGGTATAGTTAGTTTAGTAGAATATTAATGAGAATGCAACTCCTTGTGCTCCACTCTCTCCTGAATACACACTCACGGGGGACTTTGTTCTTTTACTCTATATTTCAGTTGCGCGCAATTTTAGTGTTTAGTGTTTAGTGTTTAGTTTTAGTGTTTAGGCACTCCTATATGCTGTTTGCTATAATGACTAGTAAGTGATATAGACTAATTTATACTATGTATTCTTACATGCAGTTTTTAATTTGTAAGCTCATACAATATATACTTACAGCATCTGCTCCCATATACATATACATCTGCATGAACTTGTGAATAAAAGCATGTTTAAGATTTATATGTTGATACAAATACAATATATTTCTTTAGATGGCAATGTACAGATACTGCCCAACTCTTCTCTACGTATCATGAGAGTACTAACAACCCACTACAAAGTATACGAGTGTGTAGCGAGTAATACAGTGGGTACCAGCTCGGCCACCATACATCTCATTAGTCACGGTAGCTACATCTAACGTCACAGTTGATTGGTTAACACAGTTTCTGGTCTATCCTTCTACTTTGCATCGACAGCTTTAGTAATTCTTGTAATGTTTTTTAGTTTTGATTAACAAATTTATTTTAAATTATTTAAAAGTTTAGTTTTTGCATTAGTATTATTATGTAATAACTTATTTCTTCATATAAAAAATGCGTGTCTTTTAAAGCTCAAACAATAGAATAAGACGTATCAGTGTGATGTCTTGTAGAGTATTGGGTTAGAAAACCTGCAGACATAACTGCTAAAAAAGGAGCTGACGTAGAGTTTCATTGTAAAGTTGTTGACCAATCAGCTTCTTACACTTGGACTTTTCTCTCTAGAGCTCATACAGCACAACATTTACCAAGTTATGGGAGCACACATACAGTTCAGGTAATAAGGTTTGTAGCTGCTATGTTTTTAAACAAGCCTTCATTTTAGGATTGTGTTTTCCAAAAAGATTGTTTCAAAACATTGTGCTATGAATATAGCAAAAACTTTGAAATGGCACACATTTTTTCAGTTATTTATAATGAAAAGATAAAAAAAGGTATCAACTAAACTAATGTTGGGTTTTTTAATTTTCAAAAAGTTATGGAGCATATAAACGAGCTGTTAGTTTACATGTTTCCTATGTTTATAATACGTGTAATTATAAACTACTTGGTGTGTGCTAGGATGCAACAGGAGATGACGAAGGAACATACACCTGTAACGTTACCTCCAACACGAGGATTGAGTCATCATCAGCTTATCTTACTGTGCTAAGTATGTATTTCTCTCAAACTATAACTTTACATATTGGTAGCTTTTTTAAAATAACATACGGCATACTGTTTTGATAATTCAACAGCTGGACCCATCAGCAACTACTCTGGTAGTATACACAATGTGGCTGTACTAGAAGGAGAAACTGTTTCTCTATTGGCCCTCTTTTACTCTCCAATGTACAAGTTTAACTTGACATGGTACAACCCAGCCGGAGAAGTGGCTGGTGGCGGTTCGAAACACGTGGTTATTAATGCTGATATTTCTAATGACTGGGGAATATGGGAAGTCAAGGCCTGCAATGTGATTGGCTGTGGCAATCAGTATATCTTTTTGCACGTGCAAGGTATTGTAGAGTTTTTAAAGCCTTATTGCGCTTTATAACTATATAATAGGAAAAAAGTATTACAGAAATCAAACTTATTCATGATATAATAGCAGTCAAGATGCATGTATTTAATAATAAAGTTAATAAACCGTGTATTTATGTTTGAAAAACTTCAACTTGGTCTAAATTGATACACTGTTTTACAGGAACACCAGTTATATCAAATTACTCTATATCAAAGACAAACCTCCAAGTCATTATTCAGTGTGTAGTCAAGGGATCACCAACTGCTCAGTTATTCTACTATAAATCTGGAACACTAGTATCCAGTTATACTGACCGTGGGCATTCTATTGAATATGATCTGAACTCCTCATTAGCCTATAATTCAACAAGACTTCTCATAATTAGAAGGTTCTTTGAAGGAGACTATAGTTGTGTTGCTCAGAACAAATACGGTTTCCAGAGGCTAACATTTGATGGTAAGTTATTAAGCATCTTATTGTAAGGTATGTGTAAAATGGCTCAAGTCCCTGTAGGCTAGACAAGTGTGTCGAAATTATAATGTCATTAGACAATTCAATGTTTTCAGCAATAAATAGTATTAGTTCTATAATGCCACAGACACTGACCCTAACAGCAACATCATAAGCAAGTGAGTCACCATCCCGAATTGATTCAAGACAAGTCTGCTCAAAATTTATTACAAAACCAATATGCTTGGTCACACTATCCTGAAGTTATATGTAACTGATAGGTAGTATGTATGTGCATAGTTTAATATTGTATAAAATCTGTAAGGTGTCAGGGAGTCTTTAAAAATTTGCTTCATCTCGGGGGATTAAACGAAGAAACACAGCTTCATGGTCTTTTGCAGAACCACAGGCTGTGAAAACCAAACTCACTCAACTGACTTCAACCACCATAACAGTTGAATGGAGCATATTAAGACTACCACATACCCTACCAATACAACACCTTCACCTCACATATACAGATGATTATGTAACAAATTACCTGCAGCTTTCTCCTAATACTAGCAGTTGCAGCATCAAATACCTTTTGCCGTATACTTCATATCTGATAACAATACAAGCTGTGAATGAATTTAGTGTTGGGGAGCGGGCAACTCTCAGGGTAGACACTCTATCGTCAGGTCAGTTTAAATCAGGTCATGAGAAATGTTAATTAGTTTACTTATTACATGCATCTAACTTATTACACCACATCCTCTACGTTCTTATTCTCTTTACATTTTATTTCCGCAGTTTATTGCTAACTTGATTGCTTTTAGTTTCATATATGAAAGTTTCTTTGTCAACTGCATATAGTCGTAGCATCTAGCAATTCATTTGCTCCATACTCAATAGCCTACTACGCAATATCTTGGCAGTAATATTTACATTTTAAACATGGTTTGTCATTTTCACGTTGTACTTTTATAACAATTTAGGCTAACCAGTATATACTTGTCTTGCTGTTGTCTAGCATTCAGTGTGTAGACTGGCTGCAAAGCAGACATGTCAAGTTTGTATTCACCTACACACACTGAATCAATAGAGTTTTTTATTTTAGCTCCTAGCCCTCCGTACAATCTAACAATAAAAGAACATGTTGGTTACGTGCAGTTAACATGGAACTCACCACGGCAACTTAATGGGTATTCAGGTATTCTGCAAACTACTTCTCTGTCTACTGATCTAACCATTTCATATCTTGCAAACCTTTTTAATAACATGGCAGTCTCAAAATTTGTTTTAACTCAACATTTGAACAAAAACGACTTCACTGATCTTATATTGGCTATATCAAAATATACTGCATTGGTAATTGTAAAACTTATATGGCTACAATTAAGATGTAGATAATGTTTAAATTTAGGCTCACTTGAGAATTTTGAGACATTCTTGCACTGTCTTATAGCAAGTGTTTGGTTTACAAAAACTGTGCAAACAATGCAGTTGAGGGCCAATGATTTTACTTTAAAGGGAATTTTGCGGATTTGACAGCAGAATTGAGTTGTCTCTATGAAGCAAATACCTTACAAGCCCAAACTTAAGGCTAAAAGTTAGAAACCTAAACTACTCAGCAACAATCTTCACTTCTAATACACCAAAATCATAATTTTTCAATTCTAAAACTTTCACGATATAGCCATATGCATTCATTACAGCATTTAATTAAAATAATACCTCATATTTATATTTATAATATATAATATCATTCATTATTATGACTGATTTGTGATTATTCCAATGCAGGTAATGTTGTTTTAGGTGATATACAATTTGCAGTATCAGCTACACTAAACCAGCAAACTACGACTGCAATTGTGAATACAACTGAGACTGTCTACTATCCCGCTACAAGTGGATATTTTCAGGTGTCTGTCATCGCATTCAATCCGAAAGTGTTAGAAAATAATAGTGAAAGTGAACCTGCTACAAATTATATGAACATCACATCTGGTAAGGTGGCTGCAGCCCATTAAATGGTTGGCTTTTAGTTTTATCTTGAAAATCATTTGTGTGGAATATTCTATATATTATATACATTTGTGATACAAATAATATATGAAATTTCCTTGTGGAATCATCATACAAGTGTGACCACTTCATTTTCAGGACATGATATATCAAAGTTTTACTGCTAAAACTGCTTTCAGTACAAGAGCTACTGCTACTGATTAATACTGTTGTACCTGATATTATATCATTGAGATAACGTACTACCTGCTGCTACTACCTCTACTTCTATCACTATCACTACTGTCACTTCTATCACTACTATCACTACTATTACTACTATCACTATTATAACTACTATAACTACTATTGCTACTATCACTACTATCACTACTATCACTATAACTATAACTACTATCACTACTATAACTACTATTACTACTATAACTACTATCACTATAACTGCTATCACTTCTACCTTCACCACAGTTGCCACTAGTCAACCGCAGTTATACATTAACTTACGCAGCTTGTGTTGCCATTTACTTTACTGAACTGTTTAATGTTGTAGTCTGGCCTGTATCTGTCCCTCCTTCTGGGTTAGTGGCCTTACTGACTGATACAAATGTTATACACATTCAATGGCATGTAAGTTTATAATATACGTGCTAGTAGTTTATATATGTGCTAATAGTTTATATATATGCTAATAGTTTATATACTATATGATAATAGTTTATATATGTGCTAATAGTTTGGATAGATACTAACAGCAAATGATACCTCATATTCAAAACCATACAATATTTGAGTAACAATGCCCTGATATTACTTCTGCAGTATTCTGAGTATGTTGTAGTTAGCAGCATAGTATCGTATGATTAGTTATGTGGTATAATGTAATTAGTTGTATAGTATAATGTAATTGGTTGCCAGGAGCTGTTTGGTATACAAGAATACAGCTTGTCATACTCTATTAACAACCAACCACAAAGTTCTGTGACTATCAAAGATTCTCTCTCCCACCAACTGTCAGATGTCAAGGCTGAGTCTAAGTACTTATTTAGAGTGTCCGGAGTTAATAGCGCTGGGATTGGAAATTACAGTACTAAAGTAGAAGTTATCACCCCTAGCAAAGGTTTGAATACTATAAGCTATAACACACGCACACACGCACACACACACGAACACGCACACGCACACGCACACGCACACACACGCACACATGCACGCACGCACACAAAGTAGACTGGAATTGGTGCGATGTAGTGGACTGAAAGCAGCAAGTTTTATTGCAGATGATATTGAAGATAGTGCTATTCAATGGAATTTGATCAGAATATTGGCTCTTACTCTGGGAATACTTTTGCTGATTGTTCTTGGAGTTGTCACCTCTCTCTTGCTAATTCATCGAAGAAAGATGAAGTATGCTGAAGATGCTGGTTACAGTGGGTTTGGTGGAGGTACTATTGGGAAGAGAATGTATCGGTATAAACAACCAGAGTAGGTCATTACTTATTGGATCCATGTTATATCGACAACAAACCATGTAACTTTTTAATGAGTGAATTAATTAAGTTTTAATAATGCTTTCATGCATGAACATTTTCATGCCTAGCCATTGTTGCACATCTAGTACCTAAAATTTTTAGTAACATTAAGTTTAATATGATTCGTGTTTTAATCTCCGACAGAATGAAAATTAAGTTTGAAAAAAAAGTTACGGACTTTGATGGAGGCAGTATTGAAAATGTGGAACACGCGAGCAACCAAAATATTCCCATTTATGAGCGGAAAGCTAAGCAGGACGACTCTAAACTTCAACGTTTGTATTTCTTTAAATAAATAGAAATTATGTTAAACTTTTATTAAACTGTTTTAAGCCCTCAGACTTATTCTATTCTATAAAAGTTTTAAGTTTTCTACAATTCAGTTTCATTGTACTAGTTTGTACTTGTACAAAGGGGAAAGTGAGAATACTTCCAACTCCCTGGAGCCTCAAGTAAAAGCAGGTGAAAATGAAGTGCAGATTATACTAACTGGAGATGAGAGAGGTATTGATGTTGAAGATGCTAAGTTGCCAGAGCCACAGCATGTCCATTCTGTAGATCAGACCATGAGAGAAATTAGCCACAGCCATCACGGCTCTGATAACTCTACTAGCATCGAGTAAGGAGGCTCCTATCACATATTATACCTAATTGCTATAAAAAATTTTCAATTTTGTTCTCTTAGAAATCTTTTTCAACATCCACGTCACTCTTTTTTATTTTTATGGCTATAGAAATGTAAATCATGTCCCTCCTTGTTCCCCCCATGTAAATCTATTGCTATCAATTCCCATTTACCTTTGGTGCCACATTGTTTATTAATGCAATCTGCAGTTTGTTTGTTATACTAGATGTTAACAGTTTTTTAACAAAAAGTTATTCTTCTGCATAAAAGCATCAAACTCTGCAAACTTTTTTTTATAATAATAATAAACATGCATAATATGTGATAATTTATACAAACCTTCTTTAAGTTAGTAAGATTATGTGTGAGCTCATTTATTCCATCCAGATATAATTATAAGCTTCTATTGTGATTTATCTAGGAGCTATGGCTTAGATGTGGCTGGACTTGATTTAGCAAATATTGTTGCTAAAATAAGAAGTAATGAGAGAGAAGTTAAGGTTTGTTTAACTTGACTACTCTAACTATACCCATTATATGTCATTACACAGCTACATGCACAGTATGCCTACATTTTATTAGGTTGTGGAAGTGTTGTAAATGTTGCCTTACTACCTACCTACTAGTACAGTTAATATGTGACTGTGGTAATTAACTATGAAATGAAAATTATGATATTTTGATGCTGAGGCTATCTTTTATATCACTTACAATATAAAATAGGATGATGGTAATTCACTATACATGGAAACTCCATAATAAAGGTCAACTTAAATTCCATAGTAATAAGTCTACTGAATGAGTCTAGTTTTACTAAAACGCTATTTATATTTAAACTAATTGACAGAAAATACTATAAAAAAATGTTCTCTACTTACATCATGAGTTTACCGTAGCAGACTAGCCCAATGATGAAGGCTATAATCACTAATATAACTGCCTCAGTGACCACTCCAATGACTGCTAACTTATTCACTGAAAAATAAATGTATTTGACCAAACATCATTGTATATAACACTAAACTGTACAGACAAGTGTTTTCTCATGTATAACAAATAGCTATTATTTTACCTGCTATTTGCTTATAGAAATATATTTCAGTTCACTTTCTTTGTGCCCATGACTAGCATAGTTTAAGGAAAGCCACAGCATATAATTCTTTTCAGATTTTAGTTCCAAATATATAAGCTGTTGTATAAGATTTGATAACATATTATTATGGCATTATATATCTTATCAAGATAATTTTGTATTATCACAAATATATATATATATATATATATATATATATATATATATATATATATATATATATATATATATATATATATACATATATATATATATATATATATATATATATATATATATATATATATATATATATATATATATATATATATATATGAGTAAACCATATTTTTCAATAATTTAATTTGTTGCATACACTGTATGTATAAAAGGCATTTTGCATGCTAGTCCTATACAAAGCAATAACAGCTATTTATAAAAATATGAATCCTTTATTACACTGCTGCGTGTTTAATATAGAGGAGCAATATCTTAATTTAATGCATACGCAACACATACCTTGCTACACAGCTGTGTAACATCTTTCCTAGTAAATATTTCATCATAGCATTTATCATGTTGATCAAATCTGATACAGTAGTTTATATCCACACCTACCAGCGAGCTGCAACGAGGAGTTATCTCTACCTGCACATGACTGTCATTGAATAGAGATACTTGGAAGTCTGCATCTAGAAGCACAATGGGCTGCAGTTATAGTTTTCAGTTATTGTTTTTACCTACCAGAAAATGTGTGTGTGTGTGTGTGTGTGTGTGTGTGTGTGCGCGCGTGTGTGTGTTAGTGTTTTGCTTGTAATAGATGTATAAGCAAATAAGCTAACCTTTCAATTCCGGAACAGCTGATCATCGATGAGGCAATTGGCCCAGACAAAATACTATAAAAAGATGTTCTCTGCAACAGTCATGATATATTTTGAGAGCCAATGGCAATAATAAGTTATAATCATATTTTTCTAAATTACTTTCAGGGTGTTGATTCCGCTGCTAAAGAAACAACAAGTACAGGTGATGAGCCAGATGTAGCCTTTGACTATTACAGAAACGGTTCGTCAGATGAAAATATGTCAGTGTGGTAAGTTATAATTAATTATGGGCAGCTGTAAGTTCAGGTATATCCAGTAGATATAGAGTGGTAGTTTTGTGTGCAAGCAAACATGTTCTTGAGCATATTTGAACATGATGCAGTACAGCAAATATTTACTTTACCAAATATATGCAGACAATTCCTGTAAGTATAATAGTTGCTGTTTGACAAAGACTTAGTTCGCAATATATATAAAATTAATTGCTGAAATCTTAATGCATTTGTCAAATTCATATTTGAAACATATCAAACATATATTTGCTACACATACATATATACGTCTTGTTTGGTTTTCTTCAGGACCACCTCAAGGCGCAGACCCCTTAAACAAACTGAACTTTAAACAGCAATTGGAATAGTTGATTAATGGCACAATATTCTGTGTAACTTCACCATCTAAACAATGTTAGCAAATTCATATATTAGTTTTATTACTTTTTTTTATTTATTTTTTATTTTTTTATCGACTTTTAAAAATTGTAACATAAATATAGTTGATAATTTGTGCTTGTATCTGAAAAAACACAATTTTCTCTATTTTTTAATAAAATTGTAATGACTGTAGATTAATATAGATTAGTATAGGCTGTGTGGTTAGCTAGGCACTGTTGGGCGGTATCAAACTCCTAGTGAGTCATTCGTGAGTCATAAAGCCGTTGGTCAAAGAGTGACGAATATTTCTATTTGAACTCTGGAAACTTTACAAATCTGATGAAGATTTCAGCATCTGAAAAGGACAGCGTTTATATTCGGAATTTTTGCATAAAAGATGACAAATAAGCAAGTGATACATATTGTTGTTATATACATAATAAATCTTATTCTGACCGACTTTTAATTTATGACTAATTCAAAATATGATAGAAAGGTATAGAGTTGATCCTTTGTGTTGTGGTTTTTAAAGGGTGGGCAGTAACAGGGAAACTGAGAAAAGTCTAGTTCATAGATTAAAAATGTAACGCAGAAGAAGTTGAGTGCTCGCAAAAGTTTCAACCTGCGCCTCAAACCAAAAATTATTAAAAAAATCAAAAAATTTAAGCTATTTTAGCTTTTCCACTACTGCAACTGAAGGCGCTTTTAGTGAAAAAACATGTTGGGATGACAACTATTGCATGTTCACATAGTTACGCACCATTAAAAGCATACTGTGGAGTTATACCACTCTGTTATGTTTTGTAAACTTGTAGAAAGTTTAGCAGACAATGAAAGAATATGAAAAATAAAGAATTACTAAATAATTTAGATTTTTACAATAATACACTCACAGTCTCTTCTTCCTGTTTCTCGAAAGATATGTTTGTGCAATTGCTTGATGTCTTCTTCCACATTTTTTGTTTGTTGTCACTAAACACACAATAGAGATATATAGCTCAATGATGAGAAAACAAGATCTGAATACTTGCAGAAGTTATGTGCCCTTTGAGGCAGCAAGACTAACTCAGAGTATCTATTTTGATTGGAATTGGTAGGCTTTATCTGCTAGAAATCTAGATTGTGTAGCCTGCAGGTAGTATGTTATATTCTGGATCAACATGGTATTCAGTATGCAACATCTACAAACTATATTATTTATCCAAACACAAGCTAATAAGAAAACGAGCGTAACTACTTACATCATGAGTTTACCGTAGCAGACTAGCCAAATGATGAAGGCTATAATCACTAATATAACTGCCCCAGTGACCACTGCAATGACTGCTAACTTATTCACTGAAAAATAAATGTATTCGACCAAACATCATTGTATATAACACTAAACTGTACATACAAGTGTTTTCTCATGTATAACAAATAGCTATTATTTTACCTGCTTTGCTTATAGAAATATATTTCAGTTCACTTTTTTTGTGCCCATGACTAGCATAGTTTAAGGAAAGCCACAGCATATAATTCTCTTCAGATCTTAGTTCCAAATATATAAGCTGTTGTATAAGATTTGATAACATATTATGGCATTATATATCTCATCAATATAATGTTGTATTATCACAAATATATATATATATATACAGTATATACCTATAAATATATATAAATATATATATATATATACAGTATATACCTATATATATATATATATATATATATATATATATATATATATATATATATATGAGTAAACCATACTTTTTCAATAATTTAATCTGTTGCATACACTGTATGTATAAAAGGCATTTTGCATGCTAGTCCTATACAAAGCAATAACAGCTATTTATAAAAATATGAATCCTTTATTACACTGCCGCATGTTTAATATATAAATGAGTAATATCTTAATTTAATGCATACGCAACACATACCTTGCTACAGAGCTGTGTAACATCTTTCCTAAGAAATATTTCACCATAGCATTTATCATGTTGATCAAATCTGATACAGTAGTTTAAATCCACACCTACCAGTGAGCTGCAACAGGGAGTTATCCCTACCTGCACATGACTGCCATTGAATAGAGATACTTGGAAGTCTGCATCTAGAAGCACAATGGGCTGCAGTTATAGTTTTCAGTTATTGTTTTACCAGAGAATGTGCGTGTGTGTGTGTGTGTGTGTGTGTGTGTGTGTGTGTGTGTGTGTGTGTGTGTGTGTGTGTGTGTGTGTGTGTGTGTGTGTGTGTGTGTGTGTGTGTGTGTGTGTGTGTGTGTGTGTGTGTGTGTGTGTGTGTGTGTGTGTGTGTGTGTGTGTGTGTGTGTGTGTGTGTGTGTGTGTGTGTGTGTGTGTGTGTGTGTGTGTGTGTGTTAGTGTGTCGCTTATTATAGATGTATAAACAAATAAGCAAACCTTTCAATTCCGGAACAGCTGAATCGATGAGACAATTGGCCCAGACTATGCCAGACAGGGAACCATTCTGGTTCAAAGCCACTCCATATTTATAAGATGTTGGATGACAGTCCAGAGTCAACATTTGCTTGTTAAGTGAATCTGGGTTCACATCTAACCAATTTAGTTTGCTCTGTTAATAAAATTCAAATATAATATCTTAATTTGACACTAACTGATAAACATTTTAAAAAGATACTGATAAATTCTCTGGTTGTCTTGCTAAAAAAACAATCCATCATGTGTTAAAGTGTTTAAATATATGAAATAGTTTTATTTTGATGTTAACATAAAACTGCAGGTATATTATTTCTTTTTGTCACCAATTTAAGAATTCACACTGATGGTCTATTGTGAAGAAAGTTTTGCAAAGTCTAGTACCTGGCAGACATTGCGGAGATGAAGGCACCAAAACAAAGTATATTTGGTAGGTTTGGACACTTGCAGGGATGACCAGTCTATAAACACTCTGTTAATATTTGTAAGATATTCCACTCTTATATTGCATGGCTTGAGAATGCCTAAAATAATTTGGGAGTTCTGTAACTGAGGAATTAATTTGTATTCGATGTGTGTGTAAAAACTAAAATGCTTCATAATACTTTTTGCGCTAGCCACAGATAGCGCTATGATCGGCAGTTGCTTTAGCAAAAAAAGCTATGAAAGTTTTCCATGCAAAGAAAACTTATAAGTTTTTATATGAGAGGTGTTTACACTTATAATCTGTTAAAAATGGACTTGCTAAAGCAAATTGTCATATTACATTTGTGCAGATCTTATTCTCTGAACTCAGCTACATGTTTGTAGAGTCAAGAACCCTCTTGCCTAGATCTGAACTGAAAGGTTACAAATAAGACCTTTAGATTAGATCATTAGATTTCTTTTAGTACCTTTAATTAAATGCAATTACATAAACAGATACCTGTGCTCATTTGGTTGTTAGCAGGTATTACTATGGTTGTGGAGGTTTTACTGCTTTGTGCAACGTTGCTGAAAGCATATATTGAGAGCTCTGTCCTTTCCTTGGTAACACACAATGTAATCTCTCTATATTCTGAAGGTTTTGTGATGTTTGTGTTTTCAATACCATATCCTATAAGCTTCCTACCATCCTGAACATCAGCACTCTACAACATGCAATGCTTCACACCGTAACCACTTCTCCTGGTAGAATAGTATTTGCATGTATAAGATCTACACTGTTATTTAAGGGTATATATATATATACAAAATCAGAAGAGTGTAAACAGTGCTAAAACTACTAACAAGAGATAGCAGTCTCTGTAGGCAGTTATTAGAATGAAGCACCTGAAAAGTTTTCCAAAGGAAAAAAGTGAGTGGCTGAAGTAAGGGGTTATTTTATTGGTTAGTCAAATTAAGATGTTGAGCCTTTAGTTTAGGTGATGAATGATGAATTTCAGCAGTTTGAGTTAAAGTATTATGTTTTCATTTGTGTGCAAAGCTGCCCATTTCTGTTGCGATCTAATCTCTAGTTATTGCTTTAGAGTTTGCATTTTGGTATTCTTATTACATACAGTTACTTATTAGTATGTAAATTACTTCCTACTTTGTCATTATCTTGTCACCTACCACCTTGTATGTACCTACCGATTAACTCAAATCACAAAGTGCGAAAGAGAGTGACATAGCTTTTGCGACAAAGTAAAATGTTTTCTGGCGCTGAAACTGGTATTTTAAACTTTATGAACATTACCTTCCAGTAAACATGGACTCTTCTCTTATTTTCTCCACATTTTCCACTAACAGTAAATCCATTTTCATGAATTTCAGGTGCTACAAGATTTTTAAAAGAGAGCTAAGCACTAATCACTACACCAAAACATAATAGAAATATAACTCTTATTCAAAGGTGTTGATACAAAAAATATGTATTTTGTAAAGTACCTACATATAGTTGCACATTTGCCTACCTGCTATATTTGCATCAGGTGCAGAGGGTTGATGGAATGATGTGACATCTTGGGAGCCGGAACTTTCCGTAAAACTACTTAATGAATGTCCTGAGCTGACTAACAATGAGTACAGAATAATCAACTCCTTGCATAGCCTTATAGAAAACGTGAGTGTCATATTTCTTTTATATATTTGCTGCAAACTGTGTTACTTGACCTGTCAATAAATAATTGTGTGTGATGTCATTGGCAGTCACGATCACTGTAGAGTATAGATGATGTGCATAAATAACCATCTTCAACCTGATAAAGAATATAGGGGAAACAGATGGACAATTTTACTAAGCTGTTTTAATCTTTAGCATTTCATAAAGCCGACACAATCATGGTATAAAAAGTTTTAGCAAACTAAAATGTCAAAGATTTGCTTCAAATTGGTAAAGTAGAGTACAAGGCCCACGTGCACATATTATTCTGCTGTTAAGTAACGATTTCATAAGTATTTCAACTACTTTCAAGTACTTTATGGTTCAAAGAACAAAATTATAACAACATTTTATAATCAGCTGAGAGAATAGCTGTGCTCTAGTGTGTCAGCAAGCACAAGGTCATGGCCTTGAACTCGGCTAGCAGGATCATTGGTGATGTCAGGAAGGGCATCTGCGCCCACAACTATTTTTGTGCTACAAACAGAAGCCCTCAAGTCATGTTGACAGCATGTAGAGAGACCCAGTCTTTAGCTCAAACCTGTGCCATCTCGAGTTTTCACAGAGAGGGAGCTGTGAATTTGTTTTATAATCGACTGAGTTTGGGCAACAGAGGAACCAGCCAGTCAATGACTATAATAACTCGTACAAATTTTAATTACTCTAGTCACAGTTGTTCGTGTACACAAGTTTATAAATTAGGCATTTGAGTACATTACCCAAACATTTTGCTTCCAGCCTTCTGGACTGGTCACGCTGTTTTAGATTTAAAAAATTAAAAAAGACTCCACGCCAACTACATTTATAATAGAAGTAAGTTTCAAAAGTTGCAGCCTTCCAGCATCACGCTGGAAAGTTATAGTTATCTCTCTAACAAGTATATCTCTCTAACATGTATGTATCTATATAGCATGTATATATCTATAACATGTATATATCTATAGCATGTATATATGTATAGCATGTATATATGTATAGCATGTATATATGTATAGCATGTATATATCTATAGCATGTATATATCTATAGCATGTATATTATATCTATAGCATGTATATATAACAAGTATATCTATATAACAATTACCTAACTTACATTCCGAGCTGTGGCAGCTGTCCATGGCTGCTTTTGTTCTTCTGAAGTAAAAAATAGTACCTTTATAATGCAAGTTCCTCACGTATATAATAATTATGCAGATATTACAGCAGGTATAAGTATTATAAAAGCCAATGACACAATATGCAATCATATGCTACTAAGTACTAACATGTTATGATGAAAGTGATAAGGGCTTATACAACGACTCAAGTGAAATATTATGCATACAGATAAGCATTCTTGGTCATACAAACTTGATAAAATGTTACAAGGAACTTATATTTTATCAGTGTGTCATTTGAAACCCACTGCTTGGTATAAGTTTATGTTTAATTGTGCGTTGCATATTACATGCAACTTGAAACACGGACTTGCAGCTTATGGAAACTTTTTACTTTTCAAAAGTTAATTGAAGTTGGTGAAACGGAGATAAACTCCCAATTACCTCTTCAATCTAACACTGACAACTAAAATCATAGTGAGAAATTCTTTATCTATAGAGCAGTAGACCAACTTCAAATTATAATTATGTCAATATATAGTTCAGATTCTAACAATAATTTTATATATTGGTGTATATTTCTCCAAAATGGGCAAACGCTTTTGAAACTCTGCAACAGTTTCATATATATGAGTCAAATTAATTTAGCATTTACTTTTATCAGATGCAAAAGCTTAATTAGAAATACCAATAACCTCAAGACTGTAAAGGCAATCTGCTCTAAAAAGGTGCATTGAGCATGTAAGCTTTACAAACAAGTACTTGAGGTTATTTTATCTTCTCATCGGAGACACAACTCCTAATTCGAGACTATCAGGTAAAAATTACATTTGACAGTGCCAAGGGGTTTAAATTTCAAACGAACCTTTTTCTAATATACCTTCATATCTTGTTTTAAAATATTTTATGTCTTTTCATTTTATGAACTGACTTAAGAAAATGATTCCCATTCCCCAGCTACAGTAATAAAAATTTAATCTTTGCATTGATCAAACTAAAATAATAGCAGCAAATAAGCAATGCACATCAGGGCTTGCAGCTTTGTTGCAAGCCAAGAATTCATTTTGGTACAACAGGAAGTGTAGGAAACAGAGTGATGACTGGGCTAAATAATATGCATTACTGATATGTATAAGAAATATAGTTTTCACAAGGTTGATTATATAGTTATATAAAAATGCATTATAAATGTAGCCAAAAAGGTTTTTCTTTTTAAATGCAAACAAGAACAATTTAAGAAGAAATTTGTATATAACCATAACTCCTTAATGCATTTAAATTTAAACACTTCAGTCTTCTATCATTACAAGTATTTAAATATGTTGCTAAAACAGCTAAACGAAATATTCAAAAAATTTTCAATAATGAGTGATGACATAATGAATGACACAATGATGCCTTAATTGCACGTTTGCTGAGTTAACAAAGTTGAGGTTTATTGCTGCAACTAAATGTGAGCGTTTCGTGCTTTTTATGCAACTTTTGATCATAAAGTCAAATATGTTTTTGCTTCTATTTATCTTTTGGATCAACCTGCTAGTATCCACTCACCTGGCAGTGGAGTTATATTTGTAAGTTTATTCTTCAATGAATATAATAATAAGTTAAATAATTTCCTGCTATTATTATCAGTTGACAATTTTTTTGATGTTTATGTTTTAATTTCTTAAAGTTTTGCGGTAATTCAACATTGGAAAATATTTACCTAATTGAGTGTGATAATTATTTGTTACAGTCATTTGGAGGTGATATTCTATAACTTTATTTTTATTGGACTACTCTTTAAAGAATATTCTCAGCTGACAACTAAAGCTCTGGACAGTCAAAGGTAAGTGTTGGTTTCAAACAGATATATTTCCTGTGAATCCCCTAATACCAAGATGTTGGTAGTTCAATTATGAAATGGGATATTAAAACTTTCTACAAGAGGAGTGTTATAATAATATAATACAGCTTAATGCAGCATCTTACATGTTTAAGTGGTGTTTGACTAAATGGATTTTTGTTTGGTGACAGCAAGGACAAAAAGAAAAATGATTTAAAGGATTTAAAGAAGGCGGATTCACTTTCAACACACACCCCCTTGTTCTCTTGTGAACTTACACCAAGCAATTTTAAAGCTGTTGTGAAACCAATCAAAACTCAGGTGTATCAAGAACTAGGATCATGCACAACCAATGAAGTTGAAAGTGTGATAGATGAGAATTGGCCCTGGAATGAGTGTGGATGTGCAGGTGCCTGCTGGCATGGGAGGTCCACATCTAACATACCAGTTTCTCTTTCTCTGCATCCCACAGAGCAGTTAGAACCAGAAAAAAAATCGAGTCTCTCCAGAAAACCAGCTCCGTTGTTTAATCATACCTTAGAGCCAATAATGCTAAAAGACTTCCTGAAAAAGTTTGAAGGGACTGGAGCTCGGCCAAAAATGAACAAGCTTCACCTTCGCCCGGACATTATTATGCGTAAGTTAAATTAGCTACTCATCTCCTCTTTTCCAGTTTATTACCTTGTTTTAAGTTGCCTTCAGCAGAGATGTAAACGCAACTTTAAGCTTGGAAAGTCTATGGCGTCATTTTATACTATCTTTAGTATAAGCTACGCACCAACTTTATTCCAGTTTACTATCTTGTTTTAAACTTGGAAAGCTTATGGTATCATTTTATATTATCTTTAGCATAAGTTTCTACATGAAACCATTTGTAATGCAATGTTACAGCAAACACTGATACAGAACTCTACAAGATAGTGAAGTCCACTAAAGGTTTGGGGAAAGAGATAAAACAAGCCACTCCCACTAAACTCAGACAAGCACAGAAAAAAGCTCAAGACACACGTATTTCGGGAGAGAAAGTGGAAGTAAACTCATTACCACTTGCCACTAAAAAACTCATGGATTGCAATGGTATAATATAATTATTTTCTTTTTGTTGAGCAGTTTTGAACTTTGTAAAGAGAAATAACAATAAAGAGAGTTCGAATTTTAAATTAACTTACTGTTATTCATTAGATGCGATGACAAAGAAGCTTTTGCCACAGCCAGCTACGCAAAATAGAAAAGATGCTGATAGAAAGAAAAGATATGTGAGACAAAGTTTTGCCCAAAACCACAAAGCTGATGAGGGACAACTTCCAATACTTTCCTATATGTCTGGTAAATATTAAAGCTAAGAAAATAATTTTATCACAAAATAACAAGATTTGAAGTAGTTTGAAATAATAACAGAGATAAATATGATTCTGAAAATATGGCCATTAAAGCTTACAATTGCGGTTCTATATTAAGCTCCTCTGTTCTGTTTATCCACACAAGTTTGAATAAATGTAATTGCCACTGCTGACTAACATTGCAAATTTAATATTAGAAAACAATTTTTTTTCATTTAAAATAAAAAACTAGCTGGTGTATTATAAAAAGTGTTAAAGTAGTATTCAACTAACAATTTTAAGCTGCAACACACTTGATATGTTTTGTAACACAAACTTTAGCAGCTGGTGGAGACCCTCCTTCTCCCAACAGTGTCAGACAAGCAGTCAGGGAGAGACAACTACAAAAGTCTATTGAATCACCTAATGAAGGACATAGTGGTCAGTATATTTGATATATGTAGCAAAAGGTTTTATTATTAAAATGTTTATTCCTGATAAATATAGTGAAATATTAGAGCAATTAGTAAGTATTTGGCTATTGATATTGATCTTTTTGACGATAATTCTCTAGAATTGCAACAAGAAAACTTAAGTTATTTTTTATTACTTGTCATTGATATTATGAAACACTGAAAATGAAGTTGTACTTAGATAAGACTTAAAATAGTTTTCAAAATATGATCAAGTCAGTCGAGGCAATAAAGTTTTCCATCAGTTTTATTTACCATAACTTTGTGAAACAGCTGATATACAATAAAACCAATACAAAGTCAATAGAGCTATTATTAATATATGTCAAAAGAGATGCTATAATTTGTAGAGTTTGAATCAGTTCAAGAATCGGTCACACCCCAGAGCCGAAGAAATCGATTTTTGAAGTTTTTCTGCTGCTGTTTTCAGAGCAACAAATAAGGTTAGAGCTCAATTTGAACAGAATTTTTAAGAAATTTTAGTTTTTTCTTATTTAGAATCTGCTGTATATCATATTACACTCAGTAGCTGTCATTGCAAACCTGTTTCTTGTTCATTTTGGTTTGTTGTCTTATTTCATACTCAAATAGTTCCCATTATTTAATTTCTCTGTTCATTATCTAGATATTCTACACAAGCCATTCCAGGCTACAGCTAATACTATCTGATGTGTAGATGAACTGCTCAGTCAACAGATGCTCACGACTTATCTTCTGGAAACTTCGCTATAACATTTTAATAGAATCCTCTTTGTCTCTTTTCTATTTCAGTGTTAGGCTGCTCAGAGACCAAATCATGCAAATATGCATGCTGTGTTATATACTTTATTGAAGTTTATCTAGCCTAGCTGTTTTAGTTGCTTGAAATCTCTTCTATAGTGACACTTCAATTATTTTTTGTTTTATTTTCTGAATGTTTATCTCCAGTCAATATATTATGGGTAAACTAGCAAATTAATAACTATAATTTACAGAGTATATGAATAAATTTGAGTTATTATAAACCATATTCTTGAAACAACTGACTTCTCTACTTTGTGAGTTTGTTAGTTAAGAAACATATTATTAAATAAAATATATTATTAAATAAAATATATTGAATTTATCAAACTGGCACATATATTCATTTATACATTAAATCTGCTATACAAATTGTTACCTGCATGTATATTTGAAACCCAAATCACTACTCATAAATGATTCCTAAACAATGATTACACAAACATTTATCACTTTTACTTGTAGCAAAAACTTGCATCTCCCCTACCTCTGCTTTATCTCATAGAATAGATTTTATTACTTATAACCACGCATGCCTACATCCTACCCTACAATCCTTCTAATAAGTTGTTCTTATCTAGAGTTGTGTTCTCTCTGCATAGGATGAGGAATAACTGTTAACATAAGCTGTTAGCTGGATATTAATATCTGAAGCTATTCTAATAAAAAAGTAATCATCATGTTATTAATTAACAAAAATAAGACATGATTACTTCCAATAAACGCAATTATAAATCTAAAGTTTTTGTCTAGTAGTATATTCTAATGTCACGTGAAGAGATATAGCTTTTGCAAATATGTTGAAAACTTTATAATTAATGTTTTAACTTGTGTCCTAACCATGAAAATAATAGATAAAGTCTAGAAGTTTCGGACTCTAAGATGTTGAGTTCATAGCTTTAAAAGAATCAATTTTCTGTGGTCTAATGTTCAAGCATTGTAAATTCCTTTTGCTATTTAATTCTATCATTGTTCATTTTACTTTAATTAGTACATACTGGAAATCTCAAGTTTTAGCTATTTTTTACAATTTAGCTGCTAATGAACATGGGTTTTTGCCCAAAACTAACAAAATATCAATAAATACACCTAAATAATCAAAGTTCTTTTTAATTTTCTTTGATTTCCCATGTTTTTTTCTAATTACAGCTACTTCTAATTGCGGATCGCTACGGTTATTTCGTAACAGTCCGCAATCCAAATAAGATGAATAAATAGGAAAAACATGGGAAATCATGCAAAATTAAGAAGAACCTTGATTATTTAGGTGTATTTCTTGATGTCTCACTAATTTTGGGCAAAAACCCATGTTCATTAGCAGCTGAACTGTAAAAAATAGGTAAAAACTGTAGATTTCCAGTGCGTACTAAATTAAGTAAAAGGACCCTCATAGTCTAGTGGTTGAAAAATTTGTTGTTTAATCATTTAGAATATGTCAGTCTGTATGAGATGGCTTGCTTGAGAGTTCAATAATAAGTTATGAAGTTTCAGTCAAGAGTTATCTTCTTTATAAAGAAAATAACACCAAGATTTATAAAATGCACTTCCACTTTAGCCTGCTGTTAGCAGTATTACACAAGGGGATGGGTATCTTGCTGGAATCTATTTTTTAGGCTACATAAGCATGATTTTTCTCCTACAATACCACAGTTATATCCATATGAATACGAGCCTAACATAATTTTATCACTTTTTATTTAAAATAATAAACATGTATCAGTCACTTGAAATTTATATGCTACTTCATACAACAAGCTTTCCTCTATTATAATACAATACTCAAAATCCATTAATGAGATTATTTAACAGAAAAGTTCAACTCAAAGTATCCTTTTTATCAACCAAATAAAATGTCAGCTAACTATTGATAATAAATAGCGAACTGGGTAACAGTATTACATAAGTGTCCACAACTGATAGTTGGTAGTGATGTGTCCTTTCTATTCCTGAAGAAGTAAGAACTCTTCACTTTTCTTCACACCATTCATTCTCCTTTCGAACCTGCAGTGACAAATAGTAGCTGTTGCAGTACAGTGAGCAACATCTTAGCTCCATGTTGGATAATAACATAGTTATTCGTTTAGAAAATAGTACAGACAGTTTAGGGTTTGATAAAAGTACTAAAAATATTTCGCATACACTAAAAGAAGATTTAACAAATGGTGTAGATTGAATGAGAAAGATTGCTGTGAGAGAAAGTATGCATTAAAGTCAATAGAAGGTTCTATATGCTATTCAGACCTTCTGCACTCACACCTTTATTTTTAAATCTCTAAAACATTTAATTATCCAAACAAACTTGATTGAAATGTTAGAGTTATGGTAAGTATATTGCCATTTGAACTGCTTCAGTTGTTATATACATTACTCATGACAACAGTATAAATGTGCTTTTAAATCTACAACCTATTAAAACTATTACAGTACTGCACTCTAAAAAGTAAAACATTTTATTAACCAAAAGAAGTTGGAGTTGGTTGCTACTATTCATATTACATTTCTGCCAGTTCCTCATTAGACATGAAACAAGATAAGATAACTACACATATTAAGGTGAGGTTGAAAACATACTTGTTCTTCTTCTGCAGGAGTGAAATCATTTTTTATATTGAAAGTTTTCCTTATTTCCTCAGGAGTTTTCCCTTTAATCATATTGGCTACCGTCTTGCAAGTGACATCCAATAGGCCTTTAATATCCAAGTAGTTGGCAGTCTACATGAATGATAAAACATTAGATGGAAAGTATGAAAGTAGAATGTATAGTGATAAGCTGTAGCCTAGCATTGAGTATGTAATCCAGGTTGCTTTAACATCAATGCTGTAATAATAGCAGTTGCCTTTGCTGAAAATTCATATTACAGGAGAAGACAACTGGGAAGAGTTTCTATGGGCTGCGTTGAACTATACAACACAAAAGTATAAGTAGATTTCAGTATTCCTTGTAAGTTTATACACAAGATGCATACCAAAATAAGCTCAAACAGAGTTCCTTGATCCACTTTAAGAAACTCTGTATCCCATGAGCTGATGTCATCTGTCCGTTTCTCTTTATTCTCATCATGTTCTGGTGGTGGTGGATCATCCTGTAATGATGTAAGTGTGAAATACTTGGTAATTGTCTAGGTGTGTGCAGTGTGCGCATCGTGTGTGTGTGTGCGAAGCGTGTGTGCGAAGCGTGTGGGTGCGTGCATGTGTGTGTGTGCAGTGCGCAGTGTGTGTGTGTGGTATATTTAATGGCAATAGATACAACAAAAACATAACTAAGTATGGATGTATAATATATAAAACAGCACATATGAGTATTGCACATGATTATAAGTAGCAAGAGGTGTGCTTTGAATTTCTAATTCTCAAACAGTATCTTCACTAATTAACAGCAGAAACAGAGGTTTATGAAAGTTTTTTTACATCAAATATTAAAGCCTCCATGTCAGTATCAAGTCTGCTTGAAGGAGATGTTCACTCAGTATGTTTCCAATAGTACAAAAACAAGTTTTTGATAATTTTACAGAAATAACATTACTGAGTCTAAATTTTTCCAAAACCAATGCTTAGAGATATCTAAACCTCACACCTAATTCACACTGTAAGTATAATAGCATGAAAGCTACAAGTATAGAAATAACCTTAAACATCAATAATTACACTACACATTCAATTTTAGTCAATTTAAACACTAGAAGTGAGCATATACTCAAAATTTGTAGGACAAAAGTGATTGACAGAATGTAAAGCAACTTAAATGAAATACGTTTAAAATAGGTTTTTGTATGGTTGTATGTGGATGAAGGACAAATCTTCACCTTATGATAAGTGCACCATTGAATGACTTTCTTTAGTATGGCAGCATTGACGTTAGGCAAGATTAAGGGTTCCTCATCTTCGTCAACTCCAAGAAGTTCAAACATGTCTCGTAGAAAGATAGACTGCTTCATTATCTTTATTTCTACTTTGAAAATTTCCCCATCAGAGCTTTGTAGGGCAATGATCGACATCTTTCAATATAAAGGATTTAAAGGTTTTTATACATCTTAATTTTATACATTTACTATAAAGCTCAGAAATGCCCTACTTCTGTTATGTATATCATGAATATAGCTATATACCAGTTATATACACCCACAGTAGTTGCTTAATTTTTCAAATCTAAAACTTTTAATTTCATAAAAATTTCGCTAAAGCCAAAATGTTCTAACAAATTCAAAGTACCCTGTGCCATAATGATAATATCAAAAATTCCACTCAAAATTGAGAGTTTTTGTATTCAAAACCACAATTCATATTTTAAAACCATGAAAAGCTGTAGAGTACTGCTTATTTATAGCTTTAAAATGAAATTTATATACATTGTGATTATAATTACACTAATACTGTACAGTGTACTATTGAGTTTACTAAGACTTAAAAATTAAATTCTTATAAAATAATATATCGTAGGTTTTTTTTTGAAATTCGGGGCTAATAACAAAAATATTTTCTCTACAAGATGAGCCAAAGACTTTAAAAGCACAAAGTAACTACAGCACATACCTCTGGCCACAGCCTGCCATTTTTAAAATGATTTTAAAGTCAATATGGCAAAAATAAATAAATAAATGAAATAACAACAATATTTACCTTATGAAAAGTGTGCTTGAAATATATTCTACTGAAACAACCTCCACACCAGCTTCTGGTAAACACAATGATAGGTGGGGGCACTGAAAGTGTCAGTTAAATACAAAGTTTTTAGAATAAAAGTGATTAGACCACAACCAGTTAATCTTTTGTAACTGCCATCAGCCATTGTCAGCCTGCACTGAGTAACCAGGTGTAAGTTTATTGAGACTAGAGTAATTATCTGTAGCTGTGATGTAACTTTTGATTATTTGGCAAATATTTTAGTCAGGAGGGCTACCAAATTTTATGAAAACAAGCTGTGTTACTATTTATAATTAGATTGATAGTATATAATTAGAGGAAATTAAAGTATTAAAGAATAGATTATAACAGGTTTGGAGAGAAGGCATTATTTGCTGGGCAATTTTAGAACCCTAATTGTATGTTAGCAAGTTAACTTATGCTTTGGGAATTCATGAGTGCTAACTGCTATATGAAAAATGACTGTTGCTGCAATAACTATAGTCTGGTTAAAATTTCCCTTTTGATTTATTTGCTCTAGCTGGCTTTTTTGAGAAATTGGAAATTCTAGATAGAAATGTCTTTTAGCTGTACCCCAGCCCTATTTTCATGAAGTGTAGTTATTGAGTATAATATATGTACATCATCTTGACCTACAGTAAGCAGGATGTTGTTGAAAGCAGCCTTCAGTTGATTAATTCTATCCACATATATTACTGCATAACAACACATACTTAGCTTCTTTATAGCTGTAAGTGTTTTTGAGTTTCTTCAACTCAGAGAATAAATGAAACCAGCTTTGTTGTAAATTTTGTCCAATTTTATTTTCAAAGAAGACCATTTATAATTAACAGACTAGAACCAAGACCTTTATACTGCTTTGTATACACACCTGTACATAATACAATAAATAAACATTATTAATTCTCATATAATATGCTATAAGGTGATGATGCCATATATGTAGGGGTGATAGTGGGGGCATTACACTGCCACAACATTCGTTTTCTCTTTCAATCTAAAAGATATACATGTATACAGTGTTTATTGTTACCAGTATTATGTAAAGCACACACAATTTATTATGTACCCTAATTGCCACAACAACACTACAAATGCTTCATGATTTTGCAAGGGTGTATTTAGGAAATGTGCATATTGCTGTGAAATTAAGCTATACAAATAAACTAATAACTGAAATATTAAGTATAACTAAAGAGAGCTAAAAAAATTCAGATAATTGTTATATGGTATTCACTGTAGCAAAAAGGAATATTATACCTGATATTTTTCAGCAGGAGCAAAGTTATTTTTGATATTAAAAGTTTTCCTTATCTCCTCAGAAGTTTTCCCTTTAATCATATTGGGTACAGTCTTACAACCGATAGTCAATAAACTTGGTATGTCCAAATAGTTGGCTGCCTGCAACAAAGATACCAGTTATTATCCAAACATCTCCTTGCATCTATTTACATATCTATATTAGGAACAAATACATGATGTGCATAGCAATCTTTCGGCAAAATCATTGTTTTATAAGTAATTTATATCTTTGATAAACCAACACTCAAAGATGGTTACATCTTTTTATATACATGTTACAAAGCACGTAGCATGCAGTTATTATTGGAATTCATTTCTGAGGGATTTATAGGAATCTGGTAAATAGTAATTAAATTGAAAAATACTGATACTGTATACCCCAGCTTAAGCTTAACTTTGCAGAGTGGCCCTGACTGCTGAAATATTTCATTTCAGTAACTCTGCTCCAATAGTTTGGACACCCCTGAACTCACTATAAAAGGTTCTCACCAAGATCAAATCAAAGAGAGTTCCCTGGTCTAGGTCAAAGAACTGCTTGTCCCATGAGCTGATATCATCTGTTCTCTTTGATCTGATGTCACACTCTGAAAACTGGTCATCCTAAAGCAAATGAAGGAATGTTTATAACAACTTTTGCAAGCGTGTTATAGGTTGCATTTATATCAACTGAAACACTGTTTTC
Organism: Bugula neritina; assembly: GCA_964035545.1. Classification (NCBI taxonomy): domain Eukaryota; kingdom Metazoa; phylum Bryozoa; class Gymnolaemata; order Cheilostomatida; family Bugulidae; genus Bugula; species Bugula neritina. The sequence goes on along the minus strand of OZ037768.1, from coordinate 10,837,881 downwards.
AGGAGAGGTACTATAAAACACAACTTTAGGCTTATAGCCACTTGGTACACGGTGCTATGTTAAGTTTATACAAACTATTTTGTAGCATATGTAAATATTTAAACGGAAAGAGAAAAATATAATGTAGTTCATATGACATTTTAGAAGAATTGGTTTGAATGATTATGCTAGAACACAATGGTGGATAAAGATAGCAAAACAGTCAAAAAAATCTTTATGTTGCTTACATTTAATTGACATACAAAACTTAATATACAAATTAAACTACATGCAGTAGTAATAATGCTTTCTGGTGCAGATAAAATGCATTCAAAGTTTATGTGTAAAAATATTCCAAATTACAGAGCTGGATATCTTACGGTTTCAAATTAACTCTTGTTTCACATTGAAGAAAGATACTCAATAAGTGGCTAATATAATATATTCAATTATTTACTGGAAGTAATATCTGATTTCACTCACCTTGTGATAAGTGCACCATTGAATGACTTTATCTAAAGTAGCAGCATCTACGTTAGGCAAGATCAAAGGATCATCATCTTCGCCATCACCCTCTCCAAGAAGTTCAAACATGTTCTTCAGAAATATAGACTGCTTGAGTATCTCCACATCAAGCTCAAACACCTTCCCATCCAAACTCTGTAACTTTATATTCAGCATTTTTATAACTTAAGTAGAGAAACTAAAACTTTGAAATAATTGTTTCCCCCACCAACATTTTTGACTGAATAAAAGCAGTAAAATATTAAATCCAAAGCTCAGCGCAATATCTGGCTATTTAGCTTTCAGTATTTATTGCATTTAAATAGCTGAGAAAATATATAAACTAATCTCGCACTATTCTGCATGGCAACTGCTTGATTATAGTAAAACATAAAAAAAATTTGAATTTTGAGTTTATAAACTAATACAATCAGATCTAGCAAGGCTACCTTGTTTGTTTCCCCTGTTTTTCAAGCTATTTTGACCTTGTGTTGTAAAAGGACTCTTAATAGGTTGAGTGGCGAGTGGAGCCCACAAACTGACAGAGTATGTGGGGGTCAGTGCAGTTCTAGAGAGATTTGGGTAGGATGTTAGGAAACTCAATGCCCCTGTGATTAGCTCCCATGCTTACAAGCCAGAGGTATGGGATTCGAGTCTGGGTGGGGCAGTTATACTACAAGCTATGAATAAGTCCTTAGCACAATTTAACAAAAACTCCTTTCCATCAAAGTTTTTTCACATATTTAGGGTGCCAAAATGCAAAAATGAGCTGGTGGAGCACATTATTGTCAACCTCTGTTGCTATATATCAATGTGAAGCCAACATTCTACTAGTTTCAAATCTGCAAGTAACTTTTTTTGTATAATCTAGGGGGGTTCTTGCTTGAAAGGGGTGGACATACAGAGGTTGACCAATTTTCAAAGGAGTATTATAAAACTCTAAATATGCAACTACTTGAGTAATTTGAGTTGAATATTCAAAATATTTTTTGTAAATGCTGTACTTCTAAAAAAATATCTCTCAAAAAAGTTATGACTGAAAACTGATAGGTGGCATATTGCTTCTTCAAAAGTGGTACCTGATATTCTCTAAGGCAGCACTTTTTTGAGTTTCATTCCAGACAGACTCTTCCCAGTTAGACGCTACTTATTTATTTTAGTACAATATATATACATTCTACGTGCAAATCATTTAAATACTATTGAAATATATGTATATTTAACTTGGATCAATTGCTTGTTATTTAGTACATAAATAAATTTCTTTGATCTGCATCAACATGTTAATTTTGCATTTTCTATACTTCTTGTTGCTTGCAAAGATATTTCGCTAATAAGTATTCATTAAAGATAATATCTTGTAATAATGTATTAGTTCTTCCCCCCCCCCTCCCATAAACATATTTGTGAAAATTGGAATATTATCCCAGCTATTAGCTAAAGCTATTTAGCAATCAATGCAACATTTATATGGGTATACATTATAGGTATATTACTGAATGTAATGGTACGGTGCAAAATAAATAGCGTCTAACTGGAAAGCTTTTATCTGGGATGAATCCCTTTTTTCTTGTAGCATCTAGAACGGCAACTTTTAGCAGAATAGCTACAGAATTTTGCAGAAATGCCTGAACGAAGGCTATATTGCTACATGCAGAATCTCCTATATAACTGATAAAAAAAAGATATTATACTATAAACATCATGTATTTAAAGTAGAAAACATAAAATAACACCCTTTTGAGATACAAAATATAACAACTTTTATGTGAGGTCATTTTGTTAGAGCCATTGAGAGGTAAGTAGTTCATATTAAAATTAAGTCTTCACTGATGACATGCTACATGCTAATTAGCTATATATATTATAATCATATAACAATAATATTTTAAATAAATTTAAACTCTTTGTCTATCTAGCCAGTAGCCAATTGTCTGCGATCTTGTTTCTTAAGATAACATAAGCTGCATATATACATGTTAATAATACAGTGCTACTCTAAGTAATGGAATCTTTATTTCAATAAGTATATTAGCAACAGTCAAGCCTCTTTGGTTAAATATTGAAGAAATCATACCTGCAAAGTAAAGGAATAGATAAATTAAGGAAACATTTATCAGTAGTTTGGTGCACCATATTAAAGTTGATACTTTCTGAAGTAGATCTGAAGACGAACTTAGGAGTTTGAGTTATAACTAATATAAAAGTGTTTTCTGGGTACCATTTCTCTGGTAGCTAATAATAGTTTAAATAGAACAAGCATGTGTTTTATTAGTAAAAGTATATAACACTAATAGAATAATTATTAAAAAGCCAATTTCACTAGTAAACTTAATATAAATCTGTTAATATGTAATTCATATTTTATATGTTGTACAAAAGCATCACAATGGTGGAAGGGTTTGAGTATATTTCAAAGCCCAATGAACAGTGAAGTTTTGCTATATAACACTGATTCCCTTACACCTGTATCTTATTCAGTCATTATACATCATAGTAGGAAACAGAGTGATGACTAAGCTAGATAATATATTGCAATAACATGTGTTGAAAATAGTTTTTCACATGGTTTATTATCTTATTATGTAAAGATGCATCATAGATGTAGTGATAATTATTTTTTTTAATTGCAACCAAAAACAACTTGAGAAGAAATTAAAATATAACCACAATTTCTTACTGCATTTAAATCTAGACATTTGAGTCTTCTATTATTACAATTATTTATATAATAAGTTGTTGAAACAGCAAAACAAAATATTCAAAAAATTTTCAATAATGAGTGATGACATAATGAATGACACAATGATGCCTTAATTGCGCGTTTACTGAGTTAACAAAGTTGAGGTTTATTGCTGCAACTATATGTAAACGATTTATGATTTTTCATTCAACTGTTTATTATAATGTCAAATATGTTTTTGCTTCAATTTATCTGTTTGATTAACCTGCTAGTATCTACTCACCTGGCGGTGGAGTTGTACTGGTAAGTTTTATTATTTCATAAATATAATAACAAGTTAGATAATTTTCTGTTATTTTTATCATTGGACAATTTTATGCATGTTATGTTTTCGCTTTAAGTTCTTAAAATTTGGCTGTAATTCAGCATTCAAAATATTTACCTAATTGAGTATGATAATTATTTGTTACAGTCAATGGGAGTTAATATTCTATAACTTCATTATACTTGGACTAGTCTTTAAAGAGTATTCTCCACTGAAAACAAAAGCTCTAGACAGTCAAAGGTAAGATGTTGGTAGTTCAATTATGAAATGGGATGATAAAACTTTCTACAAATATAATACAGCGTAATGTAGCATTTTACATGTTTAAATAGTGGTTTGAATCATTGAATGTTTGTTTGGCTGCAGCAAGGACAAAAAGGAGAAGAATTTAAAGAAGGCGGAGTCACTTTCAACACACACCCCTATATATTCTTGTGAAAAGACACCTAACAATTTCAAAGCTGTTGTGAAACCAATCAAAACTCAAGAATTAGGATCATGTACAACCAATGAAGTCAATAACCAAATAAGTGTGATAGATGAGAATTGGCCATGGAATGAGTGTGGATGTGCAGGTGCCTGCTGGCATGGGAGGTCTACTGCTAACATACCAGCTTCTCTTCCTCCACATCCTACAGAGCAGTTGGAACCAGAAAAAACACCGCATCGTACCAGAAACCCAGCTCCTTTGTCAAACCAACCCGCGAAGCCAATAATGCTAGAAGAATTCCTGAAAAAGTTTGAAGGGACTGGAGCTCGGCCAAAAACTCACAAGCTTTACCTTCGCTCGGATATTATTATGCGTAAGTTAAATTAGCTACCCACCTATTTTTTTCCAATTTATTACCTTGTTGCCGAGTTGAAAAATCTATGGTGTCATTTTAAATACTATCTTTAGTATAAGTTTCTACATGAAACCATTTATTATGCAATGTTACAGCAAACACTGATACTAAACTCTACAAGAAAGAGATAAAACAAGCCACTCCCACTAAACTCACACCAGCAGAGAAAGAAATGCTAGACACACGTGTTTCAGGGAAGAAAGTGGAAGTAAACTCATTACCACTTGCCTCTATAAATCTCAAGGATTGCAATGGTACAATATATTTTCCTTTTGTTTTTTTATCTCCACAAGTTTATATAAATGTAATTTCCGCTACTGACTAACATTGCAAATTTGATATGAGAAAACAATTTTTTTCCATTATAAACAAGAAACTATAAGTTGATGGGTTATAAGAAATGATAAATCAGTCTTCAACTAACAATTTTAAGCTGCAACACATTTGATATACTTTGCAACAGAACTTTTACTGGCCGGTGGAGACTCACCCAACTCTCCTCTCAACAGTGTCAGACAAGCAGTCAGGGAGAGACAACTACAAAAGTCTGTTGAATCACCTAATGAAGGACATAGTGGTCAGTATATTTGATTCAGGAATTAAGGTTTTATTATTAAAATGCTACTTTCTGATAAATAGCGTGAATTATTCGATTTTAATGAGTAAGAATTTGGGTGTAAAGATGGATATATTTAATTAATGCTCTAAAGTTACCAATAAAGCTCAAGTTGATTTGTAATCTATAAATTAGCCTCTGTCATTGCTATTAAGAAATATCGAGATGGAGTTGTACTTAGACAAGATTTAAAATAACTTCTATAACATGATCAGAGTTTTCCATGTAGCCCAATATCATTTACCATAACATTGTGAAGCCACTATTATGAAATAAATCCAATAACAAAATTAGTGGAAATATAGTTATTATATGTCAAAAGAGATGCTATAATTTGTAGAGTTTGAATCAGTTCAAGAACCGGTCACACCCCAGAGCCGAAGAAATCGATTTTTGAAGTTTTTCTGTTGCTGTGTTCAGAGCAATGAATAAGGTTAGAGCTCAATTTAAATAGAATTTTTAAGAGATTTCAGTTTATTCTCATTTAAAATCTGTTGAATCTCATATCGGACTTTTACAATAGCTATCACCACAACCCTGTTTCCTGTTTATTCTTATTCGTCTTTTTATTTCATTCTCAAACTTTTCATTTTCTTTTATGTTTCTGTTTATTATCTAGATATTCTACACAAATCATTCCATACTACAGCTAATATTATCTGATGTGTAGATGAACTGCTCAGTTAACAGATAATACTCATAACCTATTCTCTGGAAACTTCTCTATGACATTCTAAGAGAATCCTCTTTGTCTCTTTCTCTATTCCTCTGTTAGGCTGCTCAGAGGCCAAAGCATGCAAATATAATACATGCTGTGTTATATACTTTATTGAAGTTCATCTAGCCTGTTTTAGTTGCTTGAAATCTCTTCTATAGTGAAACTTGAATTATTTATCTTTTTCTTTTCTGAATTATTTATCTTCAGTCAATATATTATAATAGGTAAACTAGCAAATTAATAACTATAATTTACAGAGTATATGAATAAATTTGAGTTATTATAAACCATATTCTTGAAATAACTGACATCTCTACTTTGTGAGTTTGTCAGTTTAAAAAAGAAAATTATCAAATAAATTATTATATTGAATTTATCAAACTGGCACATATTCATCTATACATTGAATCTGCTATACAAATTTTTACCTGCATGTATATTTGAACACCAAATCACTACTCATAAATGATCCCTAAACAATAATTACACAAACATTCATTAATTTTACTTTTAACAAACACATGCATCTCTCCTGTCTCTGCTCTCTATCTCCATATCTCTCCTCATATTCTTAATAACCACACGATTCATGCCTACATCACACCCTATATTCCTTTAAATAACTTCTAGAGTTGTGTTCTCTCTGCATAGGATGAGGAGTCACTGTTAACAAGAGCTGTTAAGTGGATGATTATCTAAAATTCACAAACATGATTACTTCTAATAAACCCAATAATTAGCCCTAAAGTTTCAATTGGGTAGTTTATTCTAGTGTCTTGTGAAGAGATAGCTTTTGCAAATATGTTGAAAACTTTTACATTGTAGTTTATTCTAATGTCAAGTAAAGAGAGATAGCTTTTGCAAATGTGTTGAAAACTTTATATTTAATGTTTCAACAGCATAAAAAGATTTCCAATTCACAATACGTTTTAGGTTTAAACCTCAAACCCATACAATTGGGTTGCCATACGTATGTGCATTTACACTAGGCAAATATTTTGGCCCAAAAGACCTTCGAAATGTTGACCCATCCCCAAAGTATGATATGTACAACCAGTTATGTTCTATTATATTTCAGCTAATTATGATATGGCATACAATACGTACTGTTATTTTTAATTCTGGGCTAAATGCTTAACTTGTGAAATCAACTTTCCCATAACTTTTTAGGGATATAACTACATAGTTGCATGCATATAAGTCATTCATTTGATAAATAATGCCAAGTGCAATATTATAGGCTGCATTACATTTTTTTCGAAAGCAATGTATTGCCAAGCAATATATCATTCATGTATATAAGGCTTCAACAAATATTCAACATCCACCTTCTTATCCACAAATTGCAACAGAAAATTAGTTTTGTGATTTGAAGAAAAAAAAACAATTTGTTAGGAGCAATGAGGTGACCATATTAATAGACTGGGCTAAATAGTTTGGAGGGTTATGGTTATACTATATTGATGCTTTACTCACTTCCATTTATATACTTCATGGAGTGAAGGAGCATAGTTTGCATTATCTATAGTCTATATAGTTGATTTCATTACTACAACATCTAAACCACATGTGTATAATATACTAGTAGGTAACCTTTACCAGTCTCTGCAACACTAGCAAGTGTTTACCTTTGGTTATATGTTGCAAGCCCTGGGATAGGACACATACATATCCAACATTATAGATATCCTGATGCCATTCATTCCATATCTACCGAGTTTTCTATTTTTCGTTGGGTGAAAGGAAAAAATAGTATGGCTTGAAAATAAACTTATGCTACAGCAGAATGGATAATAGCTTAGCTGATAGAAAAACTGTCTAATGAGAATAAGAGAAATTATTCTCGAGGATGTGCAATGATTCACAAAAACGTTGGGTAGTTGCCAGAGTTTGAATTTTATAATTTATAATATACATACAACAAAAATGACAAGAGTCCCAATAAAACATAAAAATAATATGGTTTGCTAAACAAAGTTGAAAAATCGCAGTGAAGCACTGAATATCTACAAAGGTTCCATATACAAGATAGGCGAAAATAGATGCTTTTACAATGGATTAGAGAGCATAGTGTAGGTGGATAATTGGTTTAAAGGAGCCAGGACTCATTATAAAAATCATTAGTTACAGCTACCAACCAAAACATAGATTACCAATATAACCAATCAGTGTGTTACTTTCACTTGTAGGCACAGATTGCACATGTGTCAATGGTTGAAAATAGGTATACAAATATAACCTTAATTATTTAATTGTTAGACTTGGAGTTTTTGGTAATTAAGTTAAAAATACCAACTGCGAGGAGAAAATTAGGGGGAAATCTTGACATTATTACAAATAGATCATTGTATTGAACCATTTGACTGATGGGTAATTAACATAGAACCAATTCTCAAGTAACTTTAAGAAAAAAAATGTATAAAAGTATTGAGGATGTTATAAGAAAGATTATTGGTAAAGGTGGAGCATGCACACATCCATGGTTTTTTGGATACACGTCACATTATCCAATTCAACACCAAACTAAAAAGCTTTGTCTTAAATCTTTTCAAGTACTGAAAACAATTGATGGAAACTCAAAATAACTGGAGAAAAATATATAACATTATATCACAACTCCGACATTGGCATGCACTACCTACACCCTATAATCTGTACCAGTGAAACATATAAAATGTACAGCTTATTAACATTGTGCAAATGGATAAATCTTACAAAAATATTGTGCAGTGCTTCTAAAGGATGGTAGTAAAAATAGTAAGTCTGCAGCATAACCAATATAAAATAATATATTAATAGAATCTATACTCTTTAATATATCTGAATATATTACGATGTAATAGTGAAATCACTGTACAAAATTTAGTCTTGAAATAATAAAAATCTGAGACAAATGCCAAAATAGTTAAACCCCATTAAATATAATACATTCAATTAGATATAATAGATAATGTATATAATAGAATAAATTTGATTATTATAGCATCTGAGCTGTGGAAAACTATAAGAATTTCATGAGGGGCAGCTTTAGGGATCCCATATATCAATAGAACATACATCCTGTACACTATACATAGTAAATGAGGGGCAATGTATACTATTAACCACAAATAGAATGGCGCTGTTATTAGCCACATAGTCGGAGTTGCTCTTCCGTGCTCGGGTCTGCCAACACATTTGTAGGGTCTTCCAGCATCTGCAAACCTTCAAAGTCTAACGGCGTCAACTCATTCTTAAATTGCTCGTCACTATTAAAAACATCATCAAATGAGAGAGATGCGCTCATCAGTGGCCTAAAGTCTTTATCGAAATATTGACCATAGCAGTTGTCATCTACTCCTACAAATAGACACCCGGATTTGACAGTGAGATAACTCCCAAGACCAACAGCATGAAAACATATTACAGACGTGCTAGAACTTAAGCCTGTACAGTGTAAAGTGTGGCTAACAGATAGTGAGGAGGTGTCAACTATTGAGGTCATTGACCCCTAGTAAATTCGTTCTTAGCTAAATCAGTATTTACTCCTTCCCAATTGACACGTGGTAATTACAATGGCCAAACCTGTTCTGAAATCATGATAATGTAATTCAGTAAATTTGAAAAAAGACACACAGGGAAGGATGCAAAAGCTTAGAACCAGACACTGACCTGTTAATACTATGTTGGGTATAGAATGCTGTTTCATTGGATGCCTGTGATCGTGTATAAAAGGGCTATCGTGGGGATTCCCATTAGTGAAGTGATTACCTCCACCTGAACTACTGTCCTACAATTTTATACAACAAGCCAATATTGAGAGAATATATATAATATGACATGTAATATTATACACCACTTTCAAGTAACAGCACATTGTGGACAGATTATCAAATAATTCACATGTACAAACATATGAAGCTACAGCTGACTGGAGATGAATATTTTCGCAAGTGGAGCAGAATAGAAACAATGTATGATGGTGTGTGAGTAGATGGGGAGTTATAAGCCCCTGGAGACGTACCATAGTTACTTGATCAAACTGTTGCTGTAGGGATGAGTGGGAGCCTGGGCTAAGGGCATAGCTAATGTTACTGTCGTTTGTTCCGCCCACAGTATGCTGATTGGTTGGTGGGCAGCTTTCTGGTGACCTCACAGGGGGCGTGCCCGGCGAGCTGGGAGATGGCACGTTCTTCTCCGTGCTTTGTCTATACTGCTGGTGGGCTTGCTACAAGAACACAAAATGGTCTGTATTACAGAAGACATTGCCAGGTGCCATAATACAGTTCTATTTATTGTGGCAAATATTCAATAAAATTCTAAGCAACACAAAGCAGCTCGATTCGGAGAAAATAGTGATGCAGTACAATATTATGATATGTAAGTTGGTGCTGCACAAACTCAAAGCTTGTTAAGAAAAGTTATCCAGTTAAAAACAAAGAGCCTAAGTTATTTATGCGCTGATATACTGTAGGAACATACAACAAAATTTTTAACTGTTAAAGTATACTTTACTATTACTTACTTGTTGAGCAAGCATTTTGTCACTAATCCGCCTTCTTATGGTTTCGTTGACTATTTGTTTATCCAGGCTAGTTGGTGGTTTATTGTGCTGCTGGTGAGAGGGCTGCTGCTGCTGCCCTAATGGAATGCTATGAGACAAAGGATTGGCACTGGACAAGAGGCCCCCTGGCTGTGGTGATGCTTGCCCAATTGGTAAAGGTGCAGACATGTGCATGGGCAGTTGTTGTGGGAAGTATGGAAAGGGATAAGGCACACCCTGTAACACAATATGCATTGCAACTCTGGCCCAACCAACAGCTGTGGTGGTACAACTAGTAGCACTAATAAGTAGTAGGGCTGGCAAGTAGCAGTGACGGCACATATTAGTACTACTAGTAACAGTATTAATAGTGACAGTGATGAATGTATTTCCAGACTACAATACTTCTTCCTGGACAACATTACAAGTTGTTAGACACATGCTGCTGTGAAGAGACATGGATTTTGAGTAGCTTCGTTTTACAATGTTTGACCTCATGTTGAGATTGGTTCAGATAGATTGAATTGATTTACTTTGGACAGATAACTCCTCATGCCACAAATATTCCTTTGCATTTACCTCAACCAATTCCAGTGCAGGGTTTTGAATTTTAATGAATTGTCTTCCCATTTTAAGTGCATGCATATTACAGTGCTCCCTCTGTGTCTAACTAAGCTAAGGGTCCTGAAACCTCAATTTGTAACATAGCAGAATACCAGATTCAACTCATGGATCCGTTAAATTCGGATATTTTGTCCCTACACACACATATGCCACAAACCGAGGGTCTAAGCCCTTCTCGTGAGCTATGAAATTTCGGGAGGAAGGAATCTGTGAGATACAAAGTGAGCACTGTACTAGAGTTTACTGGGAGAAGAAGCAACAAACCTGCATCTGTGTAGGACTACCAACCAGAGGGCTCTGCTGCCGGCTGCCGTTGGGTCTGATTGATGAAGGACTATCTGGGGGAGGCATGGAGGTGCTCACCATCCTGCCATACCCATCATTAGGTGGTGAACACAGACCTACACCAACACATGGATTAGCATACAGTAAACTAGCTAGTGTGTCTAACTCAACAGTGATGCGTGCCGTTGACTAGACAACACATGAAAGTGTCTTTACAGACTATTTTATAGTCATTACATAAAATGCCAAGTCACGGGCGTAAGGTGATCTAGTAAATGGCAGAGTTACTCTATTTATTATCCTCTGGGTATAAAAGAATGCAGCAGGTTTACTAATGTAATACTTGTAGACAACTGCTAGCCTACCTGCACTGCAGCCACTAGACTAGGTGGCTAACTTACTCAACAAATAACTACCTGCCAGCATAATTACTAATAAGAGAAAATCCTTCAGACAGCTGCTTACCAAACACAGTATACCCAGCGTAGTAAATACTGATGATATACAAAATGTGCAATGATTACGAAATGAACAAACCAGGATTTGGAGAGTTACTGTGCCCTTGTATAGGTGAATTGCTAAAACCAAGATTAGATAAGTCCGGTAGGGAGCCGTGGTGCTGCTGTGGTGGCTGAGACATGCCTGCAGACTGGGGAGGTGCAAGGCCGGGCATGCCCATAGACAGGTGGATAGGGGGCATTCCGTTCATAGGTGAGTAGCCTGACCCATCTACATACTGCAAGAATAGAGACACGTTAGTCACAGTAGAAGTATACAGTATATTTATTCACCAACTAGAAGTATGGATGAAATGTGATGCAATACATCTATACGTGGAAGGATAGCGTCTACTTCAGATATCCTAAGCAGACATGTTTACCAGCATGTAGCCCAGTGACCTTCACTAATGGAAATAGTGTGTTTGGCTTGTAATACTGGAGATTAATCTCTCACAGAATCTATGGAATTACATCTATTCCAAACTAGATCAAAACCTCAACTTGACGAGGGCTTGAAACAAACAAGAGAAGATAACTTGTCTACAAACACTAATCACACCTGACTCAGTGTAAAATAATTACTCATCAGGTTTACAACAACAAGACCAGTCTAACCGCAAGATCAGCCCATGGGCAGGACAAGGCCCATGGGCTGATCATGTCTCTAGAACATTCTTAATAGAAACCATTAATTACAAGTTAACTCCTCCTGCATCAACATATCGCCTCCCTTAAACAATATAAAATTAGAAAGGTTATTCCAACTTTTTTTATTCCAAAACAACATTAAAAATAAAAGCTGCTTCATCACCCACACCTTAGTTCCGCCTGGTCATTAAATCTGACAGGACTGGGTGTATGCTACACTCTATGGAGTGTAACTGTGACATTATCCTATAGGTTACTTCTACATGGCACTAGTGCACTGACAAATGATGTGCATGTAGATTAAGCTGAGTAGCTTAGTCGGCCACAACAGAATTTCAACTCGAAAAAGTGTCAACAGAGAAAACTGTTCCAACCAGCAGAGCTGTTAGTGGAAAACAATGGAGCCAATTGAGGGGCAAGCGGAATCAAGTACTAAATTCTGTGTCCACAGCAGCTGAACCTGAGCAGTGACTAATGAATCCCTCAGGTATCCCAGTACTAGCCACTCATTACTAAACACACAGTTAACCATCACTCTGTATCTTACTAGTTATTCTACTAACTCAGCCTGTAGATTCTATTAACAGTAGTCAAGTTTCAGCTAGTAAACTGGAAGTGTCATCTTGAGCAAACAAAACCTGTGCAAGCAGCCAGCTGTCTTACCTTGGCAGGGGCAGAGTTGCTTCCAGCAGGAGCACCGTTGCCAGCAGTGTTGGTGCCAGAAGATCTCATGTCAAGAGCCATCGGGTTGCCTGCATTGCCTGGATTTCCACCCACTTCCAAAACTGAAAGTCAATTTAGAGATTTATGTGAGACTCACAAGTGTTGAGATGCAGTTGGGAGGTAAAGCTAGGAGGTAGTGAGAGTGTAGATATTTGGCATTCTCTGCATAGCAATGGCTTTGACTACTTGAAACACCAGAATTGTTTTCACCTTTACTGACTGCAGATGACTCTACACTACTCTATATGACTCTACACTATGACTCTATGTGACTCTACACTACTCTATATGACTTTACACTACTCTATATGACTCTACATGACTCTACACTACTCTATATGACTCTACACTACTCTATATGACTCTACACTACTCTATATGACTCTACACTACTCTATATGACTCTACCCGACTCTATATGACTCCACATTACTCTACATGACTCTACACTACTCTATATGACTCTACACTACTCTTTATGACTCTACACTACTCTACACTACTCTATATGACTACACAATAAAGGCAAGTAAAGCTTCAACAGTAACACACTGCTGTAAGTATGCTGTAGTGTGTTACTTGGGCCTATGCATCCAGTCTACCTCAAACCTATTGGACATGGAAGCAGATAATGTTTCACAGCTAATGATGGGCTAGTAATGTGAGACGTAGACAGTCAAATATTAAATCAGTATAAATTGGTCTATGACAATAGCTGTAGTGGCCAATGATCAATATAGCGCAGCTTGTACTTGCAACACAAGTGCTAGCAATACTACATGATACAATACAAAGCTGTAGTCATAACAACCACTAAACGTCATTAACTACTATTGCTACTACTATACTACCATCACCAGATATTATCTAGTAATGTTCATTGCAATTGCCGTTTATTTTGCCCAAAAAACTCTTAGAGAAACTGTATAATGAAATTGATGAAATACAAAGAAAAGCCAGCCTGTAACACAAAGCAATAACTTAGGAATGAACATATTTGTTATTTGTTGACTTGAGTGAAAACGAACAACACTTGAGCCTACTGCTTTACAATTGCACCAGCCTTTCTAGATTCACCACTTACTTCATTTCATAACCCATGACTGACTTTCACAATAAGTAGAAAAACGTACAGAATATGAAGAGCAAACAAACAGCACCTTAGAGCAATGAGATACAGCTACACTAACCTCTCCTATGTATCATGGGGGAGATAATTCCGCTGCTAGCACTTCCACCGTTACTCGACGTCGGTGTTTGCTGCTTTATACTACCGTGTATATCTGAATCCGATTTGAATCTGGAAGTCAGATCAACAAATTAACATGTAATACAGTGACTGCTTTACAATGGTATTATACAAGCAAGGAGGATCATGTTAGAAATCCAGTAGCTCTGGACAATCATACGTGAGACACATGAAACAATAATGCGAAAACCTGTGAGAAAGTGTGAGGCATTGCAGTTAACTAGACTAAAATATAGAAACAGTGTTCACTGTAACTTAATACACAAGAAACACATTCAAGTGTTGTGTGAATTATTTAAATTTAATATTGCAATTGAAAATATTTAGCACCAGCAATGATGCCTGCAGCTGCAGTAATAAATCAACTAGTAACCCACAGCATTAAGTAAGTCGTACAACGTAACTAATGCCCTGCATAACACAAGTTTCTCACTTCTCACACACATCAAAGGTAGAGCTTGAATTCCATGCTGGGCCATGGCCTGCTGTAGAGGCATACACGTGATGAACTGCTCTAGATTTACTGGAAACACAACTTACTTCTTCCACTCCGGTCCACTGAGAGGGGGAGGGGTGAGGTAAGGGGAATAAGTGACGTGGTCACTGGTACGATTTCTTTGAGGTCTGAGACCAGGAGAGTTGGGACCTGGGCCGTACTGAGGAGGCATAAATCTCCTTCTATTAGCATCGCCAGCGTGTAGTGAGTTGAGATCATGTATTGCACTCTAAAACCAGTTCCGTATAATTTAATGTTGGTTACACCCTCTTTAACCAATAATACAATAATTTAGCCAATAATTAAAACAGTTCAGAAAATAATTGTCTTTACTTACTAAAGAGAAGCATAAAACAAGAGGTAACATATAAATATCCTGTTGATTCCCATTCTAAGAAGGGTTTACACTATTGTTTTGAATATGATCAAACTCTGAAGAACTTGTTCGAACTGAACAAGTTGGTAGCAACTACTGAAAAAGGAAGTACACACAAGCATCTGAAGACCATAAGCATTACCTTGAGGTCTATGGCAGCACCTGGAGCAGGCACCGAACCATGTGACAGCATCTGTTGACTGGGTGAGCATTGACGTCTTTGCACATTTTGCTGTTGAATTTGCTGCTGTAGGGAGTGGTTGATGTTTGGTAATGACCCAGTTTTAAATGGGGCATACGGAGCGCTGCCATGAGGAATGAGATTTTTTAATCCAGCATATGGTGGTATTTGCTAAATTAAATAAAGCATATCTTTAATTCAGCAACTTCATATTATTCAGTTTAACATGATTTCAACTTTGTTACCATTAATCATAAACTAGTGTTGAGGTTGAGTATCTAACATCCACATTTACTACGAATGGGAATGCAATAAATACCGACTCCGGATTAAAACGAATCACAACATTTTTAGCTGCAGGGTGTGCTGGATACTATCATATTCTAAACTGACTAGAGCTAGTCAGTTAGTCAAGAGTCGGAACACAAAACTACAAGTATATTCTACAACAAGATTTTCAATCACTTTGATACAGACAACAATCAGCATACCAACTGCTTTAACCTAGATGATGACCACGATACTGTTGAACTAAAGTTTTCTTCCTGCAACAACAAAGTTATTTGTCTGAAAAACTCCGGTTTGATAATTTATTTTTCAAACATGAGTCTTGACAAATTGAAATTATACTAATGAAAGCTGAAACTTTGCTTTGAAATTTAAAATTTTAAAGTATATAATTATCAAAAAGAATTCAAATCATACAAATCACTGATCTATATTGTCGCGAGAAAACAAATAAATTAAAATATTATTTGTAAATATAGTTAGTTGATAAAAATACACCATCGCCATGTCCACTCAATAGGCAAAATGACAGAGCATGCCTACAGACAGTCTTAATCGCATATTTTACGGATAAAAAATTGGCCTGGCAAGTGAAAGTTACAAGGAGTTCCACAAAGATACTTGTTTCATTTTTAACTTTTTTAAAATAATCACATAAAAACTGGTTGGCACTATATTTAACTTGCATAACCTTGCATATGAAGTTGCAAGACTTCAGTTTGGCCTTCTCTTAATAAAATCTACAATTATATCTCCAGGAATGCAGGAAAGTAAAAATACAAATGGCAATTCTACTCACAAGTTGCATTGAGCAATTCCAAAAGCAATTCACTAGCATGTAGTCATTTAAAAATATAAATTATGATGAAATGTAAGTAAAATTAAGTGAATGCTGTTTATTTTTGATAACTAATTTAACTAATTACTGCAAATAAATGGAGATGTCTAGGCAGTACCATGGTAAAGAGACACATCACAGATACAGTTGTTCAAATAATCCCTAAAGTGGAGTTACTATCACTTTTGTGCTTTATACTTATAAAACTATTCAACTTTATGATTTACAAGTACAATGGTAATCATAAAACTATAATTCTTTTGGTTTTACAATCAATTAAAACTATATTTTTGTTGATAAAATATAATTATAAGTGGCAACATTATCGAAGAGATGTTGATGGGTCAAATAATCATATTAAATTCTTGACTGAATTAAAACTCAAACTGCAAGACTGAGTCGTTAACTTTTTATTGTGAGTTCGAAATATTTAAATCATGACTCCAAATTCAGGTTTAACAATTTGCATTGTTATCAACAATAAGCACAGAATCAGTTATAAACCTAACAGTGAATGAGAAAAATAAAAATAAAACACTAATTTAGCCTTAAAATATTGAAGTTATTTGAGAATGAAAAAGTAAAAATAAATACTTATCAAATACATGTTTACAGAAGGCAAGTAAAAAGCTAATTCACTAAGTTAATACTAATACTAATAGTAATCAATAATGACTAATGACTTGATTTTATAACTATGGTAATTGTTAATGTAATTGAGTAACTATTCTTTGATAATTGTTCTAAAATTATTATATGCCCGCATGGTTATGCTGCATTTATTCGAAGTGAAAGTTTACTTACAAAATAATGATTAAGAGAAAGTGATTGGGTGAGCAATTAGCCATCGACGGCAACTCTGACACAGGGGTAGGCTGTAACTTACAAGCAAGTGTAAAACTTAGAATTAGTGCTACTGTTAGTGTAGGTAAAGACAGAAGTAGACCAAGTTGTTTTAGTTTTACTTTTACGACTAGTCCTAGATCTCATTCTTTAAGTTCAAGATTACCAGGCATTGCACTGTCACTCGGTCAGTATTACTATTAGCCCAAACTAAATGTAATATCAATAGCATTACTAATAGTAACTGTAATATTAATGACTAAGTACAAGTCTGACTCTGGGTCATAAGATTGTCATTATCACTATGCGATAGATTTAAAACCACGTTTTACTATTATTTAGTTTTAATTTTATGTAATTTACCGTGTCGGAAGTTTTTGTAATTCCTGAGACTTCATTTAAAATTTGATGAAAAGCTGCATCTGCCTCAGCTTCTTTTGCACGCATAAGCGCTATCTTTTCGCTAAATTTTCTAGGATTTGCAGCCATCACATTTTTTTGAAAGAACTATTTCGCATACCTAACTTCACTTGCACTTCACACAAATGATAAGTTGATGTTTTGGAAATTGCTTCGCTGGGTGTCTCACGTGATCTATCTGTGTCACGATGTGGCGATATAATGCTATACTATATATAATGCTAAGTTGGGTATTGTGGGGATTCATAACTAACAAACTATATAGTGTGCGGCTACTTGACGTAATATTGTGAACAAAATACGACTATTCTTTTGGACTGTCCGAGACTTGGTTTTACTCTCGTAGCATCAAACAACTCACTTCACAACACTTCACTTAAAAATGGCATAGCCTAATCACAATGCTAATACTACTAGTAATAGTGATAGTAATACGCACGCCTTATAATTGCAATAGTGATAGTCACCGGTGCTCAACCTAAATAATTATCAATTTAATACAATACTTAGTAATACTAATACTAATATTAATAGTAATCCCAATTCTGATACTGATACTGATTGTGATACTCTGATAGTGATTAGATTTATAATTATTCATTATAAATATGATTATCATTATGATTATGATCAGATTTACTTTTACTTTTAGTTTTAGTTTAAAATTTACTCAAATTTTTTTAGTGATTACTGATTACATTTCTGATTTCTATTTTAGTTTCAATTTAGTGATTTAGTCTGTGTAACATAATACTACAGTAAAAGTGATAAACTAAAGTCACAAGGTTGTTGTTTATGATAAACATTTAATTTTATATCTTAGTCAAACTCAAAGTCAATATGAATATCATTATCTAATATTTTTATTTTATTTAGCACGACTGGATAATAAATACTATTAGTATTGTTATTAATGAAATTACCATTACTAATGCTAATAGAGTAATAGAATAATCTATTAAATAAACTTAGTATTACTATTTATATTAAATTTGCTATTAGTATTACTATTAGTATTAGTATTAGCATTAGTCATTACTAGTATTACTATTAGTATTAGTAATGGCTTAAAGTTTAACTTTTGGTTTCACTTGACTGTTAGTGTTACTGTTATTGTTTTACTAAGACTTCTAGTTCTAGGTGTAGCAGTAGCTGGCAGCATGTTTACATGCACACTGTGTGTGTGCGTGTGTCATAGTCCATCATCATAGCATATTAATAGCCCCTAAACAAAACAATAAATTCCTACAACTGCGCAGCAAAAGCCACAATCAATGAATCAAGTGTATTGCAAAAGCCTAAGACAACAAATCTGCCAGAATATTTCTGTTCCCTTATTTGGAATTACTTGGGGCTGGTGGTGCAATTTGGGTGACCAATGGGAACTGGAACACATCATTTTGTTTATTTGTTGTTTGTGTATTATTCTGCTGCTGTTGGAAAGCATTGGTTATCCTGATCAGTTTCAATTAGTAGAGCCAAAGAGCAAGTTATACTACTTATAATTTTACATTAAACAAGATATATATTACTATCTATTGAAACCTAAGAGCAGAAGCTGTATTATCAAGTTATCAGAGAAGTGCTAAAGGTTTGTCTGCTATTAATTTTTCTATCATTTATTGTCTTAATGCTGTAATATCGATACATTTAGCTTATATTATATGAAGTGGTTTATAGCTGACATTATTTTTAATGAATTATTATGCAGTAATATTTTGCTTACTTTAATAATTTTTATGTGTGTTATTTCCTTACAGTTCTTATATTCTTGTACTTTATTTAGCTTTATATTGTGTGTATTTTATTTAGATTTCACGGTGTAGCTTTGTGAGCAAAAGTGTTATAAGTTGGAATAAAATACTAATAACTACACTCACAAAACGTCAGTTGAATTCCTAAACCTACTCTGATAAGCTTGCGGTTACTAGCAGACCTAACAAAACTGCTACACTAGGTGTAGGTAGCTTTTAGTTTTAGATTTAAATTATAAGTATTACTATTAGTATTACATTTGCTATTATATTTGCTATTAATATTACTATTAGTATAAGTAGTAATCATTAGTGTTTCGTTAGTGTAAGTATTAGCCTATTAGACTTAGCATTACTATTGCCATTAGACACAGTATTACTATTAGTTCTCTTAACTCTAGTAGTAATACTATTGACTATTACGTATTATTATTAGCAAATCACTAAAAGTAAATGTAATAATAATAATACTTCAAGTCTGTTTTATTGTGAACCTATACTCTTACACATAGAGTAATGGTAATTGTTGTAGTTAAAATTATTCATAATGTTCTACTAGATCTACTGCTGCCAAGAATAGTAGTAGTTCTAGGAGTAGATGTAACCAACAGTAACACACTCACAGTATTGCTATTATATTTACTGTGCTTACACTACACTTAGTCTTACAGCCAACTATCCTTTATCCTCAATTTGACTTCATTTTGTGTTTTATTGAACATTCAGTTTGAGTTTAAGTTTTAGCTTTGCCTTTCTACCAGTACCAGTACCTGCAGTTTTGAAATACCAATTAGTATTGCTCATAGCATGATCAATGAGTTTTATTTAGATCATTATTGGCAATAAACATTAAAAATAGTGATAATATGGATATAATGAATAAACAATATAAATTAAAAATTGATAAAAGGGAAGCTGTACATTCAGCCTCAAAAAATAGACATCAATTAGTTAAATGTGAATGAAATAGCTCCTACGTGAGGTTTAATGAATTGTGGTGGTTTCATTTATTCATAAGTTTGATTAACTTCAAGTTTATTAACTTAAAGTTTTATTTCAGCCTTTTTAAGTCTCTAAACCAGAATTGGTTTGCTGCAGTACAGGTGCTATTTTTTTTTATTAATCAACTTCTTCTATGCCACCTAAAAACCATGTTTTTCAGCTTTGGCCTCGTTCATCTCATCTGTCTCCGAAAATTAATTGTTTGACAAACTTTTTATCTCTGTGACTTCTTTTAAGGGTGGCAATTTTTTTTCAAGATTGGTTCATGTAATGCCTTTAATTTTATTATTCATCTAATGTTTGCTTTGGTCGCCACAGCATGCGCTTTGTACAATTTTCTGGTTGTTCAACACACTAAAGTTTAGATATTATTACAGAATTGCTTCTTGTTAGAGCATCGCTATTTTAGTCACAGTTTTTATTCCGTTTGTCACTGCATGGTGATGGAGTTTAATGCATATATTCTTGTTTATTTGCTTAAAATAGATTTTAATACAATTTTTATTCATGTCTATCATGCAGTAATGTAACTAAGACTTAGCTGTAAGGAAAAGTACCGGGTTACACGACTTGTACTGCAAATTAAAAGTGTAAAAGATTGAAAATATCTATATAGATAAATAATTTAACCTGAGAGCTTAACTAAATGCTAATTCTTAAAGTAGTATTAAATTCAAACCACAAATCCAATAGATAATTTAAAATTAAAATACGTATTGACTTTCATATAATGTGAATCAATATAACTCATGAAGATTGTTTAATATTTACGTGTAAATATTTAAATTTAAATTTGTTTCAAATAATAAAACTAGAACTAAGCATTTCAAATACAAGCTATAACTATACATTAAATTATTTTGTGTTATTGATTTATTGATTATAATAATATTAAACAAGTAGTAATAATTATATCAGCCTAATTCCAGTGATAATATAATGCAAGTTTTGAATTTTATAATTACGTTTTAGTTTCTATGTAGTGCAAATTAAGACAACTACTTATAAAATATTCATTGAGGCCAACACCTTTTTACTAAGCCTTATATGCAGCCACTAGTGACATTTTACTTGTACTACAAGTATAACAAATTGTGAAAATTTAGTATGAGTGTTTCGTTTAGTCTGGGACCGGATCAAGACTCTCTCTAACTGTAGTATTTTACTATTTGTCTAATTTTTAAGAATTTTATTTTTTGTTTCAGTTATAAAAGATGCCAAACATAAAGTTACAGAGTTTAGATGGGGAGGTATTTGAGGTGGATGTGGAGATAGTCAAACAATCTATCACTATAAAGACTATGCTTGAAGACCTTGGAGTTGATGATGACGAAGATGAACCTATACCTTTACCTAACGTCAATGCTGCCATACTAAAGAAAGTTATTCAATGGTGCACTTATCATAAGGTGAAGATTTGTCCTTCATCCACATACACTGGCTTTCCATGGATCGATCTCAGTGAGATTGATCTTTGGAAAGCCGGTGATACAACCATACAACAAACTATATTAAATATATTTTATTTAAGTTTCTTCATGATTGCTTCGTTGCATAATTAAGTTTTGTATTCCAAACTTTGTTTGAATGAGTGCACAGTCAATTTGAGTGTTTTAATTGTCTAAAATTGAATGCATATTGAAAGTGTTGCATCCTACTTAATATGATTTCTACTGACAGCTTTTATTCATGCTTCTGAATAACATCTGCTTTATTTATATGATATATCTCTTATTGTATCAACTTACTATCACATTGCTGATTTAGTAACCCTACCCATGGTGTATTATCATCTCCCCATAAACCTGCACCACAACTAATGCATTTAGGGCAGCCTCATTGCTTCAATGAAATTAATAAATTCTAAACCCAGTTTACAGTCATTAATACTATAAATCAATAAAAAATAAGCTAATGTAATTCAGCAATTGTAATTTAGCAACAAAAAGCTTTTGAATCTTTTTTTTCAAATAATAGTCGAATGCTATAAATGAGAGTAATTGAATCACTGTATGAGAAAATCTATATCAAGTGCTTTTATCAATATATTAAAACTAGTATAATTTTTAGACTTATTTTAAACTATGTTATTCTACACTGCCTAAAAATATTGTGATACTGCTTTTAAAGTGGCGATATGCCCCTCAGCCACCCACTTTGAAAATAAATATATATAGTTGGGCAAAAATTAACTCATTCACATTATACAGTTATGGCTACCTAGAGTGTTTAGCTCAAAACTGTTGTGTTTTCTATACTGTAAATATAGTGTTCTGCTTTTAGCTTACTAGAACTTAATCAGTATTGTTAATTGGTTGAGATAATGTTTAATGAATGTCGGAAATTCAAAGCACACCTCATGTAATCATGTGCAATACTCATATGTGCTGTTTTATATATCATACATGCATACTTAGTTATGTGTGTGTTGTATCTGTTACCATTAAGTATCACACACACACTGCACACACACACGTACGCACTGTACACACACACACGCACACACACACTGCACACACACACTGCACACACACACACACTGTACACTCTGTACACACCTTGGACAATTACCAAGTATCTCACACTTGCATCATTGCAGGATGATCCACCACCACCAGAAGATGATGAGAATAAAGAGAAACGGACGGATGACATCAGCTCATGGGATACAGAGTTTCTTAAAGTGGATCAAGGAACTCTGTTTGAGCTTATTTTGGTATGCATCTTGTGTGTAAACTTACAGGAAATACTGAAATCTACTTATACTTTTGTGTTGTATAGTTCAATGCAACCCATAGAAACTCTTCCTAGTTGTCTTCTCTTGTAACATGCATTTTCAGCAAGGGCAACTGCTATTACTACAGCATTGATGTGAAGGCAACTTGGATTACATACTCAATGCTAGGCTACAGCTTATCATTATTCATTTTACTTTCATACTTGCATCTAATGCCTTACTATTCATGTAGGCTGCGAACTACTTGGATATAAAAGGCCTATTGGATGTCACTTGTAAGACTGTAGCCAATATGATTAAAGGGAAAACTCCTGAGGAAATAAGGAAAACTTTCAATATAAAAAACGATTTCACTCCAGCAGAAGAAGAACAAGTATGTTTTTCAATCTCACCTTGATATGTGTAGTTAGCTTATCTTGTTTCATGTGTAATGAGGGAACTGGTGAAAATGTAGTATGAATAGTAGCATAATGCAGCTAAACTATCAATAGCTAGCTGTTGTCCAGTGATGCCAATTGAACTGGAAGGTGAGATTGCTGCCATTTGTTTTGTCAGCATGCTAAGTTCAAACCGAATACTTAATAACAACCAACTCCGACTCCTTTTGGTCAACATATTTTACTTTTTAGAATATACTAATAGTAATTTTAATAGGTTGTAGATTTCAAAGCACATATAGACTGTTGTCGTGCATTATCTTATATGACAGTTGAAATAGAAATTGAGTCAAATACATACCACAACTCTAATCTTTAATCAAGTATCGAATAATGTTTTTGAGAATTTAGAAGTGAAGGTGTGAGTGTAGAAGATCTAAATAGCATATAAAACCTTCTATTGACTTTAATGCATACTTTCTTTTACAGCAATCTTTCTCATTCAGTCAACACCATTTGTTAAATTTTCTTTCACTGTATGCTAAATATTTTTAGTGATTTTATCAAACTCTAACCTGTCTGGACTATTTTCTCAACATATAACTATGTGCTCATCTAACATGGAGCTAAGATGTTGCTCACTGTACTGCAACAGCTACTATTTGTCACTGCAGGTTCGAAAAGAGAATGAATGGTGTGAAGAAAAGTGAAGAGCTCTTGCTTCTTCAGGAATAGAAAGGACACATCACTACCAACTATCAGTTGTGGACACTTATGTAATACTGTTACCCAGTTCGCTATTTATTATCAATAGTTAGCTGACATTTTATTTGCTTGATAAAAAGGATACTTTGAGTTGAACTTTTCTGTTAAATAATCTCATTAATGGATTTTAAGTATTGTATTATAATAGAGCAAAGCTTGTTGTATGAAGTAGCATATAAATTTTCAAGTGACTAATAAATGTTTATTATTTTAAATAAAAAGTGATAAAAATATGTAAGACTCGTATTAATATGCATATAAATGTGGTATTGTTGAAAACAGGTTTTATAGATTTTATCAGAAAAGTTTTAGGGTATAAATTATAATAGTAGCCTATGTGTAAAGTGGAATTTTGGTTTCAGTGCCAAGTAATTGTTCAATAGAATAATCTAAACCCTTCACATTTTTCTACTTACAGTAAAGTTTAAATAAAAGTATTAAATGTTTGTGTAATCAATGTTTAGGGATCATTTGTGAGTAGTGATTTGGTGTTCAAATATACATGCAGGTAACAATTTGTATAGCAGATTCAATGTATAAATGAATATGTGCCAGTTGGATAAATTCAATATAATATTTTATTTATTAATATGTTTTTTAAACTAACAAAGTCACAAGGTAGAGATGTCAGTTATTTCAAGGAATTGTTTTTAATAATTCAAATTAATTCATATTATACGCTGTAAATATAGTTATTAATTTGTTAGTATACCTATATTAACTGAAGATAAATAATTCAGAAAAGAAAAAGATAAATAATTTAAGTTTCACTAAGAGATTTCAAGCAACTAAAACAGCTAGGCTAGATAAACTTCAATAAAGTATATAACACAGCATGCATATTTGCATGATTTGGTCTCTGAGCAGCCTAAGACTAGAATAGAAAAAAGAGACAAAGAGGATTCTATTAAAATGCCATAGAGAAGTTTCTAGAGGGTGTGGTGTGAGCATCTGTTGACTGAGCAGCTCATCTACACATCAGATAGTATTAGCTGTAGTATGGAATGGTTTGTGTAGAATACCTAGATAATAAACAGAAATATAAAATAATGGGAACAAGTTAAGGATGAAATGAAAAGGCAAACAAGAATAACAGAGAGAATGTTGCAATGAAAGCTATTGTAAGAGTCATATATGACATATAACAGATTATAGATAAGAACAAACTGAAATTTCTTAAAATCTTTTAATAAATTTGAGCCCTAACCTTATTCATTGCTCTGAACACAGCAACAGAAAAACTTTAAAAATCGATTTCTTCGGCTCCGGGGTGTGACCGGTTCTTGAACTGATTCAAACTCTACAAATTATAGCATCTCTTTTGACATATAATAATTATATTTCCACTAATTTTTTTATCGGTTTTTTTTCATAATGGCGGCTTCATAATGTTATGGGTAAATGATATTGAGCTACATGGAAAACTCTGACAATGTTATAGAAGTTATTTTAAATCTTGTCTAAGTACAACTTCATCTCGATATTTCTTAATAGCAATTTGACAGAGACTAATTTATAGATTACAAATCAGCTTGAGCTTTATTGTTAACCTTGGAGTATTAATTGAAAATATCCATCTTTACACCCAAATTCTTACTCATTAAGTTCGAATAATTCACTCTATTTATCAGAAAGTAACATTTTAATAATAAAACCTTAATAACTGAATCAAATAAACTGACCATTATGTCCTTCATTAGGTAATTCAACAGACTTTTGTAGTTGTCTCTCCCTGACTGCTTGTCTGACACTGTTGAGAGGAGAGTTGGGTAAGTCTCCACCGGCCAGTACAAGTTCTGTTGCAAAATAATATATCAAATGTGTTGCAACTTAAAATTGTTAGTTGAAGACTAATTTATCATTTCTTATAACCCATCAACTTATAGTTTCTTGTTTATAATGGAAAAAAATTGTTTTCTCATATCAAATTTGCAATGTTAGTCAGTAGCGGCAATTACATTTATATAAACTTGTGGGGATAAAACAAAAACAAAAGGAAAATATATTGTACCATTGCAATCCTTGAGATTTTTAGTGGCAAGTGGTAATGAGTTTACTTCCACTTTCTTCCCTGAAACACGTGTGTCTCGCATTTCTTCCTTTGCTGGTTTGAGTTGAGTGGGAGTGGCTTGTTCTATCTCGTTTCTGAAATTTTTAGTGGACTTCACTATCTTGTAGAGTTCCGTATCAGTTTTTGCTGTAACATCGCGTTAAAAATGATTCCATGTAGAAACTTATACTAAAGATGGCATTTAAAGCGACACCAGAAATTTTTCAAGTCCGCAATAAGGTAATAAAATCGAAAGGAGTAGGTAGGTAGCTAATTTAACTTACGCATGATAATATCCTGACGAAGGTGAAGTTTGTGCAATTTTGGGCGTGCTCCACTCCCTTCAAACTTTTTCAGGAAGTCTTCTAGCATTATTGGCTTTGAGGGTTGATTCGATAAAGGAGCCGGGTTTCTGGTGGGACGCACTGTTTTTTCTGGTTCTAACTCCTCTGTGGTATGTGAAGGAAGAGAAGCTGGTATGTTAGCAGTGGACCTTCCATGCCAGCAGGCACCTGCACATCCACACTCATTCCAGGGCCATTTCTCATCTATCACACTTATTTGGTTCTTGACTTCATTGGTTGTGCATGATCCTAGTTCTTGATACACCTGAGTTTTGATTGGTTTCACAACAGCTTTGAAATTGTTAGGTGTCTTTTCACAAGAATATAAGGGGGTGTGTGCTGAAAGTGACTCCGCCTTCTTTAAGTCCTTCTCCTTTTTGTCCTTGCTGTTACCAAACAAACATTCAATAATTCAAACCACCATTTAAACATGTAAAATGCTACATTAAGCTGTATTATATTTGTATATAGTCTTATCATCCCATTTCATAATTGAACTACCAACATTTTACCTTTGACTGTCTGGAGCTTTTGGTTTCAGTGGAGAATACTCTTTAAAGACTAGTCCAAGTATAATGAAGTTATACAGTATCACCTCCCATTGGCTGTAACAAATAATTATCCCACTTAGTTAGGTAAACATTTTGGTGTTGAATTACAGTCAAATTTTAAGAACTTAAAGCAAAAACATAACATGCATAAAAGTGTCAAATGATAAGAATAACAGAAAATTATCTAACTTGTTATTATATTTATAAAATAATAAAACTTACCAATACAACTCCACTGCCAGGTGAGTGGATACTAGCAGGTTAATCAAACAGATAAATAGAAGCAAAAACATATTTGACATTATAATAAACAGTTGAATGAAAAATCATAAATTGTTTACATATAGTTGCAGCAATAAACCTTAACTTTGTTAACTCAGTAAACGCGCAATTAAGGCATCATTGTGTCACTCATTATGTCATCACTCATTATTCAACATTTTTTGAATATTTGGTTTTGCTGTTTCAACAACTTATTATTCAAATAATTGTAATAATAGAATACTAAAATGTCTAGATTTAAATGCAGTAAGAAGTTGTGGTTATATATTAATTTCTTCTTAAGTTGTTTTTGGTTGCAATTAAAAAAAGTAGTTATAACTACATCTATGATGCATATTTGCATGATAATATAATAAACCTTGTGAAAAGATATTTTCAACACGTATTATTACATGATATATTATCTAGCTTAGTCATCACTCTGTTTTCTACTATGATGTATAATGACTAAATAAGATACAGGTGTAAGGGAATCAGTGTTATATAGCAAAACTTCACTGTTCATGGTGTTTTGAAACATTCTTCAATCATCGCGTTGCTTTGGTACAAGACATAAGTAAATCACATTTCAACAAATTTATATTAAGTTTACCAGAGAAATTGAAATCAGTTGTTTAACAATTATTCTATTAGTATTGTATACTTTTACTAATAAAACACATGCTTGCTCTATTCAAAATATTACTAACTACCAGATAAAATGGAACTCAGGAAACACTTTTATATTAGTTTTAACTTCCACTCTTGTTAGTCTTCAGATCCACTTCAGAAAGTATCAGCTTTAATATTAAGTGTCAAACTACTGATAAATGTTTCCTTACTTTGTCTATTTCTTTACTTTCAGGTATGATTTCTTCAATATTTAACCAAAGAGGCTTGACTGTTGCTACTAAATACTTATTAGGAATAAAGATTCCATTACTTAGAGTAGCACTGTAATATCAACATGTATATATATGCAGCTTATGTTGTCTTGACAAACAAGATTGCAGACAATTGGCCACTGTTTAGATAGACAAAGAATTTAAATTTATTTAAAATATTACTGTTATATAAGTATAATATATATCTAGCTAATTAGCGTGTAGCATGTCATCAGTGAGGACTTAATTTTAGTATGACCTACTTACTTCTCAATGGCTCTAGCAAAATGACTTCACATAAAAATGGTTACATTTTGTATCTTATTAAATGTGCTATTTTATGTTTTCTACTTTTAATACAGAATGTTTATATCATAATAGTATCATAATAGTTGCAATGCAACTAGGTTTTCTTTTTTTTAGTCAGTTTCATTAATAGAGTAAAGCTGTAAATCTTCTCCAGCGCAGGATTTTATAGTGTTTACACCAGACTGGCACTACTAAAACCAGGGAATAATTTCAAAGTACATGAACATATATAGCATAAACATTCAAAAACCAATAAGCTGTTGTGGTAGGTGAGCAAATTGATTTTACATCTTCTATTAGTAAATTGGCTATTCTCCTAGTTACGTTTCCAATCCGAATCTCTTCTAGGGGAGATTAAAATTGCCATCTCTCCTATGATGATACTGCATATTTACCAGAAGAATTAGAGATCCTACTAGGAAAGATTACAATTGGCAATTCCACTAAGAGATTGCAATTGGCATTTATACTAGGATGAATAGAGGCTTTTCACAAGTCCCTCTAGGGGCATTTCCAGAGCAATGATGCTGTTATGTTTTTAAATTCTCTGAAAATTTGAGTTTGCTTTTTAAGTTTCTCATGGAGGTGCTGACGATCAAGTAATTTAACATTTAACCTGACCAGAGCATCAATTCTGAAATGCTTTCTAAATGTAGTCATGCCATCAGGTCTAAAAATATCTCAACTTATTTATACACTACCAATCAATTTTCTGTACTGGAGTTGCAACTTTTCCCAAGTTTCCAAAGAATGAATGCAAGAAGCTGTAAATATCATTATTTCGCAGCCAGGTTTTCAAACCAACCATTTTTCAAGAGTTTTTATGAATATATTATTATATTATGAATATAAGACAGCTTCGCTAGATCTGATTGTACTAATTTGTAACCTCAAAATTTAAATATTTTTGATGTTTTGCTATAATCAAGCGCCTGCAGTGCAGAATAGTGCAAGATTAGTTTATGTATTTACCCAGCTATTTGAATGCAATAAATACTAAAAGCTAAACAGCCAGAGATTGCGCTGAGCTTTGAATTTAATATTTTACTTGCTTTTATTCAGCCAAAAGTTGCAGTGGGTAAAACGATTATTTCAAAGTTTTAGTTTTTCTACTTAAGTTATAAGAGATGTCAAATATAAAGTTACAGAGTTTAGATGGGAAAGTGTTTGAGGTTGATGTGGAGATACTCAAGCAGTCTATGTTTCTAAAGAACATGTTTGAACTTCTTGGAGAGGGTGATGACGGAGATGATGATCCTTTAATCTTGCCTAATGTAGATGCTGCTACTTTAGATAAAGTCATTCAATGGTGCACTTATCACAAGGTGAGTGAAATCAGATCTTACTTTCAGTAAATAATTGAATATATTATATTAGTCACTTATTTAGTATCTTTTTTCAATGTGGAACAAGAGTTAAGTTGAAACCGTAAAATATCCAGCTCTGTAATTTAGAATATTTTTACATCTAAAATTTAAATGCATTTTTATCTGCACCAGAAAGCATTATTACTGCTGTATAATATAGTTTAAATTGCATATTAAGTTGTAAATATTAATTAGATGTAAACAACAAAAAGATGTTTTTTGCCTAATTTGCTATCTTTATCCACCACTGTGTTCTAGCATAATCACTCAAACCAATTTTCCTATACAATATCATATGAACTACATTATATTTTTCTCTTTTTGCTTAAATATTTACATATGCTACAAAATAGTTTGTATAAACCTAACATAGCACCCTGTACCAAATGGCTATAAGCCTTAAGTTGTATTTTATAGTACCTCTCCTGAAAACAGTGCTGAGTTTCAGTTAGTATAAATGCAACCAATGACATGCTTGCAAAAGTTGTTATAAACAATCCTTCATTTGCTTTAGGATGACCAGTTTTCAGAGTGTGACATCAGATCAAGGACAACAGATGATATCAGCTCATGGGACAAGCAGTTCCTTGACCTAGACCAGGGAACTCTCTTTGATTTGATCTTGGTAAGAACCTTCTATAGTGAGTTCAGGAGTGTGAAAACTATTGAAACAGAGTTACTGAAATGAAATATTTCAGCAGTCAGGGCCACTCTGCAAAGTTAAGCTTGAGCTGGGGTATACAGTATCCGTCTTTTTCAATTTAGTTACTATTTACCAGATTCCTATAAATTCTTAAGAAATGAATTCCAATAATAACTGCAGGCTACGTGCTTTGTAACATGTATATCAAAAGATGTAATAGTCTTTGAGTCTTGGTTTATTAAAGATCAAATAATTTCGTAAAAAACAAAGATTTTGCCAAAAGATTGCTATGCAAATGTATTTGTTCCTAATATAGATATGTAAATGGATGCAAAGAGATGTTTAGATAATAACTGGTATCTTTGTTGCAGGCAGCCAACTATTTGGAAATACAAAGTTTATTGACTATTGGTTGTAAGACTGTAGCCAATATGATTGAAGGGAAAACTCCTGAGGAGATAAGGAAAACTTTTAATATCAAAAATGACTTCACTCCTGCTGAAGAATATCGGGTATAATATTCCATTATGCCATAGTTAATACCATAACAATTATCTAAATATACTTTTAGCTTTCTTTAGTCTATAATCCACTTAATATTTTAGGTATCAATTTATTTTCAAAGCTCAATTTCACAGCAATATGAGCACTCCCTAGACCCTTGCAAAACAATGAAGCATTTGTAGTGTTGTTGTGGCAATTAGGGTACATAATAAATTGTGTGTGCTTTACATAATACTGATAACAATAAACATTGTATACATGTATATCTTTTAGATTGAAAGAGAAAATGAATGGTGTGGTAGTGTAAAGCCTTCCCTATCATCTCTCCAATTATGAGTTGCTGAATTGACACCATCACCCTATTGTATTATATGAGAATCAATGTGTTTATTTATTAATCAATAATACGTGTCTGTGCAAAGCAGGTCAAAGGTCTTAGTTCTGATCTATTAATTATAAATGTCTTTCATTGAAAATAAAATTGGACAAAATTTGCAACAAAGCTGGTTTCATTTATTTTCTGAATTAAAGAAACTCAAAAACACTTACAGCTATAAAGAAGCTAAGTATGTGTTGTTATGCAGTAATATATGTGGATAGAATTAACCAACTGGAGGCTGCTTTCAACAACATCCTGTTTACTGTAGGTCAAGATGATGTATATATATTATACTCAGTAACTACACTTGATGAAAATAAGGCTAGGGTACAGCTAAAAGACATTTTTATTTAGAATTCTCAATTTCTCAAAAAAGCCAGCTAAACCAAATCATTCAAAAAGAAAATTTTAACCAGACTAAAGTTATTGCAACAACAGTCATTTTTCATATAGCAGTTAGCACTCATGAATTCCCAAAGCATAAGTTAACTTGCTAACATACAATTAGGGTTCTAAAACTGCCCAGCAAATAATGCCTTTTCTCCAAACCTGTTATAATCTATTCTTTAATACTTTAATTTCCTCTAATTATATACTATCAATCTAATTATAAATAGTAACACAGTTTGTTTTCATAAAATTTGGTAGCCTTCCTGACTAAAATATTTGCCAAATAATCAAAAGTTACATCACAGCTACAGATAATTACTCTAGACTCAATAAACTTACACCTGGTCACTCAGTGCAGGCTGACAATGGCTGATGGCAGTTACAAAAGATTAACTAGTTGTGGTCCAATCATTTTTATTCTAAAAACTTTGTATTTAACTGACACTTTCAGTGCCCCCACCTATCATTGTGTTTACAAAAAGCTGGTGTGGAGGTTGTTTCAGTAGAATATATTTCAAGCACACTTTTCATAAGGTAAATATTGTTGTTATTTATGTTATTTATTTATTTTTGCCATATTGATGTTAAAATCATTTTAAAACTGGTCGACTGTAGCCAGAGGTATGTGCTGTAGTTACTTTGTGTTTTTAAAGTCTTTGGCTTATATTATTGAGAAAATATTTTTATTATTAGCAGCACATTTAGGGAACAACCTATAATATATTCCATAAAAATTTAATTTTTAAGCCTTAGTAAACACAGTAGTACACTTTACAGTATTAATCATTTAATGTAATAATAATTTATATAAATTCTGTTTTAAAGTTACAAATAAGCTGCACCTACAGCTTTTTGTGGTTTTATAATATGAATTGTGGTTTTGAATACAAAAACTCGCTCAATTTTAAGCAGAACTTTTGATATTATCATTTATTAGAACATTTTGGCTTTAGCGAAATTTTTATGAAATTGAAAAATTTAGATTTGAAAAATGAAACAACTACGGTAGGTATATATAACTCATATATAGCTATATTCATGATATAAATAACAGAAGTAGGGCATTCCTGAGCTTCATAATATATGTATAAAATTCAGATGTATAAAAACTTTCAAATACTTTAAGTTAAAAGATGTCGATCATTGCCTTGGAAAGCTGTGATGGGGAAGTATTCAAAGTAGAAAGAGAGATAATGAAGCAGTCTATCTTTCTACGAGACATGTTTGAACTTCTTGGAGTTGACGAGTATGAGGACCCCATAATCTTGCCTAATGTAGATGCTGCCATACTAAAGAAAGTCATCCAATGGTGCACCCATTATAAGGTGAAGATTTGTCTTTCATTCACATACAACCATACAACGAGCTATATTAAATATATTTTATCTAAGTTTCTTTACAATTCCTACATTCTGCCAACCACTTTTGTCCTACAAATTTTGAGTACATACTCAGTTTAAGTGTTTAAATTGACTAAAATTGAATGTGTAGTGTAGTTATTGATGCTTAAGATTATTCATACTTGTAGCTTCCATTCTCTTATACTTACAGTGTGAATTAGGTGTGAGGTTTGGATATCTCTAAGCATTGGTTTTAGACAAATTTAGATTTTGCAATGTTACTTCTGTGAAATTATTAAATGCTCTGATTTATGTTTGTAGCCTTTATTATGTTATATAGTATGGATTAAGTCTAGCATTTGGTTTGGCTATGAAATGTATTTTGGAAAATTTAGAATTGGTATTTTTGCTTTGGTGAAGTTATCAAAATATTTTAGCCTAGATATAGCATCTCTTTTTAAGGAGGATTGCTACTGTGACGTAACACAAGGGTGCAATAGCAGTATTACGAAAGTCACTCAATATTTAGTGTTAGGTAGCATATAAAGCAGGCATTGCATAAACCCCTGTTTCTGGTAGCCTAAGTTATCAGAAACAGCATGACAGTGACTACTAGGTATGAGTAGTGAACAGGTAACAAACATTTCAACTAATTAGTCAGTTTTGCTATTATTTTCATTATTAAATATTTAGTCGCAGCTCAACAAGTATTCAGAACAGAAAGTTTGAAATTCTGAAAAGAAAAAGTTGTATGTAAGCCAAAAATTTATGAAGCAAAAATTAAATTAAATAAAAGGCACAAAGTAATTATTTATATTTCACTACTTTTTAACAGCTAATTTCCATCTTAACATCCTTGGTGGTAAGCACTAATTTTTATGTAGATTTTGGCCTGGTCTTAGCAAACATATAACAGTGACAATAATTCCCTGGCAATCTTCATAATGTTAAAATTTTATCAGTGTTTACCAATAAACTAGCTGCTTATATCCAATCAGTAGTATAATAAGCGCCTCTACGGCTATGGAAGTAAGCATCTCGTATCGGCCAATTTGTCAACATAGTGTAGACTCTATGGCTATGGAAATTAGCATCTCGTTAACTATGTGAGCATTGTATTTGTTATTGATGAATTAGCATTGTAAGCCTTAAAGTTGACAGGTGGTAGCTATTAAATTTAGCTTACGGTGAATACACCTTTTAACTAACTACGTAGTCAGAATCTCACGTACTAAAACATTGATCTATGATTAGTTACCCTCGTTATATCACTGTTGTCACTTTGGTAAATTCTACACTCCGTATAATATTCAATAACCAGAAAGAGATTTCTTTTCACCATGAGTTTATTTTCTTGAAAAAATGTCATAATAGAATATTACAGCTTTAAATTTTAACAGGATAAGAAGCTTGTTCAAAAATAAAAGGTAAGTCTACAATTTCTAGTTCTTTATTTAAAAAATTACTATATTTTTGATTAATGTAATTAAATATAAAAGCATCATTCGCGTATGTATCACAACAATCATTTATTAAAGATATAATGTGTTCTAGTGAGAAACCTCTGGCTAAATGCGTTAACACAAAAATACAGTATTGTCCGCAAACTGTAGAAAATACAGATTGTAGCTGAGTGCTACTAAATTGCCAAGAGTCTACTGAATCAAATATAGCCGCAACCTCTGGCATGTTGTAAAGACCACTTCCAAAAGAGTCGAAATAAACTCCTGTGTTATTTTCTGTCTTTAGAAACATCACCCAGTGCTCTCCCGGATGATTGTGAGGTTTAGTGTTTACAACTCCACAGCAAGGATAATCCGTCAAACTACTACTAGGTATTCTATCGATTGGAAATACACCGATGAAGTTCATCTTTTTCACCCACTCATCGTTCTCAAGAATGGAATATATTTCTTTAGAATTCATCACGCGTAGAAATTTGTAAGTACCGCTCTATTCTTATCAATTTTTATACCAGAGTCAAATTCGGAGTAGACAATCACATTAACGGGTGTGTCAAGAGCCTGAGAAAACTTTAGCTCTAATCTTATTGTTCCTCGCTTCATCAAATGAAAGCAAGTGCTCAAATCTAGGTCAGGAGTTAAATCAAAGGCCATTAGACTGTAACCTTTCTCGTATTCCTCTCTATCTATATCTATTCCGCCATTGTTGAACACCTTTCCCGTTGATTCCAAGAGCGTAAAATAGTTTCTTAGAGTATTATGATTTGTGTAGTCTGAAACCAATGCCTTCTGAGGTACTTGTTTCCCGTCAACGACTAGGTTTGTATATTTTAAATGTTTGTGCTGAAAGTTGAAAGGATTCAAATTGTACGCGCCTTCGAATGCACCAGCGTTTACAATACCTATAACTATCCTCTTAGGCAGAATACCGTGAAATAAATTTTCTTCGTTCCAAGACAGTGAACCCAATGCGATATTGAATGACTTCATATCAACTCTTCTGATAGGATAAACGGCTGGTAATAGTTTCTTGTCTAAATTTTCAATGTGCTTTAATTGTATTCCGCTATTGATTTTAACTTTTCGAAGGAAAAAAGATGCGTTTAGGATTTTTAGTTTGCAAGTAGAGTTTTCACCAGCCATTAGCACTAAGCTGTTGTGATTCCTCACAAATTTTAATTTCATGTCTACTCCGTTTAAAATGAATCGCCTTTGAAAGAATATGTCAGCGTGCGGTCTAACAATTAATTGCACAGTTTTACTCTGCCCCGTAATTCGCCTTCTAGCTTCCAAGCCTTCATTATCACCACCAATGTGATCCATTTTTCCGGGTGTATCCTTTGAGTAGAGTGACATTGATAGTTGTGACTTTTTAGCTTCATCGGAGTAACTTAGTAAAGTTTCTATAAGAGCTCTGTAGTGGTAGAGATTAGAAGCGTTGGAAATAACTACATCATTTAGCATAATTTCTACTTGTTGAAATAATGTGTGACCCAAAAGGTTTATAGGAGCCGCATCACCTTGAGCATCGAGATCCGTACCGTCAGCTTTTGTTATTTTCACCTCTAATAATAGATAGCTTGAACTGAGGTCAAGGTAGTTGTTCGAATCACCAGAGATTGAGAACTTTATAGGTCCCTCATCATTCAATGAGGTTGTGGGCATATGTTCTACGTGATATCCTTCTTCGATTGATGCTTGAGTAGGTAGTGTAGAAAATAAATCTAATTCGGGTTTGCCAGCGAGGCAGCTATGTTCCATTATGAAACTCATAGTATAGTATTCTATGAAAAGATATCGCGTTTAGTAACCCTACGTCTTTTCACCTTTGAAGACTTGGAAGAAGTAACTCTGTTAGTCTGACGCTTCCTTTTTTTATTTCGATTTCTGTTGGTGACGTATGTAATACCTTTAGTAATAACCTCTCCAGCCGCGCTGTTGACGTTATCTTTAATTGACTCTCTGAATGGTTTACCGGATAAACTATCTCTGGCAATGTTTAGACCAGTATTTATTGCTGTCTTTCCTAAACTTTTTACACCTTGTTTTACAACAGGCAATGCTGCTTTGAGTATGTTACCAAATATGCTCCCTAAACCGTATCCTGTTTGATATTTTTCTCCTGAAAATATTGGAATCATTCCATTTCCTGATTGTTCATATAACTGTCTATAGCTATTTGATGCGGCATCACAATCGAATGGAATTATTCTCATATTAGGTTTATAGGTTTAACTTTTCGAATATCTACCGTTACCACTGTACGTCCATGCGTGAATGGTACTCTTTCACCGTAATCCGTGTATATATAAATTGATACACTCGAAACATGCGTTTTATTTATTTTGCAGTACTGTACATTGTTAAAGTTAGTGGACTGCAACCTCCAATGACCATCCTCGACTCCTACAACTCTTAGTAGTTGAGCCTGAGTATCTCCAACAATACTAGATTCTGCTACATCTGTATACACCATCAGGTTAAATATTGTATGTAATCTTATTGGAGTATTGTACTTGACCAAAATTGTGCCATCGGTCATTGATTTTATCTCCATTTTTTCTTCCTGTACATTAAGTATTTTCTCAAGAGATGGTGAGTATGTGATGTCTATAGAGCAACCGCTAACATTTTCAGCAATGACATAAAAATTCTTATTGACATCGTTGTAATAGAAATTAAATTTTACTTTCAGATTTAAACACTGGTCATTTATTGCTTGATTGATAGATTGTATTAGCTTTTTATCTGATTTGTAGTAACCGTCATCTAGATGCACTGTTTCTTCAGCTTCATTTACTTTTAAGGTTATGCTGCACTGTTTCACATTGAACCATGATTTATAAAATTGTATCTCACTCAATCCGATTTCGTAAGAGCCATCCGTAAAATCTAAACTTTGAGGCAATTGAACTGTGTATACTGAAAGACTATTTTTTGGAAAATGCTTCAACGAAGCATTACTAGGTAAAACAACGCGCATCTTTGTAAGAGTGACAACATATAAGTTTATTATCTAATTCTTATAGTTAAAAATTACATCTCTTTTATCAACATACGAGTCAAAACTTGGCGGATATCCAGCCCACCTTACAAGAAATTGTTTTTTACCATTCACAGTACGCTGACCAACAATTGACTCTATTTTATAGGTGTTGCTCTTGGTGTTTACTTTCTGTAATTCCGGTTCATACCATGTTCCTTCTAGCTGATCACCGCTGTCATCCGCGAGAGAATACACTGGAGGATTAGTAGTGTGGATTTTCGCTATGGTAAAGATTTCTTCGCTCCAAGAAGGAAGGTATCCTTTTTTAAATACTGTACTATATTTCGATATTCTAACGAGATCTCCAACATTGTATTTTAGTTTGTTAGTTTGACCACTCTGACTATCTGTGTATAGTCTATGCCAAATTTCTTCTTGATTGTTAACTGTCACATCATTAGGTGTTGAGTTATGAGCCGAGTGTTTCGAGTTATTGTATGATGATATTAGATCATTGAGAATGTCAAGATATCTGTGACTGTTTTGATGAGTAAAATATTTAAACAATTTAGCCTTTAGTGTTCTTTGCAGTCTTTCAACCATGGATGCTTTAATTTCTTGATTGTTGGATGAAAAGTGGTTTATGTTATATTCTTTCATTAATGCTTTAAATTGAGGGTTAAAGAATTCTTTGCCTCTATCTGATAAAATCATTTCTGGTGGAGTGTTGTTGTTTTCGTTTTCTATAATCTCCCTCATAGCTCTACTCACTTCTAAACCAGATTTAGTTTTG
Organism: Bugula neritina; assembly: GCA_964035545.1. NCBI lineage: Eukaryota > Metazoa > Bryozoa > Gymnolaemata > Cheilostomatida > Bugulidae > Bugula > Bugula neritina. The sequence goes on along the minus strand of OZ037768.1, from coordinate 10,799,319 downwards.
AGTGGTACACCGTAGGCTTTACGACTGAATGTGTCAATGCTTAATAGTATATACTTGAATCCATTATTTTCGGATGAAAACTGTTGGAGATCTGTTAAATCAATTTGCCACATGGCATTAATACCTGATACAATATACTTTCGTCTGGGAAAGTTTTTTCGCAAAGGTTTATGTAGGTTATAGCTGTCTGTTTTTTCAAGCCATCTATCAATTGCACCCTTGCTTACTTTGCCTTTTAATGATTTGTATAACTTTGCTTTACTACCAAATCCGGCTGGTTTAGAAATATTGAAATAGGTGTCTCGAATTAGTTTATCAGTATAGCTGGAGTCTGGATTTTGCTTTTTTCGTTTTCGCCTTGCCATCGTATGGATCCCACTCGCCTGATGACAATTTACTAGACTCTCTTCTACTTTTAGATTTCTCTTCGATAACGTTTTGATTAATGAGTAGTTTGGGTACATTGTAATCAATTAATACTTGTCTAAATTCTTTCCACCCTTCCAATGTTTTACCTTTCAGTTGACTATTAACCGCAAGATTTAATAGATCAGATAAATTGCTTCCGCGTAGTTGGTTGCCGTTAATAGTTACCTGCCCCGCATCATTTACAGAAACTTTACCATCTTTTTTCAGTATATCCCAAAGTTGACTCGCCTTTGTTTTAAATCTTTGAGGGATAGCTAGTAGTGGGTTATAAGATGTAAGACTTTCTGTTTCTTTTAGTTGTGGTTCACTATTCTTTGATAAAGTAGGCAACCTTGTGCTAGATATTTTCTTATAAGTAGTAGTTTTTAACTCTTGATAATTAGTCAACGCGTTGTTATAAGCAGTTACTTTCTCATTTTCTGATAGCGTGTTGTCATTTAAGATTTCACTCATTAGCTTATCTACGGCAAATAGTTCTTTAGTAATCAAAGGTTTGTTTCTCTCGACTTGTTGATAATCATTATTTTTGCTGACATCAGCATTTACAAATGAGTTGTGTTTTAGATCCGCGGCATCCACTAATAAGAATTTTCTAGCGCTTTGCGAATTCATCTTTTTCTAAAACCGCTGAATATTCCTTTCGCTAGTGGTGCTAGAACACTTCCTATTAGTGGTCCTAAAAGAGCCGAGAGAAACCCTCCTTTCTGTACCAGTGTTTTTTTAGTTTTCAGTGTACTCTTTTTATCAGCAATCTTTCTTAAAATATTTTTGTATTTACGTAAGTTGTTTTCTTCAGTAGGTGACAATGACACCTTGCCTTTTAATACGTTGTAGCAAATATCTGAGAAACAGTTCAACAGTTCACTACCCGCTGCGTTGATGATTGCTTTACAGTTGTGTTTGTCACATTCAGCTAAATAACTTAGAGTCTTGGCGTGTTTTTTAATTCTAGCGGTCATGATTTATGTTAGCTTCAAGCTGCATTTCTTTGTAATGAAGTAGCGTTTCTGTTTGACAAATAGATATAGGTTTTCTCACCCGGAAATACACCTGTTCTAATGCGCAAATAGTCTTCTGTCTCTTGCCTGTAGTCTATAACCAAGTACCCAAAGGGGACAGAAGTGGCGTCTCAAAACGCTTCAACAACAAAATTACTCTGGTTTTTAGGAAACATTTGTCTTGCCAAATAGGATATCTGGTTCACGTCTCTAGGGTTTTTAAATACAACAACATAAGAAGCGCTTCGAGACATTGTTCTCATGTGAGAGTTGTCTTGAAACAGATTCTGTGTTATAAATATTACGCTTATGTTGCGATGGTGACTGTGCTTAGTAAATATGTTTTCAATATTCTGATCTATTTCACTCATTAAATCATCAAATATTATCAAGTTTTTTATATTTTTGTTTAATTCTTGTATATCGATAACACCTTGATGAAACTCAACGTTGTTGTATGAACTAAACAGTGGCTGCCACTCACTATAACAATATATTATTTTTTCAGGTGGAGGTGATATCATTGTATGACTGTTGGTAATCAATTTCCTTACCCACTGAGTTTTACCAGCCCTTGAAGGACCAGCTACAATCGCTGAAAATGTATGGTAGAAAGGTAAGCTCATGATGTTAACTGTATATTCCGAGAGTTTATTCCCAAATAATTGTATCAAGTAATGTACAAAAATATTAATAGGCATAAAAAAGTATAAATAGATTTAGGCAAGTTCAGGCATGTTTAGGCAAGTTCAGGCATGTTTAGGCATGTTTAGGCAAGTTTAGGCAAATATACACAATTATATACAAAATAAACTATTGTACATTGTTTTGTTTCTCGAGAGCTATTCCCAAGTTCCATTGGATCTGTTGAATAAAATATTTCACTGCGAAGTGTTCTCCAGCCTCGATATACATTTTGCAAATTTGCACGCACAAGAAAAATATTGTTTCTAAGCGAATAGCTGAGATATTTGGATCAGTCAAATCTTTTGCCACTTTACAAAACTGAACGTAACCGTTAGTCTCGTACATATCCTCGGCTAGTTCGACCAATTCATTTATTTCTTCCTCACTCCAATTTTGATGTTTATTGTACATGTCCAAAACGGTTTGCGTTATACAATAGTTAACGTAATGTTGTCTACTCATTTTCGAAAGCTTGTACCATATATAATTATAAGCGTTTTTCTGTAATAGGTATAAATTTTCCATCGTAGAATATTGATTGATGCGACCTATCAACCGGACAGTGAAATACCAATTAACTGAACGCGCTAACTAAACACAGTTTTTTTACAGTAAAGTAGGTTTGGTTGTCACGTGATCTTGTGACACAATTCTCTTTCCGTAAAAATAATTTAAAGCTTTTCGATTTTGAACGTACGTGAATATTTCTTCACCTTTTACTCGAAAACCCTTGTTCGTACCGTAAGCAATTTTCTGATTTATCAATACATCGAAGTAATCTTTTTCGGTATAGTTGTTGTGCAATTTACTGACACCTTTTGAACTGTATTTAGGTTCTTCTCCGAAACAATAGTAACATTTGGAGCAAAGCGCTACAACACCTCGGGAGACATTTTCGCAGTGAAACAACCCCAAAGATCTTTTGTGGAACTTGGCACTAGCTTTACAACAGTCTAATGGATTCCAGGTTTGCCCGTTAAACATACATTGAAAATATTGTGACTTGTGTTCATCGCAATATTCTCTACACATCCAACTAGTGTGTTCTTGTTCAAATTCATTTCTCATATCACTTTTGACCGCTAGGTACAAAGTTTTTTCACTTAGAGCTAAATACATTGAGTCAGTGTCCATTTGAATCAAAGCAAAACTGTCTAGAGATAGAAACTTTAACAAGAAATCGTAATAGAATTTCAACATGGCTAGCTTTGCATACTCTAATACTTGAAAGCCAATTTGTACTGGTACATTGAGTCTAATCTTAGCTTTTCGTGATTCAATTTCAACTAGTTGAGAATCAATTTCTTGTAAGCTGTTAAATCTAGGATTGTTTACCAGTCTTGAGATGTTTGTCTCTTCAGCATCACAATATATGATATCAGTGTGACTCTCCAGGTTGACTAGTGTTCGGCCATACGCAGAGTTTCCTGAAATATAGCGAAGTGGATTATTTTGAAATATATTGAGTAATTATTCAATGCAAAAGTTATCGCTCTTGCTAGATGCTTAAGTGATTTGCATATTAATAACCATTGAATAAGTGCTATGTTTAAACATGTCAATATTTACTAAATACCTATTAGTTTGCATGAATCCGATATAATCTTCTTTGAGGAATCGAGGTCACCAGCTCTCCTAGCCTCCATTACCTTTTCACCAAACAGCTTGAAGCATTTTGATGGCTTGTATTGAATTACTTGATATACTTTTGTAACCACTAAGCCGTGTTGTAGGTACCATTGCAGTAGCGGGGTGGACAAAAGGATTTTGTTCCCGAAATAGCTACTGATTAAAGTACGTGATGGCTTTTTTAGTAAACCATTTCGTTCTGCAAATTGTTTCATGTGTGGGCCTATGTCATCCCTTGATATCAGTACATTTTTTTGTATAGGTTGATATTCAGCAAATATTGTTTTCAAGTCTTCAGGTGTTTCTATATCAACTTCAGCCATTCCAAACATTGAACCATTTTTGATTTCTTCTAGTATTTTGCTTTCTGATATTACGTATCTTGAATCAACAATGAAGTCCAGATTTGAGCAGAACTCACTGACATCACTGTTTTCCTTTTTCAAATTATCAAATTCACACTCCCAAGTATGGTAGACTCTGTAACCCAAATCTTGGAAATATTTCAGCGTATTGTATGTGTCTATTTGATTTTGTAAATCTTTTTCTTTGTTATTAAACTTTCCATTTGGACAATAGTCGCATAGATGTCCGTGAAACCAGCATCCTGAGTAGTTGAACACTAGTTCACTACCATCACTCGCCAGAGCGTATCCATCGACTGGTATGTTTCGTCCACCTATTCGACGTTCGGTGCTATTAAACTTGTGTTGAATTTTGACTCCGAGCAGCTTTGACATGTATTTTAGCCATACTGTAGCTTTTTCACCCGAATAGTAGCTTTTTTCTATTCTAAAGCTATTTTCTCTCCGCCTTCTTACAAAGGCTCCTGTGGGCATATCTTTCACTAGGCAACTCAAATATAAACTTGTCGCATCATACCCTACACATGTTTGCGTAGTTTTGGCTTGATCACCAAAGTATTCAGGTTTAATCTTTGTTGCGCCAGCTTCTTGATACCTTGAGAACACAATTGATAAACCACCTCTAATGTTTGATTTGATAAGTTGGTGAATGTCTTTAAACTTATCACCAAACAGAAAGATTGGCGCTTCTGGGTCTTTTAATTGAAATAAATATTGAATCGCTAGTCCTGGTATAGATATAGCTGACTTGAAATCAAGATTGCATGATTTGTAAAATTCATTTTGCTTTTCTAATGCTGGTATAAAGTGTCTGACATCTTCGTTATTGTAGTACTCTAGTAAGTCTTTTAATGTTTTCATTCCTTTCTGTACCCATATTTCTTTGCATTTTTCATACTCCTGAACGGATATGTTTTTACCTTTCAGTTTACTGTAAAACTCTTCATGAGCGGGGAACTCTGTTCTGTCTAGCACTTCCATAGATGTAAATATGTCATAAGGCCAGAAGAATTTTTCCCCTTCAACTCCCATAGCTTTTAGATAATCAGAGTACGAAAACCCTGGAGCAAGGAAATTGAGCACGTCTAGAAATCTTAATTTTTCCGTTTGAATACACATGTATTTGTTTCCTTTTTTAGCTGTAAACAAAACTTTTTGGTTTTGTTCTAATAGATACCGTAGCATATGTTGTCGAATCAATGGAATGTCATAGACAGCGCCGTTGAAAGACAAGACCATCAAGTCTTTCAAATAACAGTGGAGTTGACTTTCTAGTGATTCAAACTTTTTTTTGACATTGTTCACTGCTTTGTTATTACAACTAGCTTCAATTTCTTTCTTGATACACTCGTCAGCTTTTTCACGTAGTTGTTTAAACACATCATTGTATCTAACAAGCAATCTCTGGTAGCATACTTCAGACAGCTTTGTAAGGAAATCCATCATTTTCACAACCAGCTCGTATTCATTTCCAGAATTCATGAAATTCACTGGTTGTGTATAGCCAGATACGTTTGAGCATAAACTTATACAAGCCAACTTGTGTTTGTTTTCATAGTGTATTGTATTTGTGTTTGCAGGTAAACCAATCGAAGACATCATCGTTTCGCAATCAAACACAGCAAAGTACGGATAATGTCGTCTATTTTCATCAACTGTGATGTGAACATCTTCAAGCTTTTCGAAAATAGATCGAGACGGAGTATACACCCCGTAGGGATACACAAGGTTTGTTTCACCAGCTGTACATACTGTGTTATGACTATTCAACGCTCTGACTGATTTCATTAGCTTGTTACAAAATGTACATTTGTATGACTTTGTGTAAAGAGAGATGTTTTTTATCCAACTGAAATGTGATTCCTCTAGATGTAAGTTTAGTTTGTGTTTGTAATTGGTAGTGGCTCTGTACATAAGCTTTGCATTAGCTTCTTTCCCTGTATTGTATTCCAAGGTGTACACATTAATAGAACAGTTCAGTATTCGCTCGGCAAATCTGAGGTCTGATAAAGGCACTCCTGTAAAATCTTGATTCAGTTTGTTCATACCATTCAAGTACATTTCATAATAATGTTTCGTAGACTGTGTTAAAGTACTCTGCTGTCCCTTTGAGTAAGCTAGAGCTCTAAATAGACATAAGTTGTCTTCATACAGTCTTCCAGTTGTATCAGTGCTAGCTGTTATAATTGCTTTGTTTTGTTTTGTTCTCTCAGATGGAGATATAGGGCATCCGATATTGTGATCTGGTATAGGAAATACATACAATGTAATATTTGTTATTTTGTGAACACTCCACGAAGTGTTTGGCCTGTTTTGAGTTGCTTTCTCTATGAAATCTTTTTCTGTCATTTCTTTCACAAGTTGATTGAAATCTTGTAAATTCTCTATTAGCTTTGGCGAGGCAAAAAGTTTATCAACACCCATGCTAGCATGAAAGTATCTCAACTTTTCCTCATTTTGATTCAAAAGGATAAAACCAATTGAAGCATTGCATTTGAATTTCAATGTTTGTTCATGAAATATTAATTTCACTTCTTTATTGTTTAAAGTTGAAATAATGTCATTGTCTTTTATCAATCGATTGTAGACACTACAATATTTCCCTTTTCTGTTGTACGTTCTTATAGCTGACCAGTTTTTTCTCAATAGAGCATTTGTTTCCTCTTCGTAAATGCCTTTGTACTGATAGCGTTCAATATCATCACTGAATGTGGTTTGAGGCTTTTTGTTTGACCTTCTCTCTGCTCCGTTTGAGTTTGTATTCTAAAATTTACCAAGATTACCATTGATTAGTTAGCTTTGAATTTGTTGTGATAGTATATGTAGTATGATCATATTCATATCGTATCGTATCACTCAGTAGATAAATTACCGTGTTATGACATCGGTGATTTGTTTTCCACGGTGCATACAACCGTTTACATTGATCACATCTTTTTTTGTGGATACTTTGGTGCCTGCTCAAACTTTGCCTGTGGTTATAACTTTTTCCACATATGTGGCACTTGAATTTCTCTAAAACATTGAAGTATAAATTATTCTTTTAACCACCTTGATAGAGATGCAAGGATCAAAGAAAATTACTTCAAATAGAGATATTGTTTAATAATATGTAAATAGATACACTCATAAATGTATATACTTGACATATAGTGGCATTATCAGATAGAATTGTCAGGTTTACTACACTCTTCATCAGAGCCATAAGAACAGTGTTTTAAACTTTTTCATCGAGTATATATTAAGATATATTGAAATAGATTGAAATAGATTGAAGTATATAGATATTGTATATTAACAACTCGCTTTTATACATTTTGTGTTTAATAGTGGCAGAGATAGTATTGAGTTTCTTTTCATCGAGTATATATTGAAATAGATTGAAGTATATAGATATTGTATATTAACAACTCGCTTTTATACATTTTGTGTTTAATAGTGGCAGAGATAGTATTGAATTTCTTTTCATCGAGTATATATTAAGATATATTGAAATAGATTGAAATAGATTGAAGTATATAGATATTGTATATTAACAACTCGCTTTTATACATTTTGTGTTTAATAGTGGCAGAGATAGTATTGAATTTCTTTTCATCGAGTATATATTGAGATAGATTGAAGTATATAGATATTGTATATTAACAACTCGCTTTTATACATTTTGTGTTTAATAGTGGCAGAGATAGTATTGAATTTCTTTTCATCGAGTATATATTGAAATAGATTGAAGTATATAGATATTGTATATTAACAACTCGCTTTTATACATTTTGGGTTTAATAGTGGCAGAGATAGTATTGAATTTCTTTTCATCGAGTATATATTGAGATAGATTGAAGTATATAGATATTGTATATTAACAACTCGTTTTTATACATTTTAGGTTTAATAGTGGCAGAGATAGTATTGAATTTCTTTTCATTGAGTATATATTGAGATAGATTGTAATATATAGATGTTGTATATTAACTCGCTTTTATACATTCAATAGTAGCGGTGCTAGTATTGAATTTCTTTTCACTGAGTATATATTGAGATAGATTGTAATATATAGATGTTGTATATTAACAACTCGCTTTTATACATTCAATAGTAGCAGTGCTAGTATTGAATTTCTTTTCATTGAGTATATATTGAGATAGATTGTAATATATAGATGTTGTGTATTAACAACTCGCTTTTATACATTTTGTGTTTAATAGTGGCAGAGATAGTATTGAATTTCTTTTCACTGATTATATATTGAGATATATTGTAACAATATTTTAAACAATAATACGCATAAAAGTATTCCATTCACCAACATAAAATATTTCCCCATCACCAAAAAATACAACATATTTATATTAGAGAGTCAGTGTCAGTCCGTCAGCCTAAAAATTTTATGATCGGCTCCGATCGTTTAAAATAATTATATTCATCCGGTGATATGTCGTCTAGTTTGATTTCGGTCACATTTAGTGACCAAAATAAGTCCTCGTTTACTTTTTTTATCACACCGCTTCTCAACACGCATGTTAATTTTCCCACTTTTCCATACAGTTGTTGTACATTTAATAACACAGGTTGTCCATTGACTACAGCATTTACGCAAATTTCGTCTTCCATGTTTCTGACCACGTCAACATAACATCCGAGCAATGATGCATTTTCACTTTTACCGTAAAACTTAACTTTTTTTTCAAAAATTTTAGCTAGCTTTGTTTTAAAAAGTTCTAGATTTTTAGATTTTTTCACATATAAACATGGCCCACTGTTGGGAATTTTCGACTCGTATATTTTTAATTCACCTATAAATTCATCGGATTTAAAAAAGAATTTACGCGAATGATTAAATGTAGGTATTATCTTGTCATTGTCAGTGTAGTAGGATAATTGTGATTGATCATAATTAAGAGGGACTAGATAGCAACCTTCTTCATTTGCAGGTGTTTTGCTCTGATCGACAGCGGTAGCAGCAGTGGCAGCATCATCACTTGTAGTAACAGTTGTACCAGTAGAGGAACTAGCGGATGGAATAGACGATGTCATAGAGGAAGGAGTGGTAGTAGCGCTAAAAAAGAGGGATCTATTACTATGTTTTATAATATGTAACTTATTCTACATAATATAATTTATTACACGACAAACGTCTGTTTATTTGTTTATAGTTTGTCAAGTGAATATAATTAATTGTGAGTCTTACAGATGATTGATGATTTACGATATTCTACTAACCTCACGCTGGTAGATACAGACGGCTCGCTAGTCGACTCATACACCTTTGGAATTGATGCAGGTTTCTTACGCTTTGATTCACCAGACTTAGATTCACTAAAATAATATTATTGTAATGAATAAGATGCTACTTTTAGCTGATAAAAAAGGTTAGCATAATTATAGAAAGCTAACACTATAGTAAACTAAAATCATTCTCGTGTTAATAATATTCTAACAGGTTAGTGGTTAGCATAGTTATAGAAAGCTAACACTATAGTAAACTAAAATCATTCTCATGTTAATAATATTCTAACAGGTTAGTGGTGAGATATCCAAAAGAAATATATTATTACTTACTTTTTTCTTTTAGAAGGCTTTAAGGCTTTGAGTGGTTCAACTGTACTGGAACTAGTACTCGTTTCTCCCACTTTTCTTCTGAGTTGTAGTAGTTCAGCTTCTAACTTCTTTACTAAATCTCCCATGGTGTTTGCTGTATGGTTTGAGATGCGATGAAACATAGAAGTTTTTCGAGGCTTTTATATACTGAGATTTTGTAATTTATTCCTACGTAAATGAAATTTATCTTAACTAAAAGTTTTCCTTTTTTTATTATAGGGAGTTGGGTGGTAACATTTTAATTGTAATCTGCCGGTTTAAGGTTTACTCACGTAAGCAATATTATATCAGTTTACGTAGGTGATACGTGTTTTATCAGTTGCATATGTATTTAAACTTCAACTAGGACACTTCCCATCCGTAAATTAGAAATTGCCGTGTCATCCATCTTAGCTGAAAAATTTTCCGATTTTTAATTATAATGAGGAATTGAGTTGTTAAATTTTAAATACAATCCACCCATCTAGGGTTTAATTACTGGGCGATATTATATCAGTTTACGTAGGTTATACAAGATTTTATTATGTTTTACTTCCCATTGATTAAATTGGAAACCGCTGTGTCACCTCCTAATTTTTGCTAATATTAATTTTTACTTTGTCAAAGTTTCAGACATCATTAGCATAAGGTTAATTATCTTTTTTCTGCTTTTTGAGTTTCAGAAAAATTGTGTCAAGTTATAAGTTTAAAAATGGAGTTGCAAATAGAGTTGGACCATAAGACATGTTTTTTGTTTCCATTTAACATTTTATTATAAACTATGAGTTGTATACAGAAAAACATTACATTCCGTAATAATTATTTTCTAAAATGTGTTTAGTCAAAACTGTTAACAGCTTAGATGGTGAAGACGCATCACTCTGAGACATATTACCATTCAAGAAAAAATATTGTATAGTTATAAAATCCCCGTGAACTTTAGTGTTGCAAACAGCTAGTTTTAAATTGTCAGTCATTTCGAAGTGTTTTGTGCAGTTATTGAACATTCTGTCTAAAGTATAATTAGTTGAAAACATCTTTCCAGAAAAGCTACCATTACCGCTCATAACTATGTTGATTACATTCATTGATAAAAATAGTGCTACCAGGATAATAGCGATAGGTTTCTTTTTTAGTTCTGAAAAGCTCCAGTCATTCTTTGCATTATCTCTCCTGGTCGAAACTTTATTAATGAGTGTATTCCGATTATGTACAACTTTTCTCGCCACATCTAACTCGTCTTCAGCCACATTTGCATCTTGTTCATTAAATATAGGATCTTTATTTTGCAAGGGAAAATTTTCTACTTCTGTCATCATTGATTAACCTTTGCGCTCAAAACATATAACGATGAATGATGTAAATTTTAGAATGGTGATGTTTTATACCAAAAAACACACAAATTTTGACTCGCAAACTGTGTAACTCTCAGCTCAGTGAGTAAATTTTGTTACTTATAAAGTTAGGGACAAGGATATACAGCTAAACTAATCATTGATCCACCTTCCAGTAATTGCTTAAAAGGTGTATTCACTGTAAACTAAATTTAATAGCTACCACCTGTCAACTTTAAGGCTTACAATGCTCACATAGTTAACGAGATGCTAATTTCCATAGCCATAGAGTCTACACTATGTTGACAAATTGACCTATACGAGATGCTTACTTCCATAGCCGTAGAGGCGCTTATTATACTACTCCAATCATCTTATCTCGCCTTGTTCAATATAAACTTTTTGCAACATTATACAGCATATAACTGTTTTCATTGCTATATATTCTTTGATACACTGTGTTTGTGACTTTTAGTTAAAAGATGCTGGTCCATTTTCTGAAGACACTCCAGGGGCAGAACCCAACCCACCCCAACTAAGTCTAGCAGAAGCTGACAATCTATGGATAAAGGAATTTTTGTCAGTAGAGCAACAAACCCTGTTTGGGATTATCACTGTAAGTGTTTAACTTCACCGCTACTTTATTTTATTATATTTACAACTGTAATAATAGGCTACTCAGTTATCTTTTCATCAAAAATGGTAAGATTTATAAGCTCGATTAATTAAAGTTTAGTTCCTGTAGTGTAATGTCAGGGTTGGAGATTTTTGGTCATTTAACAAAATCGCCTCAAAATATTATAATGTAGCCTTCATGTTAGCTAGGAGTTAGTGTATTGACATGTGCAGTTTGGCTAGGCTTTGAGGTAACTCTCAATCTGTAGCCCACTCATAATCATATAGCCCACATGCATACATGATGAATTGTTATTTCTCCTTGTAGGCTGCTAACTCCTTGGATATACCAAAACTGTTTCATGAGTGTTGTCGAGTGGTAGCCGGTATGTGGGAAATGACCACAGAAGAAGTGAAGGAACATTTCAATCTAGCAAATGACCATTCTTTACATACCGAGCAGGAATACAGGTATGTCTTTGAGAACCACCTATTTTGTTAATTAATGTGTGTGTGTGTGTGTGTGTGTGTGTGTGTGTGTGTGTGTGTGTGTGTGTGTGTGTGTGTGTGTGTGTGTGTGTGTGTGTGTGTGTGTGTGTGTGTGTGTGTGTGTGTGTGTGTGTGTGTGTGTGTGTGTGTGTGTGTGTGTGTGTGTGTGTGTGTGTGTGTGTGTGTGCGTGTGTGTGTGCGTGTGTGTGTTCTAGTATTAATGTTTTTCAAAAATCTTTTTTTAGAAGATATTGGGAACAGAAAGAAAATGACGGGCATAATTTTTTTATTTTTCTTGATAAAGATACATACATTTCTACTAAAATTAGCTTTTAATGTATTTTATTATGGGTGTGAATGTATAAAACAAAAGCAAACAATGTTTATCCAGCAATACATATAAGTCATCAAATCCTGATTTTGGAGAACAGATGGCTTTAATTATTATTATTAATGTTGCTTATATTATTATTGACTTATTACTCATATGTTAGTCTTATGTCTCCATGACTCTGATAAAACTTGTTATTATATATATGGAATAATTTGAAGTTTATGATTTTATAATTAAATAATAGCTCTTTCTCGCTGTAGTAAGATTATTTAAATAGTTTTAATTATAGCCAAATTACAGCATAATTTTTAACTTCTTAAACTGATGCCTTTTTATAATTTAATGAATTATATCCAATCATGCATGTATATTTCTTATATCATAATCTCAAAACTGCAAAGCAGTCGTCAGCATTATATAACTGAATCTCCTGCCTTAGCATTTAACTAGTCAGGTCTCTAATATTTCAGAACTTCTGTGCTCCATGCAAAGTCTTAGGTGTACAGCTTTTTTATGGTACGTCTAGCTTTCTAAAATAACCAACAGCTCTTAATGGACTTTAAGCATAACCATTATTACTGCTACCATAACAACTGACAATGCAGTTTCATGCTCAAATATTCACTGAAATGATATAGTTTAGACTCTAGCCTCTAAATTTCATGCAAAGCTGCTTAATTTACTTGTTTTCTTCATATTTTTTTGCTGTAAAATTTAAGTTTTAATTTGGAGTACTTATTAGACTTTTTTTCAAAAAAAGAACCGGTTTCTAATGCTTATAAATATGTCCTTCTGCGATGTTTTCATTCTTTTAATGTCAGTAACATTACATTACAAAGTTTTATTGCAATTGTTTAGGAAATAAAACTTATTTGGCACTCTGCAATGAAAGATAAGAAGTACTTCTTATTTGCATGCACGTCTACACCTACACATTTATTGTAATCTTAGTGTTGCCGATTAGCATTTGATTATTTTAGTATAGCAGCTTTTTTATTTAATGAGCTTCAGAAGCTCAACTGGTAGCTTTTTTATCAAACTATTCTTTGCTTTTCTACATGATTATCTGGTAGCTAATAGCTATGATGTCAGCAGAAATGCTGGAGGTTATAGCTTTTTCATATAAAAACATATAACCATATAATAATATAGTATTCAGTGCTATTTAAGTGATTTTCACAAACTTATACTGCGATAAATCTGGACTTTAAACCTAATACAAAATGGCTACCCTCGCCCAGTTGAAAGGATGGGACAGTGAAGAAGTATTTAACGTTGATGGTGAGATATATAACCAGTTCTCTTCTTTAAAAGAACTTTTTGGGAATGCTGATGCAAATAATAGTGAGCCTCTAAGCTTGCCCAATGTTAGTGCAGCTACATTTCAAAAAGTTATAGAATGGTGTAAGCACCACAAGGTAAGATTCTTATCAATACATAATTTTATATATCTTTGTATATAAATATATATAGCTCTACAATTTATAATAATTTGTTTGGTACTATTTTCTTGAACATTTAACTTAAATATATATTCACTACTACAATGACTCTTTTATTGGCGATAGCACAAATTTGTTTGACTTAACTATTTGTTGTTGGTGTATGACAAGTTACTAGCAGTCGTGTTTAGGAAGTAAATATAGCAGAGTACCTACAATGTTTAAAGTACATTACACTTTAATATTTTATTATCTGCTAACACTGCTCTGTGACATTACAGAATGATCCATCTTCACCACCACTCAAATGTAACAAAACTATATCGGAGCAGATTAAAGATGTGAGTGACTGGGATAGGGAGTTTCTTCATGTTGACCAGAACACCCTGTGTGAGCTTATCTTGGTGGGTATGCACTGAGTTGGGTAAATAACTTGTAAAATTGAATGTAGAGTAATCATGGAAATATAATATATTCATTTTGTCACAAGAAAATGTTTTTTAAACTTTATTAGCAAGTTCTACCAACACGGATTTATTCTGTCTTCCTCACAATCACTTTGCCATAGCAACACATACTATAATACTTGATATTTATTAAAGTATTTTGGTTTAGGCTGCAGGGTACTTGGGTATAGATAGTCTGTTTCATCTCACCTGCAAGACGGTAGCAGAGATGATCCCTGGAACAACTTCTGATGAGGAGAACTTTCAACATTGAAAAAGACGTCTTTCTTAAATCAGATTAAGCCCAGGTAAAATAAGTTGTTAACAGGTTTACTGCAACTACCAGTCACTTGTTTGGTCTACTAGAGAGAAAAACTGTAAGCTATAGATACTTTTAGCAAGATAGCTGGAAAAAGTTGAGTATAAATTGTGTGTGTTATATTTCGGATGAAAAAATTTAGCAGTGTATGTTATTTATATCAGTTGAGTTTCTTTAAATAAATTATTTTAAATAAAAAATCTTTCAATGACACTTTATGCCAACAATTAAACCTCCAATAGTTAACTGCTCTTTGAAAATGATATGGTATTTAAATACTTTTTAGACTTCCTTGTGACTGCAAGAAAAGCAAAGCCAGGGAAAGTAAAAGACAGTTTAATGTTTGAGGACTTGATGTATACTAATAGAAAATTTCTATCTTTTATGCAAACATATGGCTGCTTGATTTCATGCTTAGCTAATTTTTCATTAAATTCATTTTTAGTGCTGTATTACAGAAATATAATTCAATAAAAACTAAAAACTGGTAAATAAAGACAAAAGTGTCAAAAAAAATAGCAGCAAAACGTTTAGTGAGTAAATTTTTCACATCGCATAATTGTATAAAATTATTTATTTCATAAACAATTAAGCAAAAATAAATGTAGCACGATCATTTGAAAGAATCAAGATAAATTATGCATAAAACAAAAATATGTTTGAGCAGGTTTTTAGCTTGAGTTGAACAAAGTAGACAAAAGCTAGAAAATAGTGCAGTAGAGAAAAGTGTGCCAGGTAAAAGCTTCTACTTGCTGTAGAGTTACTAGGTGATTGGCTTGGTGTTTGGTAAGAGCTCAGCCTGCATTGCATTTATAGTAAGTAAGGGGGTGGTGGATGTTGCCACCTTTCCACTTCTGGTTTGTACTCTACCAGTTCCTGTTCTACTCATACCCCTGGCAGCCAGCCCACACCTCAACTCAAATTCTTCAACATTTCCTTCAGTGATTGATCTAAAAGTGAGTTGAAAAATACATTTAAATGCAAACAATGCAGCAATTATATTAAAGATAGTAATTATGGGTATCAATTTCATGTTGCATACCTAAACATTAGAGGGTAAACACTGTTATGTAATGAGTTGAGCTCTTCTGTCAAAGCCCACAACAGCTCATCTAGTAATGGTCTCTTGTTCCAAAGGTTACCATCACTTTTCTCCAAACCCTATAAGTGACAGACACAAATCCAATTCATGCACATGAAATTACTAAATGCATGATTTGGTATACTCTGCATTAAACATTATGGCAAACATACACTAAGCATAGTAGAATAGCAAACACATCTAACCTTTACATAAGAAAATCTTGTTCCTATGTGTAAACCCACAATATTTTTGTGGAGATTTTCATAAGAGATTAATCGTGGTGGCAAATTATTTTCCTCCATTTGTAATGTGTAGGCTACTTGAGTATCAAACATGGAGTGACTTGTTATATAGTAGAGCTTTTTAAGTTGAGCGCAGAAGCTTTTGCAATCGTGTACGATCTTGATTAGTTTTTCTGCTTGAAATATTCTATGAAGCTGCCCTTCCATATAGAGCTTTGGATTCTTATAAACATCAAAGACAACAGGATTCCTCAGGGCTGGCGATTGAAGACCAATAAGACTTATCTCTCCTGAAAACACGTGCAAAATAATTGCAAATTCACCATTTTAACATTAGCTTTTGGTAATATTAGTTGTAACCATTGACATAATTTTAGTGACACATCATATATTTATTATACATAATCAATTTCAATTATTGACCAATACATTTCAATTCAAACCTAAATGTTTTTTTCGCTTTTCCAATTGTCAATTTCAATTTATGGCTAGCTTAACTAAAAAATCAGTAAGTGATTGTGACATGATCATTAAACTATATTCCAAGATACATGATAATTCCGGCAATATTTACCAGTGAGTTGGTTGCTTTTGAAAGCTATTGATACTACAGCTACAGAAGATTCTGTTAACAAAAGACTTGAGACAACTCCTTGACTTCGTTTTATAGTGGAAACAACTTCTGGCCTTAGAGACATTTTAATATGAAGTTACAGTAGCAGTGCCTCACTTTGGTTTGTTAATAACCTGTGGGTTGCATAAAATATAAGCATGAATTAAACAGTAAAAGTAAATCAATTGGTGCATGTGCATGGGTTCTAAATAAACATCTAACAACTGTTTTATAAATATGTAGTTACAAACTGGTGATGAATTTTATAAACTTAGTTACTAACTTCAAAACTTTGCCAAGCATCAAATAATAATATTTCTTGTAAGAACTTTAATGAAATAATTTAATACTTTTACAGTTATTTGGTTAAAAAATAGATTCTAGTATATACTATATAGTTTTCTAGTCTTTTGCCTGCAACTTTTTTATGTATTAATTGATAGGATATAGAGAATTTTCAGTTTGAGTAAGAAAGAACAACATTTAATTTTATTACTAACATTACATATAAAAAAAGTTGATTACAAAGAGCAAGAAAAGAAGCAGAATTTGACAAACTTTTGTGTTGTTTGGTAAATATTGTCATTGCTATTTGTAGATTTGAGTTATTTATTTATTACATTATCTTTACTAATTCTTTATAATTTAACTACAGTAGAGTCATAAATATTGTAATTGTTACACTCTTGAGTGTCACTGTCTCAAGAAAAAATGCTTGGGTTTATCTTGCAATCGATAGTCGCAATAATAAAATATAACTAATCGGTAAAAAGATCTTAAAGTCAATCAATCATCAATGGTTAATTTTGTTTTAGCAGTTAGAAAATTATTAAATTAAAATTGTGGTTTTTTAGTTCAGTTTCAAATGAATTTACTATAAATATAACTATTGATTATAAATTATAAAATCACAACTAAACAAAAGTCAATATTCTTTATTAAACTTAGAGCTGCTTTTATTGTAATTGTTAGTACTTCAAGTTGCTTTAAATCAAAATCAAACTCAAAATGAAATGCTACTAATAGTAATACTAGGAAAATCATAATTTATGAATCTTCTAATAAAACATAGGTAGAAGTTTATAATGATTAAACAAAATATAAAAATAAAACATAAAACGTATTTTCTCAATTTAAACATGACTAAAATTGTTTTTGCTAGTTTGTTCTAACAAAATGTTAATCTTTTTATCAATGTCTCCGAGTATGTTTTCCTTTCGGGCGTGCAGATCACCCTGGATACATTCAGAAATGTGAAAAATGCAATAGTTAATCCACTATGCGCAATTGCGCCATTTGAATTTTAGAAAAGACAACTCCGCTGCAAACAAAGCCACAGTTGGTGTCCATAATTATTTTACACAAGCTATTGTTTTTAAAAGTAATGTACTACTACGCAGTAACAATAATTACAAATGATGCACTTATGAATTGAAACATAAATTATCAGGCAAAAATTTGTATGGTGATTTTGCATCATTTTAATATCTGCATTATTTCACCAGGTGAGTAATAATTATATATAACCATAATGCAACTAATACTGAACGACACTGTAAGCAGCTTTAGCATTTTAGCCTGTCTTAAAATACAGGTATAAACAATTGCAAGCTGCTTAAACTAAAATTTAAGTTTGAAAATCAATGGCACAATTTTTAAAACAGTTGAAATATTCTTCCACGCATTCAACTTTAAAATTTGTTTCATTCAGCAATGCATTTGCTACCAACTAATAACTTTTTACATATTGTCACCATGGTGCTACTTAAAGCTGTTGGTGCAATTTTGGTTGCACTTGTAGTTCAATGTGCAAATACTATTCACAGGTCTAATGAGGACTCACTGAATAAATACCTTGAAATGTTGTTATAGCGTTTTTAGAAAATCAATAGTCAATAAAATGTTATGTTGCTGCATTATTTTTAATTCTAACAAAAATCTTTCACAGTTAAGGATAGCAGAACTGTTTTCTTGACGCAATATATCTTATAACAAACTTAAACGCATTTAATTTTGCTAGATTTGAACCAAACTGAATTTATACAAACATACAGTATATACGTACAATAACCAGATAACACTATATAAAAATATTTTATTGCTGTGGTAAATTTCCCACTATAGCTTACAAGTCAAAAAATTGAGGTTCCTCGTTGTTAGACGATGTTACAGTTACTTCTTGATTTTGTGGGACAGAGTAAAAATTTCCAACAGCAAGTTTTAGCGCAGTCTGGTCTACATCAACACTGCTCAGTGTTTCATTGTCTTTTTTAAACTGACTGAAAATTTGTTTTATTGCTTGGTTAGACGGTAAACTGACTGTTGACATTGGCGCTTGGTTTGAGATCTCTTGCACTTGGCTGGTGCTGTGGACCGTTTCTTGAGTCTGAGAATGGTCTCTTAGCTGCCGCCTCAACTTTGCTGACAGCATTCCTTTCTCAAAAAAATTAGTAGTTCTTCCATCATCTCTAAGGGCTAAAATCAGTGCACATAACTTTCATCAAAACACTATATTAACCGAGTTCAAAGTTCCCTAAAGATAACATTGATTTTTTAAAAGCTGATTCTATTATTCAGCAACAAATCAACTTTTGATTTAATTTAGAAGTGATCAGTAATTAAATTCTAAATGCCTAACTACATGTATTAGCACTGCAAACTTGTGAAGAAATAGATTGTTAATTTGCATTACTAGTAGATATTTTAGTGACTGTTAACATTACTATATTTATACAATATATAACTTGGTGGTATAAACCATTTAAGTCAGGGGTGGATAGCCTGCAATCTTCTGCTGGTTTTCAAGTAGCTTTTTTCCAATTTCAAAATCAACTATGGCTACTGTTATAAACTAGCCATATATTATACACTGCAAAAACTGCTACACAGTGTTGGCCTAACAATGTTATAGATCTAACCCTCCAGGAAATTAATGCTTCAAGAGTTTGAACTTGTTGCATATGTATTTTCTAAACTGTCATGAATTTAAAAATATTATGTCTACATTTATTTAAACTTTTTTTTACTATTGAAAAATGTTAAAAGTAATTTAATCAGTATCATGAAAAATAGCAAAATCTAAAAACTAAAAATTATTATCTCCACACTTCGGCCGTCACACAGTTTACATTTTAAACTTCTGAATGGCTCTTGTGCTCAAGAAGTTGCCCACCCCTGACTTGAACGCTTGTAATTCACTAGAAAGAAAGTAATTTAGAACACAGCAGTACCATAATAAGCTAAAAATGCCATTCTTTATAATAATATAAATCAATATTGTATTTCCGCTATTTAAGTTTCATAACTTAACGTCATTGGATATTAACTATATGGTACTTATATGATATTTATTGTAAATAATTACTTTATTTAAAAGTTGAAATTATTGACCAGCCAAGTTGAAATGTCCAATAGTTCACATGTATTCTAGGCATGATAATAATATACTGGTCTACAATGTCTTATATTGAAAAATCAGCTAAATTTCACACCATCTATGAAACACTAATGTTATTACAACTACACTAAACACAGTTCTTAATATGTGAAACACGAATTATAGTGCTAAATTTTAGAGCACACATATAAATGGTTAGTATGATGGCATTCAGTTAAAACTGCATTCAACACCGTTTTAAATCACAACAAGGCTTTAAACATAACAATATAGCTACCATCATAGTAAATATTTAATAGTTACTCTGTCGTATATATAAACTGCTTCTGCCCTGTGAAATAAACACATAGTAAATAAATTGCCTTCAGTTATTTGCATAGTTCACAGCTTCAAAAGTATTTAAACCTCTATATAACATGATTAATACTTAAAGTATTTGACTATATAATTTATCACCTTAGTTATTGGATTTATAACTTGAAGTATAAAATCTTTAGGTCAGCATGTACAGTTTAAACCAATATTTTCTAAATTAAATCTCATCGCTTACCTTTAGGACGACTTGTTAGCTTGCACGTAAAGTAGAAGCCAAGCATTCTCAAATAGTAAACATAGGCTCTTCGAAAATTTGCATTGAAAACCCCATATAATATTGGGTTTATGCAGCAGTTGGCAAAGACCAGCTTGATTACTATATCTTCTATCAACGGATGTATTTTCCTCCGATTGTGGTGCTCCCAGTAGATTACAGTCTGAATGGACAAACAATATTATTTGCTGTGACTGATAGACAGAAATGTGAACATATAAATTCTGAGTGCAACTTTTCTTTTGGGAAATCCGTTAAGCATCAAAACTTATAGCCATATAACACGTATGCCGGTCAATAGTGTACTTAGCATTCAATAGCTATATAAATTAATTATTGCAATGTTTCGAAACCTTGTGCTACTTTCAGTGAGTACAAGTTACTAAATACAACCAGTAGGCTGAATTGTAGGAAATTCATGCAAACATAATACTAATGTGGGAAACTGTATGCTTGAATAAAATATGATAATAAAGTTGATAGAAAATATGTTCTCTGCTTTGTAAGGTGTTATTCCAAGTGTCAGCAGTGTACGCCTAGCAGCAGTACTACATGTATAAATTAATTTCCTTTGGGTTTTCCAAATGTGGAAGTTAATAGTCTTAACTCTAGAGCTACGGAAATATTTGTACCCGCAGGTCATTGTTTGTGTTGCTAAGTTTAGATAACACTGTTTCCCAGAAGTACATTGATCTCTATAGCAGCTAAAACAGAGATGTATAAGGGCTAAAATGAGATCTAGAGCTTCTTTTGAATTGCTTCAAAGACAAGCAACTTGTTCTCACATCTATTTCTAAATCCATTTCACCTGTCAACTTGCATCCATTTCTTACCTCCTACTACGTGTTATAAGCATTTGTTATTCAAGCTACTATAACTTCCACTCCACCATATTATTTTGTATATAACAAAAAAAGTGAAGACTACAATAACTAATTTGTTGACATTATAAACGTTTTAGCACATTTTGTCTGTTTCTTTAATTGCACAAAAACTATGTTAAGCAACAATTTGTTCAAAGTGATGCATAGTATTTCAAACTTATATGGAAAAACTATATACTATGTATAACTGGCTCACTACTAGCAGCTTTCATCTCGACAGCTTTGCTTTCAAAGACCTCAGCATGAATTACAGAATTATAGTGTTCACTTTTCATGTTTTATGTGTAACCAAATATTTTATAAATATAATTTACAGTATAAACAGTGATCAAGTTGTAGAGCCCTTCTAAATTTACTTGTCCAGCTACAAGAAATTTAACAGATTGAGTTGCTTAAAGAACTTATTTTTTCCAGCAGAACTTACTAAACATATATTATGGGGTTATAATTACCATGTATGGTAGCCAAAGAATCACAAATACAGTGACTATAACAGTTGTTAGCTTGGCCAGCTGAAGCTCTTTTTGCTGCTTTTTAGTTTTTCTAGTAGCGTCTGATACATTATCTTTGCTGCTGTTTTCTTGCTGGTACAGCACATCAGTTTTGACACCATCGGCTACGCTATTTAAGGATCCAAATTTTTTCAGTGAAATAGGGTTGTTACCATTAATTTCATCTTCATTAGTGGCAACATCAGCTTTCTTGTTTAAAATAGAGTTTCCATTGCTGCTACTATATCCATTTGCTGTTGGGTCTTTATGACTTATTGCTTGCTGCTCATCTACGAGCTGCCCAATGGAGAAAAGTTCTCGAGTCTTCTTGTTAAGTCTTACGACTACTCGTATCACAGTCAAGTTACTTACAAAGAAAAGAATAACTCCCAGGAAGAACACAGCGCCTTCTGTTACTATTATGACTCTCTTATAAAGTGTATAAATCTCAAAATCATTCACACACAAATACCATGTTGGCAGTTGACTTATGTTCTCTCCATCCAGCACTATTGTCAGCACAGATGTACCAAAGCTGAAGAGAATGTTATGAATAGTAACAGCTAACACTTTTCGCTTGGTTATGAGTTTTCGATATTGGAGAGGAAAAGTCAAAGCAATGTATCGGTCTAATGAAATGCAGCATTTGGTCAAAAAACCCATTTTGAAATAAGAATATGTCATCATTGATTGAAATTTACAGACTGCCGAATTAGCAACGTAATGGCCTTCAGCCATGCTCACTATAGATACAATATGGCAAGTGAGAATAGAAAATATGTCAGTACATGCTAGAACTCCTATAAGTAAGTTGGGTATGCTAGTTTTTAGCTTAAGTACCATGATAACTGCTGTTAAAGTGAATATGTTTCCGCATATAGCCAAAGGCAGCATAATGCTGTAATATATAATATTGTTGATATGAGCTGCCTGTAGTTGTTCTGTTGTTAGACTCCATTCTACCAACCTGGTGGTGTAATCCAAACAGTCAGTGCTGTTGCTCCATACGCTACAGTTCTCTCCCATACTTCAACTACATCTGAGTGAAAGATGTTATTGCATGCTCTAGCTATTGTTGCTACTCACAAAGAATATTATATAAAAGTATTGAATAGGTTTGTTATTAACCAATTATTGAGTTGTAATGTAAATGCATATGATTAGTCATATAGCCTACAATTAGGATGCTAGGTTTCTATACATCAGGTCATTTTACACTGAGAGAAGTTATGCATGCACATTATTACGTTAGTAGCAGGTTAATAATAGAACATTTTGTACCACAATGAACTTATTCAAAACAAATGAAGCTCTTAAATCAACTATCCATAAGTGAAAACTTTGTTGAATCAATTTTGAAGTGAGAAATATGATTAACTTGCACAGCTCTAATTAGTTAGGATTTACAATTACCAATCAATTTACTAATAAAATAAACAGTTAATTGTTTTTACAGCAAAAAAGCAATAACTAATATGCACTGGAAAAGGTTAGCAGTTTAACAACAAATAATATAATAAGTTTAGGTTGTAAAGATATTATATAAATAATGCCTCAACACTATTAAGAAACATAAACATTATTTTAGCTACAACTTATAAAAGAGAAAAATCTGAAGCAGTCAGCAAATTACAGGTTAGATGCAAATAATCTGACCACGAACATGACAGGAGTGTTAAAACATATGACTATGGTTGAGTTACTGAACCCAAATGGAAAACAGCCATGCAGTTTGAACATGATTATATGCAATTATTTTTATGCAAATCAAAATGTAGAAACAACCGATAGAATTCGTGTTTACATAACATTTTTATTTAACTATTGAACAAGTTTAAATGATAGGACAATAGAGTTGAACATTCTACTACCAGATCTCTAAAATACCGAATAATAATAATCATATTGTCTAAAAGGGTTCACAGTCTGTGAGTTAGTATAAGCCATCTACAAATAGTAGACTCTAAGTAACTGTATAAAACTAGCATTACAGCTAACCTTATAAGGATATAAAAACAATTGGAAAATTTTTTACAAGTAGTAATATCAAAGTTCATAAAACATAAATACTAGCAAAATTAATATAACTGTAGTTCTGATGTAATTGTATTAATTTGCATTTCTTCGACAATAAAATTTCAAGCATAGGATGCTGAATAAATGAATGTATCAATGCAGAATAAGTGTTTAACACAACAAATTAGCGTACAAAAATTGTTTTTTTTTTTTGCAAAAATGCCTTGTCCCAAGCTCAGATTGCAATAGGATATAAATCATAAAAAATTGATAGAAATATTGAGATATAAAACACTTTCAGAAACTTTACTAATAAAGATATCACAAACTGGTAAGAACTTCTACCTCAGTGATATAACACTAATCCTGTCTATTTGCAAAGAAAGAAGGAGGTGAAATTGTACGGTGAATAACTCTATTTAGGAATATCACATGACTAAGTATATGTTAATCTAACTGCATTGGGGTCGAACTTCACCAGCTGGGTCACACAGATAGCTTCTGCAAATTATAATAAACCATATTTCATGCATGTAACAACAAAATAATAAAACTAGAAAGCATGTTACATAGTAAGTGACATAATTATGGTCTCACAGTTGAATTATTACCAATGGTAATAAGTAAATTGATATCGAAATTATGGAATATTTTTATTTACAAAGTTCTAAAAAAAATCCAGTGATTAAAATATCTCCTCTCACTATTACAACATCTCAAACTCTGATTTGATACAAAATGAGCTGTACAAGTTGGAAAATGTAGAGTTCAGAGAATTATTCTAACAGTCACATTTAGCATGAATTATTTGCAGGTACACAGGCTGAAATGTAGCGATCAGTTTATATCTCTAAAAACTTATCCTTTGACTAATCAATGGTATGCTTACAAACACTCATTGGGACTAGTTTTTACTTCCACTATTTACCTTTACAAGTACATCTGCACCCAATAACCTACCTGTACATGAAAGTATGTATAAGGTAATTATCATATAAAACCTCACATAAATTTATAGTCACTATCCCTGTGAGAACCCCGATGGAAAAGGTTTTTAAATCGGGCTAAGGACTTATTCAGATGGACACAGGAGCAATTATGACTGGATGCTCTTCCTAACACCACCGATGGCCTTTACTGGGGATCAAACCCATGACGTCATGTTTACTAAGCCAGTGAGTGCTCTAACCCGTAGACCATGGCTGCTCCTTCCTTAAAGCAACTAGCATATAACATACACTATTTGACACCAGCATTGCTAGAAGGAGTGAATTAGCTGTTGCACAATACCTCCTAATAACTACAGGTACAATTACTAACTCTGAGTAGTGAGAAGTTTTACCTGCAGGTAAGTTACGTTTACAGAGTGTCTGTCCTAACAATATGCTCGGGAGATCTTGGTAATGTAGTCCTTCTAACATTAGCAAATGTGTGCATAGCAAAGTCTCCGTTTCCATTTCCTTCATTTCCTTTCTCCTCTTCTAATTGTGGCTTACATATTTGCATCAAGCTGCTATACAGTAGTCTGTAATCACTCTAGAAACGACAATACACAGTTATATGAAACTTCAATAGCCCCAGCAAGTATTCTTGTATTTATTAGATCGAACTAATAGCAATTTAGCTGCCTCACTTATTGCGAAAAGACGAAGCATGCTGCTTGCAACCCTATATTCTTCGCTAACTATGGCACAGACCATAATAATACAGCGTGACAGCACAGTACTGTTAACACAGCTTATGGCGTAGTTTTAAACTTCATAACAGACTACAGAAGAGCAGCAGAATGAGAGAAATCACAGAACACACTGCTGAATGATGTATATGGTGGTACTCACAGCTGTCTCCCACACACCAGGTCTCTTCATGTGATAGAGATAAGCTAGAGAGTAAAGGTCTACTAACGAGTCATTGTGATACTGGTTATAGAGTGTGTACAGAGCACAGAACTGGGCAGCTGCTTTGCCTCCGTATCTGAAAGTATGGGAATATATAGCTGTATGTCTCGTATAGACAGACTGCTATGGTGATAGCTGGATGTCACAGAACTAAAGTGCATGCGGTTGCATAGTGCGAGCTTACATTTTAAAAGTAGGAGCTCTTTATATAAAATAGAAAATAAAAAAATTTAAGCCATATTAAAAGGACTTGTTCAAATTACTGCAAGTTATTTTTCTGCTTTTGCCTACCTGTGAAATATATTTTTTATAATTTACAAATAATTGGATTAAAAAATTTGTCAATCAAAACAGTTAATGGCATGATACACAGTGACTTAATTTTATTATCTAAACATGAAGTTAATCATAAGTTACAGGTTTTCAATAAACTGAACCATAATCCATATACAAGAGCTAAATGTAAGAAACATCAACTGAGACACGTGCTATTTTACAAGCCAAAGTTGCACAGCAATACTAGCCAAAAGCATAGGTTGGAGAATAATATACAGCTGGACTCACTTGTCTATGACAATGATGGGGCCTGTCTGGTTTCTCTTTGTAGAATGCCATTTGTTGACCACTTCTATGAACTGGAAGACACCTTCATTGTAAGCCTGTGTTTCAGTATAAGCCTCTGGCCAGCAGGTGATGGAGAACATTCGAGCCAGCATCTCGTAATCATCCTGGTATAAGTATAGAACTCAGGTTAAGCTAATAACACAGGAAGTAGTAATAATTAACTGATTCTTGTCTTTGCAGATTAACCTGCTGATGGGTGACATTACAAGCTGAAAAAACTAAAAAGCCATCCAGTACAAATAACTATAACTAAAAGTATGCAATAAAGTCGCACCATTTCAATATACATGAGTTTTTTTTTATTGAAACGGTATGACTTTATTGCATATTTTTAGTTATAGTTATATGTATATATATATTTGTATATATACATTCAATATATATGAAGGGAGCAGCCATGGTCTATTGGTTAGAGCGCTTGCTTAGTAAGCACAAAGTCTTAGGTTCGAGCTCCGACAAAGACCATTGGTGATGTTAGGAAGAGCACCCAGTTATAATTGCTCCTGTGCCTCATCTGAATAAGTCCTTAGCCTGATTTAACAAAAACCCTTCCATCAGGGGTTCTCACAGGGATGGTGACTATAAACTTGCGTGAGTTTCATTTTCATATACAAGATGCCTACCTGTTTAGATCCTAGTTGGAAATCTCGAATGATTACATCAATAGTGTCTAAATTCTCCTCAGTGAATGTAAGTTTAAAGGAAGACTTGTGTGACCAGTCGGTGGGCTCCCCTTTAGGTCGGTAGAAAGTGATGCAGTCTTCCTCTCCGATATTCGAGAGCATGACTAAAGTCATTGAGTTCTACAAAGGAATCAGAGACTGAGTATGAGCAGAAGATATCAAGTTACCGAGGAATCTATTGTATGTATAAATAACAGGTGTATGAGGTTCATAGTGACAGTAAAAAAAGCTAAAATCAATTCAACTGTTCTTGTAATTGTACTGCCTTCATTTGCACCTTTAACCAATGAAATAGCCAATCAAATAGAATTAACAGAACAACTTAGGCTACAAAAGGGTGATAGTAGATGCTGCATGAGAGTCTATGCAATGGAAGTAGAATGCTCATATTACACGTTTCATGTGAACATAATTATTCCATACACTTGTATCTCGTCAGCCAAGTCTTAGCGCAAAATAACAGAACATTACAGTAGAGTGTAAACAATAACAAAACAGCAACAATAGCCATAAAAGGAAAACTCTATACTTTGTTGTTACCTTTGAGTTTATATTCTGTACATAAGCAACAAGTAAATGAAATAAAATAATTATAGCTACAACTAGAAAACATCATAATTAAAGGCATGCTACAAGCAAGCTCAAGTAAAACGAAGTTACAGAAACTATTAAAAGCAAGTTCCATAAAAATTAAATGAGTAGTAGAAAATAAACATAAAACTTTATGCTGAAATAAAAACTTCCTGGAATAATATAAGGCAGCACCACTGCATGTTTACTAGACCTAAAGTCAAGCATCAAGTACTGCAGGACGCCTACTTGTATCAGTTACCAATCAGCGTCGAGTCTACACAGATATGACCAGAGTGGGAGTCTTACCTGGTCCCAGACCATTCGCCAGAAGTCATATTCTGTTTGAGCAGACGGGTGTTGAGTAATGATAAACTCTTTGTTCTGGAAGTATCCGTGGAGGTACGTAGCATTGATGTAGTCAGAGCCGTTCTCCCCAGCTACCTTTGGTAACTTGACTTTGCTCGAGTTGTCCACTGGGCAGATAGTCAACACAATGCTATCTTAGGTTACTTCATAACAATATACCAAACATTGAGAATAAAATTTTCCAAACTTCCAGTCTTTTAGACTAAGGTTCTTACTTCTAACACCAAAAAATCAACAATTTGAACAACAAACTTTTAAAATTCTAATTTTTAATTAATAATTTGGGAATAGAAATCTGTTATTCCAAGAGTTATGCTACTGTAATGAACTCTTCAACTAGGAAATCGAAGCAACACTCAACTAACAAAGACCAACTTACAGGGTATGAAGGAGAGCTTTCTATTTTTACTCCTATTTACATCTTGTAAAGCACAGCGGGTAAGGTGTGACGCCGGGGACCACTTGACGATTGTCTTGTACTGCTTCTCCAGCATAGTTTCACCGGAGCTGTCAAAATTGGAGTCCAACTCCTCGATAGTCGTCTTGAACTTTTTCGGCTGGATTTCAGTTCCGCCTCCACTTTCAATGAAGTCGAGAAGAGCGTCGTGTATGAAGATGTATTGATCCTACAAAGCAACACCTCCACACTTAGCAATAGCACACCATTTCCTGTTAGACGAAGCTTAGATATACAATATAAATAAAACAGTTTTCAGACACGCTCCTATAAAATGTAAAACTATTCTCGTCAATGACTTAACCTATTTGATAGGAATTCAAATCAATTACAAAATCCAGATAACATAATAAAATCTGAGGTATTATGAAAGCCCGCCAAAAATTTAATTTGAAGAAAAATCTACACTTTTCAACACATGAACAATAATAAATAGCAGCAGTACGGTAACTGCATGCAAATTTTTTTTAGGTAAACAGGCAACCATTATTTGTTTGTTTAAATAACTAATAATTGAGCAAGAGTAGATCTGGGAAGAGAAGTAGACACAGTGACATGAAGAAGTCACCTCAGTTTGCACCAAGTGATTACGACATCCTCTTATATGCCGAAGAAAGCCCATCACATTAAGAGTTCTTTTCTGAGTGACCTGCTTCATCATGGCCTCCAGTACAATGAAGGTGCCAGTTCTGCCCACCCCAGCACTGCAATCAGTACAATATTATCAGTAATGCTTGCAATACATGCTAGTTCAGCTGTTGAAAGCACAAAATTACATAAGCATCGTTATAAACTACAAGTTCAACATTGCACAGTAGTGATGGATGAAAAATCGATGTGAAAAATTATACCTTGACCATATGTCTATGCAATATCTTACAAATTTTACTTTAACTTAAAATAGTTGTGAATATAACTATAAAACAAGGCTTTTAATTCTTGGCTTGTATTTTCATATCCTAGTATAGTGCAAAGAAATCCATATTCACTTTGATATTAAGGACAGAAGCTTGAACTTAAAAAAGTAGTTTTGAATCGTTGAAAATGAATGAGCTGAAGTCTACGCTATTGACACTGAATGTACAGAGTAGTATGGTATACTACCTGCAGTGTACGACAATAGGGCCTCCATTAGCCGGATTCGCTGCGCAGGACTTTTTCACGAATGCCAGAACAGGGAAGGTGTATTCTGGGATACCGTGGTCGGGCCACTCTGTATAGTGATACTGAAATATCACCTTCTCCACTTGATTTCTCTACAATGTCCATAAACACTTTCCTCAACTGTTGAGCATTGCCTAAATTGTTTCAGTTTATGAGCTTTGGTAAGAGATGCAAAACTACAGTAAAAATTTACAGTAGTATTACATTGGAAAACAAATATATAACAGTTAATGTAGAATGCAAATGCTCAACAGTACCATAAACATAGCTCTATGACAAGCAGTTAATGTCAATATGGTGTGTGATATAGGAGTTTGCAACTAGAAATACGAGCTGGCTTTAAGAAAAGTGTTACATAATTATAGTTAGAGATCAAGATAAAATGAGTATGAATGCTGTTGAAACCAAGTGCAGGTGCATACACACATTAATTGTATATCAACCAAACATGCTACGTCTTTTCTAATATTAAATTCCCACATCAGTTTTCAGTAAACATTATTTGCAACAAAACAGTGTATGATCGTTTAATAATAAAAAATGATTAAAAATATTCACATCATTGTTGGTTAGATATTGCTTAATGCGTATTGACTGCACCCACACTCAAACCAATTGCTGTAACATGAACATCAGCAGTGTGTTAGCAAACTACTGCATTACCTGATACTTATTTGCACCAAACATCTACAAAGTTTAGCAAATGAATGTTATATAAATTGCAATGAATTCCATAAGTGAAGCTAAAGAAGCAACAAACCACACAACTAACAATACACTAATAATAATAATGTAATACTCTCTATATATCCCTGATAATAACACTTTGATAACAAAGGCAGTGACAGTCATGAATTGCTGAATTGAAAGATTCAGGTTAAACTTTTTAAATCTCAATGTTATTTAATGATTAATTTTTCACAACTAAAAATCCAAAAAAAAACACATAACAGTAACATAAGCTTTCAAGTGATTAAAAATTTGCACATAAAACCTTATAATCTCATTTCACCAAACTAAATTATTCACTAATTGACAAACTTTAAACCATTTAGAAAGAACTGTCTCCTACCAGAACAAATATCTTACCTTCTTTGTAACTTTAGTGGTTTTTAATACAAATCGTCTGATAGTCCAGTAAGCCAGTTCCTCAACACCGAGTAGAGACACCGACATTCGGCCATACTTAGTCTCGCCGCTGTCTGGCCAGTACTGCTCACACTTCTTCTTGTGCTTCTCGTACACATTCGTGATCATGACAATCACGCTGCTGTTATTCTCCCACACCATCCTCCAGAAGTCTTCTATGGTGTTCGGTAGAGGTCCTTGGGTAGCAATGAACGCTCTGTTCTTATCGTAACTCTGTAATACAGAAACAGGCCTCAGTAAACCCTTCGACACTACTTGATGCAAACCTTACACAACTCAATATCGTAAAAGACAGCTTTGGGAATATCAACCCGCACTTTGATGTATCAGAAATATTGTAGGTGATTTTGAATGCACATAAAATGCAGGAAAAGCTAGAAGAACTAGTTGAGGGTTGCATATAGGAGTGATTTTCTTTTCCCTGCCCAATATATGATAGAGCTTGTGTACTAGACAATGGACCTTTACAAAGTGGACACAGTGTTAGCAGGTAGAAACAGTAATATTATGTGTAAACCCAGTGTGACAAATAGACTCTCTATAGTACTCTGGCCAGAGCAGGTGGGACACTTCTACTGGAAGGTAAAGTGCATAGAAACTAGTAAACAAAGGACAATGTGCGGAACAGGGATGTATGGGCATTACCTGAATCAAATGCCACCACTAGGAGCTAAGCAAGGTAAATTTACATTAAATATTATACGAAAATGATAATGTATGTTTCGGGTTTGAGCCTTTGTGATCATAGACTGCAAAATTAAGTGCTGTTAAAGTAATGTTATTTCACCAAGACCCTGCACAATCCGATTTTCTACTAACCAATTGTAGTCAGGTTCGGGTAGTCAAGTGTTCCCACTATTTAAACAGCAGCTCATTGGTACAGTGGCTAAAACCCTATAGCAATGTGACAAGATGGTTTGCATATATAACTAAATACATAAACTTACATCAATGTAGTTGGCATTGATATAGTCTGAGTGTAGAACACCTGGCTGGGTCTTCAGTACCACCCGAGTATGATCATCTGTAACAGAAGATACTTAGGTAACTAAATAATACACTGTAGCAGAAAATCAACTAATAAATGTGCGAGATACGAAAATGTGTGTTGACTTCTGAGTAGATAACGTCAGTGGTTTTTCTGTGAAAGTTATTGAAAAGTAATGTCTTTTTAGTGACAAGGGCATAAAGGTATAGGTGAATAATTTAGTTGAAAATGTTGAGCATTTTGAACAACTACATACACCATAGACAACAACAATTAAAATAATTCAGTTTTGCAACTTTTAAATTATGATGGAAGCTTTGCCAAGAGTATGTTTGCTAAATTACTTATAAAAAATTTTAAACTTTGTTAACTGCACCCTGCTTCGATAAAAAATAATTTAACTCAACATTAGAAAAAGAGGATAACTCTCCAAATTCTCAAGGAAATATCTAATAAAAATCATAATGGATAAAAAGATGGAACCATTTAACAAACAACCTCACAGATTAATCGACTTGCAACTCTGATTCAATCAGATATGACTGAGTATGGTAATAGATATCAGAACAAGGCAATATACTTAAAGAATACACAACAGTTCACATACACGACACAATATTGTTGTATCTGTTCTTCTGCAAGTTGATAGGTTCGAGTGAGTTAGTCCAAGTGGTGCTAGCGTGTGACTGCTGACAAATGGACTCGTATTCTTCAGTGAACTTGATGTCGGTGTCAGCATGCATGGTCTTACAGTGCTCAGCCCACGCATCTATACCAATATTTTCATACTCACTCTCCACTAAATAGTATAAAAATATTCATTAATCAACAAAACTTTTTATTAGAAGTTGATGTTATAAAGGACGGCAGCATTTTATCGTATGAATAGCATATATTTTCATACGGTTTTGATTGCACACAGAATTTACCATATGGAACGTAAACACTTTACCAGCTAGGCAAGCACTGTTTGTTACATTTAAAACACTCTTTTTTTAAATAATAGTTCAGAACTAATGTGTGAATATAATTAATGTTGATTAAAACTTCGGTATAAATTAGTTAGATGAAAATAACTCAGAGCAATAATCATTGGATACTAAGGAATAATTATTTGATGACGTAGAAATATAGATTATAATGAAAATCGATTCTAGTATACTTATCAAGAAAATATTTGAATACAATAATAATTCCTTACAAGTTTTTATTTATAACTAGATAATATTATGGTCAATTGCTTACCATATCCTGCATTAGCTGGACCCAGTAGAGGTGTATTCAAATCAATCCAGAGATCATCATCTGTATTATCAACAGACATATTGCCATGTTCCTTGCATCTTCTACAGTCACAGTTACATCACAGTTATAACTTCTTTTAAATTTCACATCAAAAGGTTCAAATAAAATTTATCGCATCAGAACTTTTTTACTAAAATAAATTGTTATGTTGGAGAAAAAAATACAACTATTATTACAGCTATCAATACAACTACTAAAACATAACTAAAATATAAACATTAATATTGCCAAGAACTGCTAATATAGTTAAAGATTGCAAATAAAATGAACTCATAAAACCAAATCACTACACTGAAGAGATAAAAATGAAGCAATAGAAGGTGACTAATAAACTCGATATAACATCCAAAATATTACCACAGAAGGAAGAAACTAGATGAACACATATCCATAGATAGGAAAACAAAAGCTTAGGCAACAACATTAAAAGATCTATGAGACCTGAGCTGAGAGCAGCATAAACGTAGTGTAGACAGCAGCATTTCCCACCATTTCCTGTTCCTGATGAGTAATAACACATAACCACATGACAGTTTACTAGAAACAAGTTATAATTATAATAGCTTATACCAGTGGTTCCCAACCTGGGGGAAATTTGGACATTTTAGGGGGGAATTTGGATTTTGAAAAATTCACGTAATTTTTTGACGGTTTTTGAGCTCTAGCAAGTTACATGTACTATATGCATATCTATAAATCTTCATCTTAGTTCATCTATTTAACCAAACCATATTCTACAATCTCAGTTTACTTCTATATGAATGTGTTTATTAATGATTCTACCCTAGCTGTTCTCCGTGCTACTTCGAATGAAGGTCAAAAATATGCAAAAAGCAACAGGCTAACTTTTAGAAGCCATGCAAGTCAATCTCTATGAACTGTATACTACATACCTAGTGAATATATTTGCTACACTAAATAATCTGAACCTAAAAGGCATGAGTGCAATAATCATATCATTGCTTTTCATAGCAGCAGCAATGTTTTTAAATTTGCACTAAAGTGGTGGCGTCTATCAAAAACATGGTGTTTTTCCTGCACCCAATGAACTTTTATAGAAGAACCTGTTCCGATTTTAGGTAAAAATCGCACACTGGTGTTAAATTTTCCCAAACTCAAACCTCCAAACCCCCCATCCTGAACGCCTAACCCCCAACTCAAATCTACAATGCTAATATTGAAAATGTGCCATTTTTACTTAATTTTTCACTTGCGCCATTATTAACTGTGCCATTATTACCTGTGCCATTTTTACCGGACACCACCTGTCCAAATAATTTTTCAAAAAAACTTCTAGGCATCTCTCTAAACTTTTAATGGAGTTTTAACGATATTTCTTTGAGCTACCTCCGAAAAAGAAAGAGCTAGATTCTCAACTTGACATGTGACCCATTGCAACACTTTGTTGAAAAGTTTTCAGAAGAGTTACATGAGGATTTTATTGAGTTGGTTCACAATTCAGCAATGAAAGGTGATTGATTTGAAACTTTCTCCATGTTGATGAAATTGTGGGTAGTGTCCAGTAAAAATGGCACAGGCAATAATGGCAGAAATGGAAAAGTAGGTAAAAATGGCACATGTTTGCAATATTGGGGTGGGGGTTTGGAGTTTGAAAGAGGGGCTTGAGGTGAGGATTTTGGGTTTCTACATGGGGTTCTGGAGTTTGGGGGTGGGGGTTTGGGGTTTGAGTTTGGAAAAATTTTAACATCATTGTGCCATTTTTACCTACTTTTCTATTTGTGTCCTTATTACCTGTGACATCTTTACATGCACCAGTTTTACCTAAAATAATTGTGGGTTTCAACAAGCAAACTCTTCCTACACATAATTGACAAAGCAGAGTTTTGGTGCCATCCAACACCACCTATCAGTGTGAGGTAGGATTCTCATCAATTCAAAGAGAAGAGAAACTGCCTTAACCTGCAGAGTGGCTTAAGATGGGCCTGGTCAAACACAGAGCCAGGCTTAAGCAAGCTGGCACAAAAGCATCAAATGAAGCCATAACATTAATAACTTAGTTGCTCTGTGTTTTATAACATAATAATAACAATAATATAACTATTTTGATAATTATATTATATGCAAATGTAATAGAACAAAAAATATTGCATTGTACCATATATTCTCATTCAGTAAGTCTTAAAATCTTTTCACTCTCCGAAAGGGGGGAAATTAATAGTCAACATTTATGAAAGGGGGAATAGTATGAAAAAGGTTGGGAACCACTGGCTTATACGCTCAAGCTCTAATATTAATGTTTAAAAAAATATTTTTAAACATTGATGACAAATTAGTTTATCTACAGGTGATTCTTTTAAATAAAGATTTCAATTTAGAAGTTTAAATGCTCTTTTCATAATGCTTGGTAACAAACTATGTTTATATCCTTTCTAGTGAGCACTAAATTACTTAACTTGGCTGACACAGGGTGTTTTCAAAAAAATGCAAACCTTTAAAAAAGTTTGAGGGTTATATTATTGAATTTACAGACGTAGTACAAGCAAAATATCAATGATTCGATTTTAATCGTTAAATATATTAGTGATTCTCTGACAGATATGCAGATATAGCAATTTATAAGTTGTGAGTAGAGTAGGGATGTGGTGGACTCACTTGTAGCAGACAATTATTACAATAATGGCGACTAGGAGGAGGAAGCCCAGCACACTGACTACAATGATTATAATAACAGTGTCACTGTTGGGAGGGGAAGCAGTTGATATGGAGGGACTTGTCGGATCAACTGGCGTTACCTCTGTGATGCCATCAGTGCTGTTTGCTACAACAACCAGAGTTACATCTAATACATATATGTGTGTATATATATATATATATATATATATATATATATATATATATACATATATATATATATACATATATATATGCTGGAACTCCAACTAGATTGACAATCAGCATACATTATATATATATATATATATATATATATATATATATATATATATATATACATATATACATATACGGGTGTAATACATTCTGTACAGCAGAGTGCTGTATAAAATAGAGGCACATTGGGAAAAAAATCCCAATTTTAGATTTAATTTTTACAGTTTTGATTGCAGCTTGAAAAAATAGCTGCTTGTGGCAACATTTTCAATTAGATGAATTGAAAGTCACCACACAGCAAATCAATCTGAAAATCATGTCCTAAGAGAAAAATATAGAATGGAAAAAACTCAATCTTATTTATTGTACAAGTCAAAGTGATGCACATGAGTAAAAGTAGAAGGAAGTTGCATCTGTCACAAGTTTAAAACACAAACCAAATAGTTTTGTAAATTGCTGCAGGATACTAAAATTTGATTAATCAAACCACGAGGGGTTTACTGCAAATTAAATTTGCCTTAAGATACATTTTATGCTGTCAGCTATACATGGCAGAAATAAGTACAACATGTCAATTTTAGCTATCTGTCAAATATTATTAAACATATTGTACCGAATTGAAGGTTATTTAAGTTGAGTTTAATAATGTGAAAGAAATCTATCCAATGAAAAGTAACTGTATTAGAGTATGCATTCATACATCAAGTAAACTTGACCTAAAGGTAATACTCAAGAATTTACCACAACTTGTCAGCTTCAACAAAATGCTAAGCTTGCTATGGCAACAAAGACGATACACTTTTCGTAAAAATCAGATGAAATGTCCTCTAGAGAGAGAGCAATAAGCCACTAACTTTTCAGAATAGCATCTGTTCGAAAGAGTTCCGAAAAGTATCCAATGATGACTTCGCCAACATATTTCCTGCTATTTACCACGCCAGCCAACTGCACATAGTATATGTGTCCTGCCTCAAGCCCCGACAGCGTATACTAGAATAAACATAACAGGTGTTGAAAATGCAAAATATTTACACGTATTATTATATTATAGAATCAGCTAGAGACATAATACAAAGTTAGCATAGTTATGATGGGTTAGACTTGAACTTTCTTTACATAAAAGCAAGTTCACACGCCAGCCAATAGTTTGCCCTTTGCCTTTCACTAAACAACCAAGTCAATATTTCACATTTGTACATCTGTGATTGCCTATTAGTACCCAGATTAAAGGCCCAACTCCCACATTTAGTGGCAGCGTTTACATGAAAATAGCAAACCAGAACAAATTCAGGTGAAACTAGGTGCGCTAATATAGTCCAACATACAAACCTTGAAAATCTCTGTCTTAGAGAAACTCTTGTTGGTAAATAGAGTCTGATTCTCGTGTTTATACTGTATTAAGAATTTCTGAAGGCAGTCGGCATCATCAATAAGGCACCCTGGGGGTGTAAACTCAATCCTTAATGATCCGGTTTTGTTGCCTGCCACATCTCCGGTGATAGCCGTAATCGTTGGAGCATTTGGGACTAGAAAAGAGAAGAGGTTTAAAATAATTATTAACCTTATGATTTACAATAACAGACCGTTTTGAGAAAATCATGAATCAGAAAATTTGACCTTAAACTTCTATTTTATTCCGACAATTTAATTTAATTCACGTTCAAAACTCAAAGTAACGTGTTAACACAGTCAAACACACACTATGACATTACCTGCACTATCCGTTGCCACAGAAAAACAGGCTGTCTGGGAGCCGTATTTAGTTTCATTCACACCCCTCAACACTGCTTGCAGCTGATAGCAGTAGGAGAAGGATGACTGCAGGCCAGACACAGTGAGGTTGTAGTCTCCACTGCTGGAAGCATCCTCCTTATACACGGTAGTATTGTAAACCAGTACTTGTAGTCCCGACTCCATTTCATATCTATGGACGTAATAATAGCAATATGCTGCAACTTCACCATCATGATGTAACGGATGTATCATGCTTACAGATTGTATGCTTAGAGCAGGAGCTGTTTGCTTACAATTAATTGACTTGGGTTTTACAGAAGCTACAAAATTCTAGCAACGTAAGCATAAGAAATGATAACTGTCAATGTTAACAGTGGAGGAGACAACTTCAATTTCAAACTTTTGTCTACCAATAAAAGGTGATAAAAAACTATGAGGACAGTATAAACCTGGTTATATATACTTATTGACTTACAAATCAAATAAAAATTCTGTGTAGTCGCCTTTTAAGTTGACAGTTGTCCACATGAAAGAAATGCTGTTAGACTTGATAACCGGCACATAGGTGGTGGGAACAGGGGGAGCTGTAGACATAAACCAATATATGAACAATCATCAGTTAGATGTGGTAGGGGACAAATTTATATAGCCTTAGTTATTCAATGTTTTTGATGAATTTTACTTTGGAGCACAGGAAAATGATAACTTCTTTTACTAAATCTCTAATCAAAAACGCAGGCTGTATTGTATGTATGTATGTATGTATGTATGTATGTCTGCGTGCGTCTAGATTTCATATCCAGTCATAACTTGTAACATAAGCACAAACACACACTCTCCCTTCACACTGTTGACTGGCATCAAGTCGAAGCAAATTTGAATGAATATTTCTATAAGCAGCTCCAAGTTGGGGGTGACTGAGTGCAGCAGTTTTGGGACTCTGGAGTTTGAAGTTACCGGTTTAGGTTGGAGCTTTGAACCCACAACTTCAACTCCAAACCAAAACTACTGCACTCAGGCACCCCAACTTGGGGCTGCTTATAGATGATTTCCATTTGAACAGTATGAAGATAGGCTAGTGAGTCTTTGATTAGCAGATTACAGGAAACATCCACATGCCTATCCTACGTACCCAGCAATTAGGTCAACTAAACGCAGACTACATCTACTAAGTAAAATGCATATTAAATAAAAAAAACTTAACAGTCACTTTAAAACTCCATAACATGCCATCTTCCTGTTCAAGTACACCATTACACAACAAGCTGGCAGATGAAGTTAAATCACTTACATACTCAAAATAGACCATGTAAAACTCAGCCAATCAGCGAAGTGTACCAGGTCAATGTTCTACCATTGTAACTGATATAAAATTCTGCAAGTTCAATTGCAAAATGCATGCTTCTAAAAGCTAGTTGTGCAACTTTTTTTTCATGCATTATTTAATTTTATATCTTAAATTGATGACTCTTGAAATGAATTTTTAAAATGTCTAAATTAAGTGTTTATAAAATGCAATTAAAAATTTCATGTCTAGAAAAATGACCTGGTACACTTTTGCAACTTAAGGCCAATTATTACATAACT
Organism: Bugula neritina; assembly: GCA_964035545.1. Lineage (NCBI taxonomy): Eukaryota > Metazoa > Bryozoa > Gymnolaemata > Cheilostomatida > Bugulidae > Bugula > Bugula neritina. The sequence goes on along the minus strand of OZ037768.1, from coordinate 10,759,961 downwards.
GCCAGCTTAGTAGCTATTTGTTGTTGCAGCTTGAATGGGTTATTGTTTAGCATTGGAAGCTTGCAGTAAACATCTGTGAATTTGGTACATGACTTTGATTGGCTGGTTTTTGAATGGCCCTTTAGTATATGCATCCGGATGGCTAAGTAGTGTAGACTCCGCCTACATCTAGCTAATGTACAGTACCCAATCCACAGTAGTATTACAAAATTTCTGTTTAACAAATGAAATATTCTGGTCATTTGTCTTGTACTTAACAATAGTAAATATTCTATTCAACTAGAATTTTATTGTATGTGAGCCATGGGAACTACTAAGAGGTTAAATCAACCACCCATGCTAGTAATATTGTAGCTCGCAGTAATAGCAAGTCCACACCATATAAATATACGCATTATAAGCTATTATGTGCAGCTTATGAATGCTGAAATGACCCCATTTCTTACCTTCTATTTGAAAAAAATTGTATTACATATTCTGCCACTTCTGCACCAGGAACTTGTTTTCCTTTTAAATTTTGAAAATAGTGGTCAGTTTCTGCAGCAGTCAACATCCACAATAAACAACGTAAGCTTTCAAATAAACTATAAATATATGAAATATTAGTGTGAAAACAATGTCATTTATTCATTGCTATGATGAAAAAATTACAAGAATATTATATAAAAGCTAGATATAGATTTCTAGTAAAATGGCACAGGTAAAAATAACACATTTTTACTTCAAATTCTAAATTTCATCAGTCACCAATGGTGGCTGTAGATTACAGAGAGCACAGCAGACTATCATAATCATAATCATAAGGATAGTCTGCCCACTGAGCAAAATTCAACTCCAACCCTTCATTTGGGTTACCAATGCACTAAAGCATATAATGTAAGACGCACAAAAAAACAGTGGTTTTAATGAAACATGTGAAAGAAGCGAACAGAAAACGTCTTCAACAGAGTCAGCTGATATAGAGCAACAGAACTCATCTGACAGCCATCCTCATAGTCAGACTTCATCAGAAGTAACTGAGTTACCAGAATCATCAACTACTCAGAAAAAAGATCTGCACATTCTATTGATAGACGAAAATCAAAAGTTGGAAGAAAAGGCTCAAAAAGTTCCACGTTTAAACAAAAAGCAACTATTGAAAAAGTAAAAGTTTTTAAAACTTTCACCACTACAGATGAGCGAACTAAATTCTATACTGGAATTCCTACACGTTCTCTATACTATTTTTTAGCAAGGTAAAAATTATGATTTTCTTATTGCAAAGATAGACTATGGTTTATTACAAATAAACAATGCAAGTCTCACTATGCTAAAATCTGTACATTGATTAAATTTGATGTGTAGTAAAACTGTCATTTTAATTAAATTTGTTGCAGTATGAGTGTATCATTCATACATTTCTTATTAAAGATGTTGTTTTATGTAAGATATTCATAAATACCACAGTGGTCATCTGCATGCTTTGATTTATTTAGTTTAGGGTTTTATTTAAACAAGCAGCAGTCTTTTATTTGTGGACAAATTGACTCACTTTCTCCAGGAAAAGTAAATTGTTTTGACTTAAATTTTCCTTGGTTATTTTAAAGCTTATCAAAAGTGGCCTCCTAATCTAATTTTTAGCTGAAACTAACTCAGTGTTTAAAACTAAAATGGTTTACACTTGTTACTAGTTTCACTTATTCACAAGCATTATTAAATGCTATTCTAGAAATAATTTGGGTTTGAATTAGTTATAGTATAATTATAAAATGAAGTAATAATTGTTTGTCCACAGTATTTGTTTAAACTCATGACTTCATTCAAAGGATGTATTCATACAACTAGCTTATTATGTACTGTTACAGTATTATGTAACACATGTTGACACACATTACATTCTGTTTGGATGGTGATATATTGGGTCAAGCCTTCAACTAGCAGTTCTTGAACTTCATAGTTCTTGCAAAATATAACTGAAGCTACTTACCAGAGGGTAAAAACTGCTGAATGAATACAAACTAAGCACAAAATTTATTTAGCACATACATTATAATTTGAATCATAATTTAATTTTCATTCTTTGTTTACTATATTTAGATTTATATGTCCGAAGATGAAAGTTCTCACTTTCAGAAAAAAAGTTAACAGGACAAGATAAACTTTTATTGGCTTTGATGAAGCTGCGTCAATATTTACAGTTTCAAATGCTTGCTGGCCTTTTTTATATCTCTAAATTAAGTTACTGCAAACAAAGTTGATTGCTAACCTTCGAATCCATGTCAAAAGAGCAATCAAAAGAATAAAGGAGTTCAATATTTTAAATGGTCCTGGAGGTGTGAACTTAGTGTTGGCACCTCTATTAGACAAGATTATGATAGTTTGCTGTGCTCTCTGTAATCTACAGCCACCATTGGTGACTGATGAAATTTAGAATTTGAAGTAAAAATGTGTTATTTTTACCTGTGCCATTTTACTAGAAATCTATATCTAGCTTTTATATAATATTCTTATAATTTTTCATCATAGCAATGAATAAATTACATTGTTTCCACACTAATATTTCATATATTTATAGTTTATTTGAAAGCTTACGTTGTTTATTGTGGATGTTGACTGCTGCAGAAACTGACCACTATTTTCAAAATTTAAAAGGAAAACAAGTTCCTGGTGCAGAAGTGGCAGAATATGTAATACAATTATTTTCAAATTGAAGGTAAGAAATGGGGTCATTTCAGCATTCATAAGCTGCACATAATAGTTTATGTGTATATTTATATGGTGTGGACTTGCTATTACTGCGAGCTACAATATTACTAGCATGGGTGGTTGATTTAACCTCTTAGTAGTTCTCATGGCTCACATACAATAAAATTCTAGTTGAATAGAATATTTACTATTGTAAAGTACAAGACAAATGACCAGAATATTTCATTTGTTAAACAGAAATTTTGTAATACTACTGTGGATTGGGTACTGTACATTAGCTAGATGTAGGCGGAGTCAACACTACTTAGCCATCCAGATGCATATACTAAAGGGCCATTCAAAAACCAGCCAATCAAAGTCATGTACCAAATTCACAGATGTTTACTGCAAGCTTCCAATGCTAAACAATAACCCATTCAAGCTGCAACAACAAATAACTACTAAGCTGGCAGTTATGTAATAATTGGCCTTAAGTTGCAAAAGTGTACCAGGTCATTTTTCTAGACATGAAATTTTTAATTGCATTTTATAAACATTTAATTTAGACATTTTAAAAATTCATTTCAAGAGTCATCAATTTAAGATATGAAATTAAATAATGCATGAAAAAAAAGTTGCACAACTAGCTTTTAGAAGCATGCATTTTGCAATTGAACTTGCAGAATTTTATATCAGTTACAATGGTAAGACATTGACCTGGTACACTTCGCTGATTGGCTGAGTTTTACATGGTCTATTGCAGGTCATCATTAGCAAATAGCAGATAGATGCCAATATCACATATTTACTACATGACCATCACTGTCAACTTTTGACTATATTTATATTAGATAAATTGCTAACAACAAAAGTTATTACGTGTTTCGGCTGTTTCCAGTAGTGTGTTGAACAAGCCGGCCGTGCGGCCAATCTCATTGTGTGCAACCACACGAGACACATATCTAGTATCCCCCTCCAAGCCTTCTATTGTCACGAGGGTTGTTGTCGGCAAAATACCACTCACATTGCTAATATAGTGCAGCATAGTGGGACTATCTTTAATCAACTCATATGTATAGAGAGACCTAAAACAATAGACAGGTTAGACAGCAGAACCTACACATAATGTACATATGTATCAACTGCTGATACCTACTGTATATACATATACGTTTAGATATTAATAATGTAGGTGGCAAATTCACATTGTGAACCCATATAACAGCATCAAGAAAATTTGACATATTTTTTCAATTTTCTTTTTACACAACTTGCATAATTAATGAAACAAAGCATTTTGTTAAAATAGATGCTTTTTTCTTATTAAATATGATACAAACATAACATAACATATTTACCAAACACATAATTCCTTTGACTACCAACAAAAGTTGAGATTTTGTAGTAAAATGTAGCTATAATACCAAAGTAGCAACCAAGCCAAAAATATACCAACTGCAAAAGCTGAATATAAATATGACAAAAAAATAAACCTTCAACGTAACATTACATGCTTACCAGCTTTATAAAACTATAACCATAACAATTTCAAAAGATCTATAATTTCAAGAAGCACATTTTTCTGCTGAGATACAGATATTTCTAAGCACAATATTTGCTGAGCTGGTTATTGCAATACTTACACATATTCCACAGTATAGTTATCGACAGCATTGTTAGCTGACTCAGACGAAGGGGACCAGCTGACTGTAATAGTAGACTGAGTATTGTTGACCATAACAGGCGTCCCAGGAGGACTTGGCTTTACTGTCAAGCAAAGTTCAAAAGTAAAAAATAAACAAAATAATATAAAACCAAAGGTTAGAGTAGATTCGCATTCCCTTCCATTAAATGATGTAATGAGTAAAAATAAACTAAAGATTGTGATTAATTTGGTTATATGCAAAAAATATTATCAACAAACTTCAAAATTATAAAGATTAACTAGTAATAAAGGTAGGTTGCTATTGTGGATAATTTCTTCACTCCAAGAGCTTCAATACCATCCTGGTAACCACACCTAAAGGCCAATAGTAGATTTGGTTCCTGTTGCAAGTTTATATTGTGTAAAGTATGCGTATTGCAGTATGTTTACAGTCTTGGGCCTCCCTGCACTGTTGCGTGTGGAGATCTCTTGATTTATGACTCATTAAATACATCTAGATTCTAGATTAATTCAATTATCCTCATAAAACTGGTAACGTAACACTTAGTGTAATGCTGAGACAAATACTCATTTGTGTTTGAAAGTTTATCTCTGAATGTTTATATCTTGTTAGCACTGCACCAGTGACTGTTTGCTGACAGTTTTTGCTATTAGTAATATTGCAATAGCGGTTATTGCTGCTGCATAATAAGCATTAGTGCTGTGAGTAATCAATGCAAAATAGATATAGCAGCAATCATAAATTAATTATAATCATTGTTGTTTATTTGATACCAATAATTAAAATCCTTGCAAAAGTAGTTCAGCACTAAATAGTGTGAAAGTTTCAAAATATGTTTTATAAATAGTAACTTGTCTCATAAACTTGAACAAGGAATCTTTTGTATTTTTCACATACATTCAAGTGGGACGTGAGCAACAGGAACAATATGGACACCCACACCCCAGCTAAAAATATCTGGAAGATTAGCCAGTGCAGTAGTACAAACCAAAGCAATTAATCAACTTTGACTTTGGCTGACAGGCTAACACAGGTTTAACACTAGACAAATCAGCTCGTACATGTTCTTGTATATCAGTCATTACTATTTAAATGCTATGAGCATCAGTTGATTAAATCAACCATAATGTTTGTAAATATTACCAAATTGATGATCACATAGCAAAATTTCACAGTTCATTCATTAGCAATATTAGTCTTTGTTAGCAATGGTGTGTATCAGAAGCAGTATTTCATATGTTGATGGAATTCTACTCTAATGGAATGTTAATATTACTAATACTTAGTCACGCATGATGCATGTTGAGATAACTATAAGATCTTACTAGTGCTCAACTAGTCATAATGAAATTGAGAGTGACTTCAATATACCAAGAAAAAAGCAAGAAGGTCAAACAATGCTCAATAAATCAGCCAGTTACATCATATAGTTTATACTCTGAGAAATATGAAACCAGTGAAATTTACAACAAGAATTTATGAATAAACAGCAGTGATGTTGGCACTTAGTGAGCAATTAGTAAGTATAGAGGAATCTTGCAAAGGGCAGGCATGGAAAAACCTCCAGTCAATTTACTAGATCTATGTGTGGAATGAAAAAGGAAACAAAAAAGCACGTTTGCATTTATGGCAGTACACAGTATGTCAGTTTGCTAACCCAGTAAGAAGCAACACTGAGCTTGTGACAAAACCACAAAGACAAAACAATAGCTGAAATTGCTACATCAATTTCTATAATTGCTACACAAATTTCTATAATATTTCTCAATTGCTTATTCTCTAAGTCCATATTTGAATGGCTTAGTTGTAATCATGAACCATGCGTGTCATTACCATGTTCAACCACAATATTTGATAAAATTACTAAGCAAAACTTAGATTTTATCACTGAGTCATTATTCTTAAAACATATAAAAATCCCTTTGCCTTGGGGGGACTTAACATGTTAGATTTGTTCCAGAAGAAGGTCTGTGGCTGTATAGACAGCTACATTCACAATATATTATCACAAATATATGACAGCTTATTGGACCAATAATTGCTTTTTTTTCTGAATACCAGGACAGTGGGAGAGATTCATCACAAATGGTTATCTTCAAATCAACTCCAAACAACAAACCTTTAACAGTGAGATCATTACTCCAAGTATACACTTTCATGTCAGCATCATAACTGTATTCACATTTGTAAGTACCACCATCAGTCATATCCACCTGCTTAATGAGCATGTGATATGTTGAGCTACCACACTCAACTCTCTACAATAGTATAAAGGAAGATAAGGATGCATTATGTTTCACACACATCCCCTGGCCAATAAATTTATTATTATATTAAGTAATTTAGTAGTAATAAGATGTCTGGAATTGGTAATTTAATAGAACTTTATTATTCCAATATTGCTGCCAATTTAGTAACTGATATAACTAGTAAGTTGATTTAAAGTGACAGAACTAGCTAGTAGATTCAAAGTGACAGAACTAGCTAGTGGATTCAAAGTGACATAACTAGCTAGTAGGTTTAAAGTAGTCCACTGATTAGCTGTTAGCACCAGCGTCTGTGAGGACAGAAAGCATAGTGATTGAAATCAATGGCTCTATTCACTATTGTCTTATGAGGAAGTTGAAAAAGTAAAGAGAGTAATTTAATATTATAAACTGTTGCCTAAAATAGTGCACATTGTGTGTTGCCCATGTGTCTCTTTATAAGTAGGTACTAAATCATCCAATAAGTTCTCAGCCAGCTTGTGCCTAACCTGCCACTATACACTCAGCTAGATATCACTCTGATGGTTTCTGTCAGTTGAAAGAAAAACTGCAGCCTTTTAAGCTGGCCATATTGCTGAAGCTTGTGGAAAGTTACTGCGCCCAAACTACTCTAGTACAACTTTGATTATAAATAGGCTAAACTTATACCAAAACTAGAGCCATTGAAATGAAATTTGCATATCAAGCATAAACTATTTTATATTCAAAATAAAACATTTGTAAACTATCACGGGTACTTTACAGTCCAGAATGCGCCCAGTAATGTAACCAGCACTTCAGTTGCAGCGATTACAGCCAACTCTAAAGGGAGTTATATCTTTAAAGCTTACAAGGTGTAATTAAGAATTATTTCTAAGAAGTAGAGAGTTTTACCTGTGCCACAGGTGGAGGTGTTTGAGCTAATGTGGTAGGAGTGGTACTCGCATCTGCAGTTGTGGTGGTGGTTGTTGCTGTGGTGGTTGTTGTGGTTTGAGGAGTAGCTGTGGAGGTTAACGAAGAGTTGGACCCACTATTGATTGTTGTGAGGTTAGGAGTAGGAGGCAATGTGGTAGTAGTCAGTGTCGTTGGTGTGGTGGGTGCAGCTGTAGTAGTAAACAATTCCACGCCACATCTCACAACCTCTAAACTCTCCCCAGTGTTGCTGTCCACCAAGTACCAGACAACCGGGCTGGAGAGTGGAAACAATGCCACATTCCCTTCATCACATATCAATTCTACGTCACTGCCAAATTTCGCCAACGTTTTAGCATTTGTAACCTAAACACATTTGTAATAAATGATTGCAAAAATGTATAACAGCAGCAAAGAAGGGAGAGCTGTCAAATCCATCCATTAAATTAAATGTAGCCATGAAAAAGATGCCTCAGTTTAGAATATAGTACATTGGTTGAGCTCAACTTGGAAAACAGACACGGACAAATTCAGTAAGTAAAACAAGTTCATTCTACATCAATATTTGCAAATACAAAAATATTGTATACTTTTTAAACAGAGTGACAAAATTACATTAAACCTAGTGAACATAATTTCCAAATACAAATCAAAGGGGGAAAATAAACCAAAACAGTAGACTTATTCATTACAGTGACACGAGTTGTCTGAGAGTCACTGGAAGATCCCAAAGTGGCTCCACAAATGTATTCCTTGCCAGCTTGTAGAACAACAAAGGGAAAGTTTAGTGTAGCCAGCTTGGTATTGCCATCAGCAGATATCTAACAAATGAGATATTCAACTATATGATACCCATTGAATATTGATCTGTGAATAAAATTAATATGGAAACATCACGTTGAGTCATTCACGTCATTAGTAAGGCAACAGCTATATAACATACATTTCCTGCACATGCTAGTGCATAAAAACACAGATCTACAATAGGAACTACTACATTTAGACTGTGGTAATTGTTATATCTGTAAACTAAAACAAAATTTATCAATAATTTATTATGCCTAATAAAAAAAGTAAGGAAAAAGAATAACTAAAAAGAAGACGTTTTCAACCAGTAACTTGTGTTCAAGTCACAAGAGCAATATTTTCAAAAACCTATCAGGGCTAAAGCCAAAATATATGTAGAAAGTCAACTTGGATTGTTAAAAACTAAGTTATTGATCTGTAAACAAATTATTGAAAATATACTGCCCTCAGCTGATATGGAGTTCTAAATTCCCAATGTTTAATTATATAAAACTGTTATATAAAATTATATATATTTAAAGCAAAATTTATTCTTCAAAGCTTAGCTGCTGCAACCCTTAAATACAACATCCAGGTTATTATTTATGTTCTTTATCATTCTTTCATCTTGTAAATACTCTGTGTACTCACTAGAGATTATTTATTATATAACCCACATGCATAAGCACAACTTCAAGTGTACAGAATCCTATGCCCAGCCATGGCTGCAAAGTGTACTTCAAGGCCCAGTGACTTGTTAAATTAGTAATTATTGGAGCAGTTCAGAAATTATACTGCAGTAGTTTATTCTATTTATGTCACAGCTAGCTGATCAGTCATGTAATGTAATGTTATTTTGTTCGATAGTCAATAACGCAAAAAAATTTTCTTAGGATGCAATTCATTTTTTCTCTTTCTAAAGACACAAAGCATTTCATTCCCATTTCAAATACAAATACAGCTTCTTTCTATGCACTGAAATTGTGTTGCTTCATCGCATACACAAACAGATAAAGTAAACCCACGGTTTCAGATGGAACAAAAATGTCTCTCTTGAATTCATCTTGTATAGCTGAGCCATGAACCGCCACCTGCCCATTTTTAACCACAACATTTCCACCAAATGACCATTCCATAACAGCCTTCAAACAGAAAATAATATGCAGCATCATCTTGCAATTATATTTACATTTAATTGTAAAAGATCATGTTTTAGCAAAAAAAATAACCATTGTAGTTTATTTCATTGCTACATAATTAAAGACAAAGCTGTAGTTTTCCTAGTCTTTTTTAGACAGCCAGCATGTGCTGATCATGTAATATACTATGCCAACAATGTACTATGCTGACAATATGATGTACTATGTTGACTGTATACTATGCTGACAATATAATATACTACGCTGATAATGTACTAGATGAGGATAAGCCCTCACTTAAATTGAACTTACACTGGCTGCATCTCCGGCACTTGATGTCAAATTACAGGTGAGAGAGAAACTGCTACCTGAAGACACCTCAGGTGATTCTGGGAACAGAGTTAACTCAAACAGATTCACCGGCACTAACAAATAGAACGTCAAAGTACTTCAACCAACACGGAGCCAATTATACAAAGTTTCTCTAGTAATACATTTTAGTCAGACAACTAAACAGACTAAAAAGAACCACAAGTAGACAAAAAGAATCTAAAAATGTTATAAAATATTATGTACTAACTGGTCAATTTTAATTACTGGAGTAGAATATTGATTATTGATAATTAATACTATCAATCTTAATTTATGGCTATTCAAGACCATTTGTTGAGCATTATATTTGTATAGAAGCCAGGGTACTATAAAGCTTTATTTGCACAAGGATTAGTGGCTAGTTTACTGTAACATGAACTTATCAACCACACTCACCAAACAGCCAGCTCAGTCCTATCAGGAATGGTATTACAGAGTGACTGTAAGTTCGGGTCACCATGATTAATCCTAATCACATTGACTACAAATACAATACACAAACTTGACTACTCAGCTACAGTAAATATATAGTCACAATAAGGTCAACTGTTAACCGCATAGATTATTAGCAATTTTATACACTTTATGCTATCTTTGTATAAAATTATTCGTCAGAAATAATAGCTCCAAATATATAAAAACAGGGTTTTTATGCAAACCTGTCTTTGTATTCATAAAGCTTCGAATAATTTGAAGAAAAGTAGACTGGATATTACGGAGCTAAAGGAGCAACTTTCAAATTTTAGAGAAGAAAAATTTTGAGAGATGGTTGATATTGTGCACAAGCTTACAGACTCGCTATGCAACAGCTTTAAACAAAAAAGTATTGGTAAATAACATCACAGAAAACTTGGCAATCGGATTGATATTTTTAGAAAAAGCAGTAAATACTACAATCTTTCTGATACTAACCTAACTTAGCAAGCCCACAATATAATAAAGTATCAATCAAGTAATGTATTGGTGTATAGGTTAAACACCCCACCAAGAATATCACTCAATTTATATAGTTAACAGAATTTAGCACTTCAATAGTACTCAACAAAACTCATATATTATTGGCCATAAAAATCTTAGGTCAGCTTACAATGAGATGCAATTTAAATTAATTAACTATTATATAAAAATTATTCTTTAATATTAGAGTTAAGTATTTCTAGTTTCAGGGGGAAGTTAAGGAACAAACACATAAAAACCCATGAACACTGTATACTCAAGAGAAATTTTAAGAGCTATAGTTCACGAAATTTAGGCTATTTAACTTTATGCAATGCTAAAATTTACATTACCTATTAAATTGAAAAATCAACTTAATAAATCAAACTTCAACTAGAGCATTAAAACCATAGCAATTGACTAAAATTTACTAATATACGTAGTTATCACAATGTAATGTTAAACAATGTTTATATCGCTGTAAGTATAAGCAAGAAAAAATGAAGTAGCCTACACTGTGTTTATATTTATCTTGAAAATAATTTGTCAGTTATAACACTTTATTGTTGTGCTAATAATAACAATTTATAGGCATTATCACATGGACAATAATATTTTATTAGTTGCTGCTCATGCTAACACTTTGGTAGTAGCAGTATTTTCATACCAGTATCACTGTGATATCGTTTGTGTATCTGGTCTTTCAGATACCAGAAGAATAAAATAGTCAGAGCCTGACTTTGTACTTAGACTAGGTATATCATTGCTCGCCAATCTGAAATAAAATATATATTGAGCTTTACTCATGGAGCTGCTAACTGAGACTGATCCGCACTTTGAAAATCATTTTGAAATATGAATTAGTATTAGCAAATCCCCATATAACTCAACAATAAAAAAATACATATTGTTGAATATGATTACAGCAATAAATATAAGTATGTAATCACAATTATAAAAAAATATATCATAATATCAAGTAGCCATCACTGCATCACTAAAGCTTATATATTAGTAGCTGCAACAGATTAGTAACACAAACTTATCTTTTACTCGTATTTTAACATAACTACTGTGGCCTATGCATTGGAAATCAGTATTTGTGTCTCTTCGGGATTATTATCTATATTTTAGTATTAAATAGTTTTTAAGGGTCAAGTACCAGCATCTGTATATATTAATATTATATGCATGGCCATATTAAGGATGAAAATAAATAATCGTATTAAGTTAAACCCATAAAATCAAATTATATGGCTTCATCAATATAAACACAACTTAGTACTACTATCACCATTACTACTGCCACCGGTTGCCACAACTAAGGGTAAATAATGCCTGAAGAGCAATACCACTTTTAGCAAAATTATAACAATAACGAATCAGTAATAAAAAGTGTATGGTTATTTCGAGTACAAGTATATAGTTATACTACTATTAGTTTTAGTATTACTATTACTTATTAGTATTAATACTATATACTACATACTTATACAGTTATACTTATAGTTATACTTAATCTTATAGTATAACTATATTCAATTAAAAATTTTAATCAATGAATAATAATATAAATATAATTTATCATTAATATTATTTATTAATAATAATATAAAAAATTATCTTATTTAATATATATAATTATTTGTTAGCTATATTTAGTTTTACTGTTTTAATTCTACATTTAATGATTTATACTCATACTGTCACTTGAAGTTGATTAGCATCATCACTTCAAGTTCATGATCATCAGCATCATCAGTGACCATGATCACTTACAGCTAGTGTTACACTCTTACAGTTATGAGTTACAGTTACTCCAACTCTTAGTCTTAGTCTTACTCTTAGACTTAGAGTTAGTCTAGCTTTAAGTTTAAGTCTAAGTGTAAGTCTTACAGTTAGTGAGTTACACTTACACTCAAAGTGAATACTAGTTTAAAATCATAATATGTAGTTAATATAATTTATTAAATAATTAGTAGTTTAGTATAATTATTGTAAGGCTATAAATTATACCTGTATAAGAAATAAGATAATAAACATTGTTGAAGTAGAAACCTAGTGCGAAACCAGAAATTTATAACCAGAACAAGAAGCTACTCCTGACAAATTTGTGGCGACCTGAAATAGCGCGTACACATTTGTGGCGATAAGTAGAGCGTCAAATTTAGGAAACCATGATAATTGTTGTAAAAAAAAGTTATCTATAGAGTTATCACCTTTTTCGATTTTTAGCCCAACAAATGGTATTATAAAAGTATGATATTAACAAAATATAGGGTGTCTACAGCTTAAAAAGCGAGTACTGAAAACTAAGCTGTATTTTGTTGAATCCATTTAAAACGTTAGCTTCATTTCCGATTTCACCATCAAACGTATAATATGTGTATCAAAATGATACTTATTTAATAATGTTTACAATTAAATATTATTAAATAAGCATTACTGAATTTAAAAGAATTAGTAATAGTATCACAGATTTTTTCTAAACTTGAAGTTGGCAACAAAATTATTGAAGGCTATGTTGAGTTGCTGGCTAAGTTTTACTTTTACTTTTACTTCTAGTTTAAGTTTATTTTGTTCCAAGCTTTGCATTTTCGCTTTAACTTTGCAGTTTGCAGTTTGCAGCTTTGGAACAATAACTATAACTATAAGTATTAGCGTAATTAGAAGTATTAGTATAACTATAAGTATAACTAGATTAAAACTCTGTGAGGAAGATTAATCTAAAGTAAAATTATATGAAAAGCCAAAGATATGATTCTACTTCTCAACGGGTTTTTATATTACTTATTTATATGTTATTCAATCTTTATCTTATCACAATAATAATGATAATCATGGCTATCAAAGTAAGAGCCTGTTACAGCCTATATAAATTGCTATATGTATGGAGTTATACTGATAATAAAAAATAACATGGCGATGGCCAGAGCTATGCCTATAGTCTATAGCCATAGGTCTGGCCATTGCCATATTATTTTTTATTATTAGGCTTACTCTTAGTCTTAGTATTTTTTTATAGACTTATTTACCGAATATGGATTTAGTCTATATGATAATGATTATAAATGGTTCTTCTTAATATACTGTTACCTATGCATTCATGTAACAATATTTGGCACTTATAATGATCATAATGCTTCTACAAGCAGAAAATAAAAGTTCTTGTATATGATTATTAATTTAACTTTGTTGTAAGTGAATAACATGCAGCAGCATAATTCTCTTATTTATCTTTTACAATAAAATATTGTAGAATATTTTATTGATCAATATTTGTTCTTACAAATTCTAGAGTATTTTATCTATTTATTTAAAGTTTGAGTATTAACATCATAAGCTTAATATTACGAATGCCTTTTTAAATGATATAAAACTCTTGATATCAATATTTTACATTTATTTTATTTCAAAATCACTAGTGCAAAGATTTTCATTATAGCAACTAAAAGTTATGCAGTAGTTTCTTATTTCGCAAATAATTTAAAAATTTTGAATAGGGATTCTTCACATTTGTAACCTACGTTGTGTGCAGTGCACCCATGACCCTATTGCCAACTTCACAAATCATATACAGTAAATGCTTATGTAACAATCACAACATCTCATTAATTGCATTTCATATATTTTGTAGATTTTTCATTAGCTAGAAAATGAATGAAAATATTGGTTTGTGGATTACAGATCAGCTTTCTCACTTGTTGAAATGTGATGCAGCAGATGATATAGCAATGTAATGTTTTACTATTTGCTCTATTACTCTAATTTACTAGTACTAAATATAATTTGAAGCTAAAAACTCAAAACCAGTGAGTAAACTTTTTGTAGCACCAAACGATCTAACTCTGGTCTACCAGAGTTAGAAGGTAAAGGGTGGGTGGCGAAGTTGTTTGTTGTCATGATATTTCTCCATTACTATAACAAAGGTTTGATATTGTACACCACACTACCTAGCAGCTCTTCTTGCTAGGTAGTGTGATGTTAAGATGTAGGCCTAATAGTTAGCAGGTAGTTTCTATTTGTTATTAGAATTTTAAAAAATTGATTTCATTCACTTATGAATATTTGCTTCAATTGGTCTGCTAGCAATATTTTATCAGAAGTAGTAATGCTCTTAGGAAAACCTAAGAGTTGAACCTTGGTATTAAAACTCGATTTTACCAGCCTAATTTTCCGTCTATATAGTTCAGTACTGACAATTACTCTACAGGGAAAATTGTTTGTAAAATTCGATTTAATATTTCATGTGGTTGTTATTCTATGCATACTTTACTACTCTAAGTAATATTAACCTGCTGCCCCAGGTACTTGCTGTCGATGGATAGCAAAGCTGATCTGGAAGAGTACATGCAAGATTTATTAGATTTATCAAATCATAAGCATAAGCACTTTTTAACTGAGCTGCTTAAAAGATGGAAACCACAGGCAAGGGGTGTTGACCAGACTGTACCAGACGGAATTACCGTATGTTCGCATTCATCTTTTAGCTTTTCTCAGCCGTTGGTGTTTTAAGAAAACTTCACAATTTTACAGCACTAATTTCTTTCCCTCTAATTTATACATTATTGAATAGGCATATAAGAAATTACCGGATGAACCTCAGGCATCATCAGTTAAAGTCTCAAAGATAAAGAACAAGAGCGAGTATTCTTCCATTACAGTTCGAAGAGTGAGTAAGACGTGTGTAATAATTAGTGAAATAATGAATTTGGCTCTATTATAAAAATTATTAAATTTTCAAGTGACAAAAGTGCTAGAAGTAAAATGTGTCCCTATATTCATCACACTATGGTTATGTTGTGTTATGAAGCTGGTGAAACTCTAGGAATTTTATTTATCCTAAAGGCTCCAGTTCTATTGCTAATACTGTTTTTGTTGTTTTTCTTAGTGATATTGCTAGATTCCAGGACTTTCACCAGAAGGGTGGGAGGACAACTCCAAACTCTCCCCTTTTCTACTATATTCAATCACTAAGAATTTTGATTTGTTGAGTTTCAAAGAAATTTTCTTGTAAATTAATTAATGAAGTATTTCTGAATATCCATAATACAATATAGTTTGTAGTTTTAAAGTGTCACAACTTCTTGCATCTAAATAAGCGGCTTGCCTCTGTAGTAAAAATGTTACAATCAGTTTTAGGTAAATATGGTTGAGAATTAATTGCTCTCATTTTACTTTATGTTGTGCTATGAGCATAATCCTTGATTCAAAAATATAAGCTGTCAACACGTTTACTCACGCAACATTTATATCTGACAGTTTTACTTTCTCTTCTGCTTCTATATAAACTGATGAGTTTTACACATGATGAACTTGCAGGAGTCTAGTGGAACCTCCACTCCATCTAAAAACACCAGTCAATCTAGTTCCTTCAGCCCATCTGCTGCAACTCCTGGAGAATCACTCAAACCATCACCATCTCAGAAGACTAAATACGTGCCTCTCTATGGAAGTGATGGAAAAGATAGAAGTGTAATACAAATTCCAGGTACTTTTTCAACACCTGAATCTAGTATATTTAGAATATTTTAAAATCACTTTGAAGTCTACACCTAAAGTTGTGACTAAACGGTACTATATTCTTGAGCTATGATGCATTGTTCAGATACATACCTTCTGCTAAGTGATGTACTTGATTTGCATAAATTTTTAAATTGCTGGTACTGCCTTAGATTTCAAGGGTTTTTCTGGGAGTCTTCAATTTGGTTGTACCATTGGAGTCGTGGAAAAAGTTGTGTTTTAATAAAATTTGAACATGTGCAATTTGTTTATGTGAAGAAACAGCAGCAAGTTTTTAATAATAATCATATTAATTGTTCACAATTACCACATTAACTTATTAAATTTAATGTCAACTAAAAAGATATTGGGCATGTGTCATGAAAAGCCTAAACTTGACCTTTAAGTTTTGACAATTACAGTTTTTTATTTAGAGAAGGCAATGCCATATACATAGTATGTAGGAGTTTCTAGTTCCTCATTTAATCTGACTAGCAACTTTTGGGACAATAAAATTATTGTAATGGTTACAACATGTAGCTTTGAGCTAGCAAAATCTATATACACTAAAAATACAATATATAAGACATCAAACTTGTTTAAAATAGCACCATAAAGATCCATTTAAATTTTAAATCAAAATTGTACAATTATTATATCTTAGCTCTTTTATGCTGTAGGATTTACTTCTACAGGGCATGTAACTCTTCCTTAACTCTTCAGCTCAACTTTTAGCTTTTAGCACTATTAAAGTTGTTGTAAATATAGTTTTTTTAATGTCCGACCACTCATCAATAAATGCTAAGGGTAAAGGACAATTTGCTGAACAACTTTTCAACACAGCCAATTTTTATTTGAAGTTCTCTGATGTAGCAATGCATATAAGATAAAAGCAACCTTTGGCCAAAATTGTTTTGCTGTATGCAGATGATAACCATATAGTTATCGTTGAAATTGACTTTTCATTTATACTATATATTGCAAATCCACATGGGCTACAGTGCAACTAAACCTGTCTGTGTTTAAAGTTTAAGTGTCATGTTGTTCCCCAGGTCGCCACCCCTGTGTGTGTCAAGGTCACAAGCATGGTTTAGTCAACAACTGCTTGACTTGTGGAAGAGTTGTATGCAAGCAAGAAGGGTCTGGTCCCTGTGTGTTTTGTGGGAATTTGGTACGTAACGTATTGAGTGTTGCGCTTGTTAACTTAGGTTTTTCGTAATTCATTGATCACATTTAGTAGCCTTCTAACACCAAGCTTTTAAATACATCAGTTTAGTATTGGTAGGGTAACTGTAGGGTATTATATAGGGTAACTGTGAGGTATATGTGGGTTAACTTTGGGGTACATATAGGGTAACTGTAGGGTATTATATAGGGTAACTGTAGGGTATTATATAGGGTAACTGTAGGGTATTATATAGGGTAACTGTAGGGTATGTATAGGGTAACTGTAGGGTATTATATAGGGTAACTGTAGGGTATATATAGGGTAACTGTAGGGTATTATATAGGGTAACTGTAGGGTATATATAGGGTAACTGTAGGGTATTATATAGGGTAACTATAGGATATATATATATATAGGGTAACTGTAGGGTATTATATAGGGTAACTGTAGGGTATTATATAGGGTAACTGTAGGGTATTATATAGGGTAACTGTAGGGTATGTATAGGGTAACTGTAGGGTATTATATAGGGTAACTGTAGGGTATATATAGGGTAACTGTAGGGTATTATATAGGGTAACTATAGGATATATATATATATAGGGTAACTGTAGGGTATTATATAGGGTAACTGTAGGGTATTATATAGAGTAACTGTAGGGTATATATAGGGTAACTGTAGGGTATTATATAGGGTAACTATAGGATATATATATATATATATAGGGTAACTGTAGGGTATTATATAGGGTAACTGTAGGGTATTATATAGAGTAACTGTAGGGTATATAGGGTAACTGTAGGGTATTATATAGAGTAACTGTAGGGTAACTGTAGGGTAACTTCCAGGTAGCAGTTAACTTAACATAAGAAATGGGTTTCTTCGAAGCTCAACAATCAGCCTTTTTTTATTAGCTTTTTAGTGTTGCAGTGTGTAAGTGTTGACTCAGCATTTATGGACACCATACTATTGGGTACAGGCAACCTATTTTGACAGTTTTTTACAATTTTCTGAAACCAATCTTTTAAATTAAAGGTGAAACTTATTGTTGAAAACTAAAAAACATCTGACTGAGTTAGACTTTTCATGGAGGAATCAAATTAAGTCTATTTTATTTAAATAGTTGCATTCAAGCTGATTGGGCATTAAACTTTTTACCCTATTTTCAAAATTTGCTCTGCATTTATATAATAATTTTATTAGTTTTTTATTATTCTGTAGTCTGTACAATATTTTGGTATTTGAGATGATTAGAAGTCAGAAAATGGGTTTATGTATTCTTAAAACACCAGCTGTCTGTCACATCTTAAAGTTATTAGAATGCAATAGCTGTTTGACAGATGTGTAATATATTGAGTAAATAGTTCAATAGCTAGAAGTATTTCAGCTATTTATTACTATAATGATTGATATTTTAGTTCAGACTTTTCTCATCTCAGAACCTACACTCCTAGAATAAATTCTATTATTCCTGTAATTGTAATCAACTGTTTTAATATGTAGTTTTAAAAATAGGCTTCACCAGTTTTAAAATATATATGCAATACAGTGTATAGTCAAAGTAAGCTAAGTCTGTAGAAGAAGGTAGGTGCTGTTATGGAGAAATTGGAAAAAGCCTAAGTTCTAGATTATAAATTTAGCAAAAGAAATTATGTTTCATTACCCCAAACCAGAATCCATAAAGAAAATTTTAAAAGATTGGGCTATTGAAATTTCTCTACTATTGCACCTAAATGAAAAATAGAAATTTCTTAAGCATTGAAATTCATATTACAGATAATTATTTGTCACATTAGTTTGGATGTGGTAACACAGTCCTTGCCGGGTTTTACCAGAAAGTTGAATACTAATAGGTGTGCACTGAAGAGGAGTTGGAAATTATTACCAGAGGTTCTCGAAAAGGTGAAAAGCTACAGGAGTCGTTGATGAGAGGAACTGCAGTTCCAAAGTTTCCTTCAACTGAAGATGCACAGGCTAAGAAAGCCAAAGAGCATAAAGACAAACTTATTAGTTTTGACAAAACAAGGTACCGAGCAGTATTTACCTTTTGAGTAATTATTCTTTAATCTAGTAACATGCTAGCAGCTAAACTATGGTACAATAAGGCTTATGCTAATTAACCTTCAAGCTGTGATCTCATTGTGTGTAAACTTGTTTGAATTATGTTTCTTATCGCATTTCTTTGTCAGTAAAATTATACAGTGTAAGTGACTCACCAGTACACTGTGCACTGTAATTGATGCGTTCACACTTTCTACAAATGAAGCAAGTACTCTTTAGTTAAATCTACTGGTTGTTCATATCATGCCCTGAAAATCAAAGGGCATGTAACAACAGTAGAAATTGCCTGAAGTGAAGTGTCATATTTAAATCATGGTTCAAACATGAAATTTATTTTTCATTGTCAACATTTTTATATTTTCTGAAGTGACCTGTAGAATATGGGCATTGGGGCTTGTGCTAGAGTCTCGAGTCTAAACAACACCAATTCATTATACCATTGCCCAAATAACCCTCTAGGCAATTTGGCTAAGTTATCCCATTCCCTAGCATAAGGCATGTTGGCTAATAAATGTGCTACTAAAAATAATTACATAACCATGAAAAACAACAGTAACAAAATAGCTCTTAAATGTTTGTTATGTTTGCTATGATATTTCTATCAGCATCATTGCATTTTCTACTCAGCCATACATGAGCTCAACAAATAGTATCATTAGTTGTAGCGCCTGTTGGTTGGGAAATTTATCAAAGTTATAAAATTTAGGTAGCCATCACCACTATATAGATGAGTAGTGTAGCTCTCTGTAAAATGCTAATTACCAGAAATTTCATTGTTGCATTTACTAAATATAAAACTGTTCCCATGAGGCTGTACAATATATACAAGTGTAATGTTAACAACAAGCTCAATAAACATTTATTATATAGCAATATATATACTATTATAATAACAATATAACAATATTATATGGCAATATATTATTATGCTATTGCTATAACCATTTTTATGACATCACTGATATTTTCTACACTTGCAGTTATTTTGTCTAGCAAGCCATGTGCAACAATAATTTAATAAAGTGATCAGCGGTACTTAGAAAAGGCAGTTTCACATTAGCTTGTTAATTTGTTACATTCAGTTATTTCAATGAACCTATCGCCATGCTTTCCAGTGGTGCTCAGAGAGATAGCTAAAAACTCTACTTAATTTAATATGAAAATCAATAATTAATTTCAGGTCACACTGGTTATGTTTTAATGGAGTCCATCAAAGTTGAACATAAGGATTTGTTTTCTTTATATTCTCTAGCATTAGGGAACACAACTCTATACATGTTTTTTGGAGTCAATTTTATAATTAAAATGGGATATAACAGTTTTAAATATCTATTAGACAAACAATGACCCATATATGCTCAAAAATTGCAAATCTCTGAAATGATTGAAAACAAGTTATTCCAACTGACATATTTCCTTTTACACTGTACCATTGAAGGTAGATAAGGATGTTTGGAAATATTTATCATGAAAACATTTCACAATAATAACACACTTGACTATTTTGGCAACATTTATATATTATTAGCAACCCACTAGCTAGCATGCAAATTTAGAACACTTCATCAGATCAAGTGATAGTGTATTCCAGTGTGAATTATTAGCATAAAAATTGTTATTTTTCATGCCTGTGTAATTGGAGTCCGGTATTCCATGTATTCAATGTTGAATATAGTAATATGTGTTGTGTAGTGCCAAGAGGACTAAAGTCATAGATGATGAGGCCGATTACTATGCCACAGATAGCAAGTGGCTCAGTTCAGACCAGAGAAAAGTCTTGCAAAAAAAGAAAGACGCAAGGCATGCTATTTTGCATGGTTCTCAGAGAGACAGGAAAATAACATTTGACTTTGCTGGTAATTACTAGAAGTTAATAAGCTCATCGTACTCTAGATAATCATCTGGAAAATGTACATTTTTCTTGTAAAATCTGCGGTTACACTCATTTTCAAAGTGAATGATATAACCACTAATTAAATCAACTTAATTACTCTATAAGCCAAAATTTTTATAAACATCAAAGTATTTTTGATAAACAGTTCATCATCTACAAATATGTTTCAATTCCCAACATTACTCTTCAAAAATAACTGGTCCATTAGTTACACAAGGTATGTAATGTTAGCAAGTTAGTTGAAGTGTTTATAGAAGCTTTATTTAAACACTCTGTGTTGAAAGTACCCTGCTCTTTGGATAGCATATTGTGGGATGTAGCTGGGTTATCTGACAAGCCTTGCTATTCATCTGCTACAGTTCTGATGCCATTATATAACACTATGAATAAAAAGCTGACTAACCACTGGCTCTATTACACACTGGGAGACTGGCATCCTCATTAGTTAATGTGAAATGAAACAGCAATGTAATGAAATACCCACATCTGTTGGAATACTAACAGATATTTCTTTACTTGTTTCTAAATTTAATTAACTTCAAATGACATTGTTCAGAGTAGTATTTGAACTTACTGTTGATTTTTCTTGGTTGCCAAATCTATTTCTTGCTTGATTTTGAGAGCAGTGAAATGATTTTAATGTTTTTGTTATGACAACCAAACGGTTTTTATAGTAAATTATTGGTTCCAAAAGATGACTGTATCATACTAATTG
The DNA here is from genome assembly GCA_964035545.1 of Bugula neritina. Lineage (NCBI taxonomy): Eukaryota > Metazoa > Bryozoa > Gymnolaemata > Cheilostomatida > Bugulidae > Bugula > Bugula neritina. The sequence continues at coordinate 10,737,898 of OZ037768.1, read as the reverse complement.
AATAATTTTATCAGGTGAAAATCTAGTGGGTGGGAGAGAGGCTTGCCAATTTAGCCAGATTCAAAAGTTACATAAAGTCGTATGACATAATCTAGCAGAATGTGTTTGTTTGGATTAGAAAATTTAGTTTTACAAAGACTCCCTAGTCAAAAATATCTCACAGTTTAAACAAAAAACAACGCCTAAAAGATACCAAAACAAGTTTCAAATAAGATATATAGCCATAGGTGATATTGGCTTGTAAATATCTAATGCTTTTGAAAATCATGATATAGATGCTGGCAGTTGTTGTGCTGTCTGGGCAGTAAAGGTTTTTATTGTGTGTGTGAGCATATCTTTTATCAAATGAGTTGACCACTTGATTCAAACATTATGATACTTGAGCGGAATACTGCTTTAGCTCTGCATCTACTGGATAAAAAGTACCTTTTTACAGCTGCTAGGCTAATTTTGGTAATACCTCTCTAATGGTTGGTACATTATTCAAAAAGCTCATGTGTGGCTAGGATATGAGGAGTGAGCAATCTCACAGGCAGAGGATTATTAATTTCTTATTCTCCTGAGGAAGGTCATTAATACAGTGTTATTCATCAGCGTTTAATGAGCCCTTGGAATCAACACATCTAGCAACATGTTAGTTGTTGAGTAGCTAAAGCCATTACCACCAGCATTTTAGAATCAAATGAATAATACTGCCTTCTCCTGCAAAGTGTCAATAGCCAAGGTTTTATTATTATAGTTGATGGATGTACTTATTTCCACCATTCTCATCAGGCATGTTTATCTTAGGCTAAATGTTATATAATTATTTATTTATTTTCTGCACTCACTTCCAGTTAATTACATAACTATTATCACTAACATCCTGTAAGTGAAGTCTGTAAGCTATTTTCATAAATTGTTCTAATTATCGGTCTGCCTATAAATAACATAATACAATACTTATATTTACTTATGAGAACTGCATCTGCTTTACCTATAATAATGTTCCTCGAGCTAAGAAACTTGCGGACAATTTCAGTAGATTGTAAACTGCCAGCTTGTACCTCAAATTAGCGATTCTCCCACCTTACGAAACTGGAATAGTCATTTTATTGTTCGTGCTAAAAGAAAACTGTTGGTGTCTTAAGCTTTTGCTTATCTAATGCTACTTATAGGTATTATAGCCCTACTCCATGCAACTAAGTTACATAACGTAGCATATATAAGCTGTCAAATTATCAGTTTAAACCGCATCAGCTTTTATATTTGCTTTGACTACAACGTGTGAACTGTTGAATGATAATGAAATAGGAGATGGTTTCAATATTCATTGAATCATTAACCTTCGACATCTGCCTTGCAATGTGATTATGTTACATATTATCATGCAGTATTTACAGCCTTCTACTGCCTCAACAGGAATAAACTCTGTATTGTTTATTTATAGCTGGTCTGTCTATGTTGTTATGGTCCACAGAATTGTTTAGGTTTTAAGGTTCACCCACTACAAAGCTGTTTGTTTCTAAATTATGGTTTGGGCAATTTGGAGATAGCTTTTGCTCATATAAATTATACTTTCTCCCTCCACCTGACCCGCCATGATTACTTGACAGTTGGGTTTGTTTACAGGGAGGCAACTGATAGATTCCCGTGAACAGGAGTTGGAGGCTTTAATGAAAGAGGAGATGAGTCTTGGAGACATACACATGCCCGGAGCTGATCTTCGGGTGGCTAACCCTTCATACGTGTTGGAGTCCCACAAACCTCAGGCAAGTTGCTTAACTCTATTCTAATGCATTTAGGATCAGCAGTAGAGAAATTGAGATAATCTAAGTTCTTTCATTTTCTTCATAATTTTTGGTTTGAGGTGAGGGTTGAAATTTAGAAATCAAGAACGAAGGCTTTTCCCAATTTCTCCATTACTGTACCTACCTCCTCTAACGGAATGATCTTTACACTGAGATGCTGATATGATAGTATTATGTACAAGTACTATGTTGGATAGCTGACCAGCTTCAGGTAGTTATTATCATCTCTAGTGCATTATTGTCACATATTGCATAATACTTTGCATGAATCATGTTATTACCATAATAATTTATCTTTGGTAGAGTTGAAATTTCCTTCCTTGATATTGGCTTATAGTATTTTGCAGGCATGTTTAGAATCTTTGTTTTGCAAACAAGCTCATTCCAAAGTAGGCAATGAAAAATTTGTTTCATAATAAAAAATTAAAATCTTCGTTTATGTTCTTTTTAATGGGATATATTTGGTGATTATTTTTGCTGTAGTTAAAAATCACTTCATTATAATACTCATTAATTCAGTAGCTACCACCTTTGCTTTTCATGATCGCCATAAATCAATAATGTAACCTTATATTATTATATATGCCCTGTGGTGCTGCATTTTATTTCTTCATTGTAAAATATTATGCATTATCTACGCATGCTGTAACACTGCACTTTCATGGGCGGTTCTTGTGAGTTTGTATAATTTAACTGCTGCATCCTGTAGCATCTTTTATCACTCTTCTCCCATTCATCAGTGTAAATGATTATTTATCTGTCTGTATCTGATAATAAGACAATGAAATATCAGTTGATATATTTTGCTACAATAGTCATCATCATCTTTTCAATTCAGTTTCAGCAAAGTAATGACCAAACCACAAGTGTTTCGAATCACTCAATTAAGCCTCCAACATCAAAGAGAAGTCAACTTAGGTTACAAGACAAAGGGCTGCAAGAGGTTGTGGACGGTGGCATGTGTTTGAGTATGCATCAGCCATGGGCAAGTCTCCTGGTAGCTGGTATTAAAATGTACGTCCCTGTAATGGCATTTACCTAAGGCAATTTCACTAGCATACTTACTATTTATTATGAAACACTTACTCGGCAATATAAACTTCTGGGCAAGTTTGAGAAAGTGTAAGCTTTATAAATTAGAGAAAACAAAACAAAATTTATGTTGTGACCAACATATTTGCTATACTCAAACCATAGACCTAGCTCTCAGTAGTATTCTGGTGTATTTTAGTTCACAGTCTTTCAGCAGTAATCTGTTGAACAGTTTAAAACCTGCCAAATATAGCTATTAATTGGCACAATGTTTTGACAAGTGTTTATCATAACATGGTACTGTATTCTATCGCCAATAAAATCTTTGATACTGGAGACTGGAGAAATTGATGCCTTTTCAGGTTTTGTACTAGATAAGGTGGTTTCCACATCTTCACTGCCTTACCACATATCTCCATATCTCTTACAACAGCAGCATATGTCAGCGCTGTGTTATTTTTTGCTCTGTTTTTTGGTCAAATGTTAAAAATAATAGCAAGTTTGAGTTGTAAATTTGGTCTGTTAGTTGAGTAGAGTACTTTGGAGTAGAGAGCCTTTTATGCTACAGTACTGCAGTGTTGAGGTCAAATTAGCCAGCATAATTACAGTCATTTATATATATGAGCAATGCCTAGCTAGCTGTGAGTGAATGGGGGTAGGTATAGGCCAACATGTAGTAACCAACACAACACACTCATTTATAACTCTAATCATCTTCACCCAAAGACTACAACATATATTCGCGTTTTGCGTCCAAATAACTTCCAACTAAATGTCAACCTTGAAACTGATGGTTGATAAATGCTCCTATATACTCCCTTCATATGTTTTTGATAAAATGACCAATTCTAAAATCCAGTTTTATTATATAAAAGGTGATTCACACAGGTTGTGGGTTTTGAACTTTTGCCAAATAAATAACGTACTATGTTTCTAAAAATATTCTTCTCTTTTAAAAGAAATCTATATTTATTTGCTTTTACTAAATTTAGCTTAAGGCTAAGGTTTTATGATTTGGTAGGCATGAAGGTAGGACATGGTATTCAGCCCACCGAGGCAAATTGTGGATCGCTGCAACAGCCCAAAAGCCTTCAGATCTGGAGATACAGACTTTGGAAACCAATTATAAAACAAGATTAGGTTAGCAAAGCATCTTTATTCTATACATTGTGGCTTTCAGTGTGTACAATGCACTGCATACTAAATGAGTAATGTTTTCAACATGCCTGTTGCAGTCAATAAAATTAATTATGCAATTCAATATCTCCCTTCACTATATACATTTCATTGAATTGAAATCTGTCGTTTCAGTTCAGATGATGTTTAATATACAAAGCTGTTTCAATTTGTCCTTAAAAGTATTTCATTTATAGAACTGCAGGCTACTAACAAAACATTAGCTTGTTATAAATAATTACAATGTGCAGCCATTGATTGCCTTCTACCAACAGCATATGTAACAACTGCAATAATTTACAATATCTGTTCAAGTGTGATATAAATAAGCTGTTTGATGCTGCGTTTATGGTTAATAATGTTACCAATATATACAGTAAATCTGCAATATAAGCACTGCCATTTCTCTGTTCACCAAACACTACACTCCACCAAGTTAATGGTTGCTATTCTACAAGATGATTGATGACATGGCTGTTTGGACATGAAATTTATGGATACACAAGGGCTTTGTCAAATATAAACCTTCCGTTTTTGCAACAGACTGCATGGCCTGTTAGACTGCCTCTACGTTCATGTCTCATTTATATAAATTAGAATGTCTGTGGCATTATTCCTCTATATATATACAGTTTTGCATCCTGTTGGTAAATTTCCCCACTACTATCAAGTCTGTACATTTATTAATTTGTCAAGTTTGATGCTGCAATTAGCTTGTTGCTGTAAATATGCATTTAGGCTCAAGCCAAGTTGTATTATACTAGGTGCATATGTGCTGTTTCCTAAAACCTATCCCATCAGCTGTCTTCTAGGCTGTGTTGATGTTGTTGATGTCTTGCCCTATGAAGAATACCTACAGCAGGTAAGTTCATACAGGATGTGCTCATTCTTTTACGTATTTTTCAACTTTTACATAAGTTTCGAAGACAGCATGGCATCTCTCTCTCTCTCTCTCTCTCTCTCTCTCTCTCTCTCTCTCTCTCTCTCTCTCTCTCTCTCTCTCTCTCTCTCTCTCTCTCTCTCTCTCTCTCTCTCTCTCTCTCTCTCTCTCTCTCTCTCTCTCTCTCTCTCTCTCTCTCTCTCTCTCTCTCTCTCTCTCTCTCTCTCTCTCTCTCTCTCTCTCTCTCTCTCTCTCAAAACAAACTCTTCTTGAATTTAAAATTTAATAAGCCATATAAATCTATACTTATGTGAGAAAATTTTGTTGGTTTAAGATTTTGTTGCATAAGCTGATGTAATAAAGACCCACTTGTATTCTCCATGTTAAATTTACATTGCCACGTAATAGTAATGGGATATTCTTATTGGAGATTAGACTGATATGACACCTAGCGTTGAAGTCACAACAAAACCTATTCATCCTTTTGTATTTTAAAGTTAGTCATGCTATAAATTTGGTTCTTTCTGCTAAATATAAAACCTTGTCGTAGCCCATTACTAATTCTTATTCACAGAGCCAAGTTAGGAGCATTGGTGCATCATTAGGTACGCATAAGTCCACGCATTAGGAACCGAGTTTAGAATGATTGTATATAACTGATGTGTTTGAACAGCCTCCTTTATCTCATTAGAAGACTGAGTTATATCTAGTGGATAATTCTTAGTTCAAATCAAGCCTTTAAGTTAGTAATTTGAAAATTTGGCAATGCTATTGGTTGTGGCATTGCTATTTCTATCCACATTATTGCCTTTAAACTTGGTCAAGTCTTCATCTACAATGCTTTTGCCTAAATAAATTAAAATTTTGAAGTCAGTACAAGTATTTGTTCAAATGAAAGCTTTCTATAAATTTAAATGTATACATTTGCAGGAGTTGCTCATTGTAGCTTGTATTATAATGATGAGATCAGCACTTAGTCCAGTTCTGTGACCAAACTGCTCCTTATTTCTGTTGAAGTGTTGACAGCAGTGTGTGTATGTGTGTGTGTGATGGTGGCAAAAGGGCAGAAAGGTGCTACTAGCTGCTGTATAATTGTCAACCAATTATACACTTTAAGTTGATGGAGGGTCTGTGATGTGGTTACTCGTACTGACTATCAGGATGCTGGTTCCAAACCACTTTATCAGATATTCTGCATCTTCTCCATACTTCCTTTTTATCAATAAACCATCTCTGAACTCATTAACTATGCACATTTCGAAGCCATGAACAATGTGCCATCTACTATTTCTGGTGAAAATAGTTTAGAATTTACATATTTAAGGTTATTAATTCAATCTCTCATCACGGCAAGCATTACTATGAACTTTGATTGCACATAATTATAGCTGTAGCTGGTTACAGCACAGTTGGCTGTTAGAATGTGCACATTTATATGAGCAATTCATTTATAATACTCTGTAATCACTATTTTAACGTAGTCCAAAGCAGAGTTCTTCAACTTGGTTTTCTACCCAGTTCATAGCTCAAGGCAAAACATGTTGATATTGTTATAAAGTGAGTAACACAATGCCAAGTGTAAATATACTTTAGCTTAGTTGTTACAGTATACATTGCATTGCTACGTGATGGACCCAGCTGCTCCCACCCTCATTCTATATCTGATAAGATGTACTGCCACAATACACTTTGCCCACAGTCCACACTGAAAGTAATGACCATGTTATTTAACTTAGCTCTTATCTCTCTCATGTGTTGTTATTGGTAGAGCAAAGTATGGAAAATATTCGCTTTTCACCACTTTGGCTCCCACATTTACAGTATACCGGCTACCTACAAAAGCACTAAAAGTCAGACATAATTATTTGTGAGCTATGGTCCAACACAAGCATACCCTTTCATACCAACTGTCTATGCTTCAAGTCTACAATAAGCTACTAATATTTTGGTTATCTCTAGTTTAAATATAATCCTGAAAATAGAAATATGGATTGGTTTTTGGTAGATGAAAGTATTCCTTAAAATTCGTCAAATTGTTAAGATATAAATAATTTTTGGAAGACTTCCAGATTATTATAGTAGATCAATGAGGTGTGTAGGCACAAATTCATATCAGCCAGTTTGAAGCTCTATAACACTTGATGTGCATTGAAATCTTGAAGTTAGCAGTAGTAATGGGGAAATTTGAGATGACTTGAGTTTTAGGTGAGAATGTTACAAAAGAAGTTATGTTCAATTTTCAACCAACACTCCAAACTAAATTTCATTTAAGGCAGTTGGTAGACTTTGGCCATTTCTCAATTACAGCACCTCCATAAATTGTCACTAGCAATACCAAAATGTGTTTATAAATGATGTTTAAGAGATTTACCATATTTAGAGTACTAGACATTGATTTGATAACTTGCTAAAATGAACAGTTGAAATCGAATCTGTGAAATTAATAGCTTCATCATATCATATAAAATCTGGTTACAATAAGTGTACTGCAATCTATATTGTCAACAATATAAGCAGCTACGTGATGTAACTTGATGTGGCGCAGATTATCAGAATGGTTTCTAATATTAGGTTAACTGGCGTTGAATGGCAATTGCTCTGCACTTGGGTAACATTATAATAAAAATCATGTTATAATTAAATCAGTTAGTATTGATAAGATAACATACCTAATCAATATCATGTCTGAAGCCAGTGTTTATTATTTCTTACAAAGCTAAAAGCTTTTGTCAATAGAATACAGAATAATGATAATAATGACTGCTAATCTATGGCAGCGAATTCACTTGCACGACAGCATCAAGCTTAATTAACACCAGTGCATAAATGAGAGTTTTCATTTTACAAATGTAGCAATGGCAATGTAAGTGGGTTGAAAAACTGCCCTGTTAAATTTCCAATAGTTTTTTTTCAAAGCTACCAGCTTTTTGACGTTGCTACTAAGAGCTGTAGCTTTTGTGTGTTGTCACAAGCCAAACAATTTCTATCATTTCATCAGGTTGCCAGATCCTATAAACACTTGATAACAATTTTTTTATTCAACCTTGATAAAGCTGTCACCACACAATAGAATTTCTACGAGCAGTGAATGTGATGATTTGATGCAGCTGTTTTTAGGTACTTTCAATCTCCCTATAATATCTGCATTCAATTTCCACTTATCATAAGACTTGATTGAATAATGATAACCGTAGACCCAGTGATTTGATTTACCATTTATTTAGCAGAGAGTTCCAAGAGGCTTCCCTGGCATGAAGACTTAAAAATTAGCTCTAATTTTATTAGCCTATGCAAATTAGTTACATTTGTACAAAGGCTTTGCTCTATATTGTGTATATCACATATTTACATCCTGTTATATATTTAAACATTTTTAAAATCTATTTGTAGTACCCTGATGGCGAATCCTCTAGTCCATATGTATTTATTTGTGAAAATGCTCAAGAGTTGTCTTTGAAGTTTCCTATTAAAGGCGAACACAAAATCTGTAAGTTGTTTTTAATTCTATTGCATAGTAGAATAATGTAGCTATTTTTGTCCAAGTTCATCAAATGTACCAGTAAAAATTCAGGGTTATAACAAGGTTTACCTTGACAATGCTCCTGTATTCAATTTACTAAATGCTTTCAGTATAGTTTTATTATAGTTTCTATAAGCAATGCTGGAATTTCAGCATAACAGAGCACTAGCAATGTTACTTCTCTATTATTAAAGGGTGAATCATTGTAAAGCCCTGCATTCTTTGTCCAGTATGATAATTATATTAAGCACTATTCCTAGCGTAATGCTTGGAATCTGGTACTGCAATCATTTAAATTTACCAATTCAGAGGCTTAGAGTGTGGTAATCCTTGATGGTTATTACTTGTATGTTAAATGTCGTGGTTAATTGGATGCATGAGCTAGCTTGCTCTATAATCCTTTAGATCTAAATAATATATTGGCTGCTATCCATAGCAAAACATATTTTCTAATTCTATACCTCAAGTCTTTAGAATGTTATAAGATATCCTAACTTCAGTCTGTCACTATATTAAATTCCTATTGCAGTTTCCCTTTAAGAGATGAAATGTAAGCTTTCTTAGAATTTCATATTCACTTTTTTCTAATACAAAAATGATTACAAGCTTCTTGAGGGATTCTTACACATAGCTGCTCAATAATGTCATCAACCCATTAGAACCACAGGCAATCTATCAATACAAACATTATTTCCAACTAGTGGTTTTATGAGCTGTTTAGTTGCACAGCACTAAGCATACCGGTCTCATATCATCACAGGCAATATAGGAGAAAGTATTACTGCTTGTAGCTAATCAGCTTGCCTCCATTGGCCGAGTAGAGCAAATGAGTTTGCAGTTGTTCTTGTTCAATATAACAAGATTTAAAGATGCTGTGGCCACTTTGGGTAAAAGTGGTGAATTTGGACCATCTTCTTTTATGTCAACTTAACAAGATATATTGTTGCTTACAGTTGGGTTGAATAGCAGGCAACTGCAAGAGCAGAGTGTAAACACTGGCATGAATCAGTTATTGTAGGTCAATCAACATTCTTTCTTTGATTCAATTAATGAAATTAAATCTCTTGCTCTTATAATGCTGCTTTCTTCCCTCATCCTGAAGCACATGCATACAGATTGCAATCTTAGATAAATTGGAAATGAATAGAGGCCTTATAAAAACACTTGGTCAAAGCTACTTGTTAAAGTTTGTAAAGACAACAAACTCATATTTTGGTTAAAAACAGTTGCTATTTCCACTGCCAACAGCTATGGTCTCTGCTACATTTGTTAGCCCAGTTGTTACCCATAAGCTTCCTGTTACTTCAACATCCTCTATGTAAAACACAATGATCCCATGTTGCAATGAATAGATTAATTTATTTAGATTTGATTTGGTGTGTCGTATTATTTTAAACTGTATTTTTTGCTTACCAATAAGGCTTTACTTTTTGCTATGGTGTTTGTAAGATGCTGTAGCAACAATAAATGTAGTCATGACAATGTTGCATAAATTGGTATCATCTATCACTTTATGTAGAAAACAATCTGATCTAGCGCTAGATATGTGCCATATCAACACTCATACAGACCCATAAATCTATATGGATAATTAGACTGATTAGCATACATGTAATACTAGTAGGAAACGCTTTCTTTGTACACAATGATTCTATCTGGAAAAAATACCAACTTTAGGGACATTTTCACCACTGTTCTTTTTATAGCAAAATAATTAGAGTTATGTTGCATTGTCATGATGATTCAAAGCATGAATGCTGGTCTACATTAGTAATTTACCTAATGGCTTTTTATGCAAATAAATATGTTGCAATTTTAAGAAAAAGATTTGTATATTTATTTCAGTAAATTTGTGAAACATTGGAAATAATTTTAGTAGGGCTGCTTTTATTGAGTGAACCTTTTATCAGACGGTATATGCGTATTAGAAGTGCTCTATAGTGTGTAGGAAACGTCAGCTATGCTTATGGTAAACAGTAGTGATAAAGGTTGCCTATAAATAGCTACACGGTTCAGCGAACATCGTATTCAACCGCTGAGTGGCACATGTTCATTGCTTTATTTGTAACAGATGAAAGGCACTGTACACGAGAAAACATGAAAGCATTTTGTCACAAAAACACGTTGAGCAACAATGGGCAATTGATATTTAAATGTAGATTGCCTACTGGCTTGTTATGTTTGTACAACATTCATGATTTTTGTCTGGGCAATACAACAAAAATAGCTTCGGAATTTTTTCCTTAGCATGACTATCAAATTAGAGAAAGTTTAATAATTATGATAATTCATTATTTAATAAATATATAATAGAACAGAATTTTACAATCAATACACCAACTGCAAGCTCAAGTGAAGGAAGGCGAGATATCCTCTATTGCTGTTCTTATCGCCATAAAATATCAAAAGCATTTATCTAGGTCTGAGTATTCCAGTTAATTTCCTGTAAGCAATAATAGAAATCACTAACAAAGCATACAATGTTTTTGAGAAAATAGAAAACTGCCAAGTTTGGATAAAGTTTTCAGCTGGCTTTCGCGGCATATATTTATTTCAACAAGTTGGAATTTTTTTGTCTGTCATAATGTAATTAAGAGTTTCTTGAAAATAATATTTATAAACTTATAGTTGTAAATTTTGTCAGCTATTCCACATAACCAACTTTGTGTCTCAGGTTAGTTTAATCTGCACTGGAATTTGTTGTATCTGAATTTGATAGCAGAAACAAGTCTGACTCATTCTTGAAGTACTTGTTTAAACTGGTCACCATTCGACAATATTTTCAACTTCATTGTTGGAATATAAAAAAAACATTTAGCTGGACTCATATATGCAATTCAATTAGATTTTGAAATAATGTAATTCAATATAATGCCAAGTAAAATGTTAACACATGCTGAATGTAATGCGTGTTATTAAGATGGGTTTAGTGAAAAGCTGCAGCTACGATTAATGCTAATTCAGTTTGTTTTGTTAAGAATTGTTAGCATTGTTTAGCACAGTCAATGCAAGAGTGATCAATGTTGCAATAGGTTGGTTTCCAACATAAAATAAATAGAATGGTTTAAGGAGCACGTACATGTATCTATAAATCCAGCTATTGGCTTTTTGGCCCATTATTTATCTCCAGTCCCTATTACTGAAAATTGCTTTTATTTTTATCCCAAAAAATTAACAGCATTTTAAGCTGACCAGGGTTATTTATTTCTGCTAGATAGAGGCTGCTATTTATATCTATATACTGTTACCCAACAAATAGGATGTCCCACGGTATCAAAATGGGTTTATTGCCATAGCATCTAAGCTTAAAAATTTCAGTTTGTATTTGGCTATTGCAGCCATTTCATAAAGCTCTAAGGGCTACTATCTTTAGAAGTATTTTTGGTTTTTGTTAGTAGTGATCTCATCTCAAATTTTCAAAGTAATTTCTTGAAACGATACCCAGTGTTGTCTCTTTGGGTATCTATAATAGACCATGTAAGTTTGGTACATTTAGTACCTTGTACCAATTCTAGAATACTCACCACTATAACTTATATAAACTTCTGCAAGTTCAAATGCAAAATGCATACTTCTAGGAAATAGCTGTGCAACTTTTATTACATGCATTATTTTATTTCATATCTTAAATTTATGAATCGTGAGTTCATTTTTCAAAATGTTTAATTTAAGTGCTTAAAAAATGCAAATAAAAAGTACAAGTTTAAAAAAATACCCTGGTGCAAATTGACCACAGCCCCAGCTGTTTTGGCAAAACACATTTAATGACATTTTCATTGACATAGTGGTAAATAGGCTGGTTGTTTTTGGCAGATGGGTAGCACGCTGGCTGGCTGCAACTTTATACAATTCTGATTGGCTGGACTCTACCTGACCAGCTAATGATTGTATCTGATTGGCCTAATAATTCATTTGCATTTGAAAATATAGAGTTTTATATAAGTTATAGTGGTGATATTTTAGAGTTGGTACACGCCCCTTTTTTGGTTGAGTTTTATAGTTTGATCATGCTGTAGTCATCTACAATACTTCAGTGTATGGGGAAATTATTAGTATTACGAAATCTGTTTTGGCTTATATTGCTATGCCAGTTTTCTGACTTAGTTTTTCATCAACTATATGCAGGCTGTTCTAACTTAGGTGATTTCATCAAAGGTAGACATTACTTTAGGCCTTAGAACATCAAATCAACCAGTGCTGTTACTTGGTTGTATTGTAAAGCAGTAGTGAGAGCATAGCACACTAGTACAGTCACCAAGCTGCAATGGCAGTGGCCACACTAAACTCACCAGTTTTATTAAAATATCTTATGTAAGGCACTTAAAAACACTAGCCTAGTCTGTTAGTATGTAGAGCAGTAACACAGTTACAGCAGTCACACCACCCCTCTCTATCCTGTCTACCAAGTACAGAGGTTGCAATAATGATAATCATTTCATGATTTAGTTTTAAATCAATGCATATTACTGAATACATTCTCATAGTCTGATTATTTTGCGCTTCAGTTTACTTGAATATAATAATTTAAAAAATTGCTTCACACGCATATTACAAATGCATTAACCTACGCTAACCATAAATTATTTGCTTGCGTACTCACTACTGTTTTTTAAATTTATATAGCATTAGCTTTTTTAATCAATCACATATTAATTTGCAAAAGTTTAATTGCACAGATAATGTAGACATTTTGTATAAAAATTAGTATTAACATGTAATGCCTTGCATGTGGGTCTATATTGCCAGTTGGTATCATCACCATATAATACCATGTTGATAACCCTTTCTTGTATACGATTTACTTAGCGAAACAGCATGACATTAGCCATGGGACAATATAGTCTAGAATCTAGACTCTTAGATTCTTTCAACTGTAAAGTAATCAGCCTCAAACCATTGCTGGATGAAGTGCCTACACTTAGCAGTGAAGCTACTGCAATAACATCAACAATTTTACTAATGAGTTTTCAATACATGTTTTAGTCAGTTGGGTAAAATACAAAGATTCTCTGGTATGCTAGAATAAATGGTGATTAAACATTGGATTTGATGAACATTTTTTTCATATTGTGTGATGCAACATGATAGTTACAGAGAAGACGCTGATCCCACTAAAACTGTAATGAAGGCATTATATTTCAACACTGACTGCATACAACATTGTTACCAACAGAATATTATCCATACATGAGTTTGTATTTTGCAAAAATAAGCATCGAGTCTGAGCTGCCATTTTCTTTCACCCAAAAACCATTAATATCAGACTTTAACTTACAAAGCATAGTAGTATAGCACATGCATATACAATAGCACACCAAGAAAAATATTATAAAGTGCTACACTTTATTGGTTACCAAAGGTGGCTGCAGAAAGCACATCAGACTATTATAATCTTTTCTAAAAGAGGCGCAAACAGTAAGCTTACACCTCCAGGACTATTTGGGATATCAAGTCCTTTATGGGTTGATTGCTCTTTTAACCTGGATTCTAAGGATAGCAATTAATTTAGTTTAAAGTTACTGCATTCTAGTCAGTTGAAAATGGCCTTTCTTTCCAGGTGGCATGGCCAGGAAATAAGTAAATACTGTATGAAAATCGCCATGTAGTAGAAATAGGTGTGCTCCGGAAGTACTATAGTGAAGTTTTAATGGCTGGCATATGGTATTGGATACTAGCCCTCAGAATTTTTTTGTCATCTTCCTGCCTCAATGGTGGTTGATGATTACTTTGAGTGAGGAAAAACATGTATTGAAAACTCATTAGTATAGCTTCAGAGCTAGGTGCAGATATTTCCTCAAACAATGACGTGAGACTGAGAAGCTCACGTTAAATATCACTTAAAAATGAAGCAAGCTGCTAACAAAATTACTTCATAGTTGAAAAAACTGGACTATATTGTCCTATGGCTGATGGCATTGCATTTGTGGGATAAACATGCTGTTCCACTAAGTAAATCACGTACAAAATGGTCATGATATCAAGTAACAGTATAGACTAGCATGCCAAGCACTACAGGTTAAAGCTCATTTTTATATAAATCGTCTATGTTGTCTATTGCTAAAAGCTGTGCATTTTAACTCCTGCAAATAAATATGCAACCAAGTTAAAAAAATTACTGTTGTAATTTTTTTAAGTAAAATAATGGTGGGTACATAAGCAACTAATTTATGCTTAGCACAAGCTTATACATGTGTTCGTCAGTGTGCTGTAAATATATGCTAGTGATGACAAATATGGTGCAGCACTGCCATTACAGTTTGCTGACTGTGCTATGCTATTGCTACTGTTTTGCAATAGTAACAACAGTGTTTGATTTGCTGCACCTAAACAGTGTCTACCTTCGATGAAATCACCTAAGTTATATAGCTGCCTATGGTTTATTACAGACCAAGTCAGAAAACTGGCATAGCAATATAAGCCAAAACAGATTTCGTAATACTAATAATTTCCCCATACACTGAAGTATTGTAGATGACTACAGCATGATCAAACTATAAAACTCAACCAAAAAAGGGGCGTGTACCAACTCTAAAATATCACCACTATAACTTATATAAAACTCTATATTTTCAAATGCAAATGAATTATTAGGCCAATCAGATACAATCATTAGCTGGTCAGGTAGAGTCCAGCCAATCAGAATTGTATAAAGTTGCAGCCAGCCAGCGTGCTACCCATCTGCCAAAAACAACCAGCCTATTTACCACTATGTCAATGAAAATGTCATTAAATGTGTTTTGCCAAAACAGCTGGGGCTGTGGTCAATTTGCACCAGGGTATTTTTTTAAACTTGTACTTTTTATTTGCATTTTGTAAGCACTTAAATTAAACATTTTGAAAAATGAACTCACGATTCATAAATTTAAGATATGAAATAAAATAATGCATGTAATAAAAGTTGCACAGCTATTTCCTAGAAGTATGCATTTTGCATTTGAACTTGCAGAAGTTTATATAAGTTATAGTGGTGAGTATTCTAGAATTGGTACAAGGTACTAAATGTACCAAACTTACATGGTCTATTGCCTTTCAAATAATCTAAGTTCCTATTACTAAACTTATCTAAGCCAGCTCATGAAAACAGGTTGTTGCCTGTGTCATTGCAGTGTCAAGTCAGGTTATATAGTCGTTTATCTTGCCTTCATCACAGACTGCTTGCCTGACCAATGATTCCTGTATAAATATTCTAACAGGAAATGCTAGGTGTTTTCAATTATAATTCATAATTAGCCTTTCAGCTGTATTGCTGGTAATTCACAAGTCCATAGACTGAGTAAAGCTGTTTTTGTTTGAAATAACAATCATTCAAGATCTCAAGGCTTTAAAAGTGTTGGAAAATAGGTTGTGATTAGTATTGCTATGTATTCGTTTGCTTTGCCTTGCCTGTTTATACAATTTTACTTAATTGCTTTACCAGTTACCTTACCTCGCTCCCCCACCCCTATCCTGTGTTGAAATTCAAGTTTTCTCTACTCTTATTAAAAGCTGAGGAACATAATTTTATGATTTAATAAATTGTGTTCTTTCCTGCTTCCCAACATTACTGTCAGCAACAGTAGTAGCAGTAGTGTGCTGCCATTCTTTTCCCCCTAGGAGTTCTGCTGCCCTTGTTCATCTGTTTGTGCAATAAAACTTGAGGCATAAAAAATCACTTTAAAGATAAAGCTGGGACCAGTATAATGATTTGCCCTGACACAGCTTGTACTTGAAGCTATAAGCCATCTGACCAGAACATACTGAGGTTTGCATTATAACCACCATGAGTTGTCACTATTTCATAGGTGGAATATGTATAACACTCATAAGGTTGCATATTATATGTATAAGCATAATATATAAAACACACCGACACTAATGATGAACACTTTAAATTTATTACCAATTATAATGGGAAAATCACATTATCAGATGTCCTGAAATTCTCTCATCTTTCAAACGTAGCTTTACCAAAAGTTAGATTGGGTGAAAATAAAAACATTGCTAGTTATTTCACAAGGCATTATAGCTAATGTGCATTGTTCTTGTGCAGCCCAAATTGCTTACAATGAAATCAGTAAGCTGACAAAGCGGAACAAATTCAACTGTGAAAGCACTTGTTCTGGCCCTTGGAGACAGTTTCTCTTCCATGAATAACATTATTATAGGGTTTATACAAATCTTAGCGGTAAAATACATATTTATTTAATCACTGCAGGCCACCAGTGCAAATCCTTACAACTTGTGATAGGCTATAAAATAGCACCATAGGGTTGAATAAATGCTTTGAGTAACAAAGCTGCGCCAAGTAAATACTAGAATAAACCCATAAAATATAAGCAGATCTATCAAAATACTTATGGGCTAAACAGCGTGGTGGAAATATTCTCAAATTGCTAGCTATATAATGTGTCTTCTGCTAATACGTTCAACATAAATGTAATGCCAGCAAAATGTATTTTTAACAATCAATAGAGCTAACAATAGCAGATAAGCGCTGTTATATTTAATACACAGTGAGCTGCTGCTGCTGCTGCTGCAGCAGCATGATGTAACATAGCTGCTCAGTCAAATGGAAAGCTAGACCAGCATGGGTGTCCACCAAAAAGCTGTAACTGGTATAAATTTGTTAACATGTTTTGACTACTGCCTCAGCTAATTATTAATGCAATTACTGCCCCCCCCCCCCCACCTACCACCAGCTCTCCTTCATCTAGTCCCATTGGTAAAATTACAATCTTCAACCAGTTATATAAGTGCTTAGCAAATTGTTAACCTGGTAGTAAAAAATTAGAATTGAGGTTAAGGAGACTGCAAGCTAAATTATATTACTTATCTCCCTGTATTTTTCAAGCCATGAAGATATATCTGGTGTGGAAAATCACAGTCTGATAACAGCTAATACTTTAGTAATGGTAATTACTAAGCAGTAATATTATTACCATTCTGTGGGCATATCAACATAAACATCATGCCACATACCTGGTTATAGCAAATATTAATAGTGAGTTTGTAATGACAAATTGTATTATACTGGTTATATAGCTGTAGTTGCCAGTGGAAGCACTGTGAAATATGCTGGCCTGTAGCTGAGTGAGTGACTGTGGTGTTTGAACTTTATAATTCATTTCACTGTTGGCCAAATTGTTTGTACATTAGTAGGTTGTTGCTTCTGGATGGCAGAGACTATGGCAGATGAAGTGCTCTACTCCTATCTCTCAGACACACAAACCAACTGGATAAACATAATTATAATTTCATTATAGCTGCAAAGCCTATCTTGGCATGAGATAGGTTTTTCCTGTTTGAAATAAGTAAATGCTAATGTAAAGTTGCTATGAAGAGCTCTCTGCTCCCATAGCATTGAGTGTTGTGATTTGATACATGCCCTTCTCCAGTCTGTGGTCTGCCCTGTGTGTCTTTCTCAGAGTAAGTAATATTGGAGGAGATGCCTTCAGCTATTAATCAACTGATTTTACAAGCTGTTGTACTGCATGTATGTATATGACTGCAATTATTACCAGTGTGTAATCGGCCACTGTAGACTATTTAGTTATAAATTCAAAGAGAGGCACTGTGCTATGAAAATCATGCATTTCACTATACAGCGATCCAAATTCATAATAGTAAAAGAAATCTCGTCACAACTTAGCTTGCGTCTAATCTTCCCATAGATTTTTTCTGTTGAATTTTCGTCCAATACTTAGTTATAATAGTCAGACTGTAGTAAGGAAAAATGAAGTTATAAATGTGTACTAAGTAATTTCATGCCATGAGGATGTTCCCATAATTGCTTTTTGCAGACTTGAAGGTATAATGCTGATGCTATCGGTTATATTATTATAAGTAAATCAACATTTAAAGCCATAGTCATTAGCGGTATACTTATAGGAAAACTTTCTACATGTAAGGTTATCAGATTTAATACAATAGTCTGTTTATCATTGTTGCAATTTGAAAATACTTCAAGTCCTCTTTCATTACTTGGCCGTGACTACTATGCACTGAGGTAAGCCAACTTTGAGCCTCAGATTACTACATCATAGTCTCATAACAACCAACAAAGGCTACTAGAGTTGCAGCATTACTCCTCTGGTAGGAACAGATATAATATTCAGTGGACAAATGCCAACATTGTATCCCCCAGCTCAGCTATCTTGGCCATACTAATCTATTTATAATGTGTAAACCTAGTTTTCATCAACCCTAGCTTTTACTCTTTCTTCTGATAATTTCTATAACTATTATTTGTAGGCTGATGAAGAGTTTCTTTGTGCAGTATCTGTTAGCCAATGTATTTAAATTTTATTTGGTCATATTGGAGCAGATCTATTGACAAACATGCTTTATAATTACATTGTCTCCTTCACTGCACGTTATTACAGGCTAATTTTGCACCCACCCTGAGTGTAGCTCCCATTCTGCCTATTAGATTAATTTTCCAGCTGAATGCCATTCACATTACTTCTTTGTGTACAAAAGCTGCTTACTTTTAGTGTAGTGAATGCTCAATATAAATAATTACATTGATTAAGTTGTTCTTATCCACTATATAATATACCCTATGGGCCACTCAATACTACAATACCTAATGCAAATTTGCTTAAGATTTTAACATTATTTCATTTCAAGCTTTATTCCAGCACGATAAGAGCACTATAATTTTAAACTTATATTTTTGAAATTAGTATTAGAAAAACACTGAAAAATAGCTGTAACTGTAAACTAGCCAACGAGGTGGTGATGATTACACATTGTTTTTAAACTTTGCTGCATCTTTTTATTGCAGATTATTTGTAAAGGTTTTATTTTGGCATGGTTACTACTTCATAAAATATATTTCAGTTTTATAGTTTCATCCATTCGTTGGGAGTTATTTTGAAAGGCTGTTGCTTGGCTATGCAGTAATCTACGTAGATAGCATTGTTGACATTGTAAGCTCCTTTCAACACTGTTCAGCACTGCTTCTCTAACTGTAGAATCAGTTTCCCACCACCACGACTTCTGTTGCACCACAACATTTCAATAAAGTGAAAATCTTATTCACTTGTGCCAAATTGCAAAAATAAATTTTTTACAAAATGTGAACATTATAATGTATGTAGATGTTAGAGCTAGACATTTATGCATATGTCATATTTTACCAGTTGAAGGTTTTATTGTAGTTCATGAACACAGCTGCATGTCAATGTAACTTGTTCATGGCGATATGCTCACGCAATTATGTTTTTTTTAAAACAAAAGTTGGACAAATAATAGTTATGTTTGGTTTGAGACTAACCTAGCTCCCTCCACTACATGTTACAATGAGTCATCGCTCATTTTCTCATTGCTATAACTTTGTGTTCAGCTCATTAGTTGTTGAGGGATAGAATGTGTACTAAGATTTCGTGGAGATTTGCTGCACTACCTGATGGTATTGATTTCCAATCACATTAATCATTTTTATTAAAAGAAAAATATAGTTTTAGGGGAATACTTAATAATAGTTTGTCTGTGTACCTTTTCTTTATCAGTCTCTGTTGATTCACTAGTGTACAGGGGAAGTAAGGATAATGGTTTACAGTCATTAGGGACAGTTTTTGCTTGGAAAAGGAATAAGTTAAATAACAATTTATAAATCCTTGAGTACCTTTTCTGTAGTTTACCAGAGAGGTTAGTCATTACTCAGTGTTTTGGCAGTAACATGATGGAATAGGTACTTCTTTCCCTTTATTCAGGGGGATATTTACAGACCGTTTCAAATTTTCTAATGCATACTTGCAGTATGAAAACTTGCTTAAGCTGAGCAGAATTTTTCATTTTTCACTCAGTCAAACCTTTGACCCTCCTTAGTGGGATATCATCTATCATCAATCATTGTTCAAACAAGCTGGAGATGTTTTTGTTGTACTCTCCTATTACCAAAATTTCATCTAATTTCTGTTAGTTGGATAAAGTGCAATAAATTCCAAATTTAGATCAAAATGCTTTTTTACTAGAAGTTTTTTCATTCCAGAAGCACCTTATATAACAAATATTTCAATGTTAATGGTATAAAGTGGAGTTATTCTGTAGCAAGCAGTTTAACCTACTTGCAAAGAGTTTTCAACTAGAATGTTCTCAATTCAGATATCCTGTTTCTATACATTGCATTCATAGTAGATATGTACATGTTAAACATTACATTGCTCTGCTACAGTTAGCAGTGTGATATTTGAAAGCACCTTGAGGAATAAATAATAATCAAATAAGCCTGGGCAGAGCTGTTGCAGATCTATAATAATAGTATAATATCTTGATATCTTTAATAGCAGTTTTGCACTGGCTAAAGTGAATGCATTCTTCACTATTAGCAGATGCCTGTTTTACAACAAAGAATTCACAAACGTAGTCAGTTGGCATAAATAATCCAATGGTACTAAGTAAATAACATAACTTGAGATATATTAATGCCACAACAAAAAGCTCCAATAGTAACTCAATACCCAAACCAAAATAAACTTGTCATCAAAGCATTATGGCTCAATGCTTTGAATCAGATACAGTGGCTGGATTGGAGTGCCTTAGAAAATAAGGTTGAAGGTGCAATTAGTGTGTATGAAAATATATGCATAACTTTGCAAGGCAATTCAAATATATTAGCATATAAATGTTGAAAGACAGACTGTTTGTGTCTCCTTAGTAATCATTAATTTTTCTATTTAGCCATCAGTCTCCTTTAGCACCAACCTAGGTAGACATACTCAAGCAGGCATCAATGCAACTTCTGCTTGCTGTTATATTCATCAGCACTAGCACTCCTTGCATTCTGTCACTGTTAGAAATACAGCCTTTTAAGAACCTCTATCAGTGAGTTGTCAAAAGATTTTATTGCATTTCACTTATCAGTTTGTTGAGGGGGTTATTTTTAGTTCAGATTTTTGTAGCATCAACTACAGCTAGATGTGTTTTCATTTCTTTATTTCATTAGAAAGTATGCTACCTGTCTCCTTTATTTCACCAGTCCCCTTGGAAAATAATAATACAATATGACTATTCTGAAGCCAAGTTTGAAAAACTTGAAAATTATGTAACAGTATTATGCCCCTCTGTATGTGAAGTCATTCTTTCACTAAAGGACAAGTTTCACAGTAAATATCCCCCTATCTAGTTTATTATTTTGGGTTTTAGTTGTGGTGGAAGTTGGTTTGATGCAATCATTTGAATAACCTATTTTATGTGTCAACACTTGAGCTGGAATTATAGAGTCTACCCTGAGTAAACTAATAGCTTTACCAGCTTCAAGATAATGACTATCACAATAGCATTTGTCATAACTACAAACTCCAGTTACTTGCCTATACACTCTAGTATGTAACAATACTTGTAATAAGTGATGCATCATCCATATGAATAACATTTCTCTTGACGAAATGCCTTTTAATGGACAAAAGTTGCTACAAGTCATGGTGTTTAGTAAACTATTAACATTAGGTTATCAGCTTCATTATGTTGTACTTTGCTTGGCCAACATTTGGTAATCATGAGGGTAGGAATTACACACAGCCTAGCAGTAGGACAGCTATTTATACATGCGAATATTTTTTAAAGTAAAACATGTGTCAATAGTCAATACTGTGAAATTAGTGTTTACATGAGCAGTCAACAATAACACTGGTATTGATTTTAATTAATTAGGTGTTTGCATCAGGTTTGACCAAGTGGTTCTAAATATAGACTTAGTGGCAATGTCATTATAGCTACTGTAGTTACTGCATGCTTCACCAGATTTGTCTATAATGTATGCCACTTTGAGTAATTTTACTCTGTCCTATTCCGTTACAGATAAATTAGATTCACAGATTCACAAAGCAGCCAAAATGGGTTTGCAAATAACAGGAAGATAAGGATGTGTGCAATATAAATACAAAGTGGATGATGAGCCAAGAGAAGCTAGGCTGGGCTGATGCACCACCTGTATCCAGTGGAATTACTTCAACAACCACTCAGTAGAAGCTAAATCTGTAAATCTGAACAGTAAATCAGTATTTCTGGCTTTGAAATTCTGTGAAAACAGTTTTGTGCATTTATGTCAAGTTCTAATGCTATAGTAGAAAATATAACATATTGTAACTGCATATCTTTGTGCTGATGTTGTCATAATGGGCTGAACTTTGATAGAGAGTGCCAGCTGAGCTTTTCTGAAATGATAACAATGTGTACTGGAGGTAAACAACTCATCCTATCCAACACCCTTCACTATAAGCTCTATCAGCCTCACTTAACTTGTTTCTGTTTGAACAGTATAAATGTCTACAACTTGACAACTGTGTATGTCACATACTGTGAGCCTGTTTGCCCTATACCCTATAATAGCTCTCAGCTGCTGCCCTACCATATGCACAATCTTACTCCGTGTTAAACTATTCACTGGACGGGATTGATGACTAACAGCTAATGAAAGCTATGCAAGCCATGAAAGCTTCAATCAATTCTGCCAATAATTATACAGCCATGAATAAAATGGCAGTTGTTCTAGCTTTTAGTGGGGAAATTAACCTTGAAGACTTGATTATTTGTTTCTAATAACTGCAGCCATTTCTTATATATTTCCATTTTGATTAAAAAAGTTTTACCTAAACTAGTGGTAAGTATAATAACTTTTTACCCCATAAACTGGCATTAACCTTTACTAGAAGTGTATAGCAGTGAAGTAATTTATTAGACTAAATTGTGGTTATACAACTGACAGCTCTATCGGGAGAAAATAGATTTATCTTATGGTGGCGTGATATGACTGCACTATCATGGAAAGTATCAAAGATAGTATTGTCTTTGTTTTTGGTAGAGTTGAATGTCCAATGGAAGAGGTCTTATGATAATAAGAGTAGAAAAAGCTCGTTTGAAATTATAGGCTATTTGTATGTTCACTGCTCAGGCCTATGCTTCATTAACTCAAATGAAAAGCCAATCGTTCAATAAATAATTGTGAATCCATTAGCCTATGGTTGGTTGGCTCAATTCTTCAGCTCATAAAATATGCCTCTAAAAAGTTCAGCGCCAACAGATGTATAATATACAATATGCCTTACAATATCTAACTAACCAGCATAATGTAAACTCCGCTTGCTTGCAACTGTAACTTGACAACCCTCAGATTTTTGATCAAAATAAATTAAAACCTGTTTAGGCTTTTTCTTGTATGTTAGTACAGTGTACCTTGTTGAATGTTTGTCACACAATTACGTGTATGTGGTCATAACATTTGTAAGTAACCATTACATGGTGATAGAGTCATAATGTACCAAAAAACTGATGTATCATCTATTGGTTTCAAATGGCAAAAATATCTGTAATTGTAGCTTTTTATGAGGAATCGTAATTGTAAAAACTGGTGGAAACTGCAACTTTTTAATTTAAAATTTAAACCAAATTTTTTTTCTTCATAGCTTCTTAGTTCTTAAAATTTCATATATCCTTTCTCCCAAATATATTGCAACTTTTTTATTTTTATTAATGAAAAGATTGCTATATTTTGTTAGTTGGTACTAATATGTTATTTAAATGGTTATAGCATAAATTGTAAAGGTAGATTTGTATTTGCCTGTATGCCGGTTTTAAATTCTATCCCTGAGTATACAGCTTGCTAGCTTTATAAATTTGTTTAATATTATCATTTGAGTAGGCTCAACATATGCAAATCAACTAGAATGTATAGACTTGCAAACAATGTAATGCTAACCACTTCATCTGCATATTATTCTGTCAGAACCGTAATTATTTCCAAGTAACACATCGTCCAATCATCTTTCAAGTTTACGAGATATGCTAATTTGATTGGCTAACTCCTTTTTACATTCTTCGCTATCTGTTGATGAAGGAACCTTTCATTTACAACTAGACTTTGCAGTTTGACTGTATTACTTTGTATGCTGGCTTGTCGACATAATTTTATGGAAATTTTTACCGTTTCACCAAATCTTGGCTATTAATTTTAAAAACGGTCACGGAAAGCAATCACTTTCAGCATTGGAAAATACAAGGTAATGTTTAGACCTCGATTTATGTTATTATTTTTATTAGTATTTATGTTATTCATAAGGTAATATTAATAATATGAGTATCTGTATTGTATAATGTATTTGACTTGGTAATGGTTATTAAATATCAATATGTAGCTAATGTTATATATAAATAAACTATAATTTATAGTATAAATACAACTTGAGTGAGTGAGCCCTTTAATATCGGGCTCTGCGAATGAAATTAAAAGGCAGTGTGGCCCAAAGGTGGAATGTACCTCATCTCATTTCTTACAGTTCGTGGTACCTAATAGTTTTACTTTTAGATGAATTCGTTAGTTATTATAATTATGGGCTTATGGCCTGCTGTAGCCTCTAAATCAGTAAAACTACATGGAAGGCAAAGGCTGGTGTAATCACTGCTGGTTTTAATAAAAGACTAAGTACTGCCATTGTGATTGTAACTTTACTCTACAAGTACAATGATTAGATTTTCAACTTTGGTTCAATAGTTGGCAAGTAAGTGGAGCTGTAGAGCATCGTTGTATATGTAATGGATATGGAGCTAGTCTAAGTCTTTGGTGCACCTTGATCTAAAAGTAAATACTGCGTTTATTTGAAGTTTGACAGTTTTGGGAGTCTGGCATTACCTGGGTTTATCTTTAAAAGTAAAATCGATGCATTGAAGTTGTCTACTATGCCACAGCAACCTTGGGATCTGGTAGGGGTTTGGAACTTTTTCTTTTACTTCTAGATCTTTTGTTCAATGGCAACTGTGAACTTAATAGTTGTAGTTTTATCTATGCTTGTACCGTAGCATATAGTTGTGGGTTGTTATTGTCTTGTTAATTGATCAGTTTCCTTGATTAATGCGAGAACAAGTTGGAAAACTCGGGGTTGTTAGAGTCATTGAAAATACACTTTGGTATCAGATATCAATCCATTCATTGGTTGTAACAAACTGAAAAATATGAACTGTAGAGAAGTCTTGTTATGAAGTTTGTTCCTAGACTGAAAGTTCCTGGCTAAGCTAAGCTAATTTCAATTGTCTATAATAAAAAAAACCAATTTTCCTTGTAGTGCAATTTACCGATCAAGCTATTCACCAACTTTTATTAGAGTTGATTTTTTGAGTGTCCCATTGTTAAATAAACTGCTGTATTCAATTTTATCTCTAATCTAAAGTATCTTTCTTGATATGGCAACTTCCCCATTCAATTGCCATTTAGATTTCATTAAAATGTTTCAACATTTCATAAACATGCAAGCAAGTCCGGCAGTTCATCTGACAAACACATTTCGAAGTTGAAATATGAAACTTGGAACTTGGAACCATGCCAAATTATATTTTTAGGCTCAAATAAAGTTGGATCGACATTATTAGCATTAAGAATTAGTTATCGATATATGATGATAATGTTTCTAGCTAGTAATTGTGCAAGAGCTTAACCACACTGATAACCATCCAATAATTACTAATAAACTTAAAGAGTGTTATTGTATTACAATGATTAGTGCTTAGCATTTGCAGCTGCATTAGCTTGGCAAAGAACCCGCATTAGCATACACACTCTGTTATTGCTTTCTTCACTACCTCCTCTCTTTGAGCTCTAATAAAATATCGCAAGTCTTTTTAGGGAATGTAAGCTGGTGTAAGCCAGTGTTTATCTGCCTGATGTTACAGGATAAATATTTGTGTGGAGTAATTGTCAGTAGCCAATCAGCTAGAATTTATTTTTGATTCATGATAATTGGCACCAATTTTTAGGACATTCTTGTGAAATATAACAATTTTTTAAATTACAAACATACAGTTGCCTCATGAATATATAATTTCAGGCAGTGACTAAGAGCCAGATGGACTGCCCTGCATTATCTAGCACAAGTATAATAAATTGATGGTATATTGGTTACATTCTATGAAACTGTAGTCACAACAGCACATCCATTACACTGGCAATTGGCAGTTATTGAAACCACAAGTTCGCAGCAATCTTTTTTTCATCAAACGCCATTTACTTTTAATTGAACTTCTATGCAGCTATGCTGTTCCTTATTTTAGTATTTTGAGTACAAAAACCAAATGCCCTTCTTGTTATTTGAAGCAGCCAGTTTATCACAACTATTGTGTTTTGTGTAAATTGTGAGACCCATAGCAATAATAGCCAGTGCAAACAAATTTTATAGCCACAGCTTAAATGACCCTAACCATATTTGTTATTTCACCCACAGATTGCAAGTATCAGCTCTCTTAATCATGAAAGTAATGTAATGGAGCAAAGAAATAAAAGTTAAATCCATTCAAGACTTGTTTTTGCCTCCTTGTTTTATGGTTATTCATTTCATAGCTGGCTTATATAAAGAAGTTTTCAAGTGCGTGCAATTACGTTAGAATGTCAACTGCCTATTTATAAATAGGCTCGTTTATTCAATATTGAAACTCAAGTTGAAATATTTTGCTTTCTAATTTACAAATTCAAGTAGTCGGTCTAAATTTCAATTGATTCATGAAGTAATCGCTTTAAAACAATGGTGACTGCATTGCTCTGAATCAATGGGGTGATTATTGTATTTTTAAGTATATTTATTGGCATTGCCTTGATAATAACAAATTTGCATATATAATATCACTGGAATCGATATTGCTGAGCTCATTTAGCTAACGGTGTTTATTACTAAGAAGATTATAACTAAACCTGTTTTTCAGGCTCACATGACTATGTGTGTGGGGAGGGGGGGGTAACCTGCATTCTAGCATCGAAAAAGTTTAATGCTGAAGTAAAGAGTTGAAAATTTTGCTGGTAGTGAAACTTAAAGTATGCTTGCAGCGTATTGTACATTATTAATGATGACATTTGTTGTTTTGACTACTTTTTTTGATATTGTAGTTCTTTGAATTAAACCTTTTAAGATAGAATGTTTGGTGCAGTATCAGTTCAGAATATATCTGCACTGGGTGCTATTGATAAATTAATGATAACACTTCTAAGAGTTGGCAATGTTGTCATGATTCCGAGTTGTGGGGACTCTCAAGAGATTTGCTAATCAATGGCAATGATAAATGATAAAAGTAGAGGCAGTTAAAGAATTCTGGAATATGCCTCCTTCCTAACCTGAGTTATCCCTGAACTAGCCCCACCCTGGCAACACGTTACCTGTTTTTATACTGTTTTAATTCTCACTTTCTTTTTTATTTTATAGGAAGCTTCAAAATTTTGTTTTTATGAAAATTATAGCCTCAATTATTCATTGCATTCAGATGGCTTCATCAGCATAGTTTTACAATAATTGTAAAATTTCTGTAAACCTTCTGTAATTTTTGCAGATTATCAACTTAGTTCCAAATGAAAGGAACTCATCAATCTTCGTCTTCAGGCGTCTGCAACGAAGCTAAAACCACCAAGAATGACTCTGAAGATGAATCTTGGGAAGATAAATTAGTTATAGACTTGGACGCTGACAACATGGATAATAAACAAACTAAAGGTGCTGCCTCAGTAACTGTTGATGAATCAGCTGAATCGGATGGCTCCAATAACTCTGCCAAAGAGCAACAAAATTTGTCCAACAACAAAAACAATAAAACTGACAACAACTCCGTAGGAAAAACTAAAGGCAGGAGAGGACAGAAGAAATCAAATGATAATTCTAAAGTTGAAAATGGCACAAAGCAAGCTGGTAAAGCAGCTGCCAAAGTGGATAAAGAAAAGAGTGCCGGTGCTAAGCCGGGTAGAAAAAGGAAAGATAAACAGTCTCCCTCACCAAAGTTAGAGGCAAATATTGCTGAAAACTCTGCAGATGATCCATACAAGTTTGATCCTACAGATGAGAAGGTTTCTGCTACTGCCATTGGTAAAGCTGGCAAAACAAAGGTAAAAATTATTTAACGGATTTTTCTTTCTCTTATTTCTGAGGCTACTTTGGTTTAAGGTTGTGGTTTCAAGTGTATATAATTATCAATGTCTGGTTAGCATAATTTAGCTGTGTTTACACTTCTCACTGGGTGTATTGCAACATCTCTTTGTGTGGTTATTGTACCTGTAAGCTTGAAGCATCCTGTTGATTTGGGGATTACAATATTCTAAAACTTTATACATTATGTGTAGTTTAATTAGATGTAGCTGTATTTAGCAAAGTTGCCTATGAATTTTCTATTATTGCTGTTATGGCCTGCCTATATTGTTTGCTTAGTGCAAGTGCAGATAATAATCCTTTTTATCTCCATCTGTTTGTTTACCGACCTTTTCACTACTATTGTTTTCCATGTTCAGAGAATCAAATCTTTTCAATCTAGAACTTCAGTCAGTTAGTTAATATAAAACAAAATGTTGAGCAATTATTATGTAGATGTCCTAAATTTAAATGCTTCACTTATGCTTTTTGAGTATTATATTGCTTAATACGGAGGTGAAACTTCTCAACACTTTTTGCTATGAAATTCAATGTTGACTTCTTGCTTATTTGTAATTTAATTTATGGCTGGTATAGCTTACAGTATATCCAGACTTGAATAGCATACCATGATTTGCATATTTTAAAGAATTCTAAAAATACCTTTCAAAGGCAAGAAATGAAGGTTGTAACATTTTTCATTTTTTATTGATAACTATTGATTTTTTATCAGCAGAAAGGTGAAACTAAAGCTAGTAAAGACGCACAGACTGAATATGACTGGCGAAGTGTGGCTGTAGTTACTGAGCCAGAAGGTTTGGGTCCATGTGAGCCCGGCACCCAAGTGTGTCTAGAGGGAATTGTGTGGCAAGAGACTAATAATGGTAATCGTCAAAAGTAGCTAGCTTGTTATTATAGTAAAATTATTATTTGGGAATCTATTATAACAGTAAATATAGACTGTAAAATGAGTCATTGACTTTCTTTAACACTTGTTCATATTGGCCTCTTGGGCATCTGTAAATAACCAGGAATATTTAAATTATATTTTTGGGTTAGTTGTGTTTATTGGTGGGTGTTTTTAATTATTATAGAGGTGGAGTGCCACTTACTGAATGAATACACAATCTAATTGCTATTGTTATAGGTGTACTAGTTGTGAATGTAACATGGAAAGGAAAAACCTATATGGGTACACTTTTGGATGCAACCAAACACGACTGGTCCCCACCAAGGTATAATTTATGGGAGATTATGATAATTAAAGTTATGTAGTAATGGTTTTTGCTATGTCCAGTCTAGTATTACTTGTGTTAGCATTATTTTAAATGTTATCTAATGTTAGAGAGAATTTTGGTAGCAATAATTGTCACTTTTTGACTTGACTTCATTTACTTGTAGTTGTGATTCCCCAACTGGTGATTTTGAGGGTAGGACCCCTAAAGGGAGAGGAAAGCGGTCTAGAGTTCCATTAAGTGACACATTTAAGGATATCAATGAAAGAAAACTTAGGAAGGAGATGAGAAAACAATCTAGTAAGAATTGCATTATTTTTCTCAACTATCTGGAATATTTTTTTGTTTAATTTTAGCTCATAAATATAATTATACTTTCAGTGGAAACTGTTTTGCTCTTTGTTTACAACACCCTAACTTCCTGCCTCTTCAATTAGTCTTTTTCTAATCTTATTTGCATGATTTTCAGATCAAAATCAATCACGGCCAAAGTCGCCTCCTAGTCCCCTTAAACCTGAAAATGGAAAGCGTAAAGGAAGAAGTTCAGAGTGTGATGTAAGTGAACCACCTCCAAAGAGAGGCAGAGCAGCTAACAATCCCAATCCACCATCTCCTCCAGCCAGGATAGAGTGTCCAGAGCCCAACTGTAATAAGAAGTACAAGCAGATGATAGGCCTGAGGTACCATCAAAGGAATGCTCACCCAGCAGGATCCCCTCACACTAGTTCGTCCAACACAACAAAATCAGTAGATAAAACAGAGTCTGTATCTTCCCCTGAAGAACCTGGTAAAGTGAAGTCATCCAGTACTAAAGATAAAAAGACTTCTGAATCAAGTAAAAATGTTAAAGACAATATGGTGACAGAGGCTACATCTGATCTTCCTGTAAAAAGCAACACTACATCAGTAATTACTCCCACTGCAAATAGCTTGACAAATCCAACGACACCTCAATCTAATAATGTGCCAGTTGCTGCAGTCACCCCCCAAGTAGTCAAACCTAATAACACTAGTGAGAGTAGCGACCAGCTTTCATTGAATAGCAATATTCCTCCTTTAACATCCACAGCAACTGCTAGAACCGTAGCTAACTCAGCACCACCCAGATTAATCTCCAAGCCAAATGTGACCAGCAGTACGATGGCTCCAATATCAACTATTACGTCGCCCAGTGTGTATAACCCTGGTCTAAAACCAATTCAGCCGAAGCCTACAATATTAGGGGAGGTGACTCCAAATCCTTCTCTTCATGATTTAATGGACCAAAAGAAGTTGAAGCGAAAACGTTCAGCAAGCAAAGAAGATTTAGTAAATATGTATAATGGCTCAGAAATTCAGAAACCACCTATGGGAAGTATGCACAGGTTTGACACTGAGCACCGAGGTTTGCTGAGTACTGGGGGTATGATCAACGCGGGTGATTCATCTCATTTACTCCGCAGTCCGTCATATTCTGACATATCCGAAGATGGAGAGGGAAAGAATAATTTTTTAGGAAGACGTGAACTTTTAACTGGCAGAGTTAACATGACGGAAAACTCTATGCACCCCCAACCTCCACATCTGGTGGCTACAGTGAGTCCCCAGAAAAATGCTCCTCTCACTGAAAAAGACAATAAACGCCCTGTAAGTCGTCACACTCCCTCCAATTCACCTGCACCAGCTAAAACCGATGAAAAAGCTAATTACAAATCTATGCCAAACTATCTTCAACACCCAGCATGGCCCAGCGCAATGAACCCTGAATTATTGCATTCTCATTTATCAAACTTTCAAAATCAACTCAATCGCGAAAGGGGCCACCAGTCAGTATCCCCTAAAGGTAGCGCTATAAGGAACTCAGTCTCCACATCAAATAGAGACTTGGACAGTAAAGCTAGTAATGACAGGCTGCAGATTCTGAAAGAAAGCAAGGATGCTAAAACTAATATAAATCGGTCAGATATGCCACGAGATTATACAATGTCTGCATACTCAAATCAATCCAGTGACATTAATATGTACAGAGACATTGATCAAGATCATCACAAAAGGGATTCCATGAAGAACCATTCACCAGCAGCTAAAATACCATCTTCAAGTAGTTCTAGTAAGGCACATGACCGGGTGCCCCACTCTACGCTCCCTCCTTCTCATCCGCAAGGTTTCCTCACTCCGTTTAATACATTCCTCCCTTTTGGTTCATTGCCAGGTATTCCTACCAGCCAAATGCTCTCTAGAGTTGGTGGCTCGTTTTTACCTCCAGGAATTGGTTTCTCAACTTTGGGATCAATGGCTGCAGAACACAATAAAGACCACAGAGGCAGTCCCACACCCCCATTCCCTTCTAAATCCGGTCACAAGATACATGAATTGGAAGGTGTTCAGTTGAACAAATCTCCTAGGCCTCCATCATCCAATGACAGGATGATGTGCGCCAAGAACCAGCCAATTACTTCACAGGCAGCATTGCAGTCGGCAGCAGCGGCAGCAGTTTTGTTAAACTCCTACGGTTCTGGAGGTGAGTTCACATCTGGTGTCTATGCTAGAGATTTTTTGTATCTTTGCACTCTTCAACAATAATTTACAATATTTTAAACTTTTTAACGGTTATTCTTTCTATTGTAGTTTTACATCCAAGCATGTTTCCACCATCCAAGTGAAAGTGTAGACTGAGCAGCTGATATTCAAGTGCTGACTCTACAAATGGCAGCCCTTCTTTCATAAGCAGTCACCTGCTTGTTTCAATATTGTGCAAAGTCCAAACTAACTATTTGCTATGAGAATAGCATCAAATTTGTACTATATATTTCCTGCAATATTTCATTATTGTGAGCTGTAGATACTACAGAATTCTATAGTAGGAAAATTTTGTAAAAAAAAATGTATTTTTTGTATTCCATGCATTATAGTCATTTGTTTTTAAATAATTGTACATATACTATAGTGCTGTCTATAAGATGTTATGTTACACTGTGGCAGTTTGAGAAGTATACAGTTTCATTCCAGCTTTTTAGTGGAAGTATTGATTATTAGTGCACATCATAATAAAATTTGCTGTACTTTGAATTAAATTTACTCTGTTCTGTCGAGTTCTGTCAAGTGTGTGGTATTACATAAACATGTATAGCCGCTGGGCAATGGAATTATAATGCACTACAACTTCTGCCCGTGAGATATAGAAAAACATGAGTCATGTATTTCACTTGTCACATGATATTTTGGCAATGTTGCTGAAATTTAGCAAACTCTGGAACATATTTATGCTGTTTATTTTATAATATCAAGCTGAAACTGTAAGAATGTCCAACAGGCACATTATCAGTAGGCTATGCGCATAACAGTAAAAATGGAGTCTTCTTTGCTTCAGTCACACTAAAGTCTGGGGTAAAAATGTTGAGAAATGAATGACTTTGTGTAAGCATCATTCCTGCGAAGTGTCGGCCTGTAGCCATTTTCAGAGGTCAACCATCATTAATATACAATTTTGTCTGTCGGAATATCTCTTTATAACTGGCTGGTTTTCTATTTATAGAACCAAGGCTGCATTTGAAATAATTAGACAAGCTTGTCTTCTACAAACCTCAACAGTACCTTACTCACCCTCACACGAAGAATTATCTACTATAATAGCTGTGTGGTGCATTTCTCCCTTACTTTGCAAACCTATAATTTGTAAGAAATTCCACACCAACACTGCATAAAACAGTTGGTCTTAAAAATGCAAGCATTGTAAGATAAATTAGGCCTTTGTACTCAACTGTGGGCATTGAAACCTGGTTGGTATAAAGTTCAATTCTTCCAATTCCCAAGACAATTGTTAGATAATAATAAGCATGACATTTCAGTTTCCTGATAAATAGCATGAGCTGCACAAATCACTAGCAATGGTGTTCACTGTATAAAATCTATCCAATCAATATACCTGTTACTTGCTTTAATTAAGCTAATTATTTATTAAAAATACATTCAGTTCAAATGTTTATGATCAGTATTATACTAAAAGCAGCATGTGTTACAGGTATAATATGTACAATTTAAAAAAAAAATAATAGCGTTTATGTCAACAAGGCCATTAATTGCTAACTGCATCTAAAACAGCTTTTCAACACAAGTCTAGATTCCACTAAAACCAATTTTATAAAGTATAGATATTTATAAAGAACTACATATTATCAGCAACATTGTTAAAGTATATGCCCGAGTTTCAATAAACACATTATTGCATGTCGATCTGAATTAAAACACTTTAGAATTTATATATCAGGTTATTTCTTTAGTAACCCAGATTGCTAAAGAAACAGAATTGTGGGTAAATAAACTGTTTGTTTTTAATTGGTAAATAATATAGCTACAGTAGGAACCGGAATGCCTTCGACCAGAAAATGATCATGTACATCACACGCGTAAGCAGTACTGAGTGTTATGGTTGTTAACTTTAAAAGATTTTACGACTTACTCAAAAATATTTAAGTCTTGTTTATCTATCAACAGATTAAATATAAAGCAAAACATAAATTTAAAGTTTTCATAATATTAATCTAATTTTAGGAATTGTTTAAAGGATTTTGTATGTTAGTTAATTTATCATAATACTTCACTGTTGGTAATTATTATATTACATGTCAAGACAATTTTTACAGGTGTTTCATGTGATGACCTTTTATTAAAGGTTGAATTGGTAAGGAATCATCTGCTCACATTCACTGGCCCACTGTTTATAAAGATTAATTATAGAATCTAGATCCTGGAAAATTTACTAAAAGTTGGAAATAATCATTATAAGTTATAACAGACTGATGAGGCTATATTATATAGCAATGAAGCATGCAGTAGATGGTAATGGAATAAAACTCTAATGGCAGATTTGCAGTTAGAGGTGTAGAAAAGGATGTCAGTTGATGTCACAGTGAGTAAACATTTATTTAAAAATCATCATTATGAAAATTGAAAAGAGATCAAATCTCTTAACATGTACCTATGATCTAAAGACTAAAGAGTAAACAACTCTGCATTATACTATTATTGTCATAATTTCACCAGGTCTCGTAATCTAAAACTTGTAAGTTAGCAATACGTAAAATATTTTGTGAATTATAGAATTCAAATATCAAGATTGCTAAAAGCATAAAGCTTTTTCTTCAAGCTAACCTTACTACTATAAAACGAAAAATCATAAGTTATTAGGTTATAATATAATAAAATATGCTGTACAGTCAAATACTTAAAAAATAATATAATTCCTGGAACATGCACAAGGGTTTTCTAGATTTTCTAATAAATTCATGTTATTTGATAAATTGCGCACAAAATCAAGTGCTTGTAGAGGTGTTTTCTCCAATCATAACATGTGCTTGCTAGAATTATATAATAGTATATAGAATGCATGCATGTGCTGTGGGCTTGTGCTCTAGTTAAAGGGAAGGTGAATGTGATTAATAGATAAAACCCATTAATGCTTTTATGTCACAGCAATACTACTGAAATATACTACAAAACCTAATTTCAAAACAAGTTAATTAGTACTTGTTTCTTTAATTACAAAAAATTGATTAAATTGAGTTAAACTGGTTTTAAAGCAGCTTTTACAACCTGTTTTGACAAATGTAAATTTTATAACTATCTAGATTATAGGCAACTGAATCATAATATTTCCTCCAATCAAATTAGTTCTTTACTTGTGTCAGTTTTCAACTTCCCTCTCAACTGTGATAAAGTGTTGCAACTAACTTACCTTTGTAACAAAAACACAAGTACAAAATCAAGTATATTTAATACAGTGTGATAAACGCTGCTATAATAATTTTAATGGAAGATATATTTAATCAGTGTCTGTGTTGAAAAAGTGTACAGCCAATCTACTAGTAAAAGTTTTGATGGGTTGCTGATGTTAGAAGTCAGTGGTCACAGAAAATGTGTTGGTGTAGCAGCACTTTCTTAGCAAGTTGTTATTATTTGATGCTGTTAATTTAATATTACTGCGTTTCCATTGCTTCATTACTCCATTACTCCATTACATTATGTGAATGGGTGCTCGCTACTGTAAGTTTGTGGGTTTGGTCTGCATGAACTTATCGTTGAGGTTTCATTCGATGCAACCAATGCAACCGTTTCCAAACACTAAATGAAAAATCCATTCAAATAATGCGAAGCTTGGAACTGTATTGTATAAGTAATACAGCTGATCAGCTAGCAGGTGTTGGCCTAGGTGACGAGTCACTTTTGCTAATTTTAGCTTTGCTGGTAAAGTTAGTTTGTGACATCAAGAACTCACTGCATGAGATAGGCAGGCAGCATGATCTGAAAAATGGTCCTGTTCACTATAAATATAATTAATTTATTCTCACCTTTTCTCTCAACTATCTCCGCTTTGTCCTGTTCGGGTAGCGGGAAATATAATTAATTTATGCTATAGTTATATGCTATGTTGTTGTATATATAAATAAATATTAATATATTATTTTCTTGCATGTATCTTCTATCTTCTATATTTTTATCTAATATATACAAATATAATATATACTTTTCATATATTATAATTATGACTTGCTCTTTATTACAAAAATTCAGTAGTGTTATGGCTAGTTTTATGATTACTATAAAATATATTATCTGTACAATTGTTCTTCAGTTGTCCATTTGCATTCAGTAAAGAACCAGCATATATTGTACATAAATAGTCACCATACAGGAGATGTGTTAAACATATTTCATACTCGCCTGTATTTGTGTTTCAAATTTGA
Organism: Bugula neritina; assembly: GCA_964035545.1. Classification (NCBI taxonomy): domain Eukaryota; kingdom Metazoa; phylum Bryozoa; class Gymnolaemata; order Cheilostomatida; family Bugulidae; genus Bugula; species Bugula neritina. Next base: position 10,701,693 of record OZ037768.1, on the reverse strand, counting down.
TTCTGATCATAAAATTTCATGTATGCACTACTACTATTTATTTTTAATGACATTTGCAGAAATTTATAGCACCAGGTAAATAAACATCAGCTTGATTGAGATTAAATAAATACAGCATTTGTTGTACTCAATAATTTTGTAGGTATAGTTTACCAAATTAATAGCACCTACAAGAAATTAATTGGTCGAGTCATTTTTGCTAGAGCAAACTTTTTCAGTAGGGGTTTTCCTCTCATGAATCAGCACCAGAGGCGGATTTTGCAGCGACCTAGCAAAAGTAGTTCGAGAATAAAGAGCTCAAGCCACCACGAGACAATAGCATGTTACCCATCGCAGTACAACGGGCGGTTAGTGTTCGTGTAATGAGGATGTTATTGATTTTCGAGCAATAATAATTTATCAAATAAAAAGAATGTAGCATATTACTATATTAGTACCACGTAAACATAATATCAAAATTGTATAATTTTAAATTCAAAGCTGAACACTATGCATTCAATTTCAATTTCAACAATCAAATTAGTCCTTAGCCTCAAACTGTCAGTGGCCAAATATAGGAACAAAGGCCTTCGCCTTGTGAACTCGCATAGATACACTTGCCCTATATGATCATCATCATCATACTTCGGCTAGTAAATTCAAATAATGCAAATTAACACGTCTTCAAATACAAGTTCAAATCAAATTTGCAACCAATGCTCGAACTTAGGGTGGCTAGTTATAGCCGTAATGTTCTTTTAGTAAAGATATTAGTTAAACCTTAACTTGACCGTAACGGTAATCACTAATTGACTAAACCTAACCACTAACCAGTAAGCAGTAATAGTAAGTAATACTAATTCAGTAGTTCAAATTGTAAATGTAAAACTAAAAGTAAAAGTAAATCACTTAGTAAATGACGATCAATGTGAATGTGACTATGAGTAATCAGCAATGATAATCATAGTGATTTAGATTATCATTATGTTTATTATTTATATTTACAATAAGAATAAGTATAATTTAAAATATGACTAGTAATATGATGATGACGATGATCATGATGCTTAGTCATAGTCATAGTGAGTAACTTAGTCAGTGTCACTTCATCATCATCCTGATCATGATGACCAACTTTAAGTTCAACTGATCATTATGATAATAGTGATTATGATTATGACCATCATTGATTATCATTATGATAGTTTATCATCATCATCTTCATGCTCGTAGTTCTACTCGTTCAGTGATTTCATCACAATCATAATGATAGTGATACTGAATCTAATAGTCTATTGATCTGTGATAGTGATACTCAATAATTCAGTCAATAGTGATAGACATTCACATTGTGATTGTCATGTCATACCGATACTCATATTGAAACTGAATCAGAATGTGATACTGATAATCATAATCGTAATGACATTCATTATGATTATTCACTTTCACTCTATTCTAAATATATTGTCAGTACCGGTAGTCATACTGATATTTGATACTCATGTGATAGTCATAGTCATACTCAGTCTGAGTCTCAGTATTACTGCCAGTTGGACTACTTCTACTGGCGACACTGCACTACTGGTAGTAGTACTAGTAGCACTAATTTAAGTTACTGACTAATGTTATTGTTATGCTGTTATAATAATAGTAGTGCTGGTAGTAGTTCAACTTTCAAGTTAACATAATACTAGTTAGTATTTTCTATTATTACTAGTAGTAGTATTACTATTACTATTACACTTATGCCAACACTTCCAGTAATGCTTATATTATAATTATTAGCTAACAAAAAACAGCTTAGTTCTACTAGTACTAGTACTACTAGGAGTCTTTTGCGATTATGACCTACTTCTACAGGTAGTGGTATTACTATTACTGCTAGTGCTACTAGTACTACTGCTAGTAGTTGTAATTCCACTGAAGAATCGAGACCTTAGTAAGAAACGAAGACTAAAAACAACTAATAGACTATTACTATTAGCGTCAGATTTATTACCTATCACAGCTATAACTGTCTAATAAGCTTTATTCTACTGAACTACTAGTACTAGTACAGGTAGTATTATACATACTCTTCGTGGCAGTAATACTAACAGTACTACTAATATATAAATAATAATGGCAATGAACAAAATTTTGAGAATTAACATTGCTATTTAAGACTATATAATTAATTTCACAGTACTGTAAGCATGCTGATGCCTGTTTAGCAAATGACTATTGATATTGCTGTTGATAAAAGTAATAGTTATACTTGTAGTTAGACTCATCATAATTACAATGATCATTATAATCATAATATGAATGCTTGCTGTTAAATGGATAATTAAATGCAATCAATTAGTATATAAAAAGTGGCTGTAAGTAAACAATTGTTATTGTTGGCAGTGATTTTAAATAATGATTTCTACATTTATAATTATAAATTTTAGAATAGTAATCAGTATAAGTCTGTTTGATTAAGCCTACTAAACAAATAATAAAATTCAGATTATACTTAAAGGTACACCTAGCATTTTTATTGGAAAGCTTAATATTTACTTAATCTAATCAGTGTCAGTATCATTATCATTTTGGATTCAAGTAATCTTAAATAGTGCATTTGAATGACCTGGTTTCACAGCTACCGTATTTTCTGATACACATCTCTCAATGCAGCTTAAAATAAGTAAATCTCAAGCTTTATAACAAAATTGTACGGTGTCAGGTGACCTTTAAGGCTGAAGTGTAATTCATAAACTTTAAATTTTAGCTGACTATAGTGCATAGTTACAGCGGGGCACTAACAATTATATGTTGCCCACTTGGACATCAGATTTTGAAATTGAATATGTGTTCAAAATTACACTAATAAAAATCCAACCCTCTATTCAATCTCACTATAGTTTACACCAATATGAATGCTATTAAATTGTAATTCATTACCGTTGAATTTTTAAGTTTCTGCAAAGTTTACAGTGATATTAGGCATTAAATTTTGGAGTATTCGGAACAAAAATTCACAGAATATTCAAGTATGCTCAAATTTCAATCATCAATAAATCATCGTTTTTAAAGAGGCATTTACAGTTTTCAAATCAAACTAATATATTATTTTACTCACTGGTTACTTTAGGTCATCCCTACAATAGTATTCAAAGATCCTAAATAAACCACAATGGCAGAGCTTCCTAGAAGAATAATAAAGGCAAGTAACAGATAGTTTTATACTCAGTTTGTCTTTAAAGCTTGCGAAAAAGTGGAGAGCTAAACAAAAACAGTCTACTTTGCTGCCTATTCATTTGCCATGTATTTAATTTGTGAAAGGTTTCTGCTCATGTCAAAGTCACCACAGGGGACTAGGGAATATTTTATTTCGAAATTAAAACAAATCATAGGTTAATTTTTTTAGGAAACACAGCGTTTGATGGCTGAGCCTGTAACAGGCATACAAGCTGTCCCAGACGAGAGCAATGCTAGATATTTCAAAGTCGTAGTTGCTGGGCCTAAAGATGTAAGTTCATTCATTCTATAATATAATGTGTTCAAATAACAGGCATTTAATATTTCAACAATTCTGTTTAGAAGTTGTACAAAAATGTATTGAAGCATTTAAGTATATTTTCTAGCAAATATTAGTTTTAATTTATTACTGAACTTGATTTTAGTAAATAAAGTGCAGTATTAAATTCTAACTGGTATTTTGTGCTTCAGTATTGATTCAGTAAAATTAGTACACCAAACTTTTTTTCCAACTGTATGCTTATTAAGACCTCACATTTGTTGCAGTCTCCGTATGAAGGTGGAACTTTTAATCTTGAGCTTTTCCTACCTGATGACTATCCAATGGCACCCCCTAAAGTTCGTTTCATGACAAAAATCTACCATCCTAATATTGATAAACTAGGCAGAATATGTTTAGACATTTTGAAAGGTAAATTAACTCTTTCTGCTACTCATTTTGCAACAGCTTTTTTGGCAAAATACATTCTATTTTATTTCTAATTTGTTCTGGTTATTGCTGATGAGATTTTCAGTCAGTAAAACTTGTGGTGAGTGACTTGTCTATGTTTATCGTTTTGTTAATGTTGTAGATAAATGGAGTCCTGCGTTACAGATTCGCACTGTGCTTTTATCAATCCAAGCTTTACTCAGTGCTCCTAACCCTGATGACCCGCTAGCCAATGATGTCGCAGAACAATGGAAAACAAATGAAGCACAAGCTATTAAAACAGGTACAATGCACATATAGCTTATGCGACTTCATTTCCCACAAGTATTGCATATAATAATTTCTCACAATGAAGGTCATATAAAGCATTTAGCTATTATTGCTCATATTGCTGTTTAATTGCCGTGACGGTTTTGCTAAAATGTTATTGGCTGAAGCTAGTTTGCTGGCTATATTCTTAAGTATGTTATTTTTTGTTTTTGTACCAAATAAGACTGTCTAATGGTTTGTTTGTAGCTAAAGAATGGACAAGGATTTATGCAGTCAACTCGTAGAAAGATTTTTTTAAAATAAACCTGACTTTCGAGCAATACCTAGATATGAACATCTACATGCATATATACAACTACAGCACCTGGAGAACATGTATATCAACTAAAAGGCTATAAGCCACTTACAAACAGTTCCATAGCTTGAACTTTTTGCTCTTAGTCATGAGGCAGTTTCATGAGACTGAAATCTAGTGTAGAGCACTTTGTAATAAACGTAATGCTGTGCTTCATTTATTTTACCTTACTGTTAGTTTTCAATAAATGTTTTTATTGATTGGTTTTTCATGATATCATTACATTTCTATAAGGGAATAAAATACCAGCCAATATATAATCCTACCCTTGATTTTGCTAATAAAATCCAACAGCAATAATCAGATTATGAAAATTACAAGAGCTATGACTATAAAGTTTACAGATTTTATACCATACAGTAATTATCATTTATCAATGCAAAAAATTAATGTAGAAAATACTGATATTTTCAGTACCATTTTCTAAAACAGTTGAAATTTAGCTACTCAAAGCTCAAAAGTGAAATTAGTTAGTTCAACATTATGCGCGGTAGTCTGGTACCAGAGCATTAGTGGTAGAGTTTAAACTACAACAAATTTTTATATTCTAGCAAAGGCGTTTTTTTAAATCACATTATTTTATTGTACCAAACTAATAAAAAACTTTACAACACTAAGAGACAATTAGTAAAATCAACTGTTATACTGTCCAGGTCTATGATGCTGGCCTGATTGATTTTGGTTTGACCATTGTTGTCCAGATTCTGTCCAATTATCAGATCCTTGAATAGGAATAGATATTAAGTTGCCATGTGATTTAGAGCTGGCTGTAGGAGGATTTATAGATTGCTGCGGACGAACATGTCTGTGTGGTCTAGAAGGTGGAGCTCCCTGCAACTGTTGTGGCCGAGGAGGCATCTGATGACCTGGTGGACGATTTGAACCCATCATTTGATGATGAACGGAAATATTTGAGCCAGGTAAAGGATGCCTTGGAGGCCCAGTTGGCACGGCTGTCTGCATAATTGGCATGGGTCCAGGTCGAATTCGCTGTCCTCCCGACATGGTGGCCATATTGCCTTGCATCGTCATGACGTGAGGTTGCTGTAGACTAACACTCATTCTAGGCGGAGGCGGCAAATTACTATTTTGTATAATGCCGGGCGGCGGGTGTGTCACATTCACCATGTGACTATGGGGAGGCATGTGAGATGGAGGCCTTATGAATGCATGAGGACTAGGTTGAATGAGATTGGGAGGGGGCTGTGTCAGATTGCTTGGAGGTAACTGTGCAAGGTTCACTAACTGGGGCTGACCTATCGTTTGAACAGGATTGTTGGTCGCTGGCTCTTTTTTCTTATGCCGATGTTTAATATGAGCTTCCATGTCACGAAATGATAAATATGAACGCTTACAACCCCCAGCGCCGTGGCGAGGACCCCCGTAAGAACATACAAACACTGTGCCCAGAGGATTCTGCTCAATTCTTGTTACCTTTTCACCACACCTGTAACATGCACACATGCATACTGGATATATAATTATATTAAAACATTTGTATTGGCATAATCGCTTAAACACAGTTAAATCAATTACCATGTAACTGTAAATCTGCTGCTAGAATTATAAAATGCAACAAAACTTACTTGTAACAGGAAGCTGTACTAAACTTCTTGGCACAATCTAAACATAGGACGTGCTTGCAGGGAATCTAAAAGTCCATTTGTAAATCACTAAAATTTGTTAGGCAGATTGTAAGCAGTTTAGAAGAAATATAAATAGCAACATAGCATTTTACTTGAATTGACGTATATTATTTACAACATTGATTATAAAAAGTTCAACATGTAAAAAATTAAATATGGACTTTTCTGAAAAAATAAGCAATGCTGCAATTTAAACTTTAGATTGCTGCAAAATAAAGTATAATTCTAGCATAAAAATGCCTTCAAACAATTGAACCAATTGTAACTGCATGCAATCTTCAAATCAAGTCAAACCAAGTGAAAACCTGAACAAATTATGAAGCAAATTTTCAATTTCAAGAATAGGAAATTATCGAGGCATGCCTACCATTCGTCCATAAATAAGTATCGGTAGAAAACACTGAGAACAGCAGTTGACCAAATCAGGATCATTAACCTTCTCTCCAACAAGATGAACCTTAAAAAACAAATTGGTCACTACATCAGGTAAAATAGTGGCAGGTGTGTCTAAGATTTCTTGTATTTGATATATATGTATATACCCTACAGATATACACTATTGGCAAATTTTAAGGTTGGTAGACATTTTCTTGGAGGCAAAAAATAATTCTGAAATCATTTGTAGTTGAACAATCCTCACTCCACATGACTGGAGAATTTGGTATCATATGAGTCCAGTCCCAAAATCTAATTACTAAAATGTGGTTCAAATCTTACCTACGGTCAAACACTATTATAATATAACTTAATTTAATGAAAAAGAAACAAAATAAATAACAAATAAAACAAATAAACAAAACAAAACAAATAAAAAAAGCATATAAAAACTAGAAATTAGATTGATAGTTTTTATTGGTTAAATAAGAGCTTATGCCAAGTTAATTTTTTTCTAGAGGTCAACAGCATTTGCTCAAAATTAAGTTATGTTTTATAAGATGTTAATTTTCTTAAATCGTGTTTTTACTAAATGTATAACAATTTGTCAAATGTTAGCCAAACAGCTTGTTTTATCGTAAATTGATGGCGCTTTTTAACTTTGAAAAGTACCTTTAGCAATTACAAATAGAAATATATCTAGAAAAGGGTATATATATAATATGTTGTTATAATATATTACGAAATACTTGTAACTCACAGGGTAATCCCAAGAGAGACTTTGCACTGAGGCACCTTCATGTTCCATCTTCATTCGCTTCACTTGGGTAGCCATCTTGAGGGGCTGAGTATTGTTCAATCACTGTAGAAACTGTGTAAAAGTATTGCCTGTTTAATGGTTCCAAATAGTCGAAAAATATTGTCTAATTCTGAATTTTAACTAATAGTTTAAAATTGGCAATCTACCTATATAGAACAAAATAAGTCAACAGTATCATCAGATCAAGGGATCCCAAAAAATTGTTTTTAGAGTCAACTTGACTGAAATTAAAACTAAGTTAAGGGTTTACATTTGAAATTTAAATAAAAAACCAATTTAAGCTCTTTCAAAAAGATTCTGCACTTATAACAGTTCATAATAAATTTAAAACTCCAGTCTCATATGTTACAAATCTACAATACCGGTAATATTCGTTTCCCTTCATGACCAATCTAGATTGAGAAGGCAGAAGTACTGTTTTGTTTTTAACCTGTTCACTCTATAATTTTTACTCAGAGGTTAATCATGTTTATCATTTTGGGTTTAATTTTTCCGCCACTCAACCTCAAAGTTTGTAAGATTAGATATAAAATTTAATAACTTAGTCATGATAATAGATAAATGTGATATGATATCAATATATACACTATTACAATAAGTATCACTACTAGTGTTAGTAGTACTATGAGTATGCAAATAACAGAGTTAAAATAGATGACACTGATCCACAATGTGTGCACTGCTTACACTCACTCTTATACTTATACTTTGGCAGTCAACTAACAAGTAACAGCAGTCCCACTAAGTCTAAATACACCAATAATGAAACTCACATTAGTTATAAGTATAAAGTATAATTTTAGTATTAGTGTAAGTTATAGCCTATATGTAATATCTTCACAGTATCAGTATGCATTTATTGATAGGTCTGATACTGATATATCTAAACTTATATGATGCGCCAATAAAAATAATATCATTCTTTAACTATAACTTTATAAAATTAAAGTTTATATGATTTTACATCTATAAATTTATAAATTATGGTTATTGCACTGATTAAACTAATCAATTATTAACTTTGATTTACGACTATAACTTAAAATATCTTTACATAAATTCAATATTATAATTAATATTAATACAGAACATTTCTATTGAATTATATTCTAAATTATTATTACTTAATCAGTTAATTGTTCATGCTTACAGTTCGAGACCATAGTAATAATTATTACTTATTACTATTAGCTATTACTATCAGTATTACTATTAGAATTAAAGTTAGTATAACCTATAACCATAAATTCACAACCAATATTGAATTTGATTTATAATTATAATTATCTTCCTAATTTAATAGCAAAAAATATAATTAAAAGCCAATCATTAGATTTACTCATTGCTAAGTAGTAAGACTAAGTACAAGTCAACTGTAAAAAACAAAGTAAAGCTCTGCAAGTAGCATTGCAGTTAAGATGAAGATAACCATATTCATATTGATATTGAGTTTGACTATCATTAAAACTTAGACTACCACTATCGCTTTGCCTGCTGACGTGGTATTGACTTTCAGTGTTTTACAAGCGTTGCAACAAAATCATGTCTGACTGACTCCGAGAGTGTCGATTTCAATTTGTGACCAAGTGCAATACTTAGAGTTTGTCATTTACTGAGTTACTGTTACTGCAATAGCATTCAACAAAAGAAGCCAAACACCCGCGTATAAACTAGGTGATGCTGACATACCTTGGACAGACAAGACTCGCTATCTTGGTATCACGCTCCAGCAAGATCTAAAGTTTGACCAACACATCGCTCAAAAAACCAGCAAAGCAACCAAAATTCTTGGAGCTATTAAATACACACTACATTCTGCACCTACCAAAAGCCGATTATTGGCATACACTAGCCTGTGTCGACCGATACTGGAGTATGGGGACACTCTATGGGATCCCACCAGTAAACAGACCATTGAATTCATAGAAAGTGTCCAACGGAAAGCTGTCCGCTTCATAAGTACTGTTAAAGAACGGGAAAGTGTCACTGAAGCCAGAAATCTTCTTGAACTGGTACCACTAGAATCCAGAAGACGAAACCATCGAATGACATTACTACACAAAATTCTAGAAAATGAAACCAGCAATAATACTTTATTTTCTAATTATGATGAGATCGTCAACAACCGATTAAATACAACTATAACCACTAGAGCTGTGAGCAGAGGACAGTTAACATCAATATCTGCAAAGACTAGTGTCTACCACAACAGCTTTCTTCCCCGAACAATATGGGATTTGAGAATAAATATTCATGAATAATTACAAAAATCAGTGATATGCTGATTCACTGCCTACCCACTGTAACACACTGTTATAAACGAGGCATTTAACTTACACATTTTTGTGATATCTAAATGTTCTATCGACACAGAGTGAGTACAGAGTGAGTATTGTTAGTCTTATGATTATTAATGTGAATACTTAAAGTTAATACTAATAGTAATAGTTAATTATAATACAAATAACAGTAATAGTAATACAGTGAATTTAAATATAATACTAATAGTAATAACGACAGTTGAGCTTGAAGCTGACGTTGTTCGTCTAGACTCTAGAGTCCGAGGGTTTGAACCTCTCAAAAGTAAAACCACTGAAACTGAACAGCGAACTGTACTTAAAGTAATCCTATTAGTATTACAGTTCATGAGTTTATTATTTAGTGCATAAAACCATATATGATATATTTTACATATCATTTTAATTAGGTAATGGCCGTTTTAGTTTACACCACCAATATGATGAAATTGAATTGACTTTTTCAATCATCAATGATTTCGTTTTAAGAAATCACTAGCTGAAGGTCACTTGAGTCAGTTTTTTGATGAAAAGTCCGAGTTCTACGGAGAAGGAAGACTTTAGCCTATTTAAGGGGAGGGGTATAATCCATAATCCACGCCTACCTCAACCCTTTGGCACCAACTAGCTTCTTTCTTTCAAGAGGGTTTGACCAATCAATGCCAATGGTTTTGGCCTTTAGCGAAGCTTGAAGTTTCATTTTATTTTAGGACATGGCGATAATTTTACTTTTTGCTTGAAAAGATAAATACAGACGATATTAAAACTTAATATTAATATAAATATGGATATGAAATATTATTTTTTTTAAATGTGTACTTATAGTTATAAGAGAATTGCTAAATCGCCACAATATCAATTACTACTTATTAATTACTATTACTATTAGTATTACTATTACAGTAATACTAATACTAATAGTAATAGTAATAGTAATACTAATACTATGTCCACTAGTAATACTAATAGTATTACTAATACTATTAGTATTACTAGTAGACGTAGTATTAGTATTACTATTAGTATAAGTATTAGTATTACTATTAGTATTACTATTAGTTCAAGTTATTTACTTTAACTTTTAGTATTGCTAAATTACTAACTAAGTATTACATTTACTTTTAGTTTCATTTAGGTGCAGTGGTGAAGAAATTGAGATAGCCTAAGTTCTTTAAATTTCTTTAGAAATTTTGGTTTGGGGCGCTGGTTGAAATTTTATAGTAATACTTATACTTATAGTTAGACTAATACTAAGTGAAAGTCTAATACTAATACTTAATAGTAATACTAATAGTAGCACTAATACCGGTAATACTTATACTTATACTAACTCTAAGTTATATTTATACTATTTATGCTTATAGTAAATATTATTGTTATAGTTATACTATACTTAATTTTATAGTTATTGTTAATGTTATAGTAATTTTAATACTTATAGTTATACTAAGTCTAATAGTAATAGTTATAGACAATAGTAAAATTGTAATACTAATGTAATGGTAATACTGGGAAGAGTGGGGCTAGTTGAGTCACATGCTCTAAAATTTTTCCCTAAACCCTTTGCACTGCTTTACCTCCTTTACTCAAGATCGTTTTAGATGATCTAACAGATATATGGCAATATAGAAAGCAAAGCAAAACTTTTTAAGGAATTTTTCACATTTTTTGCCTAAAATTAAGCAAACTAAAAATTCCTTTTTTCATAAAAAGTTGCATAGCTTCTCAAATTTTAATAGCCCAGTCAAGTAAATTCAGGCATGTATTTTCAACATAATTTTAAAGCTGGGCAATGACCTAAAGTTGCGGGTATCTCATTCACAGCAGATATTGACAATAATTTGTAGCGTGACAGTTTGGGGCTAGTTGAGCCACATTGAAAGTGGAACAAATTGAACTATGTACAACTTGCCCTATTAATTATTTTCACAATGTTTATTATAATTTGGCACCCCAGTTTTTACAGTTAAGTCAATATTTTTCTTAATTAAAATGTTTCTGCTATCAGCATATAATTTATAAATCTAAACATACATTTAGTCCTAAAACAACTGAGAATGTAAGTCAAAAGTGTAATTGAAAAATTCTGCAATTTGTTTGGAATGATGCAAAATTACATATGGAGAACAAACATGGGAACAGATTAGAAAAGCCTAACTGCTGCAATGAATATGGTAAATCAAGGCAGTGGCGTAAATTATCTGCCATTGTTGAGAGCCCTCAAACAGCCCTCTAAAAAGTTGGTTATGGTCAATCATACCATGTATTTTCTGATGTCGTATGAAAGGACCCCACTTCATATCTGTAAACTTGTTTAAGGATGAATTACAAAAAGACAATTTGTGAAAGCTTTCCTACCAGCTTGCAGCTACTGCTTGGGTTTTAAAATGTTTTCTGCATCGCTTATCTTTAGTTATTAAATGGTTACAATGACATATCACATCAACTTTGAGTGTTTCTGTTATTTGTTTAGGCCAATTTATTTTTATTTTTTATGTGTTTTGTGATTAATCTTTAATAAATCGTTTTTTAGCTTGCAAAATAGTTAAAACAATTTATATTATATGATAAATGGCACTGGTTCAACTTTCCCACAGGACGGTTCAACTTGCCCCCTACTGAGGCGCGTTATACTAAAATATTTATAGGCAAAACATTGGCTCTATCTTAGTGAGTAAAATATTTATGCATTTAGTTTTAATGGACAAAGAAAGCAACATATGACTAACTTTCATGGTCGAAAAATGCAATTTTTGGTTCAACTAGCTCCACCATCCCCTAGTTGTTGTTATACTTAATCTTATACTTATTAGTTATTAACTTTCTTATAGTTATACTTCTAGTTTTGTTTAACTTTTATAAATATAATTAATGTTATTTTTATAATTATAATATTATAAATATAATATTATTTCATTCTACAGCGAACATAACACTTACCCCGAAACCTAGTCATAGTGAGCGTTACTTATTTTTGTTTGATTTTTAGTGTCGAGAGTTCCAAAGTAAAACAGTACTAGCACTCACAACTAGATAGTGACACTGGCGGTTGTGTTTTGAGAAAAACTGACACACATATTTGGTGAACAGATCAAAATGGTAATAAATCAAACTTACATTTTCAAGAATGCGATTAGATGGGAGTTTATTAATCCTTATCTTAGTCTAATATGAACTGTGGATTTGTGATAATAATTGTAGGTTTGTAATAGTTATAATGATTTATATAAAATACTGATAGATGGGCTATTTACATTAAAATTTGATGTTAATACATAAAAGGACCATTACTATAACCAGACTTGTACTATTGTAAAGGTGACTTGAGCCCCCATATTTATAGGGGTACTAGAGTTGAGTTCTGCATTGAATAGGTGATTTATTTCGAGTTTTAGTGAATAGCAAAACTCTTGAATGTAAATATAGAAGCATATTTTTAATATTATATTCCATTATACTAGCTTACTAGAATATACTATAATTTTTTCAAATAGTTAAATTTTATTAGTTGCTACAGAGTGAAGTTTAGAAAAGTTAAGGTTCATATGACTCAGGTTTAGAAACTGTTTATAGTTGCATATTCTAGCAGCTGTATTTTATGTTTCATTATTTTCATTGTAGATCGTGCTTGCTAATTTTTTGTTTTGATAACAGTAACTATACAATGAGGTTTCATTTTCTTTTGTACAATGTTAATGCAGCTTGATAGTAGCTCTAGCTACTTTACTGATTTGAATGTGCTATTTTTGTAAAATTGAATTTTATCTTTTAAAATTTTACTGTTTTTAGGTAACATTTTCAGTTAGTACCGTTTTACATTGAAAATATGCAGGGAAACTATTAATTTATTTTTATTTATTTTTTTGCTATTTCATTTTCGGTGGATAATCTTTCCTTATTGTTACAGCCTCGCCCTACTTGTGTGGTGTCTCCCCAGCCTAGCTTTTCGACGAAGAGAGGAACCACTGGTTTGAAGAATATTGGAAACACATGTTTTATAAACTCTGTGTTGCAAGTTCTTGCCAATACAACACCCTTAAAACAGTATTTCTTATGTAAGTTAGTTGTAAAAAGACGTATGCAGCAATTTTTATTAATTATGCTATCAACAATCTATGACCTTATATTCGAAATGCAATTCCCACATGGACTATAGTTTTAACAACTTAGTCCACTAAATATATTAACCATTTTTGCCGTTTGCAAATTTAATTAAGTAAATATTTAGTTGTTAAAACTAATATTACTAGGAGTATTATACAGAACTTTATTATAAGAATAATAAAAGTGCTAGATAGAATGAAGCTGGTTGGATTCCCTTTAATCTTTTAAAGTGTTTTAATATTTAAATGTGTTGCATTGTTACTCAATTCCATTTTTAAAATGGCTAAAGTTTAGTTAAACCATTGGCAAAACTTGCCTATTTTTTATTTCTTGCTTCGATTATTTTATAATGGGATGTTTTATAATGCTTTTAGTAATTTAATATGTTTATGTTTACAGCATCGCGGTTTAAACAAGACTTGAACCCTGATAATCCACTGGGCAGTGGTGGTAAATTAGCTCTGCAATTTGCTCAGTTAAATGATATTTTATGGGCTGGAGATAGACTATGCTACACCCCTTCAGATCTGAAAGTAAGTAATTGATTGTTAATTCTGGACACATTTGTAAAGGCCGTAACATAAATAGGAAACTCTTGTATCATATGCATATTGGTATGAATAACATGCATGATAGGTAACTTTAGATTAAATATTGGCAAAAAACTGATACCACAAGATTTTTATGTGTAAATATGTTGCATTGACTGGGATTTCGAACATACATAACATGCAACAGTCAAACTATGGCATTTTTATAGTATTTAGGTTAAAGGATTTACCATCATTGTGAGCACAACTCTTATTTAAAAATCAAGTATTTAGGACATGGAAAAGGGTCCATTTAGCTATCAATTGTAATAACTGCTCAAGCAGGACTTTGCTTTCAGCTGCAGTTTGTATAAATTAAATGTATTATAACATACTATTTGCGTGCTGAATTAATTTTTGTAGCGTTTAGTTGCCCAGAAAGCATCGCAATTCAATGGCTTTGCTCAACATGATGCCCAAGAATTTCTTTCTTTTCTGCTGGACGGCTTGCATGAAGATCTTAACAGAGTCAAAATAAAGAAATATGTTGAAGAAGCAAATTTAGACCATCTTCCTGATGTGGTAGGTACTATAATCGATTTAAAACATTGATAATGCTATTTAAATAGTAGACCTTAATTTTACCAATTACATCGATTATAGTCATCGTTCTATTTGCTGAATGCATTACTTTGCGTTTTTTCTATTTCATTTTTATATTACTCTTCCTTTATTTTTGACATTTAAACACCATGCATAATGCACGACATGCATCATATACTTCATTGTTAGGAAGCTGCCAGAATAACCTGGGAGCGGTACAAAGCTCGAAATGATTCATTCATAGTTGACGAGTTCCAAGGACAATATCGGTCACAATTGTTGTGTCTCGTTTGTAATAAAGTCAGCGTGACCTTTGACCCATACATGTACATCAGCGTTCCCATACCCAAACCCAAATGTCAAGTTTCTGTCATTGTCTTTCCGTGGAACGGGGAAAAGTCACCTTACAAGGTAACTAAGGATTCTTGTCTGTTTAAACAAATCAGAACCAACTAAAGCTGTTGGTAAGCATATGATATAAAGTTATATAGTGTAAGTACAGTTTTATACGCTAGTGATTATTATGTCATAATATTTTAATAGTGTGAATAATTGTTACTATTAACATCGCAATTATGATACTGCTGTTTTTTCAACATATATTTTATTAGCCTTTTTCATTTTTAAGGTGGTTAGGAATTCATAAAACAATTCTATTTTAAATGTTGTGTCAACTAACTGAGATTATTTGTTGAAGGTCACGGTATCTCTGCCCAAGGGGTCAGGAGTAAAAGTGCTCTGTGAAGAGTTGTTTAATGTCACCGATGTCAGAAGGCCTCGTTCGGTGAGCGCAGATAATAAAACAGATATTTTGTGTCTAGTATACTATTTATAGTATATTATACTTGTATAGACCTACTATATATATATATAATATATGTTTACCGTATACAATATATAATATATTACTGTACACTTTATACACATATTGTGTATAAAGTATGCAGTGTATATTATATATAATTATATAATGCCTAATAATATATTTAGTATTAATTTATTATCATTCTGGAAGTAAATTAAAA
The DNA here is from genome assembly GCA_964035545.1 of Bugula neritina. NCBI lineage: Eukaryota > Metazoa > Bryozoa > Gymnolaemata > Cheilostomatida > Bugulidae > Bugula > Bugula neritina. The sequence continues at coordinate 10,685,752 of OZ037768.1, read as the reverse complement.
TACAGTGATTATGTTCGTTTGAATGATTCTGTCCCGACTAGATCAATATTCATGTTGTATTATGTTTTGGTTAGTTTGAGTTTCTTCAGTCGAAGGATGGAAAGTGTGTTTTATTGGATAAGAAATGGAAAACCTACAGCTATTTCCATGATGATAAAAGCACAATCTACGCGTGAGTCAATTGTGGTTTCATCTAGTTATGTTTTCCAATCAGTTACTGCTTAAGGGATCTAAACCAACATTGAAAATTTTACATACTTACTCCTAATTTTGGGGTTTGTTGCAATTATCCTGTTTATATGATGTAGCTGTAGTTTCGCTCTTTACTCACCATGTGAGACTCACTCTGCCATTAACTGCATCATTGCATTCCATTTCCCTTAGATATGACTATTACCAAACATTTGCTTGTTTGAATATCCTTCAGACTAAATGATCTTGACTACAACCCCAGTTGCAGTCGGCACTATTGGCTCAAGTTAATTATCCGTGTTTATAGTCCTAGTTTCAGTCAGGAAACTGATAGCTAAAGTATTTTGTGGGCTAAGAACTATCGCCCCAAACTATACTGGCATCAATATGGTTTGAGAGCAATCGTGACCAGATACTCTTCTTAGCATCACTAAGAGTTCTACTGAGATTTGATACACCACCTAGCACACTGTTGGTCGTGGTAGACCAGCACCTCTAATAGCTGGGTCATGCTGCTGTTTTATGGATATGACACATGCAGCTTTCTCAATTATGTAAATGCTATGTAGTGTTGCAATTATATATAATATACAACAATATACATGCATACTTGTATAGTAAGTGCTCAAGTCTCAAACAAGTAGAGATAGTAATGCTGAAGTTAATTGGAAGAAAGCACTTGTGCAATAGCTTGTCATTCAGTCAACTGATTCTTCATTACAAACGAAACGTATATTTTATTAACCATTCGCACTAGACACTTTTTTATTAGCTTGTAGTCTGCAGTGTGTTAATAACAAACAATTTTTTTACCAACTTCCCTGCCCATCTTCTTCATGTTGGAGGGCGTATTTATTTGCAAGTTTGGGACACTAATTTTTTGCTCAGCAAAGCAAACCAAAACTTCTTTTGCCAATTATTTTGACTTTCAACTGCTGCATCTAATCATTGCTGCTGGTAGATTCGAAGTAGAAACGGAGAGTTCGGCCGGAGAGGAAGTCATTTCCGTATTTTGTGTACAGAGAGTTCTGGAACCCCGCAAGTCCTGTTTCTATTGTAAGAAGGCTCCGGAAGAGATGCCCGCCTCCAAGCGGTGCACCGTTTGTCACGTGGCCAACTATTGTAACAAGTACGTTGTGTATTCAATCAACCTGGTCAAATACATGTAAACACTGCACTGGGAGAGAGCTTGTTTATTACTGCCTATATTTTCAAGTCTACGCCTTTCATACCTGAAGATTGTATTGTGTGTGTGTGTGCGTGCGTGCGTGCGTGCGCGCGTGTGTGTGTGCGTGTGCGCACGTCTATACACCTACACACACGCACACACATACATACGAACTCATGCACATACACATGCATACACACAGATATTTGTGTATGGTCTGAAACAGTAATTTTCAGGATTGTTCCCTTGTCAAAACCGGCCTGTTCAGATTATTTTTAAATTTTCCTAACTTGAGTTTTCATCACAAACAAATGTAAAATGCTCAATTACTATAAAACTCACTGGCATCAAAAGTTCTATTATGTATGTGTATATGTTGGAGTTACATGAAAATTTTTCTGCCTTAGAGAATGCCAAGCTGGCAATTGGCCTGATCATAAAAAAGAATGCAAGAATTTAACTCCAAAGGTGATTGGCCAACCAATGATTGTCAGTCTACCCAAATCTAAACTGACTTATCAGAGGTTGGATGAGATAATAGAGTCGTATGCCAGATACTCTGTAAACTTCTTCCGAATGCCTTCTGCAGAACATCATCACGCAGGTTTGTTCCGCTAGTCTTTGTAACTTCTACTTTGCATGAATTTGACTGGTTATACACTATGTTTCCTACCTTCGCATTGTGCGAATGGATTTTTCATTCGATGTTCGAAAACCGTTGCAACGATGAAATCACAACCATGAATTCGTACAAACCGCAACCACAAATTCATCTGTATGAGCGTTCATTAGCATAATACGAAGCAATGGAAACGCTGTGGTAGTTGAATGAATAGTCCTGTCTTTATCCAACTGAAGATATAGAACCTTGCATTTATCGAAGGGTTTTATGGCCTTCACATATCATAATATTCAGAAGTAGTTAACAGGATGCATGCATAGCTTGCTTCTCTTGTTATTAGCTGGTGACCACAACTTACTGTCGGACTCGAAGAAGTCTAAAGAATATTTATTCTGCTTGAATCCCATTAACGAGAACGGTTCTGGAATAGTGAATGGAAAGATTTCTAGAACTTTACGTTGCGCAGGTTGTTCTGTTTCACCTATATTGAATTATCAGGCTAATATTAGTACTTATATATGCTTACAGTACATACTACATGTGTGTATAGCTGTATGTGCAACCAGTCAAAATTCCTTTAGCTTTGTATTATATTGTCATTTATAAAGCTACACTAATTATAATAGTTACACTAGTTGTGTGTATATCTTTGCCACTCTGCTATGGCATAAGAAATATGTTTATATTTTTGTTACTAGAATATTGTGTATACTAATCGATGCTTATTGACTTGTATTATCTCTTGTTTCAAGGACCCGTTGACATTGCTAATCACTCTTTTCTGGCTGTTGATTGGAAAGTCAACAAAGAGAAACTGTGCATATCTGATAAACCACTGGTCAGTATTTTAATTACTGGATTAGCTTAGTGAATGAAGGAATGGGGTCTTTAGCTTTGCACAACAATATCTTAGTCAATAATATTCGACATCTACTTGATGTGAATTAGTTCTCGAACATGCCTGATAGAGAACTGAAAGGCTTTCTCTGCCTCTAGAATTCATCATGTAATCACATTGAAAGGTGTGATGAGGTATGCACACCCTTTCAGAATGTCGTCTCGAAAATGGGATGACCAAAATTCGATTAGTCCAAGATAAATTACCGAGTTTTATTCGGCCGATTTTTCTGTTTGTGAGTTGTCCAATGGCGAACTGTGCATTTCCGAGATGTCATTTCTTAAAGGTCATGTTACTACATGACAGTTACCTCAAGTCACTAGCCTCTACTTTTACTATAATGTGAAATAAGCTTGTAATAGTGCTACTGTGTCTTATGACATACAGGAGTATGTGGAAGTTGAGGGTGAGGATAAAGGCAGCGCCGTGCTGACTGACAGTGACACTGGTCTAGAGCGCTGTCTGTATGAGTTTACCAAACCAGAAGTCCTGTCTAAAGATGAGTCATGGTAAATAATTGTTGTTGTTGTATTTATCAAAACACTAACACAGTAAGGAGAAGTGGTTTATCCAGTGTCCACAGTGTATCTTGTAAACACTATGTCTATATTATGTGTGAGAAACTTATATAAAATGAACTTATACCAAACAGTGGCTGTTATAATGATCTCTGCTTGCATATGTGTATAAGATACGTTTATATTAAATTTAGCTGTACTTAAAGTGATTTGATTTTTTAATTTATTTTCAATGACCTTATGGCATTTTAATGTCACATCTGTTGGTTTAGTGTTTTGGCTAGTTTGTAAATCATGCTTTTGTTGCGAATTTTCACAGATTTCTACATATCAGTTGTAGCCATTTCTGTAATACTATTACAGAGATTACTATACATCCTTAGTAGAGAATTAACCTCTCCCCCTTTCCCCCTCTGTGTCTAGCTGAATAAACTGTCTGCAGGTATTGTCTAGCTTAATAAACTGTCTGTAGGTATTGTCTAGCAGAATAAACTGTCTGTAGGTATTGTCTAGCAGAATAAACTGTCTGTAGGTATTGTCTAGCAGAATAAACTGTCTGTAGGTATTGTCCGACATGCAAGACTCATAGAGAGGCTAACAAGCAGATGACACTCTGGTCTCTGCCAGACACGCTCATCATTCAGCTCAAGAGGTTCTCCTTCGGCGGCTCCATATATCGAAATAAAATCGATGACTTCATTTCCTTTCCTTTGACGTGAGTTTTGTAAATTATTTTGACTTTCTTAAAGTTCCAATAGGCTATAATTTGAAAGAAATTTTTGGCAATAAATATGTTATTGTAACTAAAAATAAATCATGTTTTTTCTCAATTCTAAGGAAAAAATATGGTTTATCTCACCTATTATATAGTCACTACTTTTTGTGGTCCTAAGGCACTTTAAACCAATTGGCTGCAAAATTTGATAAAACCACTAAAATATTCTTAAATGCTTTTTGGCATTGTTTTGTTTTGTTGCAGAATATTCAATATTTTATAAAACTTGTAAAACATGGTTCAACAATAAATTATATAAACGCTGTTTAGCTAAAGAACCCAAAAGTTAGGGCTGTATTTCATGTTTTAATTATGCAGTTTGATGTTTAGTATTAAATTTGAATTTTATTCTGACATTTATTCATTTTGTTGAGGTGGTGAAAAATTCAGATTTCCATGCTTGCAAAGATTTTGCATTTATTTGCTATAAATTTTCACACACCCACATAGTATCAACCTTTCTTTGGGACCATTTTGAAGCTTTTGTTGTGCTAAACTGGTATTTTGTATGTCTAGTATGCCAGTGTTTGTGATTTTGGTTCAATGAATGTAAATGCCAATCTTTTACAACGTGCTAGTGTAGCTGCTCAGTTTTTAAGTTAGGTTTAGTGGCATGAGCACAGTTTTTGAACTACCATATTATACATGTACATGGTTTCATTAAAGTATTTACGTATGTGTGATATTTTAGTGGGTTGGACATGAATCGGTTCTATGCCGGTCCAAAGCTTCCTCAGATACCATTATATGACTTGTATGGAGTTGTCAACCACCATGGTAGCCTGCTCGGTGGTCATTATACAGCATATGCCCGCTGCCTTGACCAGTACGACAGCTCTGTTACTGAAATTGGTGCGTATTACTTTGTAATGTGTTTATTTTCTAACTCATCATTTTAGTTTAAATAATGTTTTTTTTGCTTATCCATTCAATCTAATTAACAAGAAGTGCCCCATGTTTGTGAAATTTAGAATTACTGGCATTTCTTACTGGAAGTGGTAGGTTTTTTATATTCTGACAGTCTGGTCTTGTTTGATAAAACCATGTGTGTGCATGGAGATTCGGAGGAATAAAGTTATCGTATAGTATAGTTACTGTATAGTGTAGTTACTGTATAGTATAGTTACTGTATAGTATAGTTACTGTATAGTATAGTTACTGTATAGTATAGTTACTGTATAGTATAGTTACTGTGTAGTATAGTTACTGTATAGTATAGTTACTGTATAGTGTAGTTACTGTATAGTATAGTTACTGTATAGTGTAGTTACTGTATAGTGTAGTTACTGTATAGTGTAGTTACTGTATAGTATAGTTACTGTATAGTATAGTTACTGTATAGTATAGTTACTGTATAGTATAGTTACTGTATAGTATAGTTACTGTATAATGTAGTTACTGTATAGTGTAGTTACTGTATAGTGTAGTTACTGTATAGTGTAGTTACTGTATAGTATAGTTACTGTATAGTATAGTTACTGTATAGTATAGTTACTGTATAGTATAGTTACTGTATAGTATAGTTACTGTATAGTATAGTTACTGTATAGTGTAGTTACTGTATAGTGTAGTTACTGTATAGTGTAGTTACTGTATAGTGTAGTTACTGTATAGTATAGTTACTGTATAGTATAGTTACTGTATAGTATAGTTACTGTATAGTGTAGTTACTGTATAGTATAGTTACTGTATAGTATAGTTACTGTATAGTATAGTTACTGTATAGTATAGTTACTGTATAGTATAGTTACTGTATAGTATAGTTACTGTATAGTATAGTCACACACATTATATCTTATAGCAATATTAGTCATGAAAGGAGATTTAAATTTATTGTATGTAGATTTGATGGTAAACTAAAAGAACTTTTTAATGTATTTTGTTTCCGAGACAAAGCTTGTTGAGAGTAGATGCTGCCGTTACCAATTGCTGTTTAATTAGCTTGTATAATACATGATTCATTCTATAGGCTGGAGATGCATGAATGATAGCAGAGTAACGTATATAGACAACGATAGTGAAGTTATGAATAAAGACGCATACCTACTGTTTTATAAGAGAAGGCAGATAACTCCTGTTCAGTCTATAAACAAGAAGTTGCTATCCTCTAATACTTCTGAATCACAACAACTTAGTCACCAAATCGAAAGTCTATTAAAAGAAAAATATTTGAAAGAGGAAACAACTTCAGAAAAATCAGACAGTGTGGAAATGCAGAAGTTTAATGTTGACTGTAAAGACATCAATGTTGACTGTAAAGACATCAATGCTGCCAATCTGGTTGTGAGTTCTAAGGAACTGCCAACTCAGATAAAGGCAGAGTGTGGAGTTGAAAGTGTAGCCCCTCACTCTCAGTTTGTAGGCAGCAAGAATGTCAGCATCGGTCTTGATTTTGATGACAGCAGTGTTGAAATCCTTGACTATACTGATATTGATGCTCTGGATTAAATATCTCTAAAATTTCATAAACTCATAAGATAAGTTGATTCTTTAACTTGTAAATATATGATAATATATGATGTAAAAGTTGAACTTTATTGTATATTTATAATATATTCTGTTTAGTATGTTGACTAATTTGTTTTGTTCTTTTTAACTACCTTGTATGTGTTGCTGTATTTTTGAGACCAAAGTGATGATATAATATATAAGAATTTCCTGTCCTATTTGTTTACGAGTACAATATACTATTATTTTGCAAAGCATTTTATCGGCACTAATCGAATGTTTCTAGTCGTCAGGGTTGTCTTCTCATGTGTATCGTAAAGTCTTGTTCAGCATAAGACTCAAAGGTTGTCTTCTCTGTATTTCATCAACGTGTGTTAGCCACGCCCCTAATAGCAGGTGTCTAGCTTGTATTTCTCCATCAACACTGCAATTGCTGCGTTTTTGTCATGATTTTAACGACGATGTAAGCCGCAAAAGAAAACATTGGAACGCTCTTAGGCTAGAGTTTACTCTCACCACATGTATGAGAAAATCAGCTGCTTCAAACTGAAATGCACGAAATAGCACGCTTTTAGCTCAGTGGAATCTAGCTAGACAGCAGGGAAGGAAGTAAGTGTTGGGTTGTGCAGTCTAAAAGGAATTATTACAAAGAGCTGGCCTCTTCAACTGGACTATTATCAACTTAAGCTAGTTTTGGTGAGCCTTAACTATTGTTTAAGTTTTTTGAATATTTTGTCTTCTTCTTTCTCAGAGTCAGTAGCCATACGCTAAGCCTTAGTAAATAAAGTTAGCAATAATTATAAATGCATGCAAAGCCAAAGATCTTCACGTTGACCTTTTTCCATCAATGTTCTTTTTCAAGGTGCAGCCACCATTTTTTCTCCATTGTTAGCTTGCAATTACAGTGAATGACTTGAAGATAGTTTAGAATTAGTAGGCTAATTAAAATGTTAAGTTGGTATTTATTTGTGCTTGCAATTGCTAAATCTAACAAACGACTGAGTCAGCTAAAGCTGCATTTAAACAGGTAGACATGGTGATAGTCCAATTGATTTCACACTCTTTGATAGGGTTGCAACTTTTGATAGTCACTGTAAAAATTTACTAACCAGTATTATTCAGAAAGCCTCTAATAATGTGCAGAAAGGTTAGAGTTTGAATGCAGAATTAAGCTTCCTGTCATTCTGATGTAAACAGGTTGAGTTCGAGTGGGCAGAACTCTGCGTGCTGATCTGTTAGTCATTACTGTACTAACATATCTGGCCTGCTAGTGGTTTTACACCTGCAATACAACAATGTTTGGTTACTAAAGCCAAAGGTTGATAATCTAAATATTATATAACATTTTGTTTAAATTAGCAAAATATTTATGCTGGACATTTTCTTATTGCACAATTGCAACCTGCCAGTTGACATGGAGAAGATATAGCAGAGTTATAGGTGCATCCTGGGAAATTTCACAATATTGTTGATCTACTTGTTACCTAGCTAGTAAATAGAGTTTAGAAAAGAATCTCTGTGGGTTCCAGAGACTTGAAAGCTTCCATCGGGTTTAGCAATACTGACATTTATTTTGAAATTGTTCAAAAATTGCTGATTTCATTTATTTTTCTCAAATGTTTAATTGCCTATCAAAAAGTTAGTCATTTGATAGGAAATTTTGTATAGGCATTTGACCCCATTTGTGTTTACTGAAAGGCTTGTGCATAGGCTATAGTCTATAGTCTAAGCACATGCAATTAAAAACTGGCTTTGAATATTTTTTTCTTATAACCTTAAAACAATTTACTTTTATGCAGTAAAAAGTTATTTTCTTACAGCAAAATTCAATTAGATAATTCATAATTCAAATTAATAATTTCATGTGTATTGTTTCATGTTAGCTAAAACTATGCATGAATAAAACCTTAGAAAAATGCTTTAAAAGTTGGCGCACTATTTTCTTCTGTGAAGCCAACAAACGCTTATTGAGTTTTTATTAATTACTAAATGGTAAGAAGAAGTTGGGTAATAACCTCTCAAAACACTTGCAAATGGCGAGTCTGTTATGATTAGTCACAGCTCTGTTTTCCTACATAATTTTCCAGTTGTTACATAAACAAGGCTTTAGGGAAATGAAGCAAAACTGCTGCTGTAGAAAGCACTATTTTATTCTATGTATGAATTTGTAAAGACTCCATACCAACAGTTCAAATTCCCTATGTCAATGTTTATTGTAAAATGCAGTATTATATTATAAGAAAGATATTTCCTCTATCATTTAGTGTAAACTATTAGTAACCAAGAGCTAGATAAGACACTGTCTATGCAGGAGTAAACCTTAGTACGAGAATATCTGGTTACAACTGTAGTGATGGCATGGTGACAAATGTTTAGTTGTAAAGAATTTTATCAGCATTCCTTGCTCATTAGAAATACAAATATTGCGTGTTTTTAGAAAAAAAAGGAAACTTTCTTTATATTTTTATGTCCCACAGTTATTAGATTTATGGTGGTTGTATGAGTCACAGCAGCAGCAGTACAGTAGCAACTAGTAAATTCGTTATCTTGTCAGATATTTGAACTCAAATTGTTTTTTATTGCAATATTTTGAGGTATCTATATTCAACACCAAGGATAGAAAATGGGCCAAGCTAGACCACCACATATAGCCTGAGCTTACTATTTATATATTATCTGCTGACTGTTACTCCTTGTTACAAAGGAAATGGCTGCCATGCCAGTTTCTGGCAGCTTGTAGTATCTTGCACTGTAAATCTACTTTCTTCAGCAGCCTGTTGCCTCCTGCCATTGTTCATTATAATTCATTCATACAGTCTAAGAGCAAGCTAAACAATGACCAGCTTTATGTGTAAATTACTTTAGAGTATGCTAACATAAGCTCTGTGCACTGGATCACACCTGGGCCTGCAGAATATTCCAGCAAATAAATGATCAAGTGTATAAATAGACTGAATTTAGTTGGTTGTATGTAACAGAGACTGGTATTGGCTCTTGGTTGGTCAACTAGACCATGTGACAGAATCTTTTAGGTTTTACTACTGAAGAATTATTATTTTTGAAAAGTTCTACTTAACTTTGTTATGTGGTCTATCTGGAGTATCTAAATATGGCCATTGCAACGCAGTTTAATGCATTACACTGCACAAATAAACTTGTGTTGTCCTAACTAATATTGTATTGCATTTATTGCATTGTATTACAATGTATAGTTCATAGGTTTGCATTGCATTGTATTGCATTGCATTGTCTTGTAGCTCAACCCAGCTGGAGCTGTTGGTCACATATTTTTCATGAAAGCTGCTGAAAGCTGTTCCACCTCCACTTTTAAGTTAGCTGAGAGATCAAAAAATAATCTACAAAGACCTCCTCGTTTTCAATATTGAATCCTCAGTGCAGGCGTCAGTGTAGAGATCAACAGAGTGAGTAAGTTTCTACTTACACGCCACTCGACAATACTTGGGAGACGAAATTCAGAAGCTGACCCTATTTTTCTGTCTAAATTTAAAAACTAAATTCTGCTTGAAATAGCTTTCCAATTACTCATATTATTTTACTAGAGGGCTGTTAGCTGTTTGTACAGGTTTCCAGGATATGTTATTTATATGGTTAATATGTCATTTCCTGCAGTTCATGAGATCCTAACGTTGGTGACAACGTTGACTAAACATTCAATAACTAGTTGCGAATTTTTAAAGGAATTGTTGCCCAACCCAATACATTAACACCTAAACCTGATGTTTGCTGTGCTGAAATATTTGTAGCCTTGAATCCTACCACAAGCTGGGCAGAATATTGTGCACTCAGCTATAGCACCCGATCTTTCACACTCAACCTTTGAAGATGAGGGTCTCACATGGATTTGCAGCCTCTCTGCTATGTTTCATACTACCAGGTAAGCTGCAGACGTAATGCTGCTGCACAGCAGCATCCTGTTATACAAGATGCTGCCAATTTAGTACCCCTCTGCATGCATGTAGTTCCTGAGCAATGTAGTGGTTATATAATCTTAAGTGATGCACAGCATCTCTAGTTGCTTAGAAGGACTGCTCTGATTTTTGTTTTACAATAATTCAAACCTAGCAATATTATTTTAATTTGAAACAGATCAGACGGTTCAGATTGTGTCTGTAAGGCCTAGGCACGTGTTTTTCGCAATGTCAAAGTGTAGCCTACTATGCAGCCCTTACTTACAGAACTTAGCTTTAAACCTTGTATATGAGATGAAGGCAGATATTTGATGCTTGGATTAGTAAGTTATAATTATATTAGCCGCTACCATCCCAATCAATGAGTGAATTCTGTGGGAATAAATTTTGCATTCTTGCAGTCGTAAAGTAAATATGAATGAAATCCGATACATTCATCAAATAGCTTGTCTAATAATATTAGCTGACTATAAAACGGGGAAGATTACAATTGCTGTCCCATTTGCTGTTGATATAAGCACAAGTTACTTCTCGCCTGTGAGGAATTCAGTTTTGTGGCCTCAATCCGAGGATTTCAAATGCATGTAATCTTAGATGTGAAGTTTCAACATACCAGGTAATTAAACAGGTAAGCTACTGCTGCCTACTGCAGTGTTCAGTCAGCACCTACAGACTATAATTAGTCATGATGACAATAGGCGAGTATGGCAGGAGAATAAAGGGCCAGTATTTAGGGAGAAGCTGTTGTAAGAAGATGCACTGTGCCACTGTCTGCATTCTCACTCTGCCTGAGCGTATCACAGGGGTCTTGTTGTAATCACTATAGCTTTGTGGCTCATATCAATTAATTATTAACAGACTAGACTGCTACTTTAAGGCTGTAATTAAACAAAAGATCTATTCATATCTATTTCCTCTTTACATGAAACATACGTAGGTGATACTGATCAATGTGGCCTGCGTTTAACAATTTGACCAAGGAAATATTCTACAATTTCAAGTATGTGAGAACACTGTCTGTCCTAGTAGCCACTTTCCCTGGAATCCCTGCAGCATTATCATTAGGAATTGTCTTATCAACTCCTATTGAACAAATACATTTTTGTTAAGCTTTTAGAAACAATAAATTAATTTTGTTTTTGTAGTCCTAGTCCACAGTCAAGATACTCAGCAGGTTTGTTTGGGGCGGGGTTGTTATCCAGCCACAGGCAACTTGTTGGTTGGGAGAGAAAATTTCCTGCAGGCCTCTTCTACGTGTGGCCTGTATTATCCTCAGAGATATTGTGTTGTTGGTGATGTTAGTGACATTGAAAAGTGCTTTGCTTGTGACTCTCGTCAACCGTGGTCTGAGGCCAACCCGGACAGTCACAACATTACCAACATTGTCACGACTTTCTCAAAGGATCGGCTCCGAAGATGGTGGCAAGCCGAGAACGGACAAGAGGAAGTGTCTATTCAGCTCGATTTGAACGCCGAGTTTCACTTCACACACTTGATAATTACATTCAAGACCTTCAGGCCCAAGTCTATGTTCATCGAACGATCTTTTGATTTTGGCAAGACTTGGCGCAAGTACAGGTACTTTGCTGAAGATTGTAAGAAGAGCTTTCCCGATATCCCGATGGGTCCAGTCCAGAGTCTTGAGAATGCTACCATCTGCGAGGAGAAATACTCCAATGTGCTTCCAGCTAGTGGCGGAGAGGTTGGTTCTATAATTTGTCTGCAGCCTTGTTTTTCTGTAGAAAGTATTCAAAATGAACTGTAATGTGCTAGCTAGAAACACCCTGGGCTATGCATGAGGTAATGTTGCAGTCCGCCTTTGCTGTGTTAAACTCAAATAGTGTTGAAATTTTTAAACTCTTGCAATTTACAGAACCTAAAATATTGAGAAATTTTCCTAAGGCAGTATGAAGTGGCAACATTCACACATAATAGTGGTTTTGTCAGGAGGCCCTGATTACTAGTGCAAAAGCATAGCATTTTAGTCTAATTTCTTGCCTTCCAATTTAAAGTGTTATGTTAAAGTCCTCAGCATACTGCAGATTTCAACATGGATGTGGGCTGTAAATATATTTACACTCTAAAAGTGGATGCTTTTATTTTGCACTGAATTTTCAGGGTGACTATTTGTGTTGAAAAGACCACAACTAATGAGCCGAGTGTAGTATCACGCTAGGTCTTGTGCCTCAATCACTAATTAATCAATATTGAAATCACAAAATCCTTCAACTACCTGCACTGTTGAATTTCTGCATTCAGGTTGTGTTTAAAGTTCTGCCTCCACACATGAAGATAGACAACCCGTACTCGCCTGAGGTACAGAACCTGCTCAAACTTACCAACTTGAGAGTGATATTCAAAGAGCTACACACACTCGGTTAGTATCTTTAAGCACTTTATTGTATGTCTTGGAGAGCACTAATTGGTATCTGGGTTTTGCCTTGAGATTAAAGTTGACATCGTCTTTACTCAACGCTGGCCTACATAGTTGCTAATTCTCTGCGGAATCGTTCTTTAGTTGTGCATGTCCAGAATGACAATGCCGCACATCCTCTTGGTCTGCTAGATTTATCATGGTTTGTTCTGAGTTTGATTTGGAGTTGTCCATGTGTTATAAAGGGGCTGGTACATCTTCTGCTAATTAAATAAAACCTGTTGTTTATTTGTGGTTACTCATGTTTCTCTCCTGTTAAATTCAGGCTGTCAACTGATACCCGTTACTGGCAGATACACTTGAGTGTGAGTCACTCATTCACTCCACTGAGTCTCATTCTCTTCACTATCACCCAGTCAACTCTCTCATGTGTAGCTTACAAACCAGCCACCATTCATTAATAAACTCTATTACATAATCACATTTATCAGTATTGTGTTAACCCCATAGTATGTGGACTACTAGATTCGCTTTACATCCTTCTCCTTATGAATGGTCTGGTTATTATGTTGGATATTTCAGGTGATGACCTGTTAGCACAGACGAGAGAGATAAATGAGAAGTATTACTACGCCATATATGACATGGTGGTGCGAGGCAGCTGCTCGTGTTATGGTCACGCCTCAGAGTGTGTACCGGCAGCAGGAGAAGATTCTGACCTCACAGATATGGTTAGTCAGCTTTTCAGTATAGAGTAGGAAGTGATGTTTATAAAAGCGAAGACGTTATCACAACGCAATTTAAAAAGAATGCAAAGCCTATCTTGATATTTTTATTTGGTTGTCTCTTTAAAATCAAACTGTTTTTTTGAGAAATCTTTTCTAAAAGTTGATGGCGGTCATAGATACAAGGAATAAATTTTAATGTATTTTTTAACTCCTTAAATTGGCTTGGTTTTTATGGTTGTCAGTACAAAGTTTTTTAATTCAAAATATTTAAGGTTACATTATTTACACTTTACCTCATATAGCATATTATATTGTTAGTCTTGACATAGCAAACTACAAAATACTCTCGTTCTGTTCTAGCTTATATTTTAAAATTGAGCTGGTCATGTTTGTTAAGGTTTACAGTCAGTGCAAATGTACCCATAATACGAAAGGCAAGAATTGTGAGATGTGTGCCGACTTCTACAATGATCGGCCGTGGGTTCCGGCTATTGGCAAGGAGATTGGCGAATGCAAAAGTAAGTATGACTCATCGATTTTGATTGCAAAGCAAGAAATCTTTGACTGTTTTCATTTCTATTATCAATATTATGAAAAGAGAACATCAAACCTTGAGTTTGTTTTTATTTTGTAATGCAAGAAGAAATTTTACTGGACATGTGTTTTTGAAATTTTGTGTTTTAGAGTGCGAATGTCACGATCACGCAACCAGTTGCCATTTTGACCCCGCTGTCTACCACGCTAACGGAAACGTCAGTGGCGGTGTTTGTGATAACTGCATGCACAATACTGATGGCCTCAATTGTGAAATCTGCAAGACTCACTTCTACCAGGACCCATCCCGCGATCTGAGAGATCCTTATATATGTCAGCGTAAGTATCTAGCATAGTATATATGTCAGCGTAAGTGTCTAGCATAATATATATGTCAGCATAAGTGTCTAGCATAATATGCATGTCAGCGTAAGTATAGCATGCTATATATGTCAGCGTAAGTATAGCATGCTGATGTAGTATATGTGAGTGCAAATGTGGGACAGTCGTGGTCTAGGGGTTAGAGCACTGGCTTATTAAACATGAAGTCATGGGTTTGATCCCCAGTAAACACCTTTGGTGGTATTAGGAATAGCATTCAATCATAATTGCTCTTTTGCCATAATAGTGAAAAGTCCTTAGCTTGCTAAAAACCCTTTTCCATCGGGAGTTCTCACAGGGATGATGGTAATAAATCCATGTGAGTATTTTATGCGAGCTAAATTTAATGTATGTGTCAGTGTAATGAAGTATTTAGGTGTGGTAATGCACAATATCAGTTTTATTTCATACTTTAAAGGCATAAGCTCCCCCCCCAGTCTGACAATATTATGTAAACTCTGTCATATTTGTAGCATGTGACTGTGACCCAACTGGGACACAGAACAATGGTGAATGTGACATGAGAAGTGATCCTTTCAACGGGCTCGTGGCGGGCCGATGTAAGTGTAAAACCAATGTGGGCGGCTCCCGGTGTGAAACATGTGAAGCTGGATATTGGAACTTCACTGACGACGGCTGCATAGGTGTGTGATTTGGTCAAACAGCTTGCTAGAACCTGTGTCCTTTCTCAGGTGTTGACAGCAATACCCGGCATGATGTATAGCTGGAATCTCTATTTGCTGTTTGAACTTGAAACTTGTTGAAAAGGATATTTGCTATGCTTTAAAATAAGCTGCTCACTGTTCAGCTCTTAAAGCATGCAAAGTTTCTGCACATCTTTTATCGTAGTAGTTGTATTGCATTCACTGCCACGGTTTATGGACTTTACAATAGAGTTTATAACACCATGATCAGCCATTGCTGCTGCCACTTTTAAGAGTGGATAAAAGGCACTATGTTTATATAGTCATCCACTCGCTGCCAACACACCCCTCCCTGCCAATGTACACAATCTACAGTGTGAATAGATTCACACTCCAGATTAGTGCCTTCTACTATATACAATGTGTATTACTGTTATCATATAAACAGCTCACATGTTTTTACTGTGTCTGTCTGTTTTATAAGCACATCCGACTATGCAGATCAGAGCATTTCACAGATCTGCTTTCAAGTTATAAATTACTGAAGTTTATGATGTATTGATTGCTGCCAAAACTTTCGCTGCTGAAACCATACATGGGAAAACAACCGGCAACTACTTGAATTAGGATTTAGCTCATTCAATTGCACCAATATAATATTAATTTCAGGAAAAGAACGGTTTTACTTACTATAAAGAATCTTCAGTAATGAGATCAATGTTATATTTTTAATGTATATTTACAGAATGTGAATGCAACACGCTGGGTACTTTTGATAATCAAGGATGTAACCAGAGAACAGGGGACTGCACATGCAAGAGATTTGTGACTGGAAGGAATTGTGACCAATGTCTGGTCAGTATTTCTTCACTGCAGTCCTTCTAGTAATCTAGTTGATAGATTTCTCTAGTGAACGTTTCATTTTTTATTCTATTTCAGAGTATTTTACTGGGACCTTTGTCTAAGTGCTCTATTTTAGAGGAGTGAACTTAACATTTTCCGGTTTTTATTAATTACTATAATAATAGTGATTTAAAGCATGCTGTTTTAGCAACAACAAATAACCACAATTCTGAATGAGTCACCTACTTGTACTGCTATGCTGCTTACCAAAGCCATTCATAGATAGGACTGATTTAGTGCCTATCCCTAGTAGCCCATCGATGGCATTATTGTCTGCTAATAATTAATAATATTCCTTTATATCTGTTTATAATTAGTGGTGCTCTTTCCCCAAGTAATGGTTGATGCAAATCTTTGAGTAGTAGCAGTGACATCTGCCCAAATGCACCAGCCACTCAAGGCAGCAAGCAGCAATCTATACCCCCTGCTTGAGTTTCTACCATACTTATAATACTTGCAATACTGGAGGAGTTTAGTTTCACCTGAAGTTAAACATGACCTTAAAACAATAAATATAAGTGTGCTTTCCTTTTGAGGTCACTCCACACTTGGCTAGGCTACTGTTTCCCTAGAAATGAATTGGCATGATACTTTTTCATTGGAGATATGCTTATACTTGTAATATTAAATGCCTACGGCAAGTGTATTAAGAAATTGAATTACCATTTAGTTGGGTGTTATTATGAATGCCACAGTTTATAGACCTTATAGAATAGACAGTAATTTGTCTGTTCCATATCATAATTTTATTTTACTTGAATTGATACATAAGATATGTTTTAAATTTCTCAAAAAGGTGTCTTATTTCTGTATACACCAGGAGAAAGTTAAAGCTCTTTTCCACAATGCGTTGAGTATTTATAAAATTTAAAAAGTTAGACTGTTAATATAAGGACTATTCATTATTTTTTTCTTCAGAAATATTATTTTTCCTTTCTTTTGAATAGCCAGAGTACTGGGGATTGAGCAAAGATGTGGAGGGATGTAAGCCATGTGGCTGTGATATTGGAGGAAGTTATGATAACATGTGTGATGTGGTCAGTGGACAATGTAACTGTAAACCAGGCATTACGGGACGGGCGTGCAACCAGACTATCCCAGGCTACTTTGTCACTGATCTAGATTACTTACGCTATGAGGCAGAATATGCTCAAGGAATTGGAGTAAGTTAGTCAAAGAGTTCTTCTTGTGTAGCATTCACTATTGCACAAATATTTGTTGTGCAAACAATAATTAAATCTTCCACTAAAAGTTTTGACAGCTGATATTTGAAAGTCACCATTTTTATGCAAGTTTGCTGTTAGGCTATAAATGCATGTACTATGTTAGATGAAGTGGAATAATGGGAAACTCTAAAGGCAAGCAAATGAATTTAAACTACATTTGTGTAGCATTTCATAAGATTTAACCTTGAACTTGTTGCAGAATGCGAAAGTAGTGATCCGGGAGCCGATTCGAGGACAGAACATCACCTGGACCGGTCCGGGCTTCATGAGAGTCTATGAAAAGGACAGCATTATCTTCACAGTGGACGATATTCCCTACGCCATGAGTTATGACATCATCATCCGATATGAAACTCAGGTCTTCTAACTTAAAAATTAGTTCTAAACGACAAAATTATTAGAAATGTTGTAAAACACCTTTATTTAGTCAACATTTCACTTTGGAAATTACATAAATTTGAATTGAAATAGAAATAATATAGGCTTGAATTGCTTATTTAACGTCACCATTATTTAAAAAGTATAAAAATATTGCCAATGTTTTGCCTTTGCTCTATAACATTCACGTTTTCAGATGCCTTATGGATGGGATGATGTAAGAGTTGTCATACAGCGACCAGATTCTCCTGACCCGAATGGCCCTTGCAGCAACCATCGGCCTGAGGATGATTACCCCGGAGCTTCACTATCCTCTGGTATGATACAGTACCCCCCTCACATGACCTGAGTGTTGTAGATATCAGTCTAAGTTTTCACATTATATACTCACTAATGCTACCAGACACTGCAAGACTTAATATTCAGTGCACTAGAAGCATAGGTTTTCGAAACATTGCATGCTTGTTGCTGCTATTTCAATAAGTTCAAAGTTTAGATTTTCAAACCTGTTCAGTAATTAAGCTGTGTGTTGCTGCAGCTATGAGTAGCCTGCAATGAAAGTCAGCACTAATTACTATTAGTTTTATAATAATATCCTGGCCTCCAGAGTCAACTGAAAATATCATCCGCTTGAGCACAAAGTTTATTATAAAGCAAAATTGTTGGAGCATACAATCCTCAAGCAGTCTGTAGGAGATAGCTAAGATATATATGAATATTTTAATACTGCACTAATGAAGTGTGTCAGGAATTCTAATATATAGTAATAATAATATATATTGTGTGTTACTGTAGCTGTTTGTTGCAGTGAAAAGCTACCACATTGTGTATCCACACATTTGCTTTGAGAAAGGAAAGACATATCACATCAAGTTGGACTTCCCTCAGTACCAAGTTCCTGATGACACATCTGGTGCCAACATCCTCATAGACTCTGTGAGTATCTCATCAGATTATCTCTCTCAGATGAGTATATACTGTAATATATCATACAGTCGTATCTTGTTAGTTCTCCTTCATATTTTATCACACTCCTCTCTCTCCCCCTCTCTTTCTCCCCCTTTCTCTCTATTCCCCCTTTCTCTCTCCTCTCCCTCCCCCTCTCTCTACCCCCCTCTCCCCCTCTCTCTCTCCCCCTCTCTCTCCCCTCTCTCTCTCTCTCTCTCTCTCTCTCTCTCTCTCTATCTCCCCCTCTCTCTCCTCTCTCTCTCCCCTCTCTCTCTCTCCCCCCTCTCTCTCCCCCCCTCTCTCTCTCTCTCTCTCTCTCTCTCTCCTCTTTTCTACAATACAAGCTGTTGTTGTGAAGAATTGTCACACTGTTGTGGATAATTACATGATTTTTCTTGTCTTGCAGATTTCACTAATCCCAGTGTTTACTGAAGCTCCAGTTAGGAAAGAGCCAAACCCCTTGCCTGTTGGTCAGATAATTTACTGCAATAATCTTGAGCATGAAGTCGTGAATGTGGCAGATATCCCTGCTCAGTGTAAGAAGTACATGTTCAGCATAGGCACTGCCATTCAGAACAAGGCTCTAGGTGAGAGGGTGTTTTATTTTATACAGAGTCATCTCCTCCCCAAAGTAATTGTAAGAAATAAAAAAGTGATACATTGTTGAACACTTGCATTATTTTAATGTCGATCAGGTTTACATCAGCTTTAGGAACTAAAAGGAGATTTACTTGTGTTGGCTATGTAAAAGTAGCAGTTAGTTTTAACACTGTATGATCAGGTTTGAGATACATACTTGCTGAGATATGTAACTTGTCCAGCTGAGAAGTAACATTGCTTTATAGACTGTGATTGCGACCCGACTGGCTCCAACAGCCGCATCTGTGAGCCATACGGAGGCCAGTGTGACTGTAAGCCAAATGTTAACGGCAGAAGATGTGACATGTGCATGCCTGGTGCTTATGGATTCGGACCTCAGGGCTGCCTTTGTAAGTGCTATTTCTTCTACTTTTATTATAATTGAATTATCAGAGTTGTGCCCTCTTTTCATAGAAATTCCTAATCGACCTGCATTGATTGAATAGAACTGTGATTGGTTGGAATTTGTTGATCATGAAATTTGCCAGACTTTTACAAACTTTTAGATAATAAGAGGTATATAGACTGCTCAATAAGTATGTGTTTAGAATTTATATTTTTGTGATTGAAGTCCAATATTTTTTATTAAAAGAATGATGAATACTTTTTATTTAGTGTTGCACAGTTCTCTATGTTTCATATGAGGCAGGTTATATTATAGCTCATTCACCATATGTTTAATAGTTTACAATATATTTTTAGAAATACTGTTAAGTACAAGCCGTTTAGAATGCAGAAAATATAATTTTCAGCGTATATAAAATATGTCATATTTAGAGTAAATATATTTTAATTTGTAATAAATAATTTTTAAATTTTCTATGCCATTTATAGGAAACCAAAGAGATACTTTAGAGCTTAAAAACCCTTCAACGGTCAAAACTGTTTAAATATTGTACACCGTGATATTTAAGTTGAAGTCTTACTCTGCCGTGTCCTTGCAACAGCCACTCTGTTCTATGACAGTATCATGTAGATATTGTATCGTTTAGTGTGTAACTGCGATGGACAAGGAGCTCGTGACAATATTTGTGACCCAGTAGATGGTAAATGTCTGTGCAAGAATAATATCCGCGACCGAGCGTGTGACAAATGTGACAAGGGGATGTTCAACTTTCCTCACTGTGAACTCTGTCAGTGTAACGGTCACGCTGATGAGTGTGAAGATGTGACTGGAGTCTGTCTCGAGTGCCGAGATAATACTGTGGGGGACAAGTGTGACGCCTGCATGAACGGTGAGTCATATTATGTGTACGTACTGTATGGAGAGTAAGTCACATATGTAGGTACTGTATGGATGGTAAGTCATATATTTAGATGCTGTATATAGAGTAAGTAATGTTATATTGTACGTACTGTATGGAGAGTATACTCAGACTATACACTATACTCAGACTACACACTATACTCAGACTATACACTATACTCAGACTATACACTATACTCAGACTATACACTATACTCAGACTATACACTATACTCAGACTATACACTATACTCAGACTATACACTATACTCAGACTACACACTATACTCAGACTATATACTATACTCAGACTATACACTATACTCAGACTATATACTATACTCAGACTACACACTATACTCAGGCTATACACTATACTCAGACTATACACTATACTCAGACTATACACTACACTCAGACTATACACTATACTCAGACTACACACTATACTCAGACTATACACTATACCCGGACTATATACTATACTCAGACTATACACTATGCTCAGACTATACACTACAGTTTGCACTAAATGCAATGTTACCATCATAATAACCAGTTAAATAATCCAGTCTTGATAATTATCAAAATAACTCCAAGTTCTTTGTTGAAGTTGAGTTCTCTGGTGAAAGCCCTTCAAGGCAGCACTTGAAGAGAGTTTTATGTCTAGTTTGAACCAGTTGACCTCTCCTAGCTGACCCCCTCCTCCTGTATACTAAATATAACATGAATGAAAGTTTTTCCAACCACAAACACTTTATTTTATCTGTCCATCACCTCATAAACAAGGATAGCTGTGTTTATATATCTGATGTATTATTCACCACGTTCTGTATTGACTGACTAGATGAGATAACTAATTAATATCACCAGCCAATCACACTCATCATTAAAAGCCTATTCTCAGTTTTTGTTGCAATTAGGCTATAAAAACTGTTTTATGGCTCAAGCTGTGTTGTTACATATCTTAGTGGTTCATCTACATTCTACTACATTGTATTAGTCATTGCGGTGCTGGCAAGAGTAGCATCTTATAGTACTAGCTGTACTGTGGGTCAGTTAGGTAATGCTGTAGTAACTCGCAACTTCTATTACTCTATGGATTGAACTGGTCGCCAGAATGAGGCTGACGTACATATTGACACTACTTATAGGATACTACGGAGACCCTAGTCTCGGATCTGAGATACCGTGTAGTAAGTGTATGTGTCCGGGCGGGGAAGGTAGTGGCTATCAACATGCCAGCACATGCTCTCTGGACCAAAGAACTAAGGCAATGATATGTGACTGTCCACCTGAATTCGCAGGTAAATTATCAACATTGTGTTTAGCCAACTGATTCTAGAATCCATAATGCATTGAAAAGTTAAGTGCAATTTTAACCTTGAAACTAAATATTTAGATACTGAATATGGTCTGATGTATTGTTTATCTGTCGCATAAATAAACATTTGGAATGCTTCCAATGAGTGAGTATTTTAAGGCTTTCTAAAGATTTTTTTAGTTTTAGTGTAAGGTCAGCAAATGTATGCATAGATGTGTTGGGACATTCAAGTGCAGCAACTTAGAACTTTCAATAGCCTAAGTTCTTTATTTGTTTGAAATTGTGATTTTTTTTCCCTATATTATCATCTAGGACACATGCTTTTATCAATTCTGTAATATTATTTTAGTACTCAGTAGTCTGTATAGGAGTAGTTTTGATGGTAGTAAATATTGGTTATATTTTGCTATAATGATGATAGCAACTGCTAGTAATGACTATAGTAGTATTGTGTATGACTGTAGTAGTAGTAGTAATAATAGTAGTAGTAATAGTAGTAGTAGTAGTAGTAATAGTAGTAGTAGTAGTAGTAATAGTAGTAGTAGTAGTAGTAATAGTAGTTATAGTAGTAATAGTAATAGTACTAATTAAAGTAGCAGTAATAATGGTAGGTGTGCTGGTAATAGTAATAGGAGTAACTAAAGTAGCATTAGTTATAGTAATAGTGGCTGAATATTATAACAACACCTTACAGTGATAATGGTAATATTTAAGTAGCATCACCGCCCTGGTACACAGTGCTGGTGGCAGTATAATTTTACAACTCTAGTTTACAGAGATATTGAACAGATCACATAATTTTTTCTTGAAATTCTAAAAAAAAATTTACCTGCCACAACCGCATTTCTATTAAACACTGAAACTCTACATTTCTGCCAATAAAACTGAAGAGCTGAAGGCCTGAACAAGCTTTACAAGTTCAACTTAATAGCAACTTTGTATATCATAACTCTATTACATTTAGTCCATTACATCGGCATTACCGCATTACTAGCTGAGCCTCGAAATTATAAGAAAGAAACTATAACATTTTAAAAAGGCGTTCAGACAATGCTGTATGTTTCAGGTGATAGATGCGAAGAATGCGCCATCAACCACTACGGAAATCCACTGGTTGCTAACGGCACATGCACTTCCTGTTTGGAAGGATGTAATTATAGTATAGATATGGAGATACCCGGCAGCTGTGACGCTGACACTGGCCGCTGTCTCAAGTGCCAGTACGATACAGAAGGAGACAACTGCGAACGTTGCGCCAAGGGTTTCCACGGTAACGCCGTGGAGCACTCCTGTGTTGGTACGTATATTCTCATTGGCTAGGAGATCATTAGTATTTCAATCAGTGTGATGTGGATAATATTTTGAGTATAAATGTAAAAATTAGTAAAAAAAAGGTATTGTGCATAGGGGCCCAGGGCTTTGTTTTGTTGAACAGTTTTTTCACTGTTGATCAGCGAAGAATAAATGTCATGTGATTAGAGCTAATGGCAGCCTCCAAGTCGATAACAGAAAATCTGTTGGCACCTGTTTCTAAGCTGGCAAATGTTTTCACAGCTGTTAGAATGTTTTGCCCCTTTTCTTGAAGTACTCATAGGGATATCTGTAGAAATACTTGCTGGAAAGAAAGAAATGAAAATATTGTAATTGTTGTGTTTACAGAATGTTGATGGCATTTTAATACCTTCCTGCATAATTTAATGTATTTGTTAAAATCATATGAAAAATGTTCAAATGATTTCACTGTGTTTAGTGTAAATATTTTTAAGTTCGAGGTTTCTTGGCTCATAGCTATAAGATGAAAACTTATTCAGTTGAACGAATTGTCTCTATATGCTATGCACAGACTATGATTTCAGTAAAAGGCAATAAAATTTATCACTGGAAAAATGAGGAGCTATAAAGCTAGTTCTGAATTTCACCTGTGAATATGTTGCAGCATTCTATTAATTTATGTAATGAGTCATACTGACTATCTCTAACTATAATTCAACTTAATAATAACTTTGATAACTCTGTTTAGTATTAATTATAGTATTTGAAACCTACAGTATGTTAATTAGAGTAGACACAGCTGTCTTAGGTAATATAAACTCATGATATGACAGGTTATAACTGGTGTGCTGCGAGAGTGTTGCGTGAGTGTGTGTGTGGTGTGTGTGTGTGCGCGCGCGCGTGCGTGTGTGTTGTGTGACAATCTAAATTAAACATATTCATATCAACATTTCAGCTTGCACATGCAACTGGCTGGGAGCTGACCGTAACGCCACTGAGCCATGCAATAGACAGACTGGACAGTGCCCGTGTCTACCCAACGTCATCGGTGAGTCATGTGACCAGTGCGCTCAGGACCATTGGAAGCTGGCCAGCGGGGTCGGCTGCGAACCTTGTATGTGCGACAATGAAGGAAGTCTCTCTCCTCAGTGTAACGAGTTTGATGGCCAGTGTCAGTGTATAGCAGGACGAGGTGGCAAGAGGTGTGATCAGTGTCCAGACCTCTACTATGGTGATCCTGTGGCCCAATGCTTTGGTAAGTATTGCTTATTGTCACCAGTAACTGTAGCTGTGTGCAATGTCTAGGTGTTGGCATACCAGAAATTGTACCATTACTTCCCATTATGCAAATATAATTTGTAGTTGTGGTTTCATTCAATGCTACTGCTTCCAAATGAAAAATCTATTGCATAATCAGGAGTTTGGAAACACAGTGTATAAGTCAACTTTGCTGCAGATTTATTATTTAGAAACAGTTGTATCTATACAAGTGGAATGTAGGTATATTTGTAAAAATGCATGTATGTTTCAACATGCATATAATAATAATAATGTAGTAGTTCAGCCTGTTTTATATCATCTATCAGTGTTTGTGTCACTACATACTTACTATAAATTATCACTTTGTTTAGTGTGATGTTACTATTTATATTATTATGTTTTAGCCTGTGATTGTAACCCAGACGGCTCAGAGACCCTGCAATGCGACCCAACCTCAGGGCAGTGCGTCTGTCTAGAAGGTATAACCGGGTTGAAGTGTGACAGGTGTGATAGAGGCACTACCGGAGATCTGCCCAACTGTGTGCCTTGTGGAGAATGCTTTGACAACTGGGACAGTATTGTGAAGACTTTGAGAGGTAAGACAGTTGTATGCTGACGTGTACTTACATGTGCTAACAGGGTGATAAGATAAGGAAAGGTATATATAATCACTCCAAACCTGAATTGTTCTTCTGGCATGTTGGTCATGTTGAAAATGTGTATTTGTAGAGTGTCATTTTCTAGCTTATCTGATGCGGCTTGCTGGGTTTATTTAATAAATAAAAATCAAAAATTTAAAATAAAACAGTTTTAATATACATTTAAAATACTATAGTTAAGCAGGCTGGATTATATTATTACATATTATATTACATTATGTTATAAATAATATATATTATATATGATGCATTGCTGAACTCTCTGGGTTCAACTTTAAAGTATAGCCTATGAACGTTGAGCAATGGATGTTAATCAGTATTGCATTTACTCTACTCTCCCCCCCCTCCCGCTGTAAAGTGTCAGGGTAGAATAACTCTTGTATTCTCATAATGCAGAGAGAACGGATGACATGCTGGTGCAGGTGAATGTAACCAAATCCCAAGGCGCTGTTGGCGTATTTGATGAGCAATTTCAGAAGATAGAAGACACGCTCGGAAAAATTCAAATGATAATAAATAACTTTAACAAGAGTGAGGCTAGTTTGGATGAGATGGAGCTAAGTCTAGATCAAATTAGGTGAGTAGCTAGTAAAAGGAAATTGTTTGTAAGATCATGTAGCTAGTTTCTTTTTAAATTTAAAATATAATTTATAAAACTTTTGTTACAAACAACCATTTTGGTTCACATTATTTATAGATAGCAATTGTGCGATGTTCAGTAACTTATACAATAATTGAAACGTGTAGTTTCATATGGAATTATGTAACTGTATTATATTTATAGTAGTTAGAATAGTAATACAACTAACATATAGCGCACATCCGTGTGTTTCAGACTGCTACTTGAGAGTGCACAGAGTGAGATTGCTGTACTGGATAACGACCTCAAAGAGACCAACAAGGAAGTTGCCCAGACAGAGAGCCATCTGTCTGCTTTAGAACTGCAGATTGCAGAACTTCTGCAGTTTGCTCAAGCGCAGAAAATTGACGTAGACAAAGCAGTGCAGGAGGATATCGTTGGGGCGTATAAAACCATTCAAGCTAATGAACAACTGTGAGTGTTGAGAGATTCATACTGCTTTTATTGTAACAGTTTGCAGTAAGTTAAAAGGATGTAAAATAAATTATTCTAGTCTTTGAAAATTCAGACAGTGGTAGTTGTCTGCCCAATGTGAGTATGTACTATGCAATGCTGTTTGTATTATATAATTAGTAAAGAACTTAACATGAACATTAGCTTTGACAATTCACCAAATGCATATCAAAAGGTAAGTATGAATACAGTATATGTAAAGTTTACAACTATATAAACTTATGAAAAACTTTGTAGCTCTCAGTCGTACCTGGATGAAGCGTCACAAACCAAGGACCTCGTGACAGAAGCCCTAGCTCTACAGAATGATACTATTGATATGTTGGAGACTAATGATGAGGAGTTCACCAACAAGACTCGAGAGAATACGGAGGCACTTGACGAGTTTGACCAACAACTCGCTGAGATCAAACTAGCTACACTAGAAGACATCAACAAACTGGTTAGTAGCTCGACAAAACTTCATCAACTTGATGCAACATTTCATTGCAGTTTTACTCAATGATTTTATAAACTTCCTCGCATATGATTGTTTATTACACACATAGCTAAACTGTTGCATATGCACACATAGCTAAACTGTTGCATATGCACACATAGCTGAACTGTTACATGTGCACACGCAGCTGAACTGTTACATGTGCACACGCAGCTGAACTGTTACATGTGCACACCTAGCTGAACTGGTTGTATTGTAGGTTTGCGATGTGAAATCTCCATTCCTACCGGATCAGTATTGCGATGCAGCATGTGGCGGAGGTGGCTGTGGCTCATGTGGCAAAGGTAACAGCTGTACTAACGGAGCACAAGGCAAGGTCATTTCTGCAATGAACACCATAGAGCAGGCTGAAGATATTGCCGACAATAAGACGTTGAGCGCTAACTCTTTGAAGAAAGAGGTAAGTTTTAAAATGCTATTTGTGATAGTTTAGTTTCAATATTTCTATTTAGTTGAAGTGTACATGTTTGTATTGAATCATATAACAAATAATTTAAGAGTTTTGGTTTTAGCAAAGTTATGCACGCAATCGCGCACTCATTGATTATATTCTATACTGTATGCATATAATTTGAGTTCAATGCATTTCTAGAAAGTTGCAGCTCAAATCCATGTAAGTCTGTGTAATTTTATGTAAGTGTTATGTCTTCACTGTTACATAGTGTAAGAACACTCTCTGTAATTAAAACCCGCATGTCTTTTTGTGTTATTCCACTTTTTAATCTATGTTAAAAAAAATTTCAATTTATTTTTTTGTTTAAAACATTAATAGCAAAGACTGTATTTTAAATATATAATATTGACGTTGGGCTATAATGCCTTGTAGCCTGTGGTACAAAAAATCACAATTGCTGTTTACTTGAAATATGAGAATAAATCTTATGTTTTTTATAGACCATCACTAAACCTTTCCAAGCTAATTAATTTTTCACTAACTTCAATATTTGGAAGCACTTAAAAGGCTTTTCTATGCTTAGTTTTTGAATAGCTCTTCTAAAAAGCGTTTGATTTTAGTTTGAAGATGCGAATGTTGAAGCGGATGTCACACTAATTGCTGCCAATGAGTCCAACATCGCTGCCGCAGCTGTTTTAGAGGAGGCTACATCTGCTAACCTTAATTTAACTGATACACTCAACACTATTGGAGAGTTTCTTGGTGAAGATAAAGTAACTCCACAAGATGTCATTACAGTGCGTTATTTTACGTTCTTGTAATGAATGTTACACGTGTTATGTGTAAAGGCGTATCTATTCGACCTGCTTACTTCTCTACAGTTAATTTATTTTTTTATTGGTTATTGTTTATATATTTAGATTATTGTTTTTAAGCTTGAGCAATTATATGGCTCTTTTACAGCCTGGATATTATCCCATGCATAGTTTGTCTTTTACGCCCTGAGTGTGTCTAACAATCTCGTAAATGAGAATATTAAAAATATTTTTATGAATCCAAAATAAAATTGTAATTTCTAGATTAATACATTACTTTACTGTTTGCTATTTTCTCTGTAAGGTTACTTCTCTGAATCTATTTAAGGTTATCAAACTTGACAATATTATGTTACAAGGTGGCTGAGAGAGTTCTAGAGCTGAATATATCGATTGAGCTTGGAAGGATTGAGGCATTAGCCAATCAGATCAATGAAACAATAAAGAATCTCACCAACATTGATCAAATCCTAAACGAGACCGCAGCAGACCTGGCCACGTCAGAGAAACTAAAAGAAAGAGCTGACAACGCGAGGTCAGTCTATTCACTAGTAGATTGGAGCAGGTTTTGATAGTTACATGCCAGAAAGAGGACACATCATCAAGTTATACGTAGTCATTGCATTAAACCTGAGGAGGGGGGCTTTCGGTAAAGGATGTGCAAACTCTTGTCATATGTGTAGCCAATCAGCTTACTGAGGAGGTCAGCTGAAGGTTCTCAGGCTAAATTATCTATTAAAAAAACGAGGAATACTCGTATATTATCTATTGAACTGTGGGCAGACAATTTCCAACTTTCACATCTTGCATTTTGTAGCTAAACAAGAATCACAAACTGTTGAAAGAAAATGGTTTTTTTGTTAAAAGTTGTAATGCCTGCTGTTTTATGAATAATTTTAAAATCTTAACATATATTAAAATAAATTTTAATATAATTTATGTGTATATTATTTTTTTTAGTTTTTCAGCTAACATTTCAATAATGAAATGTTTGGTTATTTCAATATTTAAAGTTTTTTCAAAGCTGAGATATTTAGCCTTGAGAAATGAGTGTTGGGGTTTTATGGCGATACACGTTGGCATTTTCATTGTCTTGTATTTTATGTTTGTAGTAAATCAGCTAATGAGATTCTACAACAAGTTAATAATCTAAACAAGAAACTCTCTGACGCCAGGAAAGCTCAAAATGATTCAGTTGTTGCTATTAGCAACGCTAAGGAAGATATTGCTGAGACCAGGGAAAGCCTCAAAGCTGTATGTTTGATTTTTTTCCCGATTACAATTACTTATATTGAAGTTGTCTAAAACCAACATGTGGATTTCTTCTTTACTTTCAACTGGTACTCTGCGTGCAGCTAACTGTGTGAGTTTGATTCCTCTTCAGATCGGTGATACAATGACCTCAGCCTCGAAGAAGGCGCGCGCCCTTAGAACTCTCGTAAACAACCTGTATGTTGAAGTAAAGAACCTGGGCACGATAAACACGGCTAATGGCCAGAATGTGGATCAGGCTAAAAGTGAAGCAGAGTTGGCCAGGAGACATGCTGATCAGGCGGAACTGGTAGGGAGTCATCTTCTCTTTCTCTCTTATGTTTTAATGCTTAGTCAGCAAACTAGTAAAACAGCAAATTATAGCCACGCAATCCAAACTTACTGTTACAAGAGCTGCCGAACAGGCACTTTAACAACTTATCATTGTTTTTGTTGTATTTTGAGTTTAAAGAGAATGTATCTAGAGCTACTTTAACTATACGCAGGATGTCTGCTTGCATACGCTATTACTCTGTTACATCATAAGTGCTTGTTTCTAGGATTCCAAGACGATTGAATCAAACTATACAGGAGTACCGGAGAAGATTGCTGAGCGACACAACGCAAGTCTGTCGGCTTACGAGAGATCTGTGGCATTATTGAAGAGGGCGGGTCAGCTTGCCACATCGCTGACTTCAAATAATATAACTTTAACAAGTAAGTATGATTAATAATGTAGTGTGAGGTAATCAGTATCTATCTTCATTCTTGTAGGTGCAAACCAAACAGTAGCCGTGTGGTTCTTTGGTCACATGACATGCAGGGTGATGCTAGTATTGGAGCTGAGGTTAACCATCAGCTGCATAATATGCTGATATCTAGCTAATGTAGCCACTTAGATCATTCCCAAGAGATAATGTGTATCATAAAGAAACAACTTGAAGACACTTAACTTATCTCTTTCTGTTACTCAGCTTAACCTGATACTTCCATATACTTCTATATCAAGTCTGATAAAAACCTTCATACGTCATGGAATATTTTAACAAATTGCAACGAATATATTCTGATTCAGTAGAATAATTTAAAGATGACCTTCAACTCTGAGGGTGTTGAAACTTGGTAGAATAACCAAACCTGTGGTACTAATATTGATTCTTTACCCACACAATGTATTGCAGCTATGAATAAGTTAAAAATGACTTTCAACTCTGAGAGCTTAGAAACCTGTGGTACTAATGTTGATTCCATGTGTTGCAGCTATGAACAAGCAGCTGGAAGATAACGAGAAAGTGATGACAGGTTTACAGGAGGAAATAGACAGGCTGACGGCCCAAGTTGATGCGCACATCATCACACTAACTGCCGCCGAAACCCACCACAGCACCTGTGAGGCAACCGATACTACGACTTAACATTGTTTATAGAGAAAATGAGAATTTACAAAAATAATATTGTGATAGAAACAAGTTTGTGAATTATAAGTACACTGTGTTGATGGTTAAAGGTTTTGATTTGAGTTTTTCACATTTCCAGCTTGAAAATAATTATTATACATTTTTGCTATTTCTGGTCTGTAGTTTGTATTAATTGTAACTGTAGTATAGTTTGAAAGAAAGATAGTGCTTGAATGTGTGTCACGTATAAAACAATTTGATTAAAGACAGAAAAATTATATTTATTGTTGTACATCTGCATATCCCTCTGACACTACTGATACCAACTAGTATGCTTATTCTATCGTAATTATTGTAACCTTGAGAGTTCATGTATTTCCGTCAATTTAAACATGATTTTCATTATCTTCAACTGGCTTTTCACCAATCACAGTTGTGGCAAATGTAGTGTGATTGGTATCTCTATATGATATTGCCGTGACATTGTATTATTTGACAATCATTATATTTCTTTACTTATTCAATATTATATTGCTTTATTTATGTACTCTTGTAGAAAGAAAGTAAAATACTCAATATAGTCATAACTCAACATGTTGGTACTAAGTTAGTATATTTGTAATTATGACCTGGTTTTAATGTTCTAGTTCGTACATGAATATATTTGTTTTTAAATAACTTGAAATATTGATTTTAAATGCAGCATAAAATATATTAATAAAATTTATAATTTGAAACATTTTGCACTGTTGAATGTTTTTTTACAATGAATTGAGTTTTACTCAAACAAAAATATGCTTTGGAACTTTAAGTAATTTATTAGTTTTTGAATGTGCTATTATTTTTAACCAAGTACGTACCATAATTTAAAAAAATGCAACATCAGTTGTTTGCATGGTTATGTTTTAATCTTAATTTTTGTTTTATTGTACTGTCCAACTCCTCGAATTGAAACTAGATTTGCAGTAATTTGCTATAGATGGAAATACTCCTTGATGCAATATATTCAACTCTAAACAATATGGCAGTGCTTACAGTGGTGTGGCTATCATCATGATGTTTGCTAGTGGTTGATTTGAATTTTATAACACTTGCCAAAGTTTTCTATGTCCAAATATTACTAGTTATGTTACAGGTTTCTTAATTTAAATCTTGAAAAAAAATAGCTTAGAAACTTCAGATTTCAAAATAGTGCTTTAAAAAGTTGTGTATACGGGTAAATTAATGCACCACATAGAGATCTTTTAAAACAGAATCATATAAACAGCATCTCGCAACATCAGACTCGACTTTATCGACAGATGACTAAGATTTATTAATAGAGTTTCTAGCAAACAATTTTTCTAAAAATAGACTGTTGCATCAGTTGGGAAAAGTGTTTTTTAAAAAAGGAGCTAAAACGTAAAAAGTTATAAAAATTTGCAATATCTCTGGCAGACAGGAAAGCCACCAAAGCATTTTGAGCAAGCTATAGTTTCAACCTAAACAAAATAAATATTTATAACTAATGAGTATGTATTCAATAGTGTTAACGATTTCAAAGATGTCAAAAACTATTATTGAAAGCAATTACAAGTTTCAAGCTCTCTGTAACTCTTCAATACCTGGAATAATGAAAATATTAGCCTGACCAACTTTGGATAATATTATAAATTATATTATCAGACAAAAGAAATAGATAAGCACATCTTGCAAAGTTTACTCATGCGTAAATGAGATGTAAGTTGTTGCTTGTAAGTTGTGTAGTTTGTTCACATTTTACTGGCTTCTGTGTATGGTGGAGCCTCGTCTTCCTTGATGTCTGGATATAACTTTGAATCGGATTCGGCGGGAGCAGAGCCGTAACCGCCATTAACCACTCCGTTAGCTTCAGGTCCAGACATTGCACTCAGTTCTGCTGAATTATGGTTCAGGTGTTCATAACGAGTGCCTATTCGATCTTCAGAATGAACTGGGCCCCAGTCGGCTGATGGGCCGGCAACTTTCATCAGAACCTGTATAGAATAATAGTAAACTATCAAACTTATCATCACAAGTTGTAAAGCAGACCGACATTTATATTCTAAGATATTCTATTGATATATGAATTTTATTCTAATATTGATAAAATATTGGTAAAGGAATCAGATAAAAACAAATATATATTATATTCTATTTACTATATGATCAGCTGCCTGTTTTGAATTTTCTTGCATGCTATCAATATATAATGCTCATATATTACACATATATTATTGTCATATAACATACTCATTCACGTTCATATATTAAAGTCATATACCATATTAATGTGTGTGCGTGCGTGCGCGTGTGTGTGTGCAGTGTGTGTGCGTGTGTGCGTGCGTGCGTGCGTGCGTGCGTGCGTGCGTGTGTGTGTGTGCGCACGTGTGTGTGTGTTTGATACTAAGTACTCAATAATGTGCATGCATCAGCATACTTAAAGGGTAATAGAATTCACGTACCTCAAACCCACCAAGGCGACAGTATTGAACTAAGGCAATGGCAGGAATAAATATTACGCAGAAAACGACTATAAGCCACCCCAATACAGTGAAGGGGATTGTGTAATCCCATCCTTGGAAACTCAGTGCCTTATCCTGAGAAGCAGTGAAGCCTAATATGCCCTGAAATAGAAATAGTGTGAGAAGATTGTAAAGCTGTTTACTTCAAACAAGAGATAAGATTAGTGATCAATCCAATTCACTCCAGTGGATGCATATTTAACCAATGACAGAATTATATATTTTTTGACATGATAATTCAGTCATTAGAAGATTTACTGTGCATGTAAGGTATTATTTCTCTGTAGTAAATACAACTGGATTATTTATTATATTATTATATTTATTCATTATGTTACTTACTCATACTTACATTGACCAATCATAGCACGTATGCAGACACAAGACCTATATTTGCTACTTACGATCATAAGAACTGGAGAGAAGAAGACCCACATAAACAGGAAGTAAATAGGAGCAGGTCGATCGAGCATAATCCTAATATCCTCGTTGAAGCGTTTGAAGCCATACACCCAGTTGATGGCTATCAGTTCACCAATACCAACAATAATGAGAGGGTAACCGCCAACATATCGGTCAACCAGGGTCAGCAGGTAAAATCCACTCTGCAAGGGTCACCATGAAACACGTACATAATAAATTAATCTTCCAAAAGCCATTTTTCTACAAAGCTCAATTTTATTTTAGTTATTTAAAATGTTAAGATATATTCAAATATTTATAAACAATAAGGGCACGCACCTAGCTTACCCTGTGAAGTGTTTTGAATTCTCTAAAACTGTGAAATTTTAAAGTTGAAGTTAAGTCGCGTATTATTTTATTTAAGTAAGCCTGTTTATGTTAACACTGAATATACTTATAGTTAATGGAGTATATAATATGGATAGACCACCTCCATTGTCATTGGTAGACCACACAGGAAGCCAAATATACAGGTTCCAACTCTAAAAATAATTTCTCTTTTCCTGCTAGTTTTTAGCCACTGAGGGAACTCGTCTAGGAAAGCTGTCATCACACACTCCATCATTGAGAACTAAGCAAGTAGACAACCACTAATCATAGCAACAAGTACTAGCTTTAAAAAGTTTATACAGTAAGTAGAATATTTCTACGTTAGCCACTAGCATTGGTTAGTCCATCAGAGTAAATTATTCAAGGGAAAGCAAATGCATGTGTAGCTAAGAACTTTATTTTCAACCCAACAATATTGTATTGCTAGTTTTAGCACATTATATTCAACACTTAGCTTACATTATGAACTGAGGAGATTTAACAATATAAACTTAGTCAGTGAAATTAGGATTACATGAGAAAATGTAGTATAACAACACATGCATACCTCTGAGCTAAAACCCAATGTGATCATCATGAAGAAAAAGAGACATGACCATAATGGAGGTAAAGGCATTGTAGCCAGAGCTTCAGGATACACCACAAAAGTCAACCCAGGTCCTGCAGCAAAACATATATAGTTAGTGCAAGATCTAACTAGATATGTTACAAATGGGAAGGTGAAATCATAAAATAAAATTCAAAAACAAAAGAATAAAAAAATATAAAATCTTTAGTATTTCAGAATGTCAGTACAATTATATGTTTGTGAAGTAGTTTAATTTGATAATGTCAAATGAAAGTGAATAGATTTGAGGTCTCAATACAACATACATGTAGTTCGTAGTGCGAGTAGTATAAGTAGTGTGAGTAGTGCAAGTAGTGTAAGCTGCTAAAGTTGAAAAATGCAGTCTATAATTTTTTTGCGATGGACTTAATAGTTGGAGTATTGAATTGAAAAATTATGACCGGCTTCAACTGGTCAGATGTTAGTCTTTAGATACTTGGTAAG
Source organism: Bugula neritina (assembly GCA_964035545.1). NCBI lineage: Eukaryota > Metazoa > Bryozoa > Gymnolaemata > Cheilostomatida > Bugulidae > Bugula > Bugula neritina. Next base: position 10,650,872 of record OZ037768.1, on the reverse strand, counting down.
TATACCCAGCTTAGTAGTGTTAACAGCTATAAACTATATTTTAGAGAAGTAGCCTTTTATGTACAGTAAACTGATGTTATTAAGTTACCTTCAGCAGCTACCTTGGCGATATCCACTCCTTTCTTTTTAGCCATGTACCCCAAGATAGAGAATATCACAAACCCAGCATATATACTTGTTAAGCAGTTGATGACAGGCACTATCAGTGAGTCTCTGTATATAGTAAAACACATAAAGAAAATCATATAATGAAAACTCAAAGACATGTACAAAATACATGATTTTATTCAAAATAGCTTAATTTCTCTTTGCCAAACATTGTCACAATAAAGTAAAGTTAAAAAATTATTGAGAATAAGAATATATTTATAACTTGAAGACAGGATGATGTTTTCTAGTTTAGCTTAAGTTCTATTCCAAAAAGTTACCACAATAAAATGAAGTCTTGGGAATATATTATCTATTAAACTTAAGAAACAGGAGCAGTAAAACTATCAAAGATTAGAACCAACTGATTGCTGAAATACCTCAGCACATTGTTCTTGAATTTATTGTAACTGGCCATAGCCATTAGACCTCCAGAAGCCACTCCAAGAGAGTAGAATATCTGGACGGTGGCATCCGACCACACCTATGATATAAACATCCAGTATGATCAAACAAACAGCAATACTGACTTTCACACAATCATAGAGTATATGAACCAATGCATAATATTTATAAACTAATACATAATCTACAGTACAGTGCATGAAAAAATCAGGCTTTGATTGAGATTTTTATCCCTATTTAACTTTAATTAATTTGCAAACATGCTAATATACTTATTATGAGAGAATTGTCAACAATGTTAGTTGCTTTCATTACCTTAGCGTCTGCAAGCATGTGCCACTTTGGCTGTAAATAGTAGATAACTCCTTCTAGACTGCCGTCAAGTAGAGCTCCTCTAACAAGCAGTACGGTGAGCAGAACGTAGGGAAATAAGGCTGTGAAATAGACTACCTGCAATAGCATCAAGTAACATGCGTCTTTCACATTATATTGCAGTATTACCAATGGCAAACATAGAGATCAAATTTCATTACAAGTTGCCAGTTATGAGTTAGTTTTCTACTCAAGATTTTAAAATAAAAATTGTTGCTTATTTTGCTAACAGCTACGTATTTATAAACCATAACATAGTATGTGTTGAAATTTTTGACTACAATATGCTTGTTGAGATAACTTCATTTCGCCAATAACCCTAGTAGCTTTTAAATAATGGCTTCTTTGCAGTGAATTATCTGTTTAAAATGTTAACAATTTGTTTACACATTAGGAGCAGGTACAAAGTCTAGATAAAGTACCATATCATTGTCCAAATTAAAGTATCTTGTTACAAAGTTAAGATCAGTAGTCAAATGTAAAGCATGTGAAAAAAAGACATCAAAGTTTTGTTGTGCTCGGCTACTACAGCACACAGCAAAATAAAACAGGAAAGAGCCTGCCATCACACCTTTCCAAGGGAGGATATGCCTCTGATGAGTACGACAGCTACGAGAGTCCAGGCAAGCAGAAGGCAGCCGGCCAACTCCCATCTCATTCCTCCGGGTGTATCTAAGCCGGGAGTTAGACGCAGAACTTCATTACTGTAACACAATTGTACTGAGAATAAGTTTATTTATGTCATCTATAGGAGCAAGCTGCTTCTTGGAAACCTAGAAGTTGTGTAAAACAGGTAGGCTAAAGTATATCAGCATAAAATAGTAAATAATACCATGAAAATACTTTAAAAAATGTCTCAATCAATGAAACAAAAACCTGTTGCAGTGGCGAGTTCATGTATTGTTTGGAAAAATGCCAAGTTCTACTTTGCAGTTGATTCAGCAGAGTATCCCTAATTTAGCTTCATTTAAAATATGTCTTTGTGTTTAATTAGTTTCAGTTGATTTCTTGAAGAACTTTTTTATTCATCAGTTATAAACCGAGAAAGTTCTCTCAAAATAAATAAGTTATAGTTGCTTTCATTTTTCAATATAAGTTAATGAAATTATCTGCTCAATCACAAATCGTTATTAAAACTTCTTATCAACTATCAACTATGCAAGCATCTGTAATTTTAGCTAAGAAATACTGTAGGTACACTAATTAGGGAGTGTAGCTTGATATTAGGTAGTGCCCTGTGCATAAATCAAGTTTATAACCGCTATTTAATCTATTCAGTTATCACCAAACATAAAATGCCTGGACCAGACTAAGAGGCATAATTAAGCTATGCATACAGGTGTTAATAGGTAATACTCAACACTTACAGTCTATTAAACTTATCTCAATAAATTCAGGGCAACATGATAAGCTATACTCTGCTGAGTGTGAAGATGTAGGTATTTGCTCAGCTCATGGCTTTATAATAATTTTGTTAGAACTAGCAGAACGGTCAAAGAAATCGTTTACGTTGCATCTACGTCATTGCCAGTGTATACATAATATGTAGTTTGATAAAAAGTTATTAGTTGGGATATCAATCTACCATTTTTTAAATATCTAATCTACAAATTCTCAAGTCATATGTTGTAACAAAATGAGTGTGAAATAAGCACCATAAAAAAAATATTTTTATAAGAAACACTTGATATTGAAATGTAGGTTAGTCTTAAGGTAAACAACATTCTGAATCAAATTTAAAGTTAAAAAGTACCATTCAAGTTTTTAATTTGGTAAGACAAGTGGGTTTTACTATTCTAATTCTACTTGATAATAATGAGAGTGTCAAACTGTGTCATTACAGAGCAGATAAGAGCATGCTCAAGCTGCGTTTTGTAGCTAATAGGTTGTTTGTGTGAACTTGAGATACGTTAACTAAGCATTAAAAGAGTTAAAGTAATATTACTACAGACTTTCTGATAATTTATATGTGGCAATATGTTACAAATTATTTAGTTTTATAACTTTTGAGCAGAAAATTATTGTGGCGAATAACATTCAATCCTAAATATATACACCCATACATACAGCAGATGTTCCAACCCGTAATTATTCAGTATGAGTTCAAAGTCCCTGTTACACTCTTATGAATGCCAGACACTATAATAAAATAGATAAGACCTAAACAGCAACTAGAAACTTGTAAAAATGCTAAAATAAAAATGCAATCAATAAGTAAAAGTTCTTCTGCTTTGTTTTTATTTCTCAAATCTAACCCCATCAGCTTATATTTATTCTGGGAAAAAGATGCAATTTTTAGTACAGTGCTCCCTCCATATCTTGCTAAGCTGCGAGTCTGAAACCTCAATTCGTGACGCAGTAGAATACCAAAGTTAACTTACAGATCCACTACATTTGGCTATTTCGTCCCTATACACATATATGCCACAAAATGGGGGTCTAAGCCCTTCTCATGATCTTTGAAATTTTGCCAGCAATGAATCCGTGAGATATGGAGGGAGCACTGTATTATAGTATTATTATAGTATTACAGTTTATAGTTGCTATCCCTGTGAGAAACCCCTGATAAAAAAAGTTTTTGTTAAATCGGGCCAAGGACTTATGTAAATGAGGCACAGGAGCAATTATGACTGGATGCTCTTCCTAACATCACCAATGGCCTTTGTCAGGCTCGAACCCATTACCTCGTGTTTACTAGGCAAATGCTCTAACCCCTAGATCACGGCTGCTCCCTCTTTTATAATGCCTATGCTGCTGTTTAACTCTTTTTAGCTCATTTTTAAGGCAGGCTATGTTTAATTACCCTAATACTTTTTATAGACCAACTTTTCTCTTACTAAGCACTGAAATCCTGTTAAAATTTTAAATATATGTCTAACGAATCACTAACGCAGCTTGACCATATGCTTTAAAAGTGGTCAGTTTTTGGCAGCGCCTTTGAAAAGTTTTAATAATAACAGTTATATAACTTGTGTTATTTTAACTACATCCTTTAAAGCTGGTGGCCTGATCCAATTATAAGATAATGATATGTGATCTAATTAATTACATGCACTTTTGGTTTCACGGAAGCTTGAAATCAAAGCACTGGGTTCTAAAATTGGTTACTTGTATAAATGGTTGACCTTGCTAAGCCTTGAGGTGTTCATTAATTATTTACATTCTTCTGTACCCAAAAGCAATGTGTTTAATTTAACCAAACACATGAGGTCATGTGATATGTGACATATGAGGTCATGTGACATATGTGGTGCATTCGACTCTGAGCAACAGGTTTTAGTGAAAGCAAATTGTGTTTTGTTTTGACTTTTTTGCCGATTGAGCATGCTCAGTCGCTGTAATCTAAACCACAGACATTTGGGCAAATATATAGTGTATAGTGTATAGTGTATAGTGTATAGTGTATAGTGTATAGTGTATAGTGTATAGTGTATAGTGTATAGTGTATAGTGTATAGTATATAGTATATAATATATAGTATATAGTAGGTATATAGCATACAGTATATAGTGCATAGTATATAGTATAGTGCGGTATATGATGTATAGTATATAAATTGTATAAAATAGTCTAGTAAACGTACTAGAAGAAATCCTCTGAAGGCGTTGTGAGAGTCCCAGTTGGCATAGAGAGATCTAAAAATAGACTAATACCAGTAGCATGCAGGAGACAACATAAGTGGTGAAGATAATATGAGTAATATATGCGTAGGTGTTCTAACATATATTACAAGTAAAGGCAATATAGATATTATCGGTAATATAGATAATGTAATAGGCCTATACGTAATCTTTGTGCGAGTTGTATCTAAGTGCGCTGTAACAGCCTAAGTTCCTAAATTATTTATATATTTTGACTTCAACTGTAAACCAAATTTTTTTTTGAAAAGCAACCTCTTTTGTAATATTTTTATTGAGAATTGAGACTTTTCTAAATTTTTCTGCCAAATATTCTAGTCAGTAGACTCAGTTCCCAGTATCCAGTGGGAAGGCCGAGTTAAAACTTTAACGAATTTGGTAACTGAGGCTACAGCTTGAGACACATGATGCAGTAACTTGTTGTTTGAAGAGTTATAGGAGATCTGAGTGTTCTCAGGAGATAAGATAACGAATAATTCCACCTTCATGATTCAAGCAGAAAGGTTGCAATAAACAAGCTGATAGAAGTGGCTGATAACTCATAATAGACCCTTAAATTTTATTTGACAGTAAAACTTGTTGCATCAGAATCTATAACCAGAACAAGAGTGAAATATTAAATCCACTCTTTCTTTCTAGTTTCACGTTACTTTTACATTTATGGCTCTCTCAAGTGTGTAACTGAATTTCCTTTCTTATAATCTTAGACTGAGACTGTAAATTAGATGTTATTTCAACTTGTGAAGGTATCCTGGTCTTATAATTATAACTATTATAACAGCAATTTGTTTGTCAAAGAATAATATCGCATAAAACTAACACAATATTCTATCTCTTACAATACAGTTTAATATAATAGTATGGCATGTAATAATAGATTAAAATAAACTCACTGCCAGTGGCATTTTCCCTGATAATTTCAATTTCTTTTAAAGTGATGCAAGTAGTTTGATTATTCCAGGGGTTCGAGCAGTCTGTCCATGGTAGAGTAGCAGTCATTGATTTGAAGAAGTAGAAGATGCATATAGCAATGATGACGTTGTAGTACATGGCTGTCAGAAGTGACACCATCACTGAGGCGTATCCCAGACCTAACAATGAGTTACATAATATTACACTTGACTACCTGCAAAGAATTATTGTCTATAGTTTATGGACAAACACTATTAGAAATATATTATATATATTTTGTTTTTAAACCAAATTTACTCTTGCAGTTTGACAATTAATACAATCATTTTATTATTACATTATATAGGCAATAATTAATATAGATAAAAGATTGAGGTATAAAATATATAAGTGTAGAAATATAAAAAAATTGTTTTTTTTATGAATAGTAAACATTGCTTGATCGCTCACCTTTGAAGATGGGGGAAAATTTCCAAACAGCCAAAGGTCCAACACTGCCAAATTGTCCAATACACAACTCCATGTAAAATAAGGGAAGGCCCACAAATGCCAACATGCAGACGTACGGAATAAGAAATGCACCTAAGAACCAAAATCAAATAGTTTAATAGTATAATTTTCTACAGCTACTGGTGCATTTATTAATGCAATTTTTACTATAATGTATGTATGGGAGGAAAGTTCAAGTCTATATTTTATGGCATAATTACTGCAACAACACATTGCCACATTATTGTCCTAGACAATACATATTTTGAATACATTATTCTACATAGCTAATTTTTTTCTAACATGGTGTAGAAGGCTTTTAATGCAAAATAGATAAAACAATGTAATGTTGTGACAATAAAGTTTACCTCCACCATTGCTATAACAGAGATATGGAAATCTCCACACATTTCCCAATCCTACAGCATACCTAAAATAAAAGCAAGTTTATGTAATGCATCAAATATTTTATGTTTTTGCCATAGCTCAAATTTATGGTAGGTACTCCCTAATTTTTATATATTTAGTAACTCTAATATTTAACACTATTTCAATTTTCTATTAAATTAAAAAATTCAAATTGTAAATTAGCAAGCGGAGTTTAGAATTTACAATGTTTTAGAATTTAGAGTGATAGCTTACATAGTTTCAAGCCATTTGCTACTGTCTGATTCTATCAAAATTTTTACTTTTCATTCTTAAGTGAAACTTTAACAATTATATGCCAAAAGCATTATTTGCTTTAGAAAAAAAGGTGTAACCAGGTTTTTAGAAAAAAGTTTAATTATAGTCAGCTTACCCAACACATGTGAGAATAAACTCAAGTTGCCCTCCCCACGCAGCTCGCTCGGGCCCATCTTTTCCTGCATTCTCTTCGACAGTATCAATGTCTGCTACCTCCCCAATCTTTTTTTCTCCAGACTAATTAAGAAGAAGAAATTCACTGAGATTTGCATATTTAAACAATTACTTATAAACTTGTGTAAAATGGTTTAAAAATAACTAATTATCTTCATAATAAGTGGCCAAGTAATTATTCAATTTAATGTTTCTAATTATATTAGGTGCACAGAAAAGCTAATTGTAGCTTTTACTAAGCATGCAAACAACTTTTTTCTTTCTATAAATTAATGGGCACCTGATTAAAGGGTAAAATTTAAAAACACACATTTTTTGTTTGTATTCACGATAAAATAATATGTTGCAACTCACCATATTGCAGAGTATGAGAAGCTGCGTGTCTTAAAGAGTTGCCTGGTTGGACTGCGAAAGGCTTCTGCCCGTGTTGATTACATGAAGCTTTGACTAAAACCAGCTCCTAGATAAGACGCAGGTCAGTTGACAGCTTATCCTATCCAAGTAGTATAATAATTATCTAAAATTCAACTCAGCAAACTTTTCAAACTGATAAGGATTCATGCTATAATGATTTTATGTGTTTAAATAAAACATTGCCAGTCCAACCAACGCTAGTGCAGTAGTCCCTGGTCATGTTACGTAATACTAAGTCATTACCTTCATCAGCTTGCCGCACTGCCCACACTTTAAAATAGAAGCAAGATCTCAGCTAAATAATGTAAATATTTCTCCATAAAATCGGCATCTTTCAAACATACAAGTAATTAATCCCTGTAATATCAAATTGATACCCGTGAGATAGGGCAGAGTGGACAACAACAGCGAAGCATCACATTCGAGTGACCTACAGCTTGATTTGCTATAGCTCTTAAAATATAAAGAGAGGGCTTTACAAGTTTGAATTGAATGCAGGCAGCTGCATCATATTATAGTCAAACTGTGTAAATGTTCATATTGCTTATTAATATATAGAAGAGCTAACAGTATTATCCTAATCAAGTACCAACAGTTCCATTTATAGTTACGTCACTATTCATTATAAAATGGGATGTTTCATTTTTAAGACATTCATGACTTGTCAGGCAATGTCAGCTGAACAGACCAGTGGCAGCTAGCAAAGGTGAGATTCTAAATTAATACACAAGCGTGATACTTCAAGGAATATGCGGCATCATTATTCCAATGACTTGGAAAGTAAAACACATTTAGAGAAGAATTAAGTAGTTTATTTGCACCTGCTGAGGAGAGCAAACATTCAAGAGTCAATTGAGCAATAAATAAACTATTTATGCATAGTTAGATAAAAAAATTCTACAAATTCAACTTTATAAAAATTGAAATTTACTTCATCAAGAATATATAATATGAATAGATATTGTAATTTCCTTTTGTATACCATAAATAATAAAACAAAGATATTAGATTATAAGAATATCGTTCAAAAATCACTTAGTACATTACTTTACAGTAAAAATAAAAAAATTAACAATATACTAACTTTATTAGTAGAAAAATAAAGCTTGAATAAAATGTCTGAATGTAAACCCTAATACTTGATATATTGGCAATAAACCGAGAAAGTTTAAAAGACAGGAATTACAGGGTTTCTTATTTCTGGTTCAGATCGTCTAGTGACTACAATCATCATACTTGGGGCATCTTCCAATCCAACCAGAATGTGCGAGTGTTTCTTGGTCATAAAACTGTAAGCTATACTCACACTTCGAACTGGTTTTCTCATAGCCAGCCTACTAATCCTCGTAAACCTAGAAAAGTAGTCATATATACTTGTAAATCTTTCAAACAGTTATGAAACTACAAAAATAAACCACTCCTTTTCCCCTAGCAGTGAGTGTAATATCTCAGTGACTGATGAAACATCATTAGATACATGTAAGAGCAAGGTGCAAATTAATGCATAAATAAAAAGAAATTGGTTCAATAGCTGAATAATTTCAATAGATGGTAACATGTGCTATGCTTCCACAGGTACTAGAAGTAAATGAGCCAATAGATAGGTCTAATTTACTGCTTTAGATGCAACTGTATTTTCGTAAGCTGAATTACTGGCCTCAGGTACGCCTAGTGAGCTGCGTAACCTAGCAACAATCACTTGACCAAATATTTGAGTAGTAGCTAGCCAGTGGCTAACTTATGAAAAAGATGTTTAATACAAATAAAAAATATGCAAATTCGTAAATTTAGATTTTCATTTTTTTCATTAAAAGTTCAACTTGCAGGTCAAAAGCAAAATACCATTATTATTCAATCACATTGAAAATCAGGCCAATAACTACAGTAAACAACTTTCTTGATATGAGTTGCTGTAATGGCTAGTAGGAGTGGTCTCTTTAAAAATTTTTGATGATAAAAATATGATTCAAAACAACTACATTGCTCTATGTGTTTTATGTGCATGATGAAAAAATACATGGCTATATAAAATTAAAGTGTTTTTTTAGCAAACTTCAACAGAATAACATTTTTTGTTGAAAATATTTTCTACCAACTGTTCACAATTGCTTATATAACATTTCTGCAGAGTAAAACTTTCTTTTTGCAAAGCACTTTATTAAATGTTATTTTTTCCTTTATAGTTATCTTGTGTCTGAAAAGAAACACAGACCAAAATAATTCTCTGAAAATGAAATAAATAACAGTTGTCTATAAATAGCGTGCACTATCAGAACACCTCACAGGTGACAAAGAATTCAAGCAGTAATTGCAGACTTCTAATATAAAGCTGTTAGTCTAGAATTTCTGTAGGCCAACCATGCTGCCCATAGACCGCCAAATAGAAAGGTAAATATACTTTTCACTATATTAAAAATGTAAAATACACACCTATGAATTTCTCTCACGTACAGGTTACCACATTGGTCTTCCGTTGTAGTTCCATATATGAGATACTCATGAGCTGTCACTAGAGGGGTGCTTATAACCTGTTTGTCTAACTTCAGCCTGTCCAGGAAATGCCCATTTATGGAATACCTCAGCAGGCAGTTCATAGTCTGTAACAAAACTTACAGTTAATCTGTTTTGTATATAATACACTCTGTATGTTTTAGCAACTCAAGATAATGAGAATACCATCATAACATGTGTAGATGCACGATGTCGATGTGAAATAGTACTCGATCACCCTGCAGCTGCACCCAAGACTAATGCAGCAGATTAATACCACTTCTAATAATAAGCAAGCAAAGAACTCTCCAAGGAGACTCTCTATCTCTACTTCTCTTTGTGACTGCTCTCATTCCACTATCACTTTTAATGAGAGAAGCGGCTAAAGGATACAAGTTTCCACAAGACAGGAAAATAAACCATCTTTTAAATATGGATGACCTAAAGCTATATGGGAAATCGAAGTCAGAACTGGAAGCTTTGGTAAACACTGCCAATATCTTCACAAGAGATGTAGAAATGAAATTTGAATTACACAAGTGTCACACTGGTTATGAGAAGAGGAAAGAAAATAGATGACATAGGAACTAGTCTGCCTGATAGACAGGTAATATAAGATCTTGGTAAAGAGCCGTATAAGTACCTTGGAGATCCTGAGACAGTTGGAAAAAATCGACAAAATGAAAGATAAGATCAAGAAGGAGTACTAAAAACAAATAAGAAAAGTTCTAAAGTCAAAATTGAAGGTAGGGAATACGATAAAAGCAATAAAGACATGGACAGTGGCAGTGAGGCAGTGAGTGGAATACTTGACCAAACTGTTGATGAGATGAAAGAGGTGGACAGAAAAGCAAGGAAGCTTATAACAATGAATTGTGTACTCCACCAAATAGCAGATGTAGACAGGCTGTATGTTAGCAGAAGAGAAGGTGGCAGAGAAATGGCGTCAATTAAGGAATGTGTAATGATTGAAGAATGAAGCATGTCAGATTACATAAGGAACATGTGCTGATGGAGGCACCACACTGAATAGATTCCTGAAGGACAAACCTGCAGTAGGACTAAAGAATGACAAAGTGAAGGAGAGAACTGATGGCATGGAAAAGCTCTACATAATCAGTACACTTGAAAAGTGACAGAAATGGAAACATACTCTTGGAATTGACAAAGCTCTGGTTGGTTGAAAAAGTGTACAGAATGACTGCTGCGGGCTGCGCAAGGTCAAGTACTTTCTACTAGAAATCACAAGGTGGCCATAATAAAAGAGCAAGACAGCAAGAAGTGCCAGTCCAATGCAACGAATAGAACTGTGATGCATATACTTAGTGAACAGAAGAAGCTAGCAGAGGGAGAATATAAAAAGAGACATGATCATGTGGCTTTGATAATTTACTGAGAGTTATATGAATAACGGGAATTTCCAAGGAGGAAGAATTGGTTCGACCACCAAGTAGAGTCAATGATGGAAAATGAGCACACACCGACAGAGTCATGGAAGCTAGGAGGCCTGATATTGTGGTAGTTGACAAGTCTAATGCTGAAACAATGATCGCAGATATCGCCGTTCCAGGTGATGACCGAGTGAAAGAAAGAGAATCAGAAAAGATAAAAATGTGCGGATCTGGCACCCGAGTTAACCCGCCTTTGGAAAACAACCGACAAGTTTTCCCCCATGGTAATAGAAGCTTTTGGAAAGACATAGAAAACTGTAGATCAGATGGCAATACCTGATTCATTGATTCAACAGATCGAGTTACTAGGATCAGCTCACATCATGAGAAAAGTTCTCCCCATCCCGCCTAGTGGAACTAGACTGATGGTAGAAAATTACACCAGCAAAAAACAAAGCTGCGATACGATTAACAATTTAACAATAGAGATCTTTACACCTATACATATATTATATTATATTACATTGCAACACCAAAATAGAACTGGTACCTGAGAAGATGTGGTGCTGGTCTCCTCTGTGTACACAATGATGTGTCCCAGACTGGCTATCTGGATTTCCTTAGCAGTGAGTTGGGAGCTGCTAAATTCTTTAGGAAGCTGTAGAGATTGCATGAAAAGTCCTTTCCTGACTGTGTGAATATTTACAGTGCCGTCCTGCAGCAGAACACTGATGTCTACACACAACACTGATGTCTATACACAACACTGATGTCTACACACAACACTGATGTCTATACACAGCACTGACGTCTATATGCAGCATTGATGTCTATACACAACACTGATGTCTATATACAACACTGACATCTCTACACAACACTGATGTCTATACACAGCACTGATGTCTACACACAACACTGATGTCTACACACAACACTGATGTCTACACACAACACTGATGTCTACACACAACACTGATGTCTATACACAACACTGATGTCTATACACAACACTGATGTCTATACACAACACTGACATCTCTACACAACACTGATGTCTATACACAACACTGATGTCTATACACAACTGATTGCACCACACATCAACAAAACAAAAAATCATGAATTTATAAAGCACAAACCTTAGAGCCGGACACAGCCATATCATACTCTGAACTAATGGCTACGCAGGACACCTCATCATCATGACCATAGAGCGTCTGCAACGCCTTACTGCTCTCACTTAGTGTAGACGCCTCCCAGATCTTGCAAGTGGTGTCTGCCGAACCTGTGATCAGGTGCTCCCCAGTGGCATCCAGGTGCAAGCAGGTTACCACTCCTGTACATAAGAGATACATAATACAACATAGGCACACACTTGCTATAGACAAGTCTCTACTTTATTATAAAGTAAAAAAATAGATAAATTACAAAATCTACATCATATTAAAAATGTATTTATAAAAGAGTGAATTTTTATTTCCTGTACACCCGTATGTGTTAGAAAAAAATATACTCAGCTAGTACACAAGTAAGTTAAAACTAAGCCCCCATCTTAATCATAGTAGATTACAACTGTCATGGTATCTTACCACTCACTAAGCTGGTATTACTATCACAGATTGTCATATGCTAATATGCAGACTTGGAGCAAGAAGTAACAAGACAGAATAATAATACTACATTGACACTCAGTATTTCCTATATAACAAAGCAACACATAAAACAATCTTGGCACCTTTCCGTAATATAAACAATTAACATTGGCATCTACTTGTATGTAGTGCTAATACTAATAGTTTTCTATTCACAGGAAAAAAACCTTATCGAAAGTATTAGTCACACACACACGCCCAGCATGTTGTACGCATTTATATATGTGTATATGTATACACTGACATTATTTTAGTAACTCTTAAACAGTTAAAAACAACAAACAGCTACTAAAATGCTGATTATAAAACCTGCAGCATGCACAGTTAAGTACTGCGACTAGCAGCTACAGACTGTACCCCGTACCGTAATGAGCAGGTATATGCTTGAGTCTGGAGAGATCTGTTGTTGCGTTCAAAGCAAACACTTTGAAACTGTTGTCCCAGTAACCTCCAGCATATATCTTCTCAGCATCTGTACTCACGGCCAATAGCTTTGCCTCCAATGATTTACCAGGTTGAAGTAACCCAACCAGCCTTCTATTCCTTTATGCAAATGATACACAATTTATTACCTCAACAAACATGAATGTTATGGATAATACACGCAATTTATTAAGAAATTGAAGCACTTTTCCTATTGAAACAGCAATGGTATAATGATGCCCTTAAAAATCTACATTCACAATAGTGTATACGTAACACTATCAGAAGAAAACATTCCATTAGTGCAAAAAAGTAGCGGTGTTTTGAAAATTTAGTTTAAAAAACATTAATTGAAAATTATGGTTTTTAAAAAATTCAACTAACTTTTTCAAATTTTAATTAAATATTGACCATATCGTTACAGTCAAAGAGCTCGAATCACAGAAATTTGAAAAATCTATATTTATTCTTGTAACATATTCCATTATATATAAGTATATTATATATATTATAAGTATATTATTATATATATTATACAAATTACCCGGAGTCAACGAGGAGATCTCTATGAAAGACAAATTTATTGCTAATATGTCTGTCTACTGGGTGCCACTTGTGCATACCAATGTACCCTTGGTCACTGATAGTCACCTGTAATATACAGACTTACACAGAGGGAGTAATGTTGCTGATACTCGTACATATACATACACATGACTAGCTAGATAAGCACATTAGTGAACGAATTCATCCTTGAGTAAAGAGATCTACTACAGGTAAGTATATCAAGTTCCTAGGCTAGAGAATTTACACAGGAAGCAGGCAAATTTAACTACAAATCAGCAGACATTATCCAAAAAGCAGTTGTGAGTCTTTCAATGGCAAAATAGAACATAAAATACATACAAGAGCACTTGAAGCTAATAATTGATGCAATGTGTATACTGACATACCAGGACATCAAAATCCGGCCCAATAAATAGTCTAGTCTGGGAAGGAGGAACACAGGCTACGATGATGTTTCCGGAACTAGCCTTCTCATGAACCTAGTAAAAGAACAGGCAGTGTATAAGTTACATCCAAAAACAGTAAGTAACACGAGTTTTAGTTAAAAATTCGATTTGGCGAATTGAAAATTTCACCGAGTTGCCTTGCGTTGTCAGAGCCACTCGTCCAAATTTTTGTCTTGTGGTGACTTTCTCGGCCAATTTAAGAATAATAGTTAAAGGAAATAAGAAAGCTTAATTATTACTCTGTTTATCAGATGATTTACTTGAAAAATGCTAAATTAAACTGCAGTGGGTCAAGTTGAAGCTTCATTTTTATAATTCTATAAGCTAGCTTTTCTCTCAATTATCAACTTTATGCTGTTGACTTTAAAAATTCATCACGTGTTCAAAGAGCATCAAATAGTGATTAGCAGAGTCATTGTTTACTATTAGAAAAGAAAACTTTTATAGCAATATAATTTTAACGAGTTTCAGTTATTCTCAGTTGAGTGAAATCAACTGAAACTCACTACTTTTTAAATGAAAGTATAAACTGTAGTCAAAAAGTTGGTAAAACTTGAACTAAAGAAAAGGATTACATAATGGAGCTAATCCTACACCAGATGTTGTGTACAAGTATGCTAATATGTCCATCTGACTGATATGCAGGATACATATTAAATAAGAGACACTACCTCAGCTTTAAAACACATCAGGTTGTTCAGATATGGTAAAATGCTGCTAGCTTTCCCTTCCCTAGTCTCCATGGCCAAACACTCCTCTAGAGTCTTTCTCTCGGGATGGGGAGCCTGTTGTTAATAAAAGAGTTAATCAACATAGCCTCAGTTTCTATGTAACACTAAAGTAGCTGTAGAGTGTCACTAAATACCTAATTCGCAGCAAGTAAATTCACTATCTAGTATTATAGCCTTGTTAGCTTGTTAGTTTGGGCTCTAGTAGAAACTTGAGCAAAAGCATATTAAACTTCAATTCATCATTTTTACTAGGCCATAACATATGAACAAAATAGCTCTAATAATGGCACAAGAAATCCTTTCTCACTAGTTGCTTATATGTACACATAAAATCTCGAAAAGAAAACTGAACTAAATTCTGTCCTTCACCTTGTCTATCAGCTGAATTGGAGTCTGACCAAACTCCTTGATGATTTTCTCCGTGACTGCACGCTTGGCCGGGTCAGACATCTGTGAAAGGTCATATGCACCTAGAAAAAAAGCCAACATCAGTTTTATGACAGGTGAAGATTTAATTGTATACAAAGTAAAAATAATAAAATTATATTACACAATATTTATAATATTTCAGCACATGCCAAAATAACAACAACAAAAAACTGAAAAACCAGGATAAGAATGGGGAGATGCAAATATAAATAGTCCTCCACTAGCAACATGGATACACACCTGCGGAAACTGTGCAATACACAACACCTAACAGCTATTGCAGCCACTTCAACCACACATCAAATATTTTTTTTAGCGCCACTGTTGAAAATTAGCAGTTTATAAACTTATAACATTAATTTCAAATGATGAATATTCCATCACAGCTACTAAGCTCAAATACAACCCCCATATAAGGCCCCAACTCTGGTAAAGTTACCTTCATAACTATAAGCTGGGTAGATATTACAGGCAGCCTCTGCCTCTGACCCCCGCTGCTTGTAGCCGAATATCAGGTCTATCCAGTGGTGGAGCTGACCAGACACGTAGTCCGACTCCAGCGCCTTCCGGTGCTTCCATATGAAGTCGTCAGCCGCACGCATCTTGTCTTCAAGGCTGTCAGAAAACCGATCAGTCCAATTTGGCAACGCAACGTCACCTCCAGGTCGTCCAAGGTCAAAACCTTATTTCAAACAAATGAATGTGTGAAAAAAATCTCAAGCATGTAAACAATTAGAGATAGATGAAATAACGATGTTTATAATATGAGAGCCCCATGTTTGATTTTAAAAGTTTGAGTGATCCCAAAATTGACCTTAACAGAGCTTCTCACTCATAAGACGCTGAACCTACAGCATCACACTTTGCTGCATATGCTTTTAAATTTTAACTTATAACTGTCAGAATGAAATTTCTCCTTTAAAGAGACATCAATAATTTTTCTGTTGTTTGCCGAGTGTTTGTCATCTGAATAATCTCATCATTGCTAAGATGCAGTGTAGGTACATACAGACAGGACTTATTGAGAGACCCAAACATATCAAAATATAAGCTAATGACTTGGAAAGGTCAAGAAATTTATTCACAAGTTATAATTTTATCAAACACTCAATTGAAAAAATAGCCATAAGTCAACGATACTAACAAATGACTCATACCATTGATGTTGATAAGGAACTCTGGAAGACAGAAGAAGTCGGGGGTGAGCTCTTTGCAGTCGTGAAGAGACGTAAGGACGGAGTTGAAGGACTCTTTAATTGAGAAGAAGAGGCGATCAGCGACATCAAACCTACAGCATTAGGAAATTCAAAGACAATTAGCAGCACTAATTGGATGTACAAACACAACTCTAGGAGCTGGTAATACAACCATAGATACTATAGTATTGTTATATCCTTGGATCACATTTCATAAATTTTACAATATCAGATAGGACAGTAGGAGGTATGACTTGGCTTAGTTGTCTGATTTTTCAGACAGACAGGCAGGCAGACAGACAGACAGGCAGACAGACAGACAGGCAGACAGACAGACAGACAGACAGACAGACAGAGAGTAAGAGGCTGACCTTCCATTCTGTAAATCGATGTGTTTAGTAGTGAAAGGCTCCATTCTAACTAGGAAATGAGTCACAACACCGGCAGCACTGGAGTAATGAGTACCGTGATGGAATGGCTGCATGCCCCCAGGGTCATCAAACTCTTCGTATCTAAATGAAAATGTGTTATATCATAATACAGTTGTTGATATATTTAGTTTATTAATACCTGAGACACAGTCATTAATAACAGTGTCTGATGTTCTTAAAGTTGAGAGATAAAATAGAAAAAAATGATAACTTCAAGTGAAAGTAAAGACAAAAGATAAATATACTATCTATTTAAATCAACAAGATAAAATATACTCAAACTAACAAGATATATACTATATACTCAAACTAACAAGATATATATACCATATACTCAAACTAACAAGATATACACCATATACTCAAACTAACAAGATAGTTACACCATATTATATTCAAACTAACCTATTACGAAGCTCGGTTTCAATAGGCGGATGCATTGCACCAGCTGGCTTAGTAAAGTTCCGGTACGAATCAGGATTATCAAAGTCTATCGCAGATGACTTGTAGTCTTTTAGCACCCATGGAAACTGCCAGAATACAACAGAAGGTGTTATTACTAGTACTTTGACTAGGTTGATTACAAATAATATCAACTACAAGTATGATGCAATACACAATTCAGTATATAATCTAGTAAAATAAAAGGAAAAACTTTCTAATAGCTGATAAGAAGTGTCTTCAGTCAGGCTACAATTTTCTAGTTTCTGAAGGTAAAGTGTAGGTCCAACCTGCATGAAGGCAATCAAACTTAACCTCCACAGCACCACTTACCACAGGATACTGGCTCCAGTCATTGTAAGTTCTGCCAGCAATTGTGTTGAGTTGCATTAAGTATTCAAAGTTGCTAATTTCTCTTCGAACCCATTTCTATAGAGTAAAATCAGGTAATGTTTAGGGCCTAGACATAAGTGCATGCACTGGACCTAAACTTTATTTTATGCAATACTTTTTTTAAAATGATGTGGCCAAAAATGGTTTTGCTAGTGAGAAGCTTCATTTTTGCTTTTCTAAACTTAATGATTAGAAAAACAGAAGCAAAAAGCTAACAGCAGATACTAAATACACAGAGAACAATCATATTGCTATGCATTAGAAAGCTCAAATTCAATAAAGAGGCATGATGCTCAATGTTCTATATGTGGGCCTAGATTTTCAACACTGGATATGTTCTTATTCAATATTGGTATGAGTTAATATATGCATGTGATTTCAATCATTCAGTCCAACACAATTATAAGTCTAGCACTAAACTAAACAGCACCAAGCACTAACCAAGTCTCACTGGGCCCATTTCAATATATTACAAAATTCAACAAGTAAAAAATTCATCACAATCAAGACAGCAGTCAGTGGGAATGAAATAAGATTATGTTTAATTTTTCCCCATCAGCATATTTATAGTCAGAAATGGGTGAACAGCATCCTGGTAGTACCAGTCAGTTTGGTGTGGAGCTAATTCACACAACAATCAACAAAAAGTAACCTTCAACAAAAGCTATTGGAGGGAGTTTTGTTTGATCTGGGTCACATGATCAACTCGACCAATGTCCCAACTGAAGCTAGTCCAATTGAGTTTAACCTAATTAGTTGTTTTCTGATCCCCAAATTTCGCTGGACTAACATACATAGCAATAACAAAGCTAGTAATTTACCCTTTTATAAAATGACAAGCTTAGCATATTTGTCAGTTACTAAAACTACTTTTAATATTGCTGCAACTTGTAAAGTGCAAAGCAAATATTGAGATACTGTTTATTAGAATCAGAATTTATTTTACTAAAAATCACTGTTCTACATAGTGCAGTGCTGTATAGATGCCTTCGACAACGGGAAGGGTGAAGGGTGGTCAAATGAATGAGATATGAATCATACAGTATTCACAACATTAATAAGAAATACTGTTTAGAAAGCTTTCAGAAAACTTTTAGGATAATAATTTATTTAAAATGGCAAAATGGCTAATGATACATACACAGAGTAAATACTTAGAAAAGAAGTGAGCCATACACAACTCACATTGGTTAAGTTAGTGTTAGCCAGAAGTTGAGCTTCAAACACTCTAAACTTAGAGTCGTGTCTCTTCTCCCTCCTGATAACTCTGAGCACCTTTTTCCTATCTTCCTAAAAATACATTTCATACTGGTTAATATCAGTACTCACGGCTACAATCAATTATTCTATTATATACTATAATTTTGTAATATAATGACATCCATAAAAATACGATAATTTGCAATAACCATTGAGGGTTGTCTTTCTTTTTAAAAATTGTCTATTTTAAGGACTAAGCATAAACTTTCAGTGAAAATAAGATTTAAAACAATATTATTGAAGTTTAGAATGCTGAAAATTTGTTTTAGGCAATACACAACATAAAACAAAAGTAATATAGTTAGTTAGAGTTAACAAAGCATTTTATAAACTCTAAGTTATATGACATTTTTACAAAGCTTTTATATTATTGTTTAATTAACATATTGATAGATTTAATAATTTCAGTTTTATTGACTATATTATGCATTACGATGTTGCATGTACCTTGCTTATAAACATATATACAACTCCAGACAATTTTCTGGAAACAAAATTAATAAAAAGCTGTCGTCTATCACAGTGAAAGTATATATTGTATGAAATCACAAAAAAACATTATTTTAATCTTAGATTTAGCTTTAATTAAAATGTGTGATCTCAATATTTATCTTACTAAATACGCTAATGTTGATACCATTGTAACAGTATATACAGTATTATTTAGATTTGTACCTACCCTGGTAAAGTTGAGGAAGAAATTGGTATTGTGAGAGAAGAATTCTAGCGCAGTCCTCTGGAGATTGTGCAGCCTGTGATGCACATGTTTCAGAGTACTCAAAGGGGAGGTGAAGTCTTTTCCTACAAACCAGGCTATGTGTTGGTTAAACTAATGAAAGTAGAGTCTCAATAATCACTACCATTCCAAAACAGAAGCAAAATGACATTGAGTAACATTTAGCAGCATCATGCACAGTACATATATACCTCAGTTTTCTGTTTTATTAGACTAGACAACTTAAATATAGATATTAGCAAAGAAACTCCAACAGAAAAATTACAAAATACAAAAAAAAAATTCACAACAACAATTATCTTTGTATATTTAAGATTAATTTTGATAACCAGAAAATCATTCATAGAAAACAAAACAGGAAATTATGTAATCAGCACTTTCTGTGCTGTTGGAAAACTCACCAATATCATCACTAGACGGAATATGTTCGAAGAAGTATATACATCTGTTGGTGATTTCCAGTCTGCCTGGGAACGAGTCCATCATGCTGATTAGTTCACAGTCTACCTTTAGCAGAAGTTCTTCAGGGCTTGAGTTTCCCTCATCTAAACTCTCGTCTCTACATATTAAACATCAGAAATGTTAATGGCACAAAATCTTGATTTACATGAGGGCATCATATAATATGAAGACAGTATTTGGAGTTGTGTCTTCATTAAATGTAGATTGAACGAAAGAAGATAATTACAGAAAAAGGTAAATCTGATATGATACGACATGGCTCATAAATAACACTGTAACAAGTGATAACAACAACAGAACTTGGCAGACCCTTCAAATGAACTTTACAAATATAAAATCATATGATGACTTTCACAGCTCTGCAATTATATTAAAACCAAGACTAACCAGCCATAAATTACTTGGCTAAAACAATTAATTTTATCCTTTAGTTTGAAAACTTGGTAACTTTTAGGTAAGTTTTGGTAAGCATACGTGGAATTAGGACCAAACATTCCGTCATCATCATCAGCATTTGCTCCTTGAGATGGAGTAGCAAGATTGGCTATGCTGGGAGGATCGTTTCCTATAAGAGAAAGTTTCAATATAGAGCGCAGTGTTGACACCTCTGATATAGGCAAAGTGTTGATACCTCCAATATAGGGTGCAGTGTTGACACCTCTAATATAGGGCGAAGTGTTGACACCTCTAATATAGGGCGCAGTGTTGACACCTCTAATATAGGGCGAAGTGTTGACACCTCTAATATAGGGCGCAGTGTTGACACCTCTAATATAGGGCGCAGTGTTGACACCTCTGATATAGGGCGCAGTGTTGACACCTCTAATATTGGGCGCAGTGTTGACACCTCTAATATAGGGCGCAGTGTTGAAACCTCTAATATAGGGCGCAGTGTTGACACCTCCAATATAGGGCGAAGTGTTGATGTAAACTTATGTTCTAATAAAACTTCATAAATCAATGATCAACATAATATAATTGCCATGCAATATCTCATCCACAGCATATAGGTATAGAATTGATGTTATGGTAAAATAATTAATATATTGGTATAAGATTAAGCAGCTAAATATTACATACCACGCGTATAAACATGTCATAAAATATAAACTCAAAATGTTGCATAAGAAATTTACAAGTACACTTCCCATATGGTTTACCATCTAAGTGACTAAATGGAATAGTATCTCACTCCCTGTTATTATCTTATTGCTGCGTTGCATTGAGAAGAAGAGCTGTAGGATAGTAAAGATATGAACCTGTATTGACTAGTCTAACCAGATCTGAGCAGTAAGTAGCCAGTTAATGAGAAAATACTAACTGAGTGGGGCGGGGTCATTGGTGTCCCTAGCTAGGCTGGCATCTCTGTGGTCTTCATAGTGATCATTGGGTATCATTTTTATTCTCATCCGGCAATGATTCTCATGAGACGACATCTTCCAGTGAATAGGTCCACTTTCTCCACTAGTATCATAAACATGTTATCATCTTATCAGAATGCTATCACGTGTTACAAGATATACAGTAACACAACTACAATGCCAGTATACATATAGTAAGCATATATATACGAGATGCTACAAGGTTGATTACACCTTACTGTGTCAAGATAATATTCAGCTATAACAGCATAATTATTATGATATTCTCCTTTTATAACCATAAGCTATTTAAGTTGTGATGTGTTCAACTTAGAATTAATTTATCTCAATAATAATATTTTTACCATTAGTCTAAACTAACAGCAGAAAGACTGAATATTCCAATGAGGCTTCATCATTTGATGCAACATTTATTATATAGGTCAAAAATGTGACAAAAATGGAGGCTAAAATCACAAAAAAATAAGGAAATGAGACGAGAGCATAAATAAAACATATTTATTTGTATAATGGTGAATATCTTCCACTTTTAATATTCCTAAAATATCACATATCAAAACATAAAGATATCATATATATCAAAAGACAACGATATCACATATCATGACACCTACCTTTTAGCCCAGGTTCCTCGCTCACTAGAAAAGAATCTCATTCTAGACTTCCATTGGTCAAGGATGACTCGGATGTTTTGATTGAGAGAATTAGTTTTGATAGAGAAACGCTTTAGCTCACTGTCTATTGCCGCGTTCAACGGCGTAGTGATATTTGACTACAAGAATACATTTTTTAGAGTAAAGTGAGGCCAACAGATATTTTTTAGTTTATATGACATAGTAGTTAGTTACTGAGCTACACACACTGGACATCAATGCATTACAAGACTGTGGAAATTGTTCTTTCTTATATAATAGTGATGTATAATATAGTACTATTATATAAGTAATGTATTATATATTACTAATATACAATACATTACTTTAAATAACAGCTGACTTTCTCCATTCTCTCGTTGAAACTTGTGCCAATCTGAGTTATGCTCATTCTCTACTTCATTCCACAAGTTCAACATTTCCTGCTCGACTTGTTTAAACAGCCGAAGGCAATGGCTCCGTTTCTCCTTCACCTTTAAAATATTGCCTATTTTAAAAGCAGTTTACTGAAATTATCTGTTTGAACTACCAGCTTTGATAGCAACTAAGGATGTCTTGCTATTATTCAATGCTGTTTTATAATTAATTAATTAGCATTATTGGAATTCTAGAAATTTCTAGGAGTATATTTCCTAAAACTGTCAAAAAGCAGGATGATTATGGTTAAAATATTACACAGCATTCAAGCTGCCCGAACAAAATATTATCTAAAATATTTTTTCTTAAACAGCTGGAATAAACGAAAACAACTAAGCGAGAAGCTGCAGGACTACAGCTTGAGTGCCTACCACAGTATGGAGATACTTCTTCCAATGCTCATTGCCGTAATGCTCTACACCTTCATCTAGTCTCACTTGAGCACCCGTTTTGAGATCAGAGGAGGTGAGATGGGGCAGGTGCTCTACCAACCCTAACATCTCACTATGCTTCTCTAGTACAGCTTTCATTACCTGCAGTATGTGTACATCATTCTCCCTATTTCCTGTTCAAAGCACAAATCAGTATACTCTAAGACAGATTTATTATAGTACAAAATCTTGTATCAAGTTTGCAGAATTTTAAAAGCCATGATTGAAAGATGGGATGAGTGCTAAACACTTTCCAATTGTTTAAAGTTTAAATCTTTATCGCATCTGACAAGTTTCATTTGTTTTAAAGCAAACCCATAAGATGAAAAGTGTTTAACTAGGCTACCAGCTTACAACAAGATGTACTGCAAGAAGCATATTAAAACCAACAAAAAACAAGTTTCTGATCATAAAAATAAAATGACCATCATTAGAGTAAAACACATTTTACCTTAAAGATGGTCATTTTACTTTATGAAGCCACCGTGGTCCAGGAGTTAGAGCATTGGCCAAGTGTGACACAAGGTTAGTGGTTCAAATCTCATTAAAAGCTAGGAAAAGCATCCAGTCATAATTGCAACAGACACAAGTCCTTTAAAAAAAACATTACCACCAGGAGTTCTCACAAGGATAGCAACTATAACTCCACTTGAGTTTTTTTATGGTATTTTATGGGTTAAATCTTGGTTATCCTTTTAATAAGGTTATGCAGTGAAGCTCATTGCAGGTTTATAACAAGAGAAATTCTGTGAGTAGTATACCTGTAGAACTCAAAGCATCGTGGACCGAATTGATGATGTAATATATCTCACTCTCCAACTTGAACTCATCTGTTTGTATGAGATGGTTGAGTTTTGAACAAGCTGTCGCACAAATCTATGAAATATATGTGTATATAATAAAACAAAAACAAAATATTCCATGACAATGCAAAAGATACAAAATAAGATGCTCACTAACTAATCCACCAGTTTCACTTCTAGTGATTATTCTACAACAGTTAGATAAGAAAATAGAACTGAGTAGCAAATACCCACCTCACTATTTGAGCTGCCAACAAAATGAAGGAGAATATTGAGTCCTACACGGGCGAGTTCAGACCAGCCCGTAACAGGGTGCCACACAGTCATCTTAGCAAGTAGATCCAAGGTTAGGTTCAGTAACTAGAACACAGTAGGTCAGGGTCATTAATAATATTAGCAGCAAGCAGCTGAGAAACCAACAATATAATTTCTAGCTACCGATAAAAAAGTCAAATTTATAGCGGTGAGAGAGAGAATCTTTTCTGCTTCCATTTACTGCTAAAATTCTAAAATACTGTTCACTACACCAACTATCGGTAGGTAACGTGTCCACAACCATGACATACTGCATGTGCAATCTTTCATCTTTAACAAAATTAATCAACAGCTGAGATTTAAAATTTCTTTAACAGACAGGCCTAATATAAAACATGATGAGAAAGAGAAAGATGATTTATGTTCTATGAAACATTAGTGTGTTTTTCTTGAATTAAAACTATCTAACGCCACAATGTTTTGGTGACTCAAAAACGAAAAACAACTTCAACTAAAACAAAACTAACTCCACTCTTAATATGTGTATAAAAGTTTATAAAACAGAAATGAACAGAACAGATGCTACTAAGTAGCAGAAGAGAGCAGAGCTGAATAACAGAGAGCGTCACGTGAACTCACATCCTCACTGCAGCTCTCCTCCTCTTTGTAGTGACTGTTGAGAAAGTCAGACACCAAGTGTATCAACTGCTGCCCGTTCTCAGTGCTGTCTGCTTCTGCTGGAGCTGAAAGTGAGAGCCAAATAGTGAGATGGAATGGGAAAAACAGAAGTGAATAAAAAGCAAAGAGTGGTGCTAAATTTAACATGTGTTTATTAGCCAGCTGATAGAGGCAGAGGCATAGCTTGAAACTCTTTCTGTAAAGATATATGTATTTAGAGAATATAGGTATGTGGGAATTCTTGAGGTTTTAGATTTGCTGCAAAATGCTGATCAATCTTTTTATTAGGAATTGTATCAAACAGACAATTAATGCGAATACTCCATTTTATAAGCTTTTGTAGTTTGACATAAAACACTTATAAATTGCTGGTGAACAGTAATGATAATCCTACAGAGTGTATCCCACAAGCTATGATATCACAACTCTGAACTCACTATGGTCCTTCACAATAGCACAGCATTCTGTCAGCAGGTATTCTATCAGTAGTCTGGTATATTTCACTGCAGGTACTAGGATCGTGCCTTTAGCAGAGTTAATACTATGAAACACCTTCATTCTCTCCTACAAACAACCACATGGGGAGATTAGA
Organism: Bugula neritina; assembly: GCA_964035545.1. Taxonomy (NCBI): domain Eukaryota; kingdom Metazoa; phylum Bryozoa; class Gymnolaemata; order Cheilostomatida; family Bugulidae; genus Bugula; species Bugula neritina. The sequence goes on along the minus strand of OZ037768.1, from coordinate 10,625,375 downwards.
CGGTGTCTTCATGGACTGTAATAATTTAGATCTAAATTGAAATAAAATGGTAATTAAACTTAAGTTAATTTTGAATAGCTGAACAGTGCTAATAATCAATAGGCTGACAGGTCCCATGTTTATTGTGATAGACAATTGAAGCCTCTTGGTAAACCAAGTCAAAAGAACTTGCAAGTTCAAGTTTTTTCAAAGTTGAGTGACCAACAAACCTTCCAGATTTCCTGTGAGGAGCCCCTCAAGCCGTCCCACAATAGTTTGCAGTGCATATCCAGTGAAATAGCTTGCAGCTGAGTCAGTATGCCACAGTCTGAGCTCCTTTCATCATGAGAGACGGCAGAGCTGATGGAGTCTATATAAACATGCACCAATACACAATTCTGTAAGCCCATTAATGTGAAATAAAGAAAAAGGCTAATGTATAGTATATGACGACAAGATTATACAACTAAAACCTGCCACAGCAAGTTAAAAGTAGGCAACTCCAGTCTGTAGAATATTATACGCTAAGCAGTACTGGTTTTACATCAGCCAACTGCAGCATTAAAACTAAATATATCCATTTTAATTCACATATCTCTTCAAATACATGACAAAACATGGAGCATTAGACAACATAATTGGGAAAAAGCAGCAACATAATGTAACAGAGATGCAGCACTGAGTACATACAATATACAGTAAACACTCACCATCTGCGTGAAGAGACTCCGGTTGACTTGGTAGGAACTCAGAGTCACTAGTCGACTGTAAAATTTGACAAAAACATGACTTGAATATTTTACGCATAATCCTTGGAGTTGGTAATTAGACTAATATATTTCTAGAGCAGTTTTAGCTGTATTGATATATTGGAAACACATAATTTGGTTTCTGAAAACCGGAGCAAACAAATATCGTGTAAAATAAAGAACATACTGAGCTAAGGGAAACTTCTACTTCGCTTCTCTCGTCATCTGTCTCATTTAATGACACCACAACAAAAGGCTCGGGATCCTGTAAAAGAGATTGTCACTGATATCAACTGACTAAATTGACTGACTAAACTAAATTTTGTTTATTACGTATAACTATACACCTATACATGTATAGCAAATAAAGCTCTATTGAGAGGTTTATAAGTTTTACTAATATCATACTTAGTTTTTGAGAGTGATGGGGAAAATCACTCCACACTGCTAATTGAGCTGGTGTCGCAAGGGTTCAAACCTCACTATTGATATATTATTTTATTTTAACATACATGCAACTAAAAATAGTATAATAGTCACTCATAGTTTCCCATTCAGAAGTATACCTAACCTAAAACAAGCACCAGGGCAACACACACTACACCAAAACATGGATTGATTGATTGACGAAAGTTGATTAATAGTTTAGTTAGCAAACAGTAGGATGCATAAGAAGCTTTTTATAACAATATAAATAAATAGACTATTAATGTCCAAAAAACACGAAAGTATTCTATTCAGGAGCGAATATAACAGACATGAATTGTTCTATAAGCAGCTCCGAGTTGGGGGTGATTGAGTGCAGTAGTTTGGGGTTTACTGAAACCTCCAACTTCAAACTTGAGAACTGGAAGCTACTGCACTCAGTCACCCCCAACTCGGAGCTGCTTAAAGAACAATTCAACAGACATTCCCTCATATAATGAAGTGCGGAAGACACTAACCCTTGAGTACTGAGAGCTATATGTGCTGCCTCGACCTGCCCTTGTGTCATTCTTGATCAAACAGCTGATAGATTCCTGCCAGCCCACACACTGTACGATATCACTGACACATGTAGGCTTGTCCTTTATTACTTGCTGTACCTGACAATAAAGTGTGCAATGTCTATAACATGCTGCATACAATTTATATCTTTAATATTTCTAAAATGCTAACTTATTTCTCTTTCCTATCTAGATGGCTGTAGCTCTGCATATACAGCAAAGACAACTTATATAGGGTATATTTTCACAAATTGCCACAATTGGTGGATCTTCATAATCAGACTTAAAGATGGTCTCGTTTCAACCTACTTTCTTACACCGTAAAAATGTCATATTTACCCACGTTTGAAATTTACTAAAACATTATGATGTCATAAGGAGAGAGATGATGGCCTAAGAATTACACCACGCAGAAAACTTAGCCAATATCTTAAATCAAACCCTTTAACTAATATTAAACCCTTTTGAGCTCAAATGAAACATCTGATAGTTAGAGTGAGAAAGTTCCTCGTATTATAGCTCACAGTTTGATACTTAAAAAGCTCGCCAGTGCACAAAAATAAAAAAACAGTTGCAGTTTAACATTGAAAAGTAGCTAACAAAACAATTGAAATTATAAATTGATTGTATAATTCAGTCTCATGAATAAATTGCATTCATTACATTAGTATATCAGCAAAAACACTTGAGTTTAAACTAAAACATGCTGCAATAAGTCACAATAAAAATGAGAGAATAGAAGAGAAATGCAGCAATTTAAAAAATCATCATAAATTTCTAATTTCCTTACTTAACAGATGCTCAACTTTGAAACTGTCAGTCAACAAGTACTAAAAACCATTTCTAATTATGCTTATATTAGTTATTTACATGAGTTTAGGATAAAAGGTAATACAACAAACCATTCGGCCAAGTGAGAGTTTAGTGGGCAGTGTAGCGTATCGAGCGAGAGACACTACACAGAGCATGTTGCGATAGTTAGGATCTGGGGCTACAGAGAGAAATAAACAAAGTATTAGTAACATAATGTACCGGAAAGATAACTCTTTGAGTATTTATTATCTGAAGGGAATTAGGAATATATGTTAGATTATAGGAACTAACTTTGATAGCAGACAATTTCCATCAGCTGTAGACTAAGCTTATCAGTCGGAGGTTTGAGGGGTTGAAGCAGTGACACTAGGCCACCCATACCGTATTCCACCAAGTAAAGTGTCTTTTTGGTAGTATCCAGAACTTTATTTGTACCAAGCAAGGCAAGTATCAGCTGAAACATATCAACAGATTTGCCAAGTTAAATTCACATCATTACAACATAACTTCTACGTCACTTCTAGCATTGAAATCACATGTTGGTTTCCAAAATAAAACAGTACTTATTAAAATTTTACTTTTAGAATGGCTTGTTTAATAGCAAATGGAACTCGCTTTCTCCTGTTTTCTCCGGTGAAGCTGAAGAGGTAGGGGTCGGGGTTGACGAGCATATGGTACAGCATCACAGCTCCATCACTTTCATATAACTTCAGGTGTATCTGGTCACCTGGCATGTCTATCAGTGACTGTAGCATCGCAATAGCTTCTAGCACCTACACAATTATTATATAATCTGAGACAGAGATCATTGCATGCATAGCTTGTAGCTAATATGTATCCTTAATTGAATAGTTTGCGGGGAGGAGATTTAATGTTATCAATGTTTTCAAGAAATGACCTAATAGTAAGTGAGAACCAGTGATGTGGAAAGCATGCATGGAGAATGTCTCTATTATATAATATATTGGTGCATAGTGCAGATCTTGAGGAGTACACACACATGGACTGGGTGTAAAATGGTAAGCACTGGCTCATTCACTAATTATTGCCGCATATAAAAATCTTGTATCTGTGAGTCCAGAAATAACTAAAATAACACTTGAAAAGACTATGCAACTTTAATTTATGGGTACAGAGATCACAGGCTTACAATAACTAAGATATGAGTAGAGAGTGACATGAACCAAGACCTGCAATACCCTTAGAGCTGTAACTAAATATAATAGACCTAAGGAAGTAGCATCATACCACAGTATCATCTTGGACTGTGTGAATAAACATCAACAAAGCCAACAGCTCTTCCTTGCTGATATTCTTCTTCACGTAAAACTTGATGATGTTGAACAGAGCTGATCGCACAGTTCTTATGTCACTTTCAATCATAGATGACCTCTTGCTATAATATACAGTTATATAATATAAACTAAGAAAGCATTAGCTTAGATATTATAGGTATAGCATATTTACTAACAGCCAATAATAATACATAAATTTTGATATTTATGACAAAGTATCAAGTGTTGAACTGTTTTCTCGAAATTAGAAATATACACGCACATATATATAAATTTATATTGAAATGCTTTAACCCCACCCCCTTCCATCTAGCCAATAAGCCATTCAATATACGCAACAGATCAAGTTTGCTGATTGGTACTAATACAATATACATAAATGATGGTAAAGTACGAGGCTCACCAGTAAAACATGGAAATAGAGTCCAATATAAACTGTACTCCAAAGTTCTTCCTGAACATGTCAGATCCAGACTGTGTTATGATGTTATACAAGTACTGGGCGTGAACTGTCATAACAAAACTAGCTTACATTTTGGTGCTGCTATACAACATGCACAAGATAAAAAAATAACTGTGGTTGTGTAAAATACAAACAACTAAAAACATTTTAAGGAGTTATTAATCTTAAATAATCTCTGCCACAATTCATTTATGCAGTATTCAAATGTTTTATTTACATCTTAGATATCATCTACAGATTGCTTGAGGATTGTATACTTCAACAATTTTGTTTTATAATAAGTTTTGTGCAAATAAGTCTTGAATTCATTTGGAATTTCTGATGACGTTTCCAGCTGGTTCTGAAGTTCGTGTTATCATAAAACTAATATTAATTATTGCACGCTACTTTTAGCTGCTGCAACACAGAGTTTACTCACTGAGCTAGCTTGAAAGTTTAAAATTTGAAGTTTCGAGCCAATTTACCATAATTGAAAAGTACCATAAATATTAATGAAAATACCGTTAGAAACTTAGGGAAACATCCCTTATACTAACCAACACGGACTTCCCACTTATCAGAATTGTTCCACAGGCGGAAGTCGAAGAGAATGTGTTGCATCACAGAGTTGTAGAGGAGAGAGCCGGGCCTGACAGAGTCGTGTAGCAGGTTCTGTACAGCCATAAGTGTGTACTCATCTATCAGACTGCTATCAACCTGCACATAGATATACCATGATATACATTGACTATACCATGATATACATAGATTATACCATGATATACATTGACTATACCATGATATACATTGATTACACCATGATATACATTGATTATACACTGTAGAATGTAGTCGTTAGTGTTATGTAGTCTATGTGTTTATACTGAATCATATTTAGAACAATCTTCAAACATGCAAATTCTATTTTCAGCAATGCCTTTTCTTTCACATGCAGACAAAACATCACAATTTAAAAAAAAGGTTGGGTACGCAAAGCAGAAAACTTTAAAATTGGACTCATTTGAGACTTTGGCTGGTGATGCAGCAGCCCTGATCTCAACGTTACTGCAAACTTTACAACTGCAGCAAAAAGAATAGAACTTAAGACTTAGATATGGTGTAGTCAATGGAAACAATATCAAAGCATTGCAAGAAAGCTGTGTACTGTATGTGATGTGTTGGAATTAACACGATTAAAATCTCCTAATTTTTAATGGGTTAGATATGATAAATATATTTCAGAATATACTAGTAGTAGTTTAACATAAAATCCGCTTTCATGACTTTATATTACATAACTAAGGAATATAAAGAAAATTGAAAGCAAACACATTTCATCAACTTCGAATATTTCGTACATAATGGCTACAAGCTTTACTCAGCCAAAGTATCAACACATGAATATCAAGTATTCGCATAAATCGCAGTCATAGAAACACAGTTACGATTGAAGTAGTCCTTTGTCATCACATGTTTCTCAAACCTCATAAACCTACCTTCTGTACAAGAGCGCTGATGGTAGGAATGGAATTAGTAGAGAGCAAATGATCCTCATGTTCCTCACTGTTGACTATGAAGGAGCCGAGGAGTTGGAAGAAAGTAGACACAGTGTTATCTGTAAGCATTGAGAGTTTGCAGTAGTTAAAGTAGTATGTCATAATAAAACAACACAGTTACAGTTTCATTAATTTCATGAGGATGACAAATCACAGAGTGTGACCCATGAAAACCCTGTGTTATCCATTCAAGTATAATATAAATATATATAAATGTATTACAATACCTTTCCCGGCATCTTCCTCGAATAAATCTTGATCAGCATCTCTCTGTGGTTCCCTCTGAACCTGTTCCAGCAGAGGAATAATCACCTGGAACCCTCCAATACACTTTATCATATCCTGAAAATTTCAACCAAACACTATAATTCTTTGGAAGGCAATAAGTCATTACTCACACAATCAATAGACAGCATACTAAAATAGGACCAGGTTATCATGACTTACTGAGCAGTAGTATGACATTACTTGTGATACTGCACCTGCTACAGCTATTACCTTGACCTACATTACTAGTGATAGCATTAGTACTACTACTAATGCTACTACTACTTATAGTACTACTAAAATTTGTACTGCTATAACTAGCACTGTTACTGCTAGCAGCTAGTACTACTACAGCTAAAACTGCTACAACCAATTAAACGACCTCTACTACTGCTACTGTTATTGCTGTCACTGTAACTACTGCAACTCCTACCACTACCACTACTACCACTACCACTACTACCACTACCGCCGCCGCCGCCACCACCACCACTACTACTACCACTACTACTACTACTACTACTACCACTACTACTACTACTACTACTACTAGTACTGCTACTACTACTACTACTACTACTACTACTACCACTACTACTACTACTTCACCAATACTACTCACTGTAATGCTATGACTCAAACACGTGTGTCCATTGACAAGTGTGCCATCCATAGATCTAGTGTAGGCCGACATGTCCACACATCTTTGACCACTGCACATCTGCAATAAAGTAAGAGCTACAGCAGTACTTCACCATTGTAACAGGGTGTTAAATAGGAATAGCAATCATTAGTCCTATTATTTACCTTTGGATGGTATTGAAAGACTACCTCAGACCTCAGAGAGCTGCTAAAAAATACTTCCGTATGGTTGGCTCCTATAACAAAACAAATATTTATTCGTAAATAAAAATATTGCTATGATGGATACAGAGAAATGAATGCATTTATCTACTGTTAATCCATCACACAAAAAGGCACATAGACAACATGCTATCAGGTTGACTTAGGACAAGACTTTCCTTGACACTGCAAAAGTAGAGAGTAGTGAGGGGTGCCAGAGAGAGAAATCCCAGGCTACAATGATTCATACTTACCTTTCTTATACATCTGTGAGACCTGGTCAGCAGTGAGGCAGCATTTGAACAGGCATATGGTAACCAGATCCCCGCAGAGTCCGATTGGTTTACCAAACACTTCATGTTGGTACTCTGCTTCAACTGTTTTCATAACAGGTGCTTCTTCTGTTGATTTCTACATAACATAGTGTTATTCTATTCGGTCGGCAACAGAAGTAAATCCATTAATTTGACCAAAAATGTATTTTCAAAGTCAGATAAAAAGTTGTGCAATAATTATAAGTTTCCTTACATCCTAAAACAAAAGCATGCATTAGTTTTGTAATACTATTGTTAATTTTGCTATAGTTATTGGGAGTATTTATTTAAACTAGTAACAAAAATACACCACCCTTTTCTAATTGCTAAATTGCTTAGCCCAGCAGCCAGTCACAATTTTAGGGTTACGGTATTTAGCATTGAGAAATTAAAATATAATGTTATGAAGTAATATAAAATAAATAATTTAACAACTGTAAAAGGTGACAATGATACCAAGTGATTATATACTAAATATGTCAGATGAGAATTACACAAAACAAAGGTATAACTAACTTTTCTTTTTCCAAACATTCTGTCTTTAATACCTCCGAGAAAAGAGCCAATTGATTTATCAGAGGGGTTGTTATATGAGTCTTTGACAGGAGGGGCGGCGCAGTCAGTTATTGGCCCACCAACAGAATAAGACAACTTCTACAATAAGTTACCGAGAATTGTGGGATATCTACTGCTAGGAATTTATATACCACTAAACTCTAGACTACGCTGCCTCCATTTAGACAGCATGCTGACTACATGCTGACGCTATTCAGACACCATGCTGACACTATTCAAACACAATTCAAACTACATGCTGACACTTAACATTATATCACTAAGAAGCTAGAAATATACAGAGTATATATGCATAAGGACATGTAAGTTATAAAATTGATTCCACAGTATCGAAGAGCAAGTAGAGCTACGAAGCCATTATGTAAATAAATAAATGATATTATTTTAAAATATCATATTGAGTCTTTTTTCTTCCTTTATATACTAAAATATATTTTTGCAGTTTACAAAAGACTATACTCATTACGGCCGGTTGAGTCTCTTGCGTTGTGGTGAAACTTCAGAAGTTGAGATGATGTAATCTGCTATTATGCTAAACATTGCAGCCAAAACTAGTTGAACTACCGAAATTATAATAGTTGCGAGCCGTGAAGTTGAACAAAGATGTTAAGAGAATAACGTCAGATTGTGTATTGATAACATCAGTGTGTGCGCGTGTGCCTGTGTGTGTGTGCGCGCGCGTGTGCGTGTACGAGTGTGTGTTGGCAAGCACCGCTACCGAGTTCACATGGCTAAAAAAGTTACATATAAAGTTGTAGAGCTGCTATTTCCCAACTAGTTGTCCAGCATGTACTCAAATTGAATACAAAATTCAAAATATAACTTCCTTGAAGCAATAACCTTGCATGATATGCTTGACTGGGTGTAAAATAAAGTAAGTACATGATGTAATCATCTGTTACTTAAACCATCTCCAGCTTGGTACACCTGTTTAACAAATCCTGTAAGATCTGTATTTAATAGTGTGTCACTGAACTGTGACACAAACATAAGCTTTTGATGTACACCACCGTTAATAGGATGGAAGCATGGCATGCATATATACACTCAGAACTAGTCAGTATGAAAATATTAAACTCAAAAATAAAATATAGAAGTAGCTTACATTCTTTAGATTCACGACAGCCATGGAAGACTTTTTAATGAGTGTTCCATCAATGTATATCGACACTTTCCAAGTAGAGCTGCTGCTTACAGCGTGTACAACGTCTAACATGTGCTACAATTATAAAGTCCCTTCCACTACACGCTTATATGAATGAGAACTTTTTTCAAATTCTGCAAGGAGAGCAGGCCTTTGATCAAACCAATAAATGTTTCTTTACTGCAACTTAAATAATTACAATGCTCTAACTAAAATAAAAATGAGAAATCGGGATGTTATATAACTCAAATGCATACGCCACATGTTTTGATTAGTTGCCACACACGCACGCACGCAAATACTGTATTATTTACCCAATGTTCATCAGCAAGAATCATCTCTGGCACATCAACAACGTGAAAGTTTTTGTCTTCTGTTGTCATAGCAACGTGTAAATATCCCTCATGAGACAAGAATGATTCAAATCCTCCATTACCAGCTTGAAAACTGCAAAACGAATAAAAACGATACAAGACAGTAAACTTACAATCTCGCTGAGCAGGTTATAAACACCAATCCTGTAGTTAGTGTAAATAAACTGAGATTAAAAGCTGTCTATAATGATAAAAAAATCAAACTATAAATTGATATATATATATATATATATATATATATATATTATATATATATATATATATATATATATATATATATATATATATATATCGAGTTATAGAACAGCATATTAATTTTATCTTTATACAGATAGGAACTGAGCTCACAGACCTGTATATGACACGGCGGGTAGACGGTTGCTGGGAAGGTTCTGCACAAAGCCACGTGTGAAATGAAAAACCTCCACCTCCCTTCTTAAGCGAGTCTGGCTTTAGGTCATCTGGAACTCTGATAACCTAGCCAGATGTCATAATAAACTGTAGGTAATTTCTAGATATTATATAGTACATCTATCTAAACATATGCATTCAATAACAAGTAAAATTAGACTTCAACTCAATAAAAATAGCAACCACAATTTTTCAGTTGATCAAAGAGACGCCAATAACTTACCGAACTTTCTATGGGGAGAGAAAAGTAAGACAGAGCCCTGCCAATTCTTTGCTCTTCCATCATGTAAGAGAAAGCCCTTAATATCCTCTTGGTGAAAGACCCCTGGGATATAATAGTGATGGTTGCATATTTAATGAAAAAGAAAGCTTTTACTACAAATCTATGAAGATTGCCAAGGCTAAACATAAATTTATTAACTCTACTTTATCCTATGCACACTTAATTGATAAAGAAGTTCTATATAAAACCAGGTAAAGGCACAAAACAGCGGTTACTGCTCTAGCCAATTCTTTATTCGAATACAAAAGTAAGAATTGCAATACAAAGGGGAGGTCACTCCCAGCTTACCTGTGCATAACACGTCTCAATTTGCAGCAGAGAAACTAACAGCTTTATCTCTACTGCAGTTATTGAAAGTGCTCCGAGCTTCTCGACTAAGCACATCAGTATTCCTAAAGCAAAGAGAAACGGAAACAAATTTCAGCATAAGTCTGCTTAAAATAAAAATATAACTTTAAACGACAACTAATTCTATCTATATATTTAAAGTGTAGCTAATCCCAAGGTGTATATAACCAAGACAAGAATCCAATGCATTTCAGCATCACCATTCATTTTAATGACACGTTGAAGGGGTTTTATGGCAGAAGCATTAGTGTCTACACTTGAAGAAAAAGATATTTTATCTCAGTCCAAGCAAACAAATTAACGACTCACAACTTAGAACTCCTTTGAAAACTCATGAAAATTCTTAAAGTATTTTCAGCACACGACTAACTTCCCAAAATATTGTTACAATAAAAAAAGCAAATAATAAGTGACAAAACGGAAACGTGCCTTGAATTTCTGCTTCGTAAAATTCACTGTGCTGCTAAAATAAATCTGTTAAACAAAAAAATTGCTTGTAAATACCTCCCTATTTATGGATATATCTCGAGTATTTCCTAAAGAATTGTACATGATTCTATATAATCAGGTCAGTACACACACAAGCGTTGACCTGATTATACACGTTCTGTGAGTAGATATCTTATACACAGAATAGTGTTCCAAAGACCCTTAAACTAAGCACATAAAATATTACCTGTAACCTTAGTAAACTGCTTATGCTGTGCACACAACTCCACGCTTTTAAGAGCAGAATAGATAATGCCATTGTCGCAGCACATGATGCGGTTCTTATCCGAGACAGTCGCCAGCTCAAATATTTTTCTAGCCAACCACACGTGTTCTGTAACACTGGGGATATGAGGTAGCCAGGATACAAGCAGAGACACAACTGATGCATTCTCTATCTTATTATACTCGGTATTCCCAGCCGCAGAGGTGTCTGGTCTCTCCACAGCCTACACAGACAGTAGGTTACAATATTCTAGTGTGTGCCAAACTTGTAATATTAAATTGTATTATTACAAGTTTTAATAAATTATAGTATTGTTAATTGACTGACAATCTTATCAAAGAATCAAATCAACATAACACTAAAAATTCAAATATTTAACAGTATATGATTCCAGTTAACAAATGTAAGTACTTTTTAACTCAAATATAGATAACAGTATGTGATTGTAGCTAACAAATATAAGGAGTTTAATTCTTTTTGCAGTTGTAAAAAATTTTTCAGAAAAAAAACTAACTCAAAGTCAACCAACTCGGTAACAGGTAACTAAGTGTCAGATGGGCTCAGCTTTGCATTACGTAATATTGTGTTATATAATATACATACAGTAGAGTGTAGTATTCCATTAACATTAGTGAAATATTGAAATCAATTTCATACGTAATATATACAAGACTTGTCTACAAATACACAAGAAGTTACCATATCCACCAGCTGGAGGAGAAGAGCTTTATCTGGAGGTACAGTCTTGAGAACATCTAGCAACTTATTGTATCCGACAGACTGTTTGAATGCCGTCTTGGACACTTTGGAGCGGCAGAGGAAATTCCTGAGGCAGCTGATGAAAGCTTTGTGAAAGTTCAGCAAATCACTAGATGATGCCGACTCCTACCCACACGTAACAATTTAGTCACACAATAAACAAAACAAATGGCAGTTTTAATGATTTGATGCTCACAAAATTTAGTAGCCTTCAAAAGGCAAACTAATTAATAATTTTGTCTACCTGGAATTTGCTAACAAAACCGACGACTCGTTCAAACACATTGGCAGAATTGAAGGAAGCTTTGAGGCCTTCAGCATCTCTCTGATTAGATATCATAAGTCTTAAGGTGTCTGTAAACATAAAACTCACTGTGCAGCAGTGCTTTACAAAGGATTGTATGCACAGTTAGTTCACTGGCAGAAAACTCTACCGTGGCGCTGTAAACTGTGTGATACGTACATTTTGATCGTTTGGATAAAGTGGTGAAAAACTAAACCATAAAGATATAACATATAAATAGTACAGCAAAACTTGGATTAATATTTTCACAACTGGATGAGGATGCAAAAACACTACAGTCAGTATGAACAATGAAAAATGAGTATAAATATTTGTAACAGAAGGGTGAAGATTTACCAAGAAGGGGAGTAAAGAAATCTGGGTTTGCACTAGTGGAACTGGCATGTACGAGTTCAATGGTGGAGAGATATCTGTTGATAATATCATGTACTTCCATTTGCCTCTAAAATATATATTATAATTATGCAAAACAGTTTTCTAATAACATTCATTAGTGTCTATTCACTTTACAATACATAATCTCTAAGAGTTACTTTGAAAAATGCTTCAAGTACAGAATACAAACCATGCCAGGATATGCATAGTGGAGGGTTTGCACCATGAGAGTAAAGCAGGAGAATATGTTTCGTCTTAGTCCTGTGGGGACAGTCAGCACCTCGAGGTTGTTGTCAGTTAGAGCATTACACAGCTTGTCTAGAATAGCTTCCGTGATAATGACCATAGCATTTCTCTACAAACAGATTGGGTTGACTTTCATACAAACAATAAAAAGGATAAACTAGAAATTCTACATTTGATCAACATATTAGACGCTAAAACTAAAATAAATAATTTTGCATAATATTTAGACCACCAAATTTAGTTATTTTTAGAGTTGAACTGTACAAATTCATGTATTAGTTTCTGATTACCACATAGTGATGCAGGTGATTTAACCTCAAAGCATGCTATTGTTACCTTTTTACATGGCTGAACTCACCTCTGACCCACTTATTACACAGCCAATCAGGTCAATCAATTTACTCCTGAGTTCATAGTCCAAATGTGGCACATCAAAACATTCTACAAGAAATAATATACAATACAGACAAGAACGATATGACGTTGACATATGATTATTAGGTATTATTTAATAGAGGGGCATTAGCATAAGAACCTAACAAGAGCATATCTGTGCAGTGTGACTCTCAGAAAGCCTCAAACAAGGAATTCCTGAGCTTTGTCATTGATGATGGCAGACAAAGTATCTCAAACTAAAATAGCTCTGGTACTATTGTGAAACTCTTAGGTCATTTGATAGGCACTACAAAGTCTATAAACCATCATAAAATGTTCAGCCAAAGATAACCTGTAACCCAACCAGGGTATTTGTCTACTGCACATCAAAACACCACTGACTCTATCTGTCTATCACTTTTATATAAAAAATCCAATCCAAAGAACCAAAGGTATTTTATAACCGCATGTACTAGAGTTATTTAGATATCAATATTGCTTAATCTAACAGCCTAAATTCATCATACATGATTCAATAATGAAATACATAAAAATTCAAACCAATTGGGCAAAAATAGGGAATACAGTTGTTACAGAGTAAGTGGGGAATAAACATCACCCCTAGATAAGGAAATAATGACCTATCTTATACTAAGGCATTTAAATAGCAAGTATATATAATTATACGTTTACTATTTCCATTATTCCTCTTAACACAAGTCAACACAACATGAAACATAAATTACTAACCGCATATAAATGTGATAGTAACACCATCTACAGCAGCGGGGTACTCCTTGTTAATTGCATTCTCTTCACAGCTAGCACTTGAAACATAACATAGTACTTAGCAACAATTTATCATACGTAGATAACAAAATAGCATTAGTTTTCATACACATTAAAAGTGCACTGAGGCATAAATAAGGAAGTGGCAAATTGTGAAAGGGGCAAATCTACCTGTTGTGAAACCTTGAATACCACGTGGAATATGGATCAAACAGCTTTTCCAATAGAAGTATATATTCCATGACTATTTGTTTTAAAACATGATCACCACTCTACAAAATATTTTAAAAATCATCAAAGCACAAAAAACTCGAACTAATAGCATCACATTGCTACAAACATCAAATTTTTAATGAAAGAAAAAATATGCTGAAAATTCATCCAAAAACATGAACCATTGAAAGCATAACAGCTATTATCTATACAAAGCGTACCTGCAGCGAAGGTATGTCTAAGATGTGGTAGATACTGGTAACTACTGAGAGGGAGGCTATGAGTGCTACATTGTGAGCATTCCTACAGAGTCATATAACACATACATGTACATTGTGAGTAGCAAGTATTGTATAAAAGTTGAAAGTTGACTAGAGATTTTTTTGATCTTTTTCTCAGATTACACATGCTTTGAAAATGCTAATTTCAAAAATTATTTTCTTCAAATTTGAGTTTGTTATGAGTTGATAAAAATGTAGGCTTGCAGTGATATTCAGCCTGTAAGGTGAATGCATGATGCACCTACACCAGCATTAAATATTATAACAACATTTTACAAAAACATGAGATATTAAAAACCATTTATGATACTTTATTATAATAAATATAAGCCAAAATCTATCGTATATGCAATATTAAAAAATTAAACCGTATAAAAGAGTTTTAGCCGGACTTAGACAGCTTTGTATAAATTGCAGAAAAACATACCTGGACAAAGTAGATAGACTCTGTATAACTGTTATAATGTTCTTCTTTTGCCTTTCAGTCATCATGCTCACCTTAGTTTCCTTGTGATTATAATACATGAGGTGAGACGAAATCTTGGAAAGAAGATTTTCCGGAAGATTTGATAGTTTCAAACTATCATCATCTCTAGAATCACCTCTATGAAGGGATCGCTGGTAACAGTCGACAAATAACCGCAGGTAGGTAAAAAAGGCATCATCATCCTTAGTCTGAAACAAATGCACGAAACTATCCAATAATCATGCACAAGGAAAATTAAATAAAAATAATGCATCTATTGCCAAAAACACACATGAACTTAAAAAGGTTATTAAATGATGTTTGTATAGATAATTCAAAATATTGACTTGTTCATAGTTAACTTAACAAAGTAATCTTCATTTGAATTTTGCAATAATAATAACATCTTACCGTTTAGTTACTAGTACCAAATGCAATAGCTACAAATATGCAAATTTTATATGCACGTCCAATGATACAGTTTATGTGTTGTTGGCTGTAACTTTACAGCTAAATGGCGCTACTTTACACTATCTGCATAGGCCTTCATTGAAATTTCACAATCAACAATTTGACCTTAACCACTGTTTCCGCTACTTCCCGATCTAATAGCTATCAGCATGAATTGAACATAAAAAATAGATGTACAGCTCCTATATAGTTCAATACATTAATTTTAGTGTCACCAACCTCATTGTTTATTGTTGCTGCTATGACAACTCATTTAAAAAACAAGTGGGTTTCTAAGGTATCGTATTTAAAATAAAAAAAATATCACCTTTAGCTGTGCTGTACTATAATTATAAATTAAATTAAAACCAACTCGTATAGGCAGATATTTGCTGACGGATAACCTTTTACTCATATATAAAACAGTAAACAGTGAAGATGAAATACCAATTTACATACTCTTAAAAATTCTCCCCACAGTTCTTGTAGCTGCTTCATCTCTTGAAATTGATCTTTGTCCATTTTGTGAATACAATTGATTTGTTGATCAAGTCATAATTCTTTAACCTATAACATGAATTCATTTGAAAAAAAGCCGTTATTTTCAATTTTACTGTTAGTGCAATCGCTGTAGCAGTTGATATCAGTTGACAGAAGTACATTATACAAACAACTGAACCTGAAAAAAAATAATGACAGGTTGCCTTTAGGTTGTCGGTGTATTGGGTGCCTTGCAACCTTCACTTTATAAATTAAAATTTAAACTAAAGCAAGATCTAAAGCCTCACTTGACTACATTGGTTAACTATTTAAAAACTTGTAACAATTCTTTATTATAAGTGACTATCATAACTATTAAAAATATTACATCAACTTCAGCGTGAAACTAACTTTATTTTATCACAAACCATAATTAACAAATCTATAATAGTAAGTATGTATGCTTAAATAAGTACTATCTCATGACAACTGTTACTTTACGTGATATCTGTAAAACTAGAATACCAATGTTTACAAGTATGCAGTTTACACCTGGTAATATAGAACATTATTTCAACACTGCCTAAAATAGCAAAAACTATTTAAACAAAAAGTTTCAAATTATTATGAAAATATTGATCTATTTTAAAAAGCCAGAACAGATCACTATAACCATAAATAACACTACTACATGCAAATTAAAGTACTAAAGTTAATAGTAAATAATAATGTAATTACCATTTGCAATCTGAACCTAATTACTTGGAGTGTAATCAAGTCTGAAGAGCAACTCTAACTTATTAACTAGTAAAAATGATCACCAAGAGCTCGAAGCAAGTAGTTAAAGCAAAAACAAAAGTATTTTGAAGTTCCAACAATGATCTTATCATTACCTAACTATCACTACCACTCTGATTGTCAGTATCACTATAAAGTATGCTTATGGATAGTTATTAAAAGATAAAAATAAAACTAAAATGTATATTAATTTTGGCTTTTATATCAATCATAGAAGGTAAAAAACATTTTCAAATGGATGTATGAACACAAGAATTAAGTCTAATGCATAAGATTCGACATTTAAAATAACTAGTCAGCCTCGGTGACCAATGGCTGTGAGAATTACATTGACTCCATCACTGTAAGTGCCAGTATATGACTATGATCATTAGTATTACATCTACTACTACTACTACTACTACTACTACTACTACTACTGTGGGTGGGTCTAATAAAAATTGGTGCTGTTTGAACTAGCAGCTAGCCTCTTTTACTTGTATTATACTTTATAATACAAAGAAATTATGAATCATCATTACTATCATGATAAAGATTATAAGCTAACCGCCACTTTTTTCTACAATAATTTAAATTTAACAAATTTAACCTTAAATCAAATTTGAATTTGGCTTAAATAGACATATTTATATCATTATTAGACTAGGAGCAAATATAAGAATGCTTATCAAATCATCAATAACAACAATAAAAATTCTATTACAATTATTATTAACCATATTGTTCGCTACAATTACATTATCAATATGATTATTATAATAACTAAATATCAATTATACCACCTGCATATATCTTTAAATCATATCAATATAAATACCAACAATCATATTCATAAAGATTATTATCATAAATTAGCAATATAATTACTAAATATTTATTTATTAATACTTTAACTGTAAGTATGATTGTAAATATTTTTTTTTAACATCATCATTATGATTACCACTAAGGACGATGTTTAGTCGATAATTATAACAATTATTTTATCCATTAAATTCTATTGAATCAGCACCGGAGATCTAGGACTACAGATTATCAATTCTACAAAATTAAACTTAGTGCTGCCAGTTTCCTTTTAACCTCAAATTCAATGTACACATCTTTATTTATTAAATCTAATTAAAAATAAACAAAATCCAAGATAAATCTTATAATAAGTAACAATAATAATTATTATATTACTTGAAGATAATAAAATTAAATATTTTAATAGTTGCTATTAATACCATATATATAATGATGCTTATACTGGTTACAAACTATTTAATTTAAACCCTCACTTTTGCTTTTACAGTAAAACTTTTAGTTTCAGCTGGCGCTTTGAAGTTTCAGTTGACACTGACACTCATAGTCATACTGAGAGTGATATTTATATTATAGTAGTCATAGACTCATAGTTGTGGTGATACTGATATTGAGTGACAATCACAACAATACTAATATATTAAATATTAATACTAACAGACTGCGTTTGATATTGTTTAGTATTATCAATAATTATTATCAAAGACAGTATTACTATTAATCATAATGTTATTATAATTATTATAGACTTGGAGTAATCTGTAACAGTATCACTATCAGTAAGCGTAAGACTAATGACTCAGTGATGAGTAATCCGTAATGACTATCATTATTACTAATTACTATTACTATACCAAGCTTAAGTTTTAATTTAAAATTATAGTTATGTTAATGTTATAGTTAAAGTTATTTTTACAGTAATAATTGATAATTCTAATATAATATAAATATAGTAATACTAACAGTAACTCTAAATAGTAACTATAAGTCTAATACAGTAATAGTCTCTAAAGTATAATACTAACAGTAATACTAATAGTAATAACCGAACAATGACAGTAACACTAGCTGCAAGACTAAGTGTGACAACAACACTAACAGTTACACTTAGTCTTACAGTATCAGTATGAGTATCAGTAAAACATTGACTATTAGTATCACTATGAGTATCACATCCACTATCAGTATGAGTATGACTATGAGTATGTCTATGGTCCACCACTATGACTTATGAGTATCAGTATGACTCATACTCATAGTCATACTATAAGTAAATAAATATGAGTAACTCAGTCAAACTTAAAGTATTACATCTACTATTACTAATTGTAACAGTAATAGTAATAGTAATACTAATACAGTAATAGTAATAGTAATACTAATATTAAATAGTACAAGACTTATACTTATACTCATAACTTATAGTTATAGGCTATAACTATAAGTATTACTATTAGTATTAGTATTAGTATTACTATTTAACTATAAGTATTCTTAAAATGATTATAGTTAACTTTAGGTGATAATCATAATGATGATTTTTGTTGAATTGTTGGTATAAATACAATATTAATTTTCATATACTTATAGTTATAGTAGTAAAACTAAATAGAAAATTAAATATCAATTCAAGTTCCATCATTTTTAAAAACAATATTAAAATAAAAATTAAAGAAGTGCACAGTCGTTATGATATAACCATAAAAATGATGATGCTGATATTATAAGTATAACTCTTTTATGGTACAGTTACAATCGCAATAGAATAAGCGAGGTAGATCAACTTGGAATGGGATAAATATTCAGTATAATTATGGTTATTCTGTTTCAATGAGGTAGCTCCTTCAATTAGCACTAAAACTTTCAGCAACTAATTAGGCTTTAGTTTGGGGCACAGGTTTAAAACCTCGCGAGAACATAATCATTTTAGGAACGCAGGTTTTACAGATTTTCTATATTGCGTTCACTGCACCTCCCTCCTTTTTGAGCTCCGATTGTTACGACAACTCTGCAAAGCAATGGAATTTCCGCATTGCTCGCTAAACCAGAGAATGTAGACTAGTACATTCAATTAACTTTTCCAGCTCAGTGAATACATCTACATATAGTACGTACAACATAAGAAAAGAATGTACACATCACTGAACTGGAAAAAACCTTATTTTGAGTTCAGTGGTACACATTATCTAATGCCATGTCAAACCAGTTTAGGAAACAAAACCTATGGACCAAACATCCCACAACTAAAATAGAATAAGTTCAATGTTGTTTTTTATCCAGTAATGCTTTATAAAAATAAATAATATGACCAAATATCATTGTTTTCTTGCTATTTTATGCCATTATGTAGTTAAATATTATGAAATGTCTTAATGTGATAAACTGCTGTAGATGTTTGTTATGTGGCAATTGGCATGTATAATCTGGTTGTAGCACCTATGTATTTATAAAATAATGTCAATTTTATTGTAGATTTTTCCCAGAAATGCAAATCATTTATGGGGAATAATAATTTGATTATACATAATTATCAATAGCATTCAATGCTATTATCAAGCAACTCTCTGTTTTATTAAACAATCTTATACTAAAAAATGCCAGAATTTTCTTTAATGCAGCTAATTACTAGACTATATTTTTCTATTACCAACAATGCGGTTTCCCAATTATTATTTTGTATTCTGCGTACCCTTGAAAAAACCTAGATATTTCTAGAGGCGACAAAGATTTTTAAGATCACATGTTTGCAGGTTCTGAGATTTGCTACCTAATTTATATAGCTGACATTAGAAAATGCCTTGGTTTGTGTTTTTCCTCACTTAATTTGCTGTTTATTTGGTTAAATCTTGAGAAATTTGCACCAATTTTTATAAACTATGGAATCTTTATAGGTATCCTTCACCAGTACCAATTTCCTATAAATGGATCGCAGACAATATCAGCCTAATTAATGTAAGCTTGTAAACTTTTTTCTTAGCAATAGTGCGCTCTTTCATGAGTGTGAGGATTATATATATTTACAAGCACTTTCATTGTACCTAACTTCACTAAAACATTTATTAGCCTGCAGAAGGGAGGCTAATGATTCATTCCAGCTGATGATGTACAGGAAGATGAGTCCATCTTGTTATCAATCTTTACACGCATTGACACACTTTCTCAAAGAAATTCTAAAAACAAGGCAACCTATTTTTCATGAGTTTTTTAGATATTGGAAATTAACTTATTCAAGTGTATTTATTTTTCTCATAAAGTTACAAGTTTACAATTAAAAACTTGCAGCTGTTGATTTATTTGAAATTTTAAGCTGCTGCAATTGATTATTAAAGACATAAATATAAATACGATGAAAAGGTTAAAATTGATGTACAGCCAATAGTATGATATTAAGAAATGGCTAAATTATTATTCAGGTTAATGGCTGGGTAGGTTGAGTTTATTGCAAGTTACAGCCCATTTATTGCCTCTTCTTAAATATTTTGCATGCATTATTTATTTTATTACTAAAACGCATAAAAATAGTAGTTTGACTTTTGAAAATTAAAATATTTTTCTGTTCAAACAGTTCACTGGTAACTCTGCTTGCAAAATTATTTTACATTTATCCACTCAATGTTGCTTGGCGCTAGCTACCATCTTGTCATTCCCTAGTTTCTGTAAACTGTATTGAATACCTAGAATTATAATAACTTTAACCTATAGTTTAAAATTAATTACTGGTTTACTATTAGTTTTAACTAACATGGAATTTTGTTTCCAGTATACCTATGGTGTCAAACCAGAAGAATGCGCTAGTTTAAAAATGGTTAAATTAAGTGTTAAGTTTCTTTTTTAATTAGTGCTGCTATTAATCATTCTTGCTCAATGGCTACAGAACTGAAAGAAAATTATCCCTAAGCTTTTTTACTTTTAAAAAAGTCACGCTGGCCATTTGGAATATCATAAAATTAGATGAGAATTGTGTATAACAGGTATTAACCTAAAACATTTGGTATTGTTTTCAGAAAGAAAGGAAATAATTTATCCCGCATTCAAGACACAGCAAGTCACCAAGCCACATAAAAAATAGTGTAGAATATTTTTAATATAAATAGTCAAGCTTTGCTAGTTTTATTTACACATACACATCTTTTATATACTGAGAATATGATACGTAATCTAATTTGGATATACTTCTTTAAATCATTCAAAAGGCACAAATTGCTTGTTTTTACTAAACACTAATTGATCAGTTTCATTGTCTTCAAACAATAGTTTTAGATCAATTTTATAACAACTGTGTCTTATGCAGACAGCATAGGGGAGTGTAACTCCCTATAATATAGTCTCAAACATGACAAGAATCACGTGTAATCTCTGAGATATAAAGTTTGTAGAATACACAGCTTATGCGTCATTTATAAATAGTTATAAAATGATTCAATGTGTATAAAAACTCATTGACACACACACACACACTATATAATTTACAGATGATGTAAGTTTTTGCATGAATAAGTAATGTAATCAATATAAAGGTAGCTAAGGGGTGCCTGAATTTATAGTAAAGAATGTGACTCTTAAAAGTTCCTCATCCAAATCCCAAATCAACAAATAGAATCAGAAGCTCAATGAAAACAACTACTTTTTTATAAACCCTCTAGTTGTGTATCAGCTTTATTAGCAACTTTCAATAATTACCACAATTATTGAATTAAGTTTACAGTAAGTATTGGTATAAAAAGCACAAGCAGACGCTGACTTCTTTACTATATTCTTTTTCTTATGATGAGCTCTAAGATGCTTTGTCCTAAATCTTAAAGGTTAAGGCATAACCAGGATATTTTGAATGAGGTAAATAAACTTATATATAGTCATAATGATAGTTATACCACACACTGCGTTATGCCTTATTGTATGTCCATATTGACTTAATAAATAGCTTGCCTTGAAGATAATGCATGTAATTATCACCTAGAAGTAGGTAACTTTGTAGCCTGAAGCAGTCTTGAAATTTCATCCATCTTGTAATTATAACTTTATGGATATTATACAATAATTATTATGAAGCAAATTATTTATGCTTATATACCTTAGAACCATACATAAATTGACCATTGCTCTTGAATAATTAATAGCGCTGCATCCTTCATTTCCTTTGATTTCAGCCTAGTGTGATAATGAAGCTCTCTGTCTGTCTCTAGCCACTAACAAAAAATTAGCTTTATATCCTTTATAACTCCACAACACTTCTACAGTCTCAACAAAATACTATACAACATTCAAACACAATATGTAATCTATGTTATGGTTTATTTATAAGCATAATATCATCAAAAATATATCCATTAGTTCTATGAAATAGGATTAAAACTGCAAGAAATAAAGAAATATTCATAGTAATCATCGATCACTAAAATTAGTTGATAGGAATTCTATTTAGTTTTGCTTTATATTATTATTTAGAGTGTTTTTATTAGTTATGAAAGTGATTACAATTAAACAAAATACATGCTTATGCATAGTTTTGATAGCTTAAAGATGATGTGTGGATGTCGGTCTCTTTATACTAATTGTTGAGGTTGATGCAAAGTCATCCAAATCTGCACAAGCATCATGTTTACTGCCTTCTGATCAGACATATAATATGATACGGCTTTCTTTTTTGTATTCGAGTTGTCTCTTGATTTAAAGTACAAGAAGTAGTGAAATAGAAAAAATAGTAGATTTTAGTTTATTAGCACTTTCTGAAATGACCTTTCCTGTGCATTCTCTGACTAATAAGGCACATGAGTCACTTCAAATAATATTCCAAAAAATATAAAGGCAGCCAGTGACGGGAGCAGCGGTAGTCTAGGGGTTAGAGCACTGGCTCAGTAAACACAAGGGCAGCGATGCGATCCCAGTAAAGACCATTGGTGATGTTAAAAAGGCATTCAGTCATAAAATTGCTCTTTTGCCAAAATAAAAAGCGAATCCTTAGCCCAATTAAGAAAAACTTTCTATCAGGAGTTCTCACAGGAATACCAGCTATAACCCCACATGGGCTTTTACAATGGCACTTAGTGAGGTAGATAAATAATAAAATAACTGCAGACTGTTAGACGAATGTTTTTCTTTCGTGCTTAGTGCAAAAAATTAACAGTGAAATATTACAATGGGCATGATTTATAGTAAAAACAGAATATTCACAACAGCGGCTGGTAGCGACATTTTTCCTTTTCATTTTGAAAATCATCTCATCATCATCATTGGCTGTCCTTTGCATTTGAAGATGATTTTCTGCAAACTACTTCTATTTATTCACTAAAAAATTGCCAACTTTTAAAGAGTTATCTCAAATATTTTTTTAGGTGACGTCTTTAAATCTTGATCTACATCTTCCAATACGTAGAATTCCTCTTTTCAGCTGAGTACACATGAAGTTTATCGGAAGACTCTGAAGATATCCTATACGAATAATATTATTTAACACACTTTATGATTGCATATGATTAGCTATGTTTTACCTGGTAGTTGTTGTGAGTCATGCTATTAGAATATATTTGAATCACAATATTTTAGAAGCATTAGCATGGATATATGCTGCTATTAGGTGTCAAAATAACTGCTCTACATAATTTATCGTATAGAAAGTAGCCTATAGTATCCCATATTATTAAATCTAAGCCATATACTTAATTAAAATAAGCAATATATGTCGATAAATGTTAGTTTCAGATATGTGTATAAGTTGACTATAAAATAGAAGGAATTCCTTTGCACAAAATAGTGTTGAATGTCAGTGCATGAGTCATAAACCCCATAACACAAACTGGATGAAGGAAATTTGTGTGTGATTGGGCAAGCAACATGGTACTTAAATATTGTGCTGCATTGAATGCTACATTCATATGAATAGATAAAGAATAGTAGTAATGAAGTATTGCATTTTTTTATAAGGTATAAAATTAGGCTATTCAGTTCTAATTATGCACAAATAGATTCTCCAAACACGTGAGAAAATTAATATTGTTCATAGTTACAATTTCTGTGTTAAACTCTGATGCTAAAATAAAATAAGCAATATAAGGAACTTCCTACTCAACTTGTATAACTGGGGCAACACTATTTATCAAATAACCTTCTTGTTGTGGCAATAACCCTTTAGAATATAATATGAACAATAATCTTGAAGCTTTGAAATATAATTTCATAATAAAAGCAACTTAAAATTCTTTTGAAAAAACAGTTGCATTATTTAAGTGTTTTCATCCTAGAAGTGATAAAAACCTTTAGCATTTACATCATAGTTCATTAGATGTTGAAATTTATGCAGGAGTGCCAATTGTATTCAGCATACCATTCTTCTAGCTTTCCCATAGTACTGTGGCTGATATAGTATAATAAAAATAGAATATTGTAATATCTGTATTATAATAATATCATTGTAAAATATGTAATTGTATGCACTTATACCACAATGCATACTGCATACATGCAACAATTAGACACATATCTTATAATAAGCATATGATAAGCATATGATTACTCCGCGTATTCCAATATAAAAAAGTGTTGTGATGCCACATTCAATCAGTTTGCTGTCGGACTTTCATTCAGCAAGCTCCACGTATACTTACTAACTTACTCTATCCTAAGCAAGATTGTATATAAGAACCTCTCTAAACAAGCTGTTGGTTTACAAAGAAACTCTTTTAGATTCTATCGTTATCATCTTAAAAGTATCAGCCATAAGTTTCGTCAGTTGCCAAGGTTACAAACTTGAAGTTAAGAATATGAAGTACTCCAGTATTTTATTTGGATTCCTACTGGTTATAGGACTTGCTCTATCTTCACACACTGAGCCCATGACTAGAGCTGAAAGAAGGGAGTACATGTTGCGTAAATACCGATGTCAAAGGTTATGTGCAATGGAGGAAGGAGGCTACGAATGTAATTGCAGTCTGCGAATGTTTGGTAAGCGAGTCTTAAGCGCTGAAATGCCACCAAACATATTTGGACACCTTCAACTCAGAAGAGGGATTTAACAAGTTTGACAATCTTCAACTTCAAACTGTAACCTGTTAAACTGCTAAACTGTAAACTGCAACTGTTAGACATTTTAACCTCAAACTGGACCAGCTATACTCAGTTAAAGCTGTATTCTAGGCATGTGACTATAAAAGGAGAACACATATAAAACGCCTGACCTCAAATATAACACTTCCACTATATAGCTTCCTTCTGCTTGTATTTATGCTGGTTTTAGTTTTCTTTTTGTCATGTTCTATGCAATAAACTATAGTTGTTGTTTTTTTGTAAAAATGTTATGCAGCAATTAAAATTACAGTAATGATGACAGTTGTATAGGCTATTATATAAATATAACTAAAAAAATTACAAGTTTAGTAGAATGTGTCAAATTGCTGAAAGTTTGAATTGGGCACAGAATTTTTTTTCAACATATAGCCAATTGACTGTGCATTAATTTTTTCTTGACACAAGCAATTTTTTTAAAATATCTTGCACTATAAGCATTGCTAAGCACATTTTGATCACTTTTAGCAAAAAATTTAAACCACATTCCTAATTATGGCAAAATTTACAACTTTCATCATGGAAACCAAGTATAGAAGTTGGACAATTCCAAATTCTAAAATTTGCATAATTTACAATCCACATTTATTTAGTGAAAAGCCTATCTTGCTGGCTTCTGATAATTTCTTTGAAGCTGTTTAGATTGACCTGAGAATATAACTAGTTATAAATATAAGATTAGCTGCAGTTCAATAACATTACAATTAACTTTTCATAGGTTATACATGCAGTATAAGTACACTTGGGAATATTTATAAAGAAATCCCCTGTCTTTATATTAAACTCAAACTTTGCTTTTGGAGTCTAAATTTATTGTAAGACTATATAATATGCAGCTTGCCTGTATATAACCACTTTTTGTTATAATAAAAATAAACTAATTATAATTACATATTTTAGCAAGAATGTAGTATAGCAGTGCAAAAATATGAATTAGATATTCTTCCTATAGAAATTCCCCCAAAAATACTGATTTACTTCCAAAATACAAGTAAAATTTATAGAGGGGGTAGATATTATGCAAAACCATTAGTTCAAGTGAAAAATAGAAACACATGGATAAAAGCAAGCCACTTTTTTGTCTGATCAATATAATCTATAAAATTAATTATTGGAGCATGCGCAGCAAGACAAGTGCATTTATTTTCTGTGTTTCTCTTCCAAAAAATTAAGTGACTCTAATTGAACATTCTAAATGTAGATTATCATGAGCTTCCAAATACAAAACACTATTAACCTCACAGATCAAATATTGAGCCTTAAGTTATATCTCATTGTTTGTATTTTACGTTCAAAATAAATATATTATTGTTACTTACGAAAGTTAATGTTTTTAATAGCACATTTTTTAAAGGTAAAAGGATTAAGTGAATCTCGAGTTTTTGTATAAAAAACACATTAAGAGCAGAGGTTATTCAAAATTCGTATGAATAAGTGAGTATTTATAAAATAGGATAAGCTATTTGCTTGTTACTGCATATGTAAATGTTATATGTAAATGCTATATGTAATTGTTATATGTAATTGTTATATGTAATTGTTATATGCAATTGTGCCATTGTGCAATTGTGTAATTGTGCAATTGTGTAATTGCGAAATTGTGTAATTGTGCAAGTAAAAACTGCAGACTGATTGTATGGAGGCAATTTTTTCAAAGAGTTATGAGTTATCTATCCTTTGCAAAATCAAAATCGCCCGATTACTATTTTTCGCTTTTACCCGTTTGACACTTCAAAAGTATCAAGTTTTGTGATTTAGTTTTACAATAATTACTACATATTGATATTATTGTCTATTAGTATTAGACTTAGTATTAGTAGTATTACTATTAGTATAAATATTAGTATCACTACCCATATTGGTATAACTATAAGTATTGCAGTTATTTTTACTATTACTAGGGCTATTACTATTACTATTACTATTAGTATTACTATTAGTATTACTATTACTACCAGTATAACTATAAGTATAAGTATAACTATTACTATTACTATTACTATTAGTATTAGTAATACTATTAGTAATAGTAATACTAATAGTAATAACTATAAGTATAACTTAAACTATAGTCTATAAGTGATAGTAATACTTATAGTTATACTAATGCTATAAGTATAACTATAACTATTACTAATAGTAATACAATAGTAATACTAATAGTAATAGTAAATCACTAAATCAGTAAATGGAATAGTACAGTAATACTCATACTGTATAAGTATAAGCCATAGGGAATGAGTGATAAGATTAAGAGTTAAGACTATCAGTATCACTAAGTATTAGACAGATTGAGATTGAAATAGATTTAGACTTATAGTTATAGTTACTGTTAGTATAACATTATCGTTATCATTATGATTAACTATTGTCAATTCCTATTACTATTAGTATTAGTATTCCTATTAATATTTGCAACGATCATCATTTATTCTGATTTCAGATTACTTCAGTTTTGTTCACTAGCATTTACAAATAATACTATTTGAAAATTTCTTTTGCTAAGTCATACTTATTGTGATTGGTTTTAGCTCATTTGGCTTTGCAGCACCAATTATCACCTGTTTATAATATAAATTCATTTATTATAACCAAATCTATGACTAGAGTCAAGAATTAGAAGTAGATATGACTGATGTAGAAGCTCATCATGATCAACTCCAAGAACCGATACGGAGAAATCGCCCAGGAACAAAATCTTCAGTAAGCTAAGTTTAAACTAAAGCAAGTGTTTTTTGTTGAACTAAAGCACAGGCAGTGTGGGTACTGGATAACTGTAACACTAACTGACACTATAAGTTAATATAATTATTATCAGTATGAGTATCATTTTGAATTTCAAACTTTGTTCAATGAGAGCTGGAGTAAGAATAAGATTATATGTTAAGGTTTGTAGTGTGTTAGTAAGTAAAGACTACACAGGCTTAGATTTTTATGATAACTCATTAAATTTAATGTGATATGCAATTATTCTCACTCTGAGTCTCTGGGCCAAAAAATGTACTAAGATTTAAAAGATAACATATTACATAAAATAATGATTATAGATATGAGTATAACATAAACAACAGAAGTAGGATTTAACGTTTGAAACAGAATATTGTGTCAGTCAGACACCAAATATAACCGTAACCGTTTACAAATACAAAAGATAAGGCCAATATGTGAATAGTCTTAACAGTCACAGAATTGGCTGAATGAAACACAAACATCAACAGCATGAGTATAATTGCCATTTTTGTAATAGTATTAGTTAGGAAAAGGCTTGTACTAATACTAAAAGTATAAGACTAGGATTAATCATATGCCATCATGTAAGCAACAGTATGTGGCTATCAGGCTGAACATTGTAATTACAAGTAACGCCTACTCACTAATATCTAACCATTCTAGTTTAGTATAAATAACAATATGACTGTACATTTAATTAATTAAAAAATAGAAATTTTAGCAAGTTGACCTTATTCTAGCTGTTTTAAGTATCTACAAAGCACATACTTCAGTTTTGTAAATTATGGGAGGGATATTGGTTTGTATGTGGGAGGTTTTGTAACCTATTGGGTGGATTAGTTTCTTCAAGAACAATAATTTGGAATTGTCATCTCTTATGTAGCCACTGCAGTTTCAATATACCCATATTTGTTTACCGCTTTTATAAAGCTGAATAACTTAATTTGCCTGCATTTTGCAGCAATAAATACTCCCTTGCATTGTGTTTTAGAGTTATCTGCACTATCAAAAATATTTCTAGAGTGACTACAATTGTATATTAAACTCTATTTTAGGAGTGGTGTAATTGGCCACCGCAATCTTTTGAGGAAATGGATAGTACAGTTTTAGTTCAACAATATATCCAACAGTTGATTAAGACTGAAACGTTCAACATTGATTTAATCCTTGAACCACCAGAAGGTCAAGATGAAGGTGTATGGAAATACGAACATTTGAGGTGGATACTCCGTATTATATATTATTTTATCTTGCTAGATTATATTTTATGCTATTTGAGTGAAAAGCTAGATAGATTTCTGCTGAAGAAGAGTGTTATAACATACATTGATATAATTATCTCATTTACTTGCAGACAGTTTTGCATGGAGTTAAATGGGCTGGCCGTAAGGTTGCAGGAGGAATGTAATCCAGAAACTTGCACTCAGATGACCGCCACAGAGCAGTGGATCTTCCTATGCGCAGCTCACAAGACACCCAAAGAGGTGAAGGACATTTCGTAGAGTGTGGCATTTGAAAGCTTTACAAAAAAGATTTCCAACACCGATTATTAAGACTACTTTGCAGTTGATTGTGTAATGAGAATTATGATGGTTGTTTATTATTATGTGTATATGTGAAGCTGCATTTTCATTTGTCTCTTTAGTGTCCTGCCATAGACTATACACGACACACACTAGATGGCGCTGCTTGTCTGCTAAATAGTAGCAAATACTTCCCCAGCCGGTAAGCTTTTCTTGAAATCACAAAATTTAATTTTAAGTAATTTTAACGAATATAGTAGCATTACTATTTTTTGAAATGGCTGATTAGATTTCTGTATGTCAAATTCACCCTGGGGTACATACTAGTAAAAATATCAGTCATTTTCTCTTAAATTAAATCAAAGAAGTTTTTGGTGCATGGTAATAATTATTGAGAGTTACCTTTTCTTTCTCAATTCTTTTTGTAGATAACAATTGCTCTATATTATGCAAGTGTTTATTCTACTACTAATAGTATTACATAATTTCTGACTTTAGAAATAGCATTAAGGAGTCTTCAGTGCAGAAGTTGGGGTCAGTATGTAGAAGAGTGTATAGAATATTCTCCCATGCATACTTCCATCACAGGCCAATATTTGATGAGTTTGAGGTAAGACAACTCTATATTTTTACATACATACAGCCAAGACTCACTCATACACATATGAAAGATATATGTTGTGGTGTCTATTTTTGATTTTAGATTTAAGTTATGACTGAGGTTCTACTATTCATGATATTTATTAAAGTCTATCTATACAGATTCCGCTGCTTGTTGTAGAATGAGACTGCACTTTGTAAGAGGTTCAGCACGTATGTACTCAAGTATGGCCTCATGTCTAATGATAACTTGATTGTACCCATCCTGGAAGACTTGGGTGAGAGCGAGGCTTGAAGTGCTTGGCTAACAAGCATCGCGTTATATCTAAATATAGTACTAGTTTAGCTGTGTAGCTGTATTTAAGTCATCATCAATATGTGTATATAGTTGCCATAGATTTGTTAAATTACTAGCTTTTCTGTGAAATGTTTAGGGAGATAACTTGTTGCTGTGTGGTTTCATCTTAAATCCTTGTTAACATTTTGTTTCTATTTTAATTTTAAATATTTATTTGCTATGTTTACCACCATTGCTTTATTATCTAGGATATCATAAAAACCATCAGCTGTTTCTCTCTCTTAAACCTTTTTTAACTTTCTGATCAGGCATGCATCGTAATTTAAATAACTTTTAATGAATTTACTTATAGAATATATTTTTACTTATCTTATTATAGCATGTGTATGAGTTTTAATTCATGTTGATGTATTTGTGTGCCTTTAAATTTTTGTTCCTTAAACTTGAAGCATATTATGAGAGTCACAAAAATAAATTTTGAAATCTAATTGTAGATTTACTTAATTGGGTGGAAGTATAACACTAAAAACTGAATAATAATAAAAATAATTATACTATTAAAACTAAATGAAGCAAGGGCTGTTCAAATTAACTCCACTCAAGCTAAAAGTACACCATTTAGTCTTTGCATACAAATATGAATATCTTTTCCTTTAATGATTTCATTCACTTTCCAGATTTTTGATGACGGCATATTTTATGGCAATTTTATACAGTTTATTCCAACACTTGATTTTTCTTCCTCAACTTAAAAAAAGTTGATACCTTTAACTAATAATTGTTTTATATATAACTTTGCTACATATTAATTGTACTGGGACAGTTCCCACTGCATCTATAGTTACTAGATGTGGCAATAATAGGCCTGCATATAATAGAATGAATGATACTGATCAACAAATGGTATGTTTCCAACGGTTAATGATCTATTACATCATCAATTGAAATATGTGATCAACAATATTGTATATTGCACATACTCCATTCTATATTACAGTCCTTTGGCTTAGCATAGTTCTTGCATTATAATATACAGTTATTCAATACTGCTAAATGTTTCGCACAATCTAATGAATAACCACAAGAGCAAATAATTCTAAAAGCCTTATTTTATCATGTTATGTTAAAATGATAGTTGCTTCGCTATTTTTACGGTTAGCTTTTAAATAATAAAATAATGGCTGTGTTTATGACCAGCCCTAACCAAGTCAATTGACTACAGCAACAGTCATTTGTAGTGATATAGTAGTTGTCTTCTTTTTGAAAAAGCTTTGCGGCCTCTGACAGGTTTTCTGTTGGTACCACCACCACAGCATCTACAATGAACAATTTGTCATCTATTTTATCTGGTATGTGTATCATTTAAAGTTCCGATGCACAATTAAGCTAAGATGAATGTTGATAAACTTTCAGTCTGGTTGTTGCGCTTTATAATATAAAGTTATACACCATCGGATGTTATTTTCAAGCATAATGTATCAATCAGAACTATTTACTTTCACATAAAAGAAGCAGCCGTGATCTAGAGGCCAAAATATTGGCTTAGTAAACATCATGTCATGGGTTCAAGCCGACAAAGGCCATTGGTGATGTTAGGAAGAGCATTCAGTCATAATTGCCCCTGTGCCACATTTAAATAAGTCCTTGGCCCGCTTTAAAAAACCCTTCTATCAGGGGTTTCTCACATGAATAGTGACTATAAGCTTGCTGAGAAACTTGCCTGAGTATTTATAACTTTCACATAACATAGCAAAGACACTTGCCTGGTTCTTTGGCCTCAT
The DNA here is from genome assembly GCA_964035545.1 of Bugula neritina. Taxonomy (NCBI): domain Eukaryota; kingdom Metazoa; phylum Bryozoa; class Gymnolaemata; order Cheilostomatida; family Bugulidae; genus Bugula; species Bugula neritina. The sequence continues at coordinate 10,592,950 of OZ037768.1, read as the reverse complement.
AATAATTGCGGATAGGTACGCAGTCAAAGTCAACCTTTAAATATTTGTATATTCCGTGGCAAGGATCACCAAACACTTTGACTGACACATCGGGCCAGCAAGCTGTTTGACCTTCACATTGCTCTTTTACTATCTGAGTGGCATTGGCAGAGAAACACCTGATAGTTAAAGCAAAGCAGTATACTATGGGTTTGTTTTTGTATAAATAATGTTTCAGGGATAGTTGTATTGGCTATTGTAGAGGAAAATGATTATCACAATAACATAAAACCACCATAATAATTTCCTCACACTATCTAACCACACTTAACATGCAGCTGGGGTTTCGTGTAATAAATCTAATTCTACATTGTCTTTCATGTAATCATTGTCTTTAATGTGCAATGTAGTTACTTTATGCCATATGTGCAATTGTGTTTCAATACACTATGTAAAAATATACACATTTAATTATGTATTTGTATTTATATATGCACAATGCATAGCAATTGTTCTAACAGCCAGTAAAATTAATGCATAAAGCAACAATGAGTTATATTTACCTGGGCATGAGTTACAAATGCATGGGCAAAATTGAATGCAATCATAAAACTAATATAGCATTGAAGTTTGTGCAGTATATATCTTAACAAATACACTGGTCTATATATTACATATACACTAGGGAGCAGCTGTGGTGTAGTGGTTAGAATGCTAGCCTATTAAACACGAAGTCAGTGGCTGTAGTCTAACAACTTCTGTGATGTTAGGAAGAGCATTCAGTCATAATTGCTCTTTGAATGCTACTTTAGAAAAAAGTTCTTAGCCCAATTTAAAATAAACCTTACCATCAGGGTTTCTCACAAGGATTGTGACTATAAAAACACACACAGAGTTTTTACATACTACATAAACTCTGGAGCAAGTTCTAAGTTACATACATAACCACACACACTAGTGACAACCTACACACAATACTTGCTACTCACGCTGTGTTGCTGTGCATTGCATCAAAGTTATAAGAATGTCTGCAAGTAGTTGTGTCCGTTCTGCCATATTTTGCCAAGTTTATCTTCATTATATGATTTGTAGGACAACTTAAGCTAGAATTATGTAACTCACAAATCACGTTGTTATCTACAAAAATGTTTTATATTAACCTTTTGTCTCAAATAGGCGAAAATGGTTTTGTTATTTTGCCTATGCTTGTACATTAATAATTCAGACAAAAAGTCTTTAAGCTAATATGTCTGTCGGCCTACTCTTACATAACCTATAAGAAAAGCAATGGGAGCTTCTACAGCCATTTATTTTGATAACTGGCACCTATATTCATGGTTAAATGTGAATTTTTTATGTAATAAATATAGGAGGTTAGAAATTGTATTAAGTTGATTCACACTTTTTTATAACCAGTTTAACCTTCAACTATGCAAATATCCGCCACAATTTAAGCTATACAGAAAAAGCTTATTTACTTCATTTCTCCTGCACATGCATTAATCAAATGTTACAAACTCCAAATATTTTTTTTCTAAAACAACTCTTTATCTTATACTAAAATTTTGCTAGAAATTTGTGATTTACTGCGAACCTTTTCCACAATGCACTTCTTTTCTGTTTACATAGTGCTTGGCAACGCATCCACCACAAAACTCGTTGACACACACAGCATCCGGGTGAGCCTCACACTTCATTCCAAGGAGTCTTTCAGCTAAATTATAACATCACTTTGAAAGTACTTTGTATTAGAATTTAAACAGAAATATTTTCCTAACCAATAGAATTAGTATTTTATGTGTTTGAAGCAGAAATGCGTGCATAATAATGTCTGTATTATGGTTGTCATAAAAAGTAACAGATTTACATAGAAAAATGAATATAAATAGTTTCTTTTGCAAGTTATTTTTAGTTGAAATTTATATTTATGTCACAAACTTTTATCATTTGATTTCTTACAAACAGATACAAATTAATATACCAAGTAACAGGGTGTGTGCAAATAAACACATCTAGCATACTACTGTAGTGACAGCAGTTCAACAAAGTACTCCACAGCATGCACTGGTTAACTATTTTTATTTCTGTAAAGGTTTCATTAACTTATACAAATTAAAACATCCACATAGTTTTCATGATGCAATATTTTACAAACTTGGTGAAATATTTGAAAGTAAAGAATCAATTGCGAAGTGTTAATCAAAGCTGAATCAGATCAAAGTGGGTGGGAGGCCAGCAACAATAATAAATAAATACAGCATTTTCATTAATAAATATTTGTACATGATTCATTTGTTGCTTTAAACAAGTTTGAACATGCTAAATTGCTAAAAAATTTAAATTTTGCTGCTATTGTTTAAGTATTGTACAACTGTTGTAAGTTTGCATACATGTGATAACAACACAATACCTTTGCATGGTGATATTGCGCAATCAACAAATGGTTTATCAGCAGAGCATAGCCTCTTCTGGTCATAAAAGCTTGTATATTTCTTTAAAACAACTCTGCTATTTTGTTCATTACCTTTTACAATTTCTACAATAAAAAGTAAATACTAAAAATTAAAACAATAATGTTTAAACGAGTGTGGCTATTTTTATATTATTACAATAATTTTTTTAATTTCATCAGACCTGAGTTCTATTTATGTTTTATTAGCGCAGCTTAATCTTTGCCAACTTGGAATAATGGAATAATACAGCATTAATTAGAAGATAGAACATTTTGACATGCACAGTTACGTAGTACACAACACAACAAATCAACTGTTGTGTCTATAGAATCAGGTAATACTAATATATTGCACTACTTACCAAAAAGCAGAAATAGAAATGGTAAAATAAGACTGTACTTCATAATGTTGAACATATAAAATTCATTTGCTACTTGTATACTGTGTAATTAATTAATAGATGACATTCTAGCAGATTTGGTTTGCTGTTTAAGCAAATGCACAACATTGAATGACACTAAAAGGTATTTATTCTTTCTATAAATCAATACATGCTTACAAATTCGGTAACATCTTATATCTTTTGAACCGTGTGAACATTTTTGATATGTGCAAACGTTTTGTATACAATTAAATCTAAAGAGTACACATTCTTCAATTTTGATATGAATAATTACTAAAGCCACTTAAAGAGTTAATGTAAATCTAGAGAGGCAGGCAAATGTAAACATTTTACTTCATTGCTGACAAGTCTAAAATAATTAAATTTGTTTATTGCCTGATTCAATAAGGCCAGCTCTGCATAGACTTTCAATTTACTTTTGTGTTTTTCGGTTTTTAAGTATTTCTATCAGGCGTTTAATAGAAATAAAAGAAGACAAAATATGAAAAATTTAGTCATAACTTAAACTTTATTAAAAAGCATCAACCTATGCTAATGAAGAAGTATTTTGATTGGTTATTTCAAATGTCATATGGCAAGCACTTATATTTCATACAAACTGCAGAGGTAACTTTATCTTTAGGTTATGATTTTTAGTATGTAATATGAAGAGTTGTGGTAGAATATATTTTAGACATTACCCAAAAGAATCCACATTATTAACATCTAAAAACGTTTATAAAACACAGCCAAATGTATAATTATTGCCTGTTTTATAAATAAGCATTGTGGAATTATGATTTTTTATTGTCAACAATGCGTTATAATACTCCATTTTATCTGCATTATAATAAGTGTGCTTTAAATTTTGCGTCTTTGTTCTTCTTGATGCAAAAGTCTTCCCACAACTTGAAACAAATAGCAGTGTAAACTTGTGGCAAGCATTCCTAAATTTACACAAAAGTTAACATCATTGCAAAATATATGTAAATATATTTTAGTTGTATGTCAAAGTTATATTGGATTGACTATTTTCTGCATGTAATATGTGATATCAACACTGATATTATGTTATTGCTGCAATAAATATTATATAATTAACTGAATTAAATTATAAATTCAAAGATTACATATTTTATTACTGCCAAGTTAAACATGACATTGAGTGAGTTCTTAAAAATATCTTAACCACATAGATAAGCCAGCAAAATATTTGCTTTGTTTTAAAAAGCTGACAAATTTGCCCATTATATATATATTGCTGAGAAAGACTCCAGTTCACAGATTAAAGAGGAATTCTTTTACAAATTTTCGATTATTCATCATCTACTAGCTGAATTTTTTCCCACAAATTTGTTATTGGATTTATTGGAATATAGTGCGCAATTTTGATTAGAAAAGTTATTACGCTATCGATTACAAGCGTAAATTGCCCTTTTGCAATGGTATATCGAAAAGTTTCTGAATGACGCCAGCTCGGTAGAAACTGCCCAATCAGCAGCAAATACAAGGTGAGCATGCAACCAATTACTGGGCATTGCTGACAGAGCATGTACCAGCTGAGAACTGAGAAAAGAAATCAATTTTACTCCATATGATTTGTATTGTCTCACTACAGAATATCAATGTGTAATGAACTCTTGTAGCATGGTCGGACTGTTTTATGTTTATTGCTTGCATTGTTATCAGATTTCACCTACTGTTATTGTCAGTTGAAGTAACTATTATATTACACGACATACAAGCAATTACGCAAATAAATAAACAAAATATTGCTTAGGAAACATTTTTCAGGATTTGTTCTCAACATCTGTTGCAGTTCCCATGTGTGATGCTCTCAAGTGGCTGCATTTAATCCATACAAATAAAATGTAAACAAAAACCGTTTTTGAACAATAAAAGGCTTGTTTATAAATATATGAAAAACTCCATTCAATAGGCTGAGTTGTTCAGGTGCTTGTCCTCGTATTATTTAACAAACAATGGTTCCATTAATCTGAGACTTTCCCAGATAATATCAAATGCGAAGATATAGTATTACTCAGTCTTATCCCCCTAGTACAAATGTTGACATGTATATAATATATAGATATGAGGACACTCAATGTTTATATGTTAAACTATCAAACTATTAACACTAATTATACAAATGTGGAGGTCATATTTTCATTGAATCTAACAAAAAACTTGTGTATCATTTAATACTCAAGTTTTGAATCACAAAAAGACATTATCATAATAAGACTTCATGTTATTGCATCATAATACAACATTATTGTACATTGCTAAGCAATTTCATTATTTACCCATGCAAATTAATAAATAGTGTATCGGTAAATATTTCAAAAATAAGGAATAAAATTTCTCCACTGGAAAAGTTATAGCAACTATGCCCCTATAGAAATTTGAACAAAGTAATTAATGACATGATTTAATGAGCAAATTTATTAATTTAAATATACCATTGCAACTGATATAGCTGATCCAAGAGCCCTGCTGGAATATTGCAATAGCTTGCTATGCTTTATTTTGCATTTAATGATTTCTCCAATAGAATTTATCATTTCTGCTGCTATATTTTAAAATATGTATGTATATAATGAAAGCAATGTTTTCTTCATATATCTTGGAATAAAAATACAAGAACACAACAAGTGCCTTGTTTACTACATGGGAAAAAGAAAATATTGTAGGCCTATACAACGCAATGTCTTTTTGAAGGTTGAAAGCAGCAAGCTATAGACCTAAGACTGATATCATTATCAACATTATAACTCTTAGGCAACTTTCAAACATTATTGTTAAACAACCTTGACACTGAGTAGATAAACTGCATGACAAACAATAACAGTGCATTGACAACATGTTTTATTAATTCGGGTAAAAACGAATCCTATAAAAATATACATCTCTTGTGATTGTCAAGACTGAAACTCGATATATACAAAAAGCACCATGTAGTAACAAGTATAAAACTTGAGGTGTCTACTTGATATTTTATGCTAATTTAAAACATAGAAAATGGAATGTTTAATAAAATTAAAACAAGTTGAACAATAAACATAATTATGCTGTTAATAAACACACACTTTCCTAAACAATGAAAACTGTGAAAAAATATTATATATTTAGTTTTCTTTATGATAGAAATCTAATGCCTAGATTGTCGCTTTCGGCCAGATGTTGATTTTTTGTCCGATGGTATTTGATTTTTAATGGCGATCATATCTGGGTTATCCTCGTATCTAAATGAAAAAACAGGTTTATATGGTAAACTCACATTGGATTGCCAACAAGATTTCTAACATAAAGCACAAAAGAGTTTCTAAATTGAAAATTAAACGAATCGAATTTCATCCAATGGAATAGAACTTGAAAATAAAAAATATGTTAGTTGTTTACTGAGTCTTACTGAATTTCTATAATGCTCCTTAAGTACATTGATTTATTGGACTGGAGTAATGTAGTTATTGGGACTGGCATAATTATCGGGATATCATCACATAAACAATAAATATATTTGCAACTCTTAAAATGTGTTTTAAAATATACATAATAAACTAAGAATGAGGGATACCATTAAAGTTTGCAGACAAGAAAACATCAGATTAGAAACAACTTTACAAATCATGTGTAACACAAGCTTACACCTACTGACCCCCAGCACAGTGTATCTTATAGCCTCCAGTGTGGGGCAGGCCTACCTGCTATATATAGAATAGAGTGCAGTCTCCACAGAGCCTGTGAGAGGGCGTCTGGAAGGGACAGGATCCCAACAGTGAGACATCAGCTCCCAGCAATCATCATCAAACAGAGCTGATTTCTCTGGCCTCATTCCTGTAAACACCAGACATACAATATAACACAAGAAGCATATATAAAGCCTAACTATAGATATACAAAGTGCAGCATGCATGCAGTATTACCAGTCTATATTATTGTATAGTAATAGTACATATTTCTATGTATATTCTAGAACATATGCGAGGATACCAATATTCAGGATGCATACGAGATGCAAGCTGTGATAGCCACAACATGGTGATGTCCTGCCAAAGATTATGTATCGTAATGTTATTAGTTATAACCCCAAATAACCATACGACATATTTTTGCAAAAGAAGCTAATCCTATAAACTCAGACCTGTTCAAAGTCTCTATCCCTGTACTTAGCCTAGGGCCACACGATGCGTATTTTCGCATGCGAAAATTGAAATCACAAGTAGCAAAGGTGTCCACTGTAGCGTCAGTGATGCGTGATAAATAAAGCTTTCATTTGCACTCGCTTTCAATAGAACGCAATTTGCTGGAATGTAGCACTAAATTAAAGAAATTGGGCTCGCTGAATAGCTACCAGCCAATTAGGTGACGATGACAGAGACGATTCGCACTTGTCGCTCAGCATTTTCAACGCAAGTGCCAACGTTTTCTCAACGCGCACAGTGGACACCTTTGCTACTTGTGATTTCAAATTTCGCATGCGAAAATACGCACCGTGTGGCCCTAGGCTAAGAGTATATGGTCTAAGGACTATGCCTCTCTCCATGCTGGCAAAGTGGTTTTAAGGGCTTTCAAAGTATCGAAGGAGCAATTGTGACGAGAAACCTTTCCTGACATCACCAACAGCCCGGTTGGGTTTCAAACCCAAAACCTAACACGCGATAGACTAGTGCTTTAACTACTGAGCCACAACTGTGCCCCAATCTAATACACCGAATGAATGATCATGAAACCCATAGTTTAAAAGACAAACCTTTTTTGACAGAAATGAAAAGCTGATCCTTGCTGGTGCATTGTTCAAAGTGTAATGGTAGTCTAACATGGCCTGAACAAACATACCAGAAGAGAATACCTGTAAACAAGATAGTAGATAGTAGTGTGAAATATTACTGTGTAAGTATAAGTATTATATAGTGTAAGTATTGTATAGTATAAGTATTGTATAGCGTAAGTATTGTATAGTATGAGTATTGTATAGTGTAAGTATTGTATAGTGTAAGTATTGTATAGTGTAAGTATTGTATAGTGTAAGTATTGTATAGTATAAGTATTGTATAGTGTAAGTATTGTATAGTTTAAGTATTGTATAGTATATGTATTGTATAGTATAAGTATTGTATAGTATAAGTATTGTATAGTATAAGTATTGTATAGTATATGTATAAGTACTAGTATAATATAAGTATAGTATAGCATAGGTGTAGTGCAGGTATTGTATTAGTATAGTGTAGTTAGAGTATAAATATAGCATAAGTATTGTGAAGCAGTACATGCTATAGGTGTAATTAAATCTAGTGCCCAGTTGCTACCAAACGGCAATGATAAAGACTTTCTAGTAATAATAGATAATCATGTGCTTAAACAGACATGTAACTTTGAAAAGATTAAAATAGTTAACATTATTTCAATAATTTCAATTTTGTAATTACCAAGACACATCTAAAAAAGCAGAACAGAGCCAAATGCTGGCCTATCAAAACTGAGAGAAAGACAACTCTAAATTTAGCATTTCAACTATAAATTTAATGAGTTAACATGCTAAATAAATCAATAACTAAATACAGTGTACTTGTAATATCATAAAATAAAGGGAAGAAAAAGAGTTAAAATAATAAAAAACTTTTATGATTTTAGCCTTATTGTACATATAAAATATGCTGGAAAAAATCCCTGTTCACACCATTTTAAACCAAAGACGAGGTATGTAAGAGCAGTTGATAATGTCACACCACAGTATGCCACACCATACTAACTACACATGTCACACTACACTTACCACACATGTCACACTGCACTTACCATACATGTCACACTACACTTACCACACATGTCACACTACACTTACCACACATGTCACACTACACTTACCACACATGTCACACTGCACTTACCATACATGTCACACTACACTTACCACACATGTCACACTACACTTACCACACATGTCACACTACACTTACCACACATGTCACACTGCACTTACCATACATGTCACACTACACTTACCACACATGTCACACTACACTTACCACACATGTCACACTACACTTACCACACATGTCACACTACACTTACCAAAGGCATACACATCAACCGAGTTGTCATAGAAGCCACTGAAGAGCTCAGGCGCCATGTGTATTGGAGTACCAACTATACTACCAGACATCATAGCCTCAGGTTTACAGAATCCCAGATCTGTTATCTTACCCCTGTCCTTCCCATTCTCCTTGCTTAGCTAAACAAATATTTTTGCTTATTGAAGTTGAAAGCTCAGTTTAAAGTTTAAACACAGCCAAGTTCAAAATCTATTTAATAAAGATATTGCCAGTTGCTCAAGTTTTAAAACTTCAAACCCTATCCAGGATCATATAATAATATCCACCATTAGAATATTTGTAGGCTACACGGGTGCTGAATTTACACACTAACAGAGTTGGACTACAATTAACATGATTCGGTAGTTTTTATAATGAATTTCCCAATATTATATTGGTGTATGTTTAGACACGTACCAAAACATTCTTCAACTTTATATCTCTGTGCACAAGACCCTGACTATGAAGGAACCGGATTCCCTCGACTACATCTATCGAAACCTGCAGTCTAAGAGAGACAGAAATCAGATTGTGTTGGTGAAGGGGTTGATATTATATAGCATTACAAGCATCAAAATAAATAACAAAATTAAAGTACATATAAAACACAAACAATATAACTTGAATGTGAAAAGATTCAAATAGATTCTTTCCTTGTTTTGTTAAGTGTTTTAGCTGATCTATTGAATGTTGGGCTTTCAGAATATTTCATTTATCAAAGTTTTAATTGTAGAAAGATCTGATTGACCTCATGTATTACTTTTTTTAAACATTTCACAGCCCATGTGAGATTTCACTACTATCTAAATAGAAGCCAACAAGTTGAGAATATTGCTAGATAGTTACAAGTCCTTGTATTGGTAACCAAACAAGTGTGTAATAATACTTATATACCTGGACATCCAGCAAAACCCTGTCTTTATAGCTGAGTAGAAATCTCTCTGTAGTCGGTCCATTATAATGAGTACAGCGGGAGTTGCTCCTCCTCCATATTGGTAATCTATCACAGAACCTTTCAAAGCCACAATTCTATCATGTTCTGGAACATTTCTGCAACACACAAGTACAGCATCATTGTCTGCTGTTGCTTCAGGCGTGAATTAGCACACTTATTGAATATATATTATTGTAAATCATTACTTTCTTCTATGTTAAAAGGGCAGGCCATGGTACGCTGTGCTCTCGAGAAGACAAATCTTCAAACAGCAGCTGTAAACTATAATTCAGTCAACTCTACTTCATATTTCATTCTGTCTTAATGAATGCATATATTGCAACATTCACATTATGAGTTTACCTCCACTGAGACTTACTTGGTATAGTAGAACTCGAGTGCCAAGTCATTCATATGCTTCTCATCTTGAGGTACAACAGACTTAATTGCGCACGGCCTGACGTCAGCCCAACTATCACATGAGTAGACGACCCCGTATTGGCCTCTTCCTATTTCTCTATCACAGATTGGCATCCCTAAACAACAACTTGTCGGATATATATTTAATGGGCTGCAAGGAATTGATTAACTGCATTTCATGCAGCTTCATAAACTCATGAATAGCTAACAGAAATGCAGCTCAACTAAGTTCTGTTTAGAATAACTGATATATTTAAAGACACATTCATCCATTTTCTTGATAACTATATCCAACTTTTTTGCACCAAAACAAAAACATTGCTAAAGATTAAAAATTCTTTACCTACTATTCTACAGCTATGACACTTTTTCACTGCCAAAGTGCTAATAAAATGAAACGTTTATCTCTTTAAAATATCATATGTTGGTATTTCCTAATTGAGATGCCAACTAAAGCTTGAGAATTTTAAAAGGTTTCCTCCTATGCGCGTTTGCTCTCAAATCAATCGCACTCTGCAGCCAATGCAAAATAAATAAAATAGCATGGCTTTCAAAAACGAGCGACGTAGTCCACCCAAACCACGCGACTCACCGTGCATAATCAGGTCTCTCAGACTAGAGCTTTCCATTGCTAGTTTAGCCACTCTGGGTGCGTGTATTTTCCGAAGTTTCTGTCGTCGATCTTCTGCTTTCTCCAGCCGGCCTGTATGATGCAACTCGAGCTGCTTCAGAGCGTGAGTGAAGTGATCATGGGACTGCTTCAACTTCTCCCGGAACTGCTCGCCGATATGTTTAGCTAACCTGTAGTCATGTACATTGTACATAATAATTGTGGTGATAAGTAATATATGATGAGTAATGTATGATGAGTAATATATGGTGAGTAATCTATGATGAGTAATATGTGACTAGTAATATATGACTAGTAATATATGATGAGTATTATGTGATAAGTAATATATGATAAGTAATATATGATAAGTAGTATCACGTAGACACAGATAGAATATTGGTTTGAAACTTGTAAATAATAAAAGACTACAAATTGAAAATTGTAGAAAACTAATGGGTTACAATGCAACACACCAAGCCTACAACTAACATTAAACTCTTAGAGTAAATGAGGGCACTGGTAGCTTAGTGTCATTGTGACGCTGATGTCAACAGATATACAGTTGCAAGTATAGGGTGATACAATAACCATTGAATTAAGCTGGTGAGAGTTACTAATATACTACAAGCAGCCACCTACTTGGCTTCATTTAGCTTGTCTAACATGCCATTGGCTACTTTCTCTTTCCAAGCTTTGTCTATCTTTGGTTGAGGGTGCCATGGGAGAGACTGGATAAGCTGGAACAAAACACTCAACTTGCTAGTATCTTACTGTGTAGCAGATACTGATTCAGAGAGAGGCAACATAATACAATGGTAAAGTGTGTAGATGTTAGTATTAAGGAGAGTTTACAAAGATTGCGTGTTTATTCTTTATTCAAAGTTTTCTTACAGTAACTGAAACCTATTAACAGAATAAACTGTGTTACTGGAAGCAGGTGTGTAAACAGCTACACATTAGATAGACACCAGAGACTAAGTGCATATTATGCTACTACATAACTCAATTTGGGTACAGTGACAATTGTGGGATTTGCCCTCCCCTTCACATTGTAGGAAACTAATGATATACATAAATGGGTATAAATCAGCGCTGCACAAGATTTTGGTACTTATGCACTCACTATACAAATTACAACCTAAAATAATAGCATCTCAACAACAGAAAATTGGTATTAAATGTAAAAATACTTCATCAACTTTATAGTAAGAGTATGAGTGAAAGTTAAGCAGCTACACTTATTGTTGGAAGAGCATTTAGCTGAGGAAGGAGAAGGATTTATTGGGAAAGTAAATCATACTTATAACACTCAAGCTATCGACTAGTCAACAAAATGAGTGAAATACTGATTGAGTTGACAACTCCAAAGAGCTACTATTAAAGTATTATATTATAAAGCAGACACACAGCAGTACCTGCTTCATCTTATCTACAAAGTTTCTCAAGAATGTGTTCCCTGGAGTGATCTGCACATTGACCTGGTAGGCAGCCTTGAGAATTTGGCGCAGCGCTGACGTGGCAGCGTGGTTTTCTTTAAGAGATTTTCCATTACCTAGTATACTATGATCCTGCTGCTCCAGACTGTCTATACACCGAGTAAGAGTTCCTGCAAGTATAGCAAAACTTGACTGATGAAAGAAAGCGAACATCATGTCATTAGACAACAGATTCGTTGAGTTTGCTTTTAGCTTCATAAACACATCAGTTAAACACACTGACAACAGTTGAACATTTAGTGTGCCCTGGTCAAGGTTATTTATGGTAAACCAGTGTCTTTTAAGGTGAGTCAGAGCTAACCAGGGCTATAGTCGGGTTAGTCACGCAAGGGAAAAACTAGAGAAAACTAATTATTCAAGGTTTCAAGGTAAGACAATTACCATAGGTGTAATGGAGTATAACATCATATAAAGAGATCACATGTAAGTATAAACTATACTCTATACCTATATATGATTCTCTGAGTATATTGACAGATTCCACAAGTTTTCCAGCTATTTCCTGGTTCAACCGACCAATCACCAACTCTCTGATTTGCCCGTTACATATTCGAAGATCACGTGCAGTTGATACATGCAGAGCGTCACTAATATTCACTCCTGAAAATAACCAAAGTTTAGAATTTTACGCGCACATATAATATTTATCTTGAATATAAAACAGCATATATCTACATTGCATGTATACTTGAACCTACATACATTATATGATAATTGTTTGTATTGAATATTTTTATATAGCATTGAATTTATTCCATTATTGTATAGTAAATATATATGCTCACCAATGAAATCATACTGAGAGACGAGGCTAACAATTGTCTTTCTGGCAGATTTGATAGACTGGGACACCAGATTTTTTATTTCTTCCTGTTTTTCTAAGGCTAATCTCATCAAAGTATCAAAAAGTTCCTGTTCTTTTGTCCGAGCAAACTCTAACCTCCGTGGTGTGATCATCATATCTCTTTGCATATCAAAAGCTCTCATGATGAAGTTATTCAAGCTCCTGTATAAATTATACCAGACATTTAGACATACCATAGTTGGTTGAGGATTCTAGTTGTAAAATTTTGAAACACAGCTTTTAAGCTGAGATGTTAATAAGTTAATAAAAATGCTACATTAGACAATTGAATCTTACAAAAAAATATAGCTTATTAAAACCTGACCAAGTTTTCTGCGTAAAAATTACTAAATTTTCCGTTTTCTATTAAAAGTAGTTTCTTAAAAACTCATTTTTCACTGTTTCCTGTATATAGAATGACTTTTGAACCTCAACAGATTTCTACACCCTAAACACACAGGACAGGGCATTATGTACTATTATCTCTAACTTATAGTAGGTGTAAATGAGCAAGAAAAATTACATCATTTATTACAATATTCTAATCATATATCATGATAAAACACTGCTGTATAACTATTTCAATATTTGTATCAATGTAATGACCGTTTGTGAACGAGGTGGAGTATAGTTGCCATTCGAACTTGATCACTTCTGAGACACGCTTGTAGAAAGTCACATAATTTCTGAGGCAACTGGGAGTTGTCTTCAACCACATCACACTCCACCACTGTATTCAGACTCTCACCATTTACGTTTCCAGCAACCCGAGTGCCACAGTTCAACACTGAAGTGCTGAAGCCGATTCGAGCTAAAACAAGCACAGCATTGGCAATGGAATTTCAGTGTTTACGGCCTGGTAGGTTACACCCATGTCTTTAACAAAACATCAATAACATGTGAATGAACTTGATAAAGCTATAGAAAACCAACTCAGGTCAACAACAGTGAAAAGCAGAATCAGTTGATACAGATAATGACAATTATCTGCTACATAATATTTTTATCATGGCCATCTTATATCCTTGCAATACAAACAACAAACCATAGTGTTGATAATAAACAAGTATAGAATATCTGATAACTCACCCAGCTGTTCATACAGACCAAGCCTAGTTAGTGTTGATGGCTTCTTGTCAGCAGGTGAAACGGCAGCATCCTTCTCACCAACGTTCACAAACAGCATTGGAATAGTGAGGTTATTGTCTTCCAGTTCAGAGAGCTGATTTACCTCCTAAAGCAGTTCATTATCTGAGTAAGACTGGCATTTCTATGAATAGGAAGACTCGGTTATTTCTGTCCAAAAAAACTCACCCAAGTTTATAGTCACCATCCCTGTGAGAAACTCCTAATGAAAAGGAGCTTTTTAAGCTGGCCAAGGACTTATTCATGTGATTATGTGGCACAGGAGCAATTATGACTGAATGCTCTTCCTAACATCACCAATGGCCTTTTACTGGGATTCGAGCCCATGACTTCATGTTTGCTAGGCCAAACGACTTAACCCTAGACCACGGCTGCTCTTTGTTCTTCCTTATTTCTATCTGGTAATGTTATAATACAGTGCTACCTCCATATCTCACTATCCATTTCTCACAAAACTCCATAAGTCACAAGAAGGGCTTGAACCCCGTCTTGTGACTTATGCATGTGTGTATATTGACAAACTGGCCGAGTTCAACGGAGCCATGAGTTAATCTGGTATTCTACTATGTTACAAATTGGGGTTCCAGACCCGTAGCTTAGTAAGATATGGAGGGAGCACTGCACACCCTGAAATCCTGCTTAACCTGAGTACTGTACAGATTGGAAACTGTATAGTAGCAATGCAAGACACTTATCCCCTTAATAAAAGGCAGATACTGCCTTATAGTTTGAACTTTACAACACTTGATACAAGCTTGTGGGTCAAAGACACGCAACTAGTGCATGTCAGTGGGCAATGTGTACTTGTAGACTATACTATCCAACAGAGGGAGTAGCTTATCAGCTTAGCAACTACAGTCGATGACCGGCAGCCCGAGTGACTCATCATAACATTATGAGTCATTGATCATGGCTGCCAGACAGAGTTATTTCAACATCACATAGACAAGACACTTCTCTAACATGGCTGGCTTATGATCAGTAGAAGTAAACAGATGTAGTCACCCTTTCATCTCCATATGTACAGCCAACACTTGACTTAGAATCCCTTATAAAATGTCCCCTAAACTAGCAAAGTAAGCTACAGGTAGCCAAAGTGCAAACAATTTCAAAGATCACAAAGCAGTTGAGAGTAAGCATTATAAAAAATAAGTAGGCCTATGGCGGGCAAAGTAAGTAAGATAGCACAGTGCGTGTGGGGATAAAGAATATTGACAAATACATCAGCCAGGCAATAACTATGCCATGTGTAAATAGAAGGTGCACCAGAAGAAAAAGTTGCTATGTTTCAAGTAGACTTGCAATATTACAACCTCCACCCCCCCCCCCCACAGATGGTACTATAGAATCTTGTAGCAGTGGCCAATAGTATTTGATATAAAAGAATTGTTTAGCAAGTTAAACAGATCAGTTGAATTCTTGAGACTTCAGTATTGTGCAGTCAACAGCTTTTGGTATAAAAGGCACAGCCTTCCTGCTGGAGATCCAAGAAACCACCAGAAATAATTAATAATCCATAATATAATAATTATACTATTGTCTACTTGGTAATGATTCTATGCTGTGATAAGAGCATTTTCTTTGATTTCTCCAGACTCAATTAGACCAAAAGAATTGAATAATTTACGCTACTGCTCTGTTATTATGTATATGTTCCTTTTTTTACTAATGTATACAATAATCTATAACTAGTAGAATAAGCTTCCTGTTTGAATAGCAAGATTAGCAAAGACAATCTATGTAAAACTACAGCTTTCTCAATGATTACCCCCTTATACACCACATCACATCTGATACTATTCATTATATATCTTATATCTAATTAGTAATATTCAGTTGTTGCATTCTCAGCTTATTATACAGTTGATAATATATTATACTAGCGTGAAATGCAAAATCCATATTACTTTTGTAGGCTTCAACATGATAGGAGATAGAAAAGTTACAGTTGAAAGTAATAAAACACTTGGAGACCCTAAAGTGTTGTATTAAAACCTCCATAGCAGCTTCTATTAGACACACTTTTTAACATGAAATCAGCGGAATATTACATCACAAAATACATTATGATTCATTTGACATATCGTAGTTTTTCCACAAGGAAGTTGTAAAGGCAGGGCAGGGTGGAGGGAAGTTATGTCACACAACTGATCTAGTGCCCTGGACCGCAGGAAACATGTGGAGAGAAATTTTTCCTGCTACACCATCAACTATGAGTCACTCTGACTCACAACATACCAGGCTACATATGGGGGGACATACAATAGCTATTGTGTCTTAAAGTATTCTATATTACATCAACCATCACTATCCCCAGTATTTAAATCTTTGCAAATACAACTTTTTTGCTTTTTTTGATGTTTGATAGTTTCTATATGGCTTTATCTTGACAACAGAAACATCCAAAACACTTCTCTTTAAATGTGCAACTTATACTATACTTTCCACATAATCAAAAAGTCCATGGAGAGTTCACTTGATCTGACAAACAAACTGATGACAAGTCCCTCATGCCCAGCATGTCCTAATAACCTGCTACTACTTGGAAGGCAAACGACTGCCTTGCAATGTTACAAGTAGTTAGTTGACAGAAATATGACATTGTTGAATGGCAAGTGGCTATTAAACATGCATACATGTATATGATTAAAACAGATGCTTCGCCAGACTCAAACTTTTAAATGATATTTCTTAGTTTTTTGAACATCAATTCTTGTAGTATTTGACAATAAGAAGCAAATCAACTATCAACATTAAAGGTTACTTTTCACAAAGAATGATTAGCCTTTTTCATGTTGAAAGTATGAAACTAGCATTGCAGATGTTTATGATTAAGTTTTAAAAACAGTCGAAAACACACCTCATCTGAGAGTTGAAGAGAGGATATTGCATATAAGCAGACAAAGAGCACATCTTCCGTACATGACTTCACCATATTAACGAAGCTCATGGCATTGGTAGACGGGGTGACCAGCAACTGCAAGCCCTCTTTAAGTAGACCATTACTCAGCTGTACATCTAAAACAAGAGGTCGAATGTCAACAAGGAACAAAAATCCTTATCAAAATGAGAAGTAATATTCTGTTACACATTTCCAGTGCAAAAAACAGGGAAATTCCAAGAGAGTATAGCAAAAAAATTCCAGAACTCTTCACCCACACAAATTAGATAAATTCAAATAAAATCATGCAAGTGTAGTGTGATAAAATAAAGGTTTTAGGAAAAGCAATGCTACTAGTATTATCCAGAAAACGCTATGTAGGAAAAAAATTGCTTGACTTCTTGGTTTAAGAATAAAGTTTATATGCATAATATTCAATTGAGTAGTGAACACTTTATCGCTCAACACTATCAAAAATGAACTTTGAATCAAATCATTGAACACAATGAGAAGGATTAGATACATTTGCAAAGCAAATAATATACCTAGAACAGCATTAGAATCCTCTTCAACAGCGCCGGCACTATTAACTCTCACTTTGATATCTTCGAGAGGTAAAGTTTTCCAAGGTCTGTTATACGCCACCAGATTATCAACTAACTCGTACTGATCAGGCAAGGTCAGGCCTACGGTTTGTAGTCTACCATAGCGAAATCTGCCAGTACAAACAGAGGATGTGTTTACATTTCAGATTATAAATTACTATGCAGAGGGCATGCAACTGTCAGTCTGATACTAGATCTATTTCTAATCTTTCAACATTTCTACCTCAACAAGACACAAATAGAATATTCCGAGAATTTCTAAAACAGTGTAAAAATTCAAAATTTTATCGACTGTTCCAAAATAAAATTTCCAATGATAAATTCGAATACATGCAACTAAATATTATAATTTACATTCTCAACATTTATATGTAAATAAAATAGGACTTGACAACAGCACAGATAATTTGACAAGAACTTGAGAATTAGACACAGCTTGAGAATTTGACATAACTGGAAAATTGGACATGACTTGAAAACTCGAGAACTTGACATGACTTGAGAACTCGAGAACTTGACATAACTTGAGAACTCGAGAACTTGACATGACTTGAGAACTTGAGCTGACATACCGAACGGTCCTCCAGCCTGACACCTCACACTCCTCGGCAGATATGTCTGGGTATATTGGTTCGTTGAAGAGTTTGTTGACTAAAGCTGCTTTGGCAGCCTGTGATTCACCCAAGATTACAAGAGAAGGTGGACAGTTTATCAGGGCTCTTAAATCATCTTCTTCATTAAAAGATTCCCCAGAGAGATGCACTAAAGTAAACCAGAGAAATAATATGAAAAAGTGAAAATGGAAGAATAAAATTCAATAGTGCATTTGTACAGTATGTCTTTGAATATCACCAGCAGTGTGAGAATTCACTCACTAATTGTTACCAGCACCAATTTAGGACAAGCAGAGTTAACATGACTGTCTAGTATGAGATATGGGATATCGCAGCAGGATTAATGATAATGGTATTTAGATAGTATTAGTGCTGTGCTATTTCAAGAGTCCTCATTAGTTAGAAACAAAATCCTTAACCAATTAGAGGTTCTTTGATAGATGGACATTTCAGAAACCATGTGTATTAACAGCAATAACCTATCAATATACGAAGGTCTGTGCATGAACACCTATAACAAAACCATAAGTTAGCACCAACTTTATTCAACCACATCGGCAATAATAATATTATTGGCTAATGTGATAGACTCACTCAATGTTGTTAGTTATAGTTCATCACTAGTGAATTATTTTATAAACAGATTTTCATTTAAGTTAATACTTAATTTTATAGTTAGCCTATAGTACTTATAGTTTAAAATTATTAATCATTTACTGGAAATTAAACTTAAATTTATTGTTAATCTTATAATTAATAGCATCGATAAAGTAAAATACTAAAAGTATAACAGATTTATAATACATAAACTTCAAGTAATAGTTATAGTATATAGTATATAGTATAAGCATAAACTGTATCAAATAAAAATTTAATAACAATTTAATAATAATAGTAACTTAAATTGGTAATCCTTTTAATTATTCTATTCAAATTTCATAAGAAGCAAAATGTATATAAATCTAGTGCAACAGATTTTTCTCATAAAGTTACACCAGCCCCAGTTCAAACAAAAGAAAGTAGAAACACATGCTGATGTTATTGTTTACACACCTCCACTAATCTGAGTAGCTGTGTCGATTTCATCAAAAAGTTCAGTTGTATCTGTGAGAACCTGTCTAATTCTGCTAATATCTCGATTAAAAGCGTTGATTTCTGCTCTCAGTAAGCCTGAGATGTTTATATTCATATTAAACTTGGTACAAAACTAGAAATCATCTAACTAAAACAAAAAGTGGAAGCTTAAAATGAATTCTTGCAAGAGTCTGAGTGCTAACTGGGGGAATTCACATATTAGTTCCTTATCCTACACAATGTTAATATTGCTATTTATGTTTGGATGGGGAGATTGAGGGGTGCCTACATCTAAATAGATTATAAAACCCAAGCTATAAATTCAACATCCAATCGAGATTAGCCTACCCAAAACTAAAATATACGGATCCAATTAAAGTACGGAATACGAAAAATACAAAACTAAAAAGTGGACCCGTCAGCTATATGAAAGAAAAAAAATTACAATTCAGGTTTTGCGGTCTTCTTGGTCTGACCTTATCATTAGGCGTTATGGTTGTAGCTTAAACTTAAAGCATTATCTATCAGTAATACTACTAATAGTAATCTACAACCAAGAAAATAAGAAATTTAGGCTTCTCAGTATAGTTTTTCTTGATTTAAAAGTCAGTTTACAATTATCTTTTAAAGGACAACTCTACAGTTGGAGTTAGTCTTACGACTTGCAGTTACTTTGACTTTGACTTACATTTACAGTCTCAGTCTGAGTCTACTCACAACTGGTCACAGTCAGTGTCACAGACACACGTTGAATTGCGAGTGAGGTAAGTGTAATTATAACGGATCAGGCACTAGCACTGTAGAATTTCAAGACGTTGACTGTAACTTGATCACTAATAATAGTAATAGTAATACTACTATAACTATTACTATAAGTATAATACCTCTAGTTCTATTACCATGAATGTTTTCAAGTGTTCTATGTCTTTAAAGGTACAGGGCCCGACCCCGTCAAACCCAAGTCCAAGTTGAATTAGTGAAGTACGACTGCATCAAGTTCAACTTCAATGACAGTTGACAACCTGATTTATATTGTCACTCACTTGCATTATATTTATTGTATTTGAAATTGAATTGTTGGTGAATACTTGGATTGGTTCT
Source organism: Bugula neritina (assembly GCA_964035545.1). Lineage (NCBI taxonomy): Eukaryota > Metazoa > Bryozoa > Gymnolaemata > Cheilostomatida > Bugulidae > Bugula > Bugula neritina. Next base: position 10,572,313 of record OZ037768.1, on the reverse strand, counting down.
TCATATCAACATGAGTGGAGGAGTTTATGGTGGAGGTAATATAATTGTATGTTTTTCACTGTTGCTTTTGTTTTTAGCTATAGCCTATGGCCATAGATTATCACAATAAGTCTAGTAATAAGCCAACAATCCTAGCTAATTGAAATGTACTGTTTAGTTTTTGCTCTAACTGGAATAATTTAACAGTAGGTAGTTAAAAAGTCAACTCATATAAATTTAATATAGTTAGCAATTTTTTAAGCATTAAATTAGTTTGGATTCATTGATTAAGAAACTTTTATGAAACCACAAGTTGATAGGGTTTATGATATAATTGGCACCCACTTAAAATAAATTATGTAAATAATGAATATTGGCCTGGATCTGAATATACAACTTTGGCTAAGTAATGTGTGTAGGTCGAAAAATAAAGTTTCTAAAACTATTCAGTATTTTAATGTTGTTTTAATATTTATGCTGCTATTTTAATTACACTACTTTTTACCTGATAGATTTTACTTAGTGTGATTTAGAAAATATTAAACTCTAAGTTAATAGCTTGAAATTGATTCAAGTAAATTTGAATTAATAATTATCTTTATTCATAGATCATCAAAAAGTTCAAGGTTTACTATTTTTAGCCAACAAAATAATTTCTACAATGCAAAAACTTTTTAGTTAATATAGTGAAACAAACGTGCCCCAAAAATATATTATTCAAGTGTCATTTAACTTTACATAAGATATTTTAATGACACCTTTACCATCCTATGATATAGCATTTATTTTTGATGCACACATATTTAGTACTTAACACTATTTTGTCAATTGCATCAACAAATTCATTTTTAATTTATTTGAGTAGGTTGACAAAACACAAGGAATAAAATGTTGAACCTGCACCTAAATGTTGCAGATTTATAAATATATAAACTTGAAAGCTTTTTTGCTAAATGATTTCCAATATTTTGTTGATTATCTATAAATAACTTGTTTAATATTTAATGATAAATGATATCTTTCATATAGGTTACAATTCTGTGAAATATTTCACTTATCTTGCTGATATGTTTGACAGATGAGGTCGGGGCGTTGGTTATGGATTTTGGTTCATACTCTGTTCGAGCAGGATATGCCGGAGAAGATTCACCAAAAGTGGAATTTCCCAGCACTATTGGTAACTTGATATATTATATGCATATGTTCTTATATTATCAGTAACATACCTGTATATGGTAACTTATTGAGTCATATGTGTACAGTATGTTATTCTTTAAAAAGATACCGGGTATTTAAGTAAGACTGGTTTCATGCTAAAATCAAAAAAATTGTCGAAATAATTTGAGCCAGCAATGTGGTTATAGTTCAGGTCTGTTAGCAAGTATTTATCAGTAGTTGCTGATTTAAACTATATTATACTCATTATACTCAATATTGTAGTGCCAAATGATTACGATATTGGTTATGTTAGTAAGGTAGAATGTCACTGCTGTTGTAGGTGTTGTGGAAGCAGCGGAGAAGATGGAAACTGATGATCTCAGTGGAGCAGTTAGTGAGAAGAAATATTATATAGATACAAACAATATACGACTACCTCGTGCTAATATGGAAATGTCTACATTCATGAGTGAATGCATGAGTATGTTTTAAGATAATTTGAAATCGCATCATCTTTGAAGTTATTCATATCATTAAAAAAAAGGATGTAGCTCTGTAAAATTGAATGATTCAAATATATTTGGTGTTTTCTTGCTCTGTGCCTGGAGTCTATTTATTGACAATGTTATGAGTTGTGTATGTATGTTGTATATTTTATGTTGTAGTTGACAATTGGGACATATTCGAACAGGTGGTGGATTACACATACTCAAAGCATTTAAGATCTGTACCAGCTGAACACCCTGTATTAATGTCTGAGGCTCCGGTAAATAAATTAGACTTGCGTCCTTGTTTTTAATTGAGGGCAATGATATAGTGTACGAGTTAACAATTGCAATATTTGTCATAACTGCTAATTTAATTCTTGTGCTGTGAGTAAGGTTGTTAGTTTAAGCGAGAGTGGAGCATACACAGGTTATAATATTTTATCATGAGTTAAATGAAGCCAAATAAATACACGAGTCACAACCAACCAGGCGATTATACAATAGTCTCACATTTTACTGTAAGTCACTATTGGTTATGGTCATCTTGTTTACATGCTATAGTATAGTACAGCGCTGCTTTTGATGAGAAGTCAGGATGTGAAATTCGTGGCTCTATGTTAAGGTTGAAGAGCTGTCATGAGTTCAAATAATATTTTTATAGTGTTTTTGTACTATATTTGCTCTTTTTCTAATTTTCAATTTGATCAACATTTGTGAAATTGCTATATGATTGAGTGACTAATATTTTGCAGTGGAACACTAAAGCTAAAAGAGAGAAGCTTACTGAGTTAATGTTTGAAAAGTATAATATACCGGCGTTCTTCTTGTGTAAAAGTGCAGTGCTAACAGCATTTGCTAATGGTAGACCCACAGGCTTGGTAGTAGATAGTGGAGCTACGTACACCACAGCTGTACCCGTCTATGATGGATATGTTTTGCAACAAGGTAGGTGTAATTTTTCATATTCTACGATAATGTTTATTTTTCAAGTTCAATAACAATAATTATAAGTGATTTTTATTTGATGCTTGGAAAATTAGAATCTAAAAGTAATAAACTAAAATTGCTATAACTTTTGTTCAAGCCAAAATTTGATTATGACATTTTGTAAAAGAAATAAGTGTTGAAATTTGTTTACGCTTTTGATCCAGATTGTCGATGAGTCTTCCTCCGAGGTGAAATGTCGAGTATTATAAACTGGCATGATGCAAGTTGTTAGCTAAACTATTAGAATAAATTGCTTACCACTCCTGCTAACTAGCTGTCTCACTTCCAGGTATTGTGAAGTCACCCTTGGCAGGTAACTTTATTACTGCAGAATGCGAGAAGTACTTCAAAGAAAACAATATAGAAATTGTCCCTCCGTATAAGATTGCCTCCAAGGTTAGTGTTACTAGTCAGATACTATAATGCATTGAAATCCATCTAGCAAAAATGTCTAGTGAAACTATTCAAATATCAAAGAAATATTTTTTAAAGACCAGAGTTGTCTTTTCTCAAACATTGGCATAGAGCTTATTAAAAGACTATTCACAATGTGAGAGAATGCACATGTATGCAACAATTTGTTTTGACAATAAAGATAGTAGTTGTGCTACTTATTTCAAAAATAATTTCACAATTTTGTAAGATTTTTTTTAACTGGACTTCTGGTTGTTTGTAAATGTTATATTTATAAGGCTGTATGATACGATGTTTTTGAAGGCAAATTTTTTGCTTCATCGAAGATTAAAGACACTGGGTGAAACTGGCAAAAGAAAATCTTTGAGTGAATACTTGAAACATAGAAAGTGAAAGTGCTGTAGTTAAATTTTTATATCGCATTATTTTTCTTTTAGCCATGTGCTTTATCAAGATGAAAATTTTTATTGGCAGCTGAAAAAAATGGACAACCTCCAATGAATTGTAGAGAATGAAAAATTTTGTGTTCTATAGTTACCTTTTACAATTTTCTATGTTTTGTCACCGTAATGTTTATTCTCCTAAATTACAACTGAAAATATTAAAAGCGCTCTCAGAGATCATTTGATTGAAAAATAAAATAATTAAGTAATATTTTGTTAAATACTATAATCATTGACCGTCATCAAAATTTTCATTTTTTGAACAATAGTTAAATAATGCTTTTCTTTGCAAAATGAGAATATTTTTGAAATCCTGTTTTTATCAATATAATAAAATTTCTTTTCATATTATGACAGAACATTTAAATGGCATGAATTTTATTACATAATTTATAATTATATTTTCGTACAATTGTAATCAAAATTGGAATAGGAGTATAAAGATTAACAATTAAACCATCATATTGTTTTTCGAATGCTTTGAGCCCTTTTGCAGTGCATATCTATGAACTAGCTATAGTTGTTTGCCAGTCTAATTATATGGATCACAACTCCAAAGTGAATCACAACTCCAAACTGCTAACTCATCAACCATTATTATAAATTCACTACTAACTTTCAGGAAGTAGTAGATGAGAGAAAACCTGCTAAGTGGACAGAAAAAGCCAACCTTCCTTCACTGACCGATAGTTATAAGAAGTACATGATATATGACGTGCTGCAAGATTTTACTGCCAGTGTCTTGCAAGTGTCTGACCAGCCCTATGACCAAGAGTAAGTGCTTGAAATAATTCCCGTAGTTTATAATTGCTTTATTGAATATAAATATTAAGCATGATATTTTGTGCATGTATAGTTTTGTATTTAGTTTTTTTTCAAAATGGAACAAGGATTTGATGTTTTTGAATTTTTTAATTCAACTAAGCTTGATTGCATCAATTTTCATTCCAATTATACTTTCAGAAAAAGAAACACCTCAATGTTGATATTGCAATTTCATAAAAGTCATGTAATATGATTGTCTTTTTGCAGGCATTAATATAAAAACAATTTAGCGTCATTAGTTGAGCGAAATTAACCATTTTAATTCTAGCTACGGCTTTAACTATAACTTCACCATAACTTATCAATCTGTACCTTTCGTATGCTTGTTGTAGCACAAAGTCAGAAAGTACTATGGAAGCAGAAAAATTCTATTTGTATAGAAATAAAAACACATATATTGCACTACAAATAAATCATAAAAATGTTTATTTCACGATAGAGTTGTAAAAGATAGCATAAAGTGATTATTGCTGAGCTAAGCACATTCTTGCCATACATCGGCCTGGATTTTAATATCTGTCTCAATTTTGCTATTTTTGTAAGTGGAGAACACAACTCTCCTATGTATCTTCAGATCGGCTGACCAGCTGCCTACATATCATTATGAGGTACCAAATGGATACAATTTTGACATTGGAGCTGAAAGATTACGAATTTCTGAAGGATTATTTGATCCTTCTACAATTAAGGTAATATATTTGAAATTGTTTGCATGTGGTTTCTTTAAACTTTAAAGTTTATTACTCGTTTTGACTCTTTGAGTATCAAGTGTTACTCTTACCAACCCAACTAAATAACAGTAAACATACAGCTTTAATTTAAGGAGCAGTTGTGGTCAAGGGATTAGAGCACTGGCTTAGTAAACACGGAGTCATAGGTTCGAACCCCGACAAAGGCTATTGGTGACGTTAGGAAGAGCATCTAGTCATAATTGCTCCTGTGCCACATCTGAATAACTCCTTAGCCCCCTTAAAAAAAACTTTTTCATTAGGGGTTCTTACAGGAATAGTAACTATAAACTTTCGTGAGTTTTTATAGTTTTAATTTGTTGAAACAAAGCATATGTCTGTCTGTGTTATACGTTGAACATATGTATGTATGCTTGTAGGGAATTCCTGCAGGAAACTCCATGCTCGGTGTCAGTCATCTCGTGACCACTAGCGTCGGCATGTGTGATATTGATATTCGACCCGTAAGATTTTTTATATACTCGTAATTGTCACAATTTTCTATTTAGTATTACTTTTATACATAGTTGAGTGTATGTTTGGTATAATCATTAGATTGGAACTCATTTAGGACTCTATAAATTGTACTTAATACCATATCTGTTACTGATATCTAATAAATACCGTGTTGAGACTTGATAGAAAATATATGTCAAGAAGTACTTTTAACATTGAATTTTTAAGCAGCCTTGTTTTATTTCAAGAGCTGAAACATGTTTTTTTGCAACTATTTGTTACTAAGCATTTTATGTTGTACAATGTTGTGGCATGTTTTTACATAGCTTTAATTTAGTCCTTTCACTAGCACATGTGATTGTTTGTATATGACAATTTATCTCTTTTTCGCCCGATATTCATTTTAATACTATTCAATTGCATAGTAACCTGCTGCATTCTGTTTCAGAGTCTATTTAGCAGTGTTATCGTATCTGGAGGTAACTCTCTCATCCAAGGGTTCACAGAAAGGTTAAGTAGAGATCTGACTATTAAGACTCCCCCCAACATGAGGCTAAAGTTGGTCATACCCCCGACTGTGCCTGGTAACACGGAGAGAAGATTCAGCTGCTGGATTGGTGGATCCATATTAGCCTCCTTGGTTAGCATCAGATTTTGTATCTTCTCTTAGTAGCAGAGCTATAAATACAATTCAAAAGCCACGCCAAGTCTAGATGATGCAATGCTATTGTTTTTTGTCTAATGTTTAAATTATGTTGTGTCAAGGAGAGGTGACAATGACACATTAACTCACAGTTGCCTCACAAGTTTATCTCATTTATTGGGCTTGAATTTTGTTAATTTACGACATGCAAGACTTAAAATTCCTAAATTGTGATGTTTTAGAATTTAGAATCAAGTCACTTAGTTTTCCGAATATGTTGATGTAAGTTAACTGTGTTGAAGTAATACTTGATGTTGTTCTGGAAAGACTTTATTGTTGACTAATCTATATTTTGTATTTCCAGGGCTCATTTCAGCAGATGTGGATCTCCAAACAAGAGTATGATGAACATGGCAAATCTTGTGTTGATAAGAAATGCCCTTAATACAGTGTAATTATACGTTTTTTTCTAACAAGATGCAATAGTGGGCAATAAGGTCATGCAATTGATTACTTGTAAATTAGACTCATTCAATCATCTGTGTATAAACTTCTGTGTATTCATGAATGAATTTTCCCATGATTTTGAGGACTAAATGCTTTTTGTGTACATATTTTACGTAGATTGGTATGCACAGTTTCTTTCTTACAGATTCAAACTCTGGTAACAAACAGCCTTGGACGAATATATTGTATACTTTAAGCAGTCCTATGTCATATTGCATTCTACACACATCTTGTATACGAGCAATAAAATTTTTCAAAAGTCATTAAAAAAAAGAAAATTGGTGTGTAATTATACAAGAACAAAAATTCCCACCAAATATGATTATTATGCATAAAATATTGCAAAATAACAAATAGTCGAAAATAGGCACCAAAAAATTCACATTACTTGGCTCATCATGCTAGTAGGGAGAAACAGAAAATGTGTCAACTATGCCTAAGGTAAAGTATTTAAGCAGTTTAAGCAAAGTTCAAACTCCAACAACAAAGCATTTAGAGTTGTATTTTGCCTCCATAATAAGAAACAAGAAGGATGGCTCCAACTCCAGTTAAAAATCCACAACTTTGTACAAAGAAAACTCTGAATGGGTTGTCTTTATGTTCTTCCGCAGCATGATTCATCTCCGGCATCTATAAATATTACTTACTAGGACACACTCATATACATTAATAGCACACAAAGCACAACATAAAAGTCTCTTACAATTTGTTGCAAAACAGACAAAATTGTTAACACAATGAGATATAGAATGTTGTGTACCATATCAGCCAGTGCTATGTAGAGAAACATTCCTCCAGCAATAGCTAGGATCCATGGAGTAGCATAGGCCACACTAGACAGAGATATACCAAATGCTAGGCCAATATAACAAGTACATGCAGACAGGAAGTTGAACAGGAGGGCTCGCTTTTTGCTCATCCCTGCATTGAGTAGTATTGCGAAATCCCCTACAAAATATAAATGCATATAGGATAGAAATGAATTAGCAAACCAATTCCTCATTCGAAATAAGCTAGCCTTTTTCTAGCTATACAATATTTTAAAACCGAGCCTGTTTTTTTATGTACCTTAGTTGGAGCTAACTGTACAGACATTACTAAATATACACTGCAGCAGCAAAATAATATATTGACAAATAAAACTGAGACGAAGTAATTTATCATGTCAATCAGAGTTCAGGATATTTCCAAAACAACTTTGTAATAATAATAATTCTCAACTGATTTGAGAGGTTCCAAAGAGTCTTCAGAATATATTTCTTCAAGATATGGTTATGAACGATAATTTTACAAATTTAATTTATACAAATAAAAGCAAGTAGAAATTAAACTTTTAAAACTTGATTGAAAACTTACATTACTGCCCAGTTCGTAAACTAAAACATCGTGAAGTACCAGACACTAAATTAAAACATACCTAGCTCATGGGGTAACTCTTCACAGAAAACGGCCAAACAGATACTAATTCCCAGCAAAATACTTTCAGAAAAAGCAGCACCTAAAATAAAGTCATTAAAATAAAGGTTATCAAACGACATTAGACAGTCAAGCAGTAGTGATCCATAAAGCCTACAAAACATAGTGTTGATGTAGACCTTATAATATTAATATTTTTCATTCCAGCATTTAAATTCTTGACAATTTTTTTCCTTTGAAATAACTATGCTTGCCAAAATGCTTTAATATTAGGAGACATTGTTATTCACTGAAGTTAAATGCTAAACATATGTAGACTTTATGATGACTTCCATCTTTGCGCAGAAAAAATCAATTACAATAGCAACGCAAGTTAGCAAACAAAATAGTACTCTCCGCATTGCCAAGTGTAACAAAGAAATTAATGAAAACAATGAAAGAGCATAGCTAATATAGGAGACAAATATTCTATTGTGATCTTATCTATACAAGAAGATCTAAGGCTTTACTCCTCATTCAGCTGGCCTAATAGTCAATTCTGAATAAGAGTTTAATTTTATGACAATTAAACCATGAGCAAGATTTAATAACATAAATCAAGATGATATGTTGAATCTAAAATAATACTAAAGTAAAGTGTGAAAACTAGCTTGTAATAAAAAAATCACACTTGGCTATCATTTCAGAAAACAAATCTCCTAGGACCTAGATGAATGATTCAACAGCTCATAAGACCTGGAGGGAGAGTTCATGAGCCTGTTTAGAACAGACAACTTTTCTACTCCTGGTAATTTTTATTTCGGCAAGTATGTATTTGCATTAGATTAGAAACATACCTATAGAAAGGCCATCTATAAAATTATGGAAGGCATCCCCTACTATTATCATCCAAGCTACAGTTGCAATAGGCTTCTTAGACTTGTGTGTCACAATGTTATCAGTAGATTGAACATGCCCATTTCCTTTGCAAGGTGTGTCATCCATTGTATTCCCATCTCCAGTCTATTGGCATGCATGTAGAGAGATTACACAAAACAGCTGATAAGTGCTGCTACTGTCATATATACCAGCAGGGCACTTGAAGAAAGCTGCCAAAATTGATAGCATGGAATGATGTTTATAATGTTTATATTTCTATCATAAGAAATTTACTATCCAAACTCATTGTCAGACAATCTGTTCTTAAATACAGTTTATTAGATACCATTTAGTAATCAAAGAAATAGAGTTTTCAAAGGAGCTATTCTTTCAATGAAATATACATATAAGAAAGGGGAAATGGGAAACTAATGACTAAGACTGGCAGGTGCCATGTTGTTTTAAAGTCTAGAACATGGGTGTTCTCAGGAGTAGGGCTAACGAAAGGCTATCTAGTTAGTAGAGGAAAGGGAGGAGCAGGGAAGTAACGAGCTAAACTCTACACAGGATTATACAGCCAGGTGAGTATTCATGGAGAGCTATGCTGTACAGCAACCAGCAAATCTAAAAAGCCTTACTGCTGAATGGTTCATCTAGTAACATTCCACTCTCAGCAACTCATGGTGCACGCATGCTTATAGACATAAATCATAATAAACATTTAATTGGATATAAAGTAAGATTAAGACCCATCAGCAACTGCTATAATCCACGCAATAACTAGTGCATTGTTTAACCTTAAAAACATTGAGACAGTAGCTGTACTATGCCCTTACTTCAGAATATAAAATCTTAAAAATAGTTTTTCCAGCATATTGCCCTTTGCAACAAAATTATAATATTCATACAACTGAAGCTAAGTAATACAAGCTGTGAACCAATTTCGTTGACAATGAGTTGTAGAAGTCTATATATGGAAACAGCAAAGCTACAGGAGTGCAACGTGCACAATAACATTGAGTTAGAGTAAAAGGAGTTGTCCATCCAGTTTGCATACAAACATCCATGCTAGGTTGCTTTAAACATACAAAATGTTAATTGAGGGACTCCAAACCTGGGGCCCCGATAAATGAATAGCAGCCAGCATGTCAAACATAAGCTGGACTTAAAAATGAAAGTTTACCTTGATCTGTAACAGTGCATCAGACGGCTGCGTTATGAAACAAAAATGGTTTGCCAAAAATAAAACATCGCTTAAATTGGGAAAACAATGGCAGACATGATAGAGGTACATAATGTCAGCTACGACTATAATAGATGCAAACAATCTCAGTTTGACATATCTAAATATCTGGTGTAAGCATTTACTATAACTAAGTAATAATTGGAGATCTTGTTATTGCATATATATAGCCTACATAATATTATAGACTTGGGAACAAACAACACAATGTTAGAGGTATTTGAACGACATTCTAAATGCTATGTAGACATTCATCTTATATGCTATAATTTATACCTCTTCCATTTGGTCTATTTTTTGCTCAGCATGTTTGAGTTCGACTCCAGTTCTGTTGATATCAATGTAAGTATCGCCAGGAAGTGATGCAACACAGTCTACTCTGGCAACGTCACTTTCTTCGTGTCTCTTATGCTAAACAATTGTTCAGATTAAAGAATATAACAATGTCCATTGTTCTCAAAAACATTACATAATTCAGAGATATAAAACCATCAATTATTTTCACTATATAAAAGGTCTCAATGCATGATTGTGGAGACATTTATACAGAAAATAATACAGAATAGGCTACATTATAAAACTCTCCAGTCTAAATCAAATGATCACTTTAACTTCTATAGAACTAATATGTTTTGCTTTAGACAAAATAAACTCAATTCTCTCAGTTGCTACTGCTCAAACTTTGAACCTGGCTTAATTAATACAATCAAAGATATTGTAAAGAACTATGCCAGCAGAAAAAAGGCTTAAAGATTTCTGCAAAACATTTGTCCCGTGAATAATTGACTGTGTAGACCACAGAAACTGTTACTATCCCATTAATTGCTTAAATGTGCACTTCTTAGTCAAGTGACTGCAAGCTTGAAATATAAATAGTTGGGCAAGTTACACAACATGAAATTGAGACTATTGCCTAGTCACTAGTGCATTAATATAAATGACTATAGCAGTAACAGCAGCAACAGCAGAAATAGCAGTATAGTTGAAGGTGATGTCAAAAACTATATAATTTCAGAAAATCTTTCAACAGAATGCATGAAAAACATGCAACAACATTTTAATAAAAATGCAAAATTATCGGCATAAATTGTTTGATCTCACAAAATCTAAATGTGCATAATGCTACCAAAACCAGAGTTTCGAGCAGGTTCCCAGATGGAAAGTAACTCAACTCACCATGCAGCATTCTGTTACCATCTTTAGAAACCTTTCCATGATGAAGAACAGATAAATTCCACCTATCATTGTGCAAGCTTTCCACAGGTAACCATCCATATGTATGCTGAAAGCCTGAAAAAACAATGTTATATACTATCTGAACATGTAAAAGTCAAGAACTAACCAAGAGTACTGTTGAATAATGTTAATAAGTTATTTTTATTGTGTTTTTGTGTACTGGGAACCCAGTTAGTAAAAATAAATGTTTTATACATGACCCAGTCACTAGAATTTTATAGAAAAACTTTGTTTGGAGAAATAATGGGGATTTCAATTGCATGGTTCAAAGTTTTGGAGCATGGATTAAAAAGTTGGGAAAATGTCCCTTCTTAAATCACTTTATTGTAGAGTATACTGCCTGAAGTTTGTTAGTACAAATTATCTTCTCAGCTTTAATAGTTCTAAAAATAGATCTTTTACTCAGATAGAGTGTCCTAATAAATACGTGTTGCATGTTTTCTGAGCAGAGTTTAGTGCATATATCAATCTACAACAGTTAACAACTCAGCTTTTCAAGTTCAACACTGATATACAATTGATCAATCAAGAAAAACCTATATTTCATTAACTAATATTTCATATATCAAACTTTGATCTTTTTTAAAAGTCTTTCAAAACTTAAAAATGCAAAGTTTTGAAAACTTCAGTGATTTAACGGTTTATAGTGCCTTAAAATTTCAAACATGGAAATTTAGTGAGTGCTATCCATGCAATTGCATTTCCTTTCTGTGGGGTAATTTGAAAAAAAATAAACAGTGAATCATTGTCTAAAAATTTAAGGACAGGTAATTAAAGCAAGGAAATACTCTAGTGGCTAAACTAGCAAAATTGTGACATTATTTTAATGGTTTTATAGCTGCACTAGATCAATTAAAACAAAATAAATCAGAATCAGTGAAACATGATGATTGAATTAATTAGAATATTTATTACTTTAATCACAGATAAGATGTCTCTCTACCAGTTTAGCACGGCTGTGGCTTATTTTAAAGACTTATTGGTATAATTAGGCTCATAGCAAGAAGTTGCAGTCATGTCCCATTCTTTTTTTAGTTTATCACGTTGTTAACGGAAGACAAAGTGACTCGAGAAAGTTTGTTTTCTCACCCAAACCTACCTCTGGTATAAGGACAAGCAGTGCACTAGCTACCAAGCTACCTACAGCCAGGGCTATCAGGAACATGAGAAGGTAGGAATAGAAGTCTTTCTTGATGAAGGGAAGCACAATGAAACCAGTCAATGAACAAATGTTAATAAGAGTGACAAAAAGAAATCCATATCCCCAAACTGTAACAGACAAACATAACTTAGATGTGGCAGAAATAACAATCTTTGCAATTCCCATAAAAAATATTACAACTGGTGATGATGTAAGAAATCGTAATGCATATAAGAATTAGTTCTACAAGACATAAGTTCATCCTGTTACGCTGCCTGTGCTAGGCAAGAACATTCTGGAGAGAATTGCATCTAACTATGCTGCAAACTCTCAAAATTCAAGCTCTATACTAAGGACCTATTATTACTATACTATTACTATTATTACTACTATTACTATTGACTACTATTTGAACACATATGTTTTACACTCAGTAGCACTTGGGTACTAGATTTATTAGTATATCATAGAGCTTGTCAAGTACCTAGTTCCACAAACAAACCTCATATCTAAACAAACCCAGACTGACTACTACAGCTACAATGGTATTCATCCAGTCATACTAACACGAGTTAACAAAGCTTTCTCTTTGAACTTAATTTTTTTTAAACTCAGCCATGTTTTTGTTTCAATTTCATGTGGCTAGACTAAACAGACAAACTCCAATTGGCAGAGCAGTTGAAAAATTGTGTTTTTAAATTGAAATAAGCACATTTTTTGAAAGGTTGAAAAAATTCCTTCTTTCCTATTGAATAAATAAACTTTTACCCGAATGAAAACATCTCATTTACAAAAACATTGTCATTGTTTTTGTTTCAGCAGCCATCTTTTCACTAAAACTTCTTTACGGTTATGACATACTCAACATTATAAGAGGTTATATGACATTGGTGAAATTTAGGCTTTACCTTACTACTAGTTTTGTTGCATTCACTAATCTTAGTTTCAACTGGTTAGCTCTCTTTTAAAAACTGAAATTGGTACTTAACAAAAGGCAATTTTGACAACTGCATAAAATCTGCAAAACCATAGGAGCTACACAAAATCTTCTATCATTTTAGAAAGCCTTTGCAGTTTTTGAAATTGTCAGTGTCAATCCCTACACTCAACAATGAAATATAAATCCAATATAAACAAACCAAAGTTGCCTAAAATTGACATTCCAGTACCCAAATGGTGCAGTTTATACAATTGGTCAATATTAAGTTCAGTTCATATTTTAGTATACTGCTGGTACACCCTACAGTTCCTATTTCATTACATTCATATTTAGACTGTGGTTTTGTCAATTCTTTCAAGTAGAAAATAAAATTTGTCCACCAATTGATTAATGAGGGTTGTAAGCTATATTGCAGTGGCATGAAGGTTAGCTCTTACAAGTACAACAACCACTAGCACTTTAGCAGTATGTTAAATTGCAATTATTGGTAAACATTGGTAAAAAAAACACATACTAAATTAAATTTGTGGGTGTGTTTGAAACATGTAAACACCACATTAGGTGTTATTTGAATAAAAGATGTACAGGACCATTGCATACCTTCTAGTGGAGATGGCTTCTCCTTAACCTCAACTTCTTCATGCTCTTTGGTGGATGGTAAACTTTTAACACAGTCTTGAGACAGTGAATATAGTATTTGCGGACAAGCTTCTGCAAACTCCGAGATGGATAAATTGGAATTGTTGCCAGAAGGAACGGGAGAATAGCACGCAGAATCAGACTACAAACAACGACAAGAACCTTAAAGCTTAACATATGCAATGTAGCTTTGTGAAGTTTTCCTAACTACCATTTAGTCATAATAGACACATATTTCATTGAAATTAAGTAAAACATAACAGCATGTTTTTAAGATTAAAATTAACATGATTGCAGCTAAGAAGACTTAATTTACAGATATATTAGATTTATTACAGTTCTTAGAAATGTTAAATTATAAGCTACATATTATGGAAAACCTAGAAAGATTAGCTACTACTTACATGACGAGGTGAGCATTGAGATCCATTGCATGCTGTAGACTGAGCAAATCTTCGCCCGTCAAGGATATTGTGGGAGAGTGTCGTGATATTATCAGAGCTTAAAACTAGTTGTTGAGATGGAGTATTATGGAAGCCATATTCTTTATAAATAAGCTCTGTGAAATTATTTTCATTCCGAACCACAGAAATGAAGGTAAAAATAACAATATTAATATGTATTGTGTATAGCATGTTTGTGTGCTCAGTTTTGCTATAGCAATCAATGAGGTATATCTTTGTGTCTAATCAAATCTTTGCATCTAAAAGCAAATACCAAAAGGCATTAAATTGATAAACTTTCAATAAAAATAAACACAATATACAAAAAGTAGTTATTGATTATTTTAAAATAGTAAAAATGAAACTGCTGTAAACTTTAATTATTATTTTCACTAAGCTTAACTGCCCACAAATAGTAAAAAAACTCTAGACTTTTTATTACCATATCATGTAAACCCAAACAACGATGTAAAAAAATCATCAAGTGTGCAGTTATTGGTATCAGCAGTGCCATACAATATAATTTTTGAAAAAAGACAAATTAGAGAAAATTTGTAACAATGCACTTAATGAAAAGTAGCCTTTCAAACCAAAAAATACAAGACCAACAATGGAACGATTTCTTCGGGGTTGTGTGCCCAAGCATATTGATTTTATAATAAATTTTGTGTAGACATGTCTTGAAATAATTCAGAATAGTAACTCACTTGCTGATGACTCTTTGTCTGGCTCAGTGTCTGAGGCATTATAGAACTTATACTAGTTGTTATTAACTTTGAATCTTAATGACTATAACAGGGTAGTTTCATATGTTTTCTTTTGCTTAGCAGTATATATAGCCTGTGTTTCAAACATTTAAGCCAGTGATTAATCGGAGTGCTGCAGCAGTAAACAATAGCAAGCAATAAAAACCAGAAATAATTACTATCAGTTTTATGGCGTCTCGAACACTGAGCCAAACAAAACCGACTTCAGCAAGTGAATTATTCCAAGATATGTATGCACACAATTTTTCATACAACAATATGTTTGGGCACACTACCCTGAAGTTATACTTAGCTGATAACCAAGATATACTTATTTGAATAAGTTAATGCTGTAAAAATGCAAAGTGCCAGAGAGTATTAAAGTGACGCTGTGAAGTGTAGCACTAGGTCTAGTAGTTATACTTGTGAAACAATAATAGAGTAAGAGTATTGACAAGTTTTCTGTTGAAATTAATTATTTTTGTAAAATAGTAGTACATGACAAATAATAATTATTCCTTTTTAATTTACTAATCTTTCACAAATATCCCATTAGTATTAGTATTTTATTTTATTATAAATTTATCTTATACTATTACTTACAGTTACAGTCTCTTAGTATTATCATTATCCTTATGCTTAATTATCATCTATGATAATGATTAATCATAGCCACATTGCCAGTGTAGTTAAAAAAATTAAAAGTCAAAAAGTTGCAATTAATTCAATATCAATATGGATAAGTATAACAAATTAATGTTGGCACTCAGATTGAGACTGCAACTACAATTTATATTAACCTAAGATTGAGTGTGAATGTAATACTAATACTATGAGTATCACATTAACACTCAATCTCGTACTAATAGTAATAGACATAGCAATACTAACAGTAGCTGTCTAATAGCAATAGAGTTGCTGTTAGTAAATCTAACTTTAATTCTAGAATTAACCCTAAGTCTTAGTCTAATGAGTAATGACCAAATCTTTGACTGTTTGAGCATCTGTGTTGTGAGTTGTCTAGTCAATGGCACAAGTATCGTTACCTACGGCTACTAATTATTTAAAATTAAGTAACTGGTAATTCTATGAATATTTATATTAATATAATATGTATATAAATAGTAGAATATTGTACTACAGACTACAGTTTGATTCTTAATAATATCACCTTTTAGGTGGGCCTGTGGAGAATTGAATAGTTTTGCGCTGCGTGGAAACACTAAAACAATCTTCGCGAGAATGCGCCATAACGGCTCCGTTAAAAGCCTTTATGCTTGGGAGGGCAATTTTTATCCAATCAATGTAAGCTATTGAAAACCCATAATTACTACTAAAGAGTTATCTTCCTCATAAAAAGAACACATCATTGCCGTTCTTCGTAAAATACTAATTGCGATTGGATGTAGTACTAAATCGTCATAAGTGCATAATATTAAAATGTAACAATTTAGCTGGCCCACTATTTTTATATTTGGTGTTACAATAATTTCATTAAAATAACAATGCAAAATTAGAGCATTTTTAATTTGTATACTATCACTTTCGAATATAAAATAAGCAATGGCTACAAATGCATAGTGGTTACGTAGGAATAATTATTTAGATATTATAGTAATAGCTGTTGTATTTTGCAACTTCGAATAATCAATAAATAATGCTGCAATGCCATTACTATTCAATTACAGAAGGTCAAGTTAATACTACTTCCTATTGGCTGTTCAAATGGTAAAATGAAAGTTCAATAAAACGTAATGCCGCTACGAAACGCATGAAGCCAACAATTTTATACTTTTCATTTAAAATAACACAGTTATCACTCAAAATTTAGGTTGGAACTAACTATAAGTAAATAATTTAGTATAACGAGTAAAACAATTCTAACATGGATGTTGCATATATGATATTTTAAGTGTTTAGATTTGAAATTGAAGGTTACACTTACAGCAAATAATTTTGATCATGATCATGATGATATTTCATGATAATCCGCATCATGATGATCACAAACTTAAACTTAGTGATAACTAAAATGATAATCTATGTTATTTTAATTCTACTCTCGGCTCGTTATTGTTATACTTATATTGAGGGTGGTAGAACTTTACAGTTGCTGTTAGTGTTACACTAAGAGTAAGACTAACTACTACTAGTAACTACTACTCGGTCTAGTGTAGTCAACCATAATGATGATGATAATTTTAATTATTGACTACTGTAATTTTAAAGTTTGTTTATTCAAGTAAGTGTAACCCCGAGCTCAATAGGTATAAGTATAGCATTAACAACCGTAACCATCCTAATCGCCACCATTACTAGCATTGTCAGTAATGCGTACACACAATGATAATGATAATCAATGCCATAATAGTAATACTAATAGTAATAGTAATGATAATATGATATACTTATATACTATTGCTAATACTCATACTGATGTTCATATAATTGTAATAGTTAATGCCTGAGGCTAAACTTTAGGATAATACTGACATAGTATCTTTTGGTTTGTATGTAGTATACAAATACTGATCAGTAATATTGATGTGTTATGAAAATAAATGCAATTATTACACCTCTTACTTTTGTTTCTTAAATTTGTGTTACTATTGTTATTAGTTGTAATTGAAGCATAATAACAGAAAAGCTGCCTAGTTTTAATAACTCTAAGATAGGATTCTTTAAATATTGGCTATTTTGATTTAGTTTAAAAATAAGTTTGATTTTGTGCAACTTTTGTGATAAATGATGTGTTTTTATTACCTATATTAAAAGTCTTGGCTAATTAAAATAAATAGGTACAAATTTTACCTAAAAATTGAGGTATTAAGGGTGTTTCAACTCTTGAAATATTTTCAATGGTCTTGCCTGACCATATTTTAAAAAGGAACGAATTCAAATTTCCACTGTTGCAAATCAAAGCATGCAACAGGCTACTATCAATTTCAATTTTGATATACTTAACTAAAATAGAGATATATTTTTACAGAAATGATTCTGAACGCTGGCTACTCAAATTTTGCAACTTCTTTCGAACCTGTTCCTAATCTAGATCGAGCAAAAGAAGTACTGTCTTATCACGCATCCAGGTTATGGCGTGCTGCATCTAGTGACCAGTTTGAATATGTTTGTGGTAAAATTCTCATACTAACAGATCTTGTATCTAAAAGTTTTAAGCAATGTAATTTACCTTCAACATTTCTGGAGTCTAATAAAATGCCCCATACTGGTCATGAACAGGCAATAAGTGAGTTGGAAACAGTAGATGCAGTTGACTGCTTTAAATTATCATTTGATACAAGGTTAGTTGTATTTTCATATTCATTAAAAAAGATTTAAGTTCATCAATGTATTTGTATGTGGATGAGTAAAAGTTAAACATATGCTAAGTATTTAAGTACTACTAAAATAGCATACAATTGGAAATGTAATGTAGGTTTTTAAACTCAAAGTTTTATATGCGTGAATAATAATATAGCGATATGAAAGTATAATGATGTATTAATAATATTGATTCATGCTAAATTTTTGAATAATTTATGTTTTTACAGTTGATTTCAACATTTTTAAGTTTGTTTTTTTTTCTAAATAAATTGAGTTTTGATTTTCCCTAAATTAAATTTGATAATGTGCTCAATATGTTCTAATTAATGGGTTTTTATAAATTGATACTTTCTTAATTTCATTTGAAAAATGTAATGACTTGAACATGTTTTACTGTAATTTGGACAAAATTCGACTGGAATTTTATATTAATATCTCCAATAATACTTTGAAGGGACAAAAAAGTTATAATTTTTCATTGCTAATATATAGTTGTTTTATCAAATATTTTAAAGATATTTTATAAGTAACATATATTCTGCAAAATAATGCTGATTTGATGCCTTTCAATTGTCTAAGAAATTTGAAGCAAAAAATTGTAGTAAGTTTATTATTAGTTTTATTTTTTTAAAATGTAGAGCATGATGAATTTTTAAACAACTATAATTGTAAAGATTTCAATAATATCAAGCTATATTACAATAGTACTCCTGACCTGAAAATTTAAAAATTGAAAGTTTTTTATTTGTGTATTACATAATTTTATCAACTATAAATAAATTATTAATTTCCATGAATAAGCCACTGGACACGAGTCATTTGTTTAGTGCTTCTTATAATTGAACTCTGTTTTGTTGTCATACAGCTTAAAAACTAATCAATCTAATGAAAAATCATCTAAAGATTTGCCCATATACAAACTGGTTGTGAGTCTCATTATTAGTTCTGATTATTTTTAATTATATACTTTTATATTTTTAGTTAATTTGTTTTAAAGTTACTGTGACTGTTGGTTTTTATTTTGAATCATATTTTCCTGGTCTTAACTTATTTTCACCTATTAGACTCTTGCAATATTTAATTGTGAAAAATAATATTTTGTCATACATTGCTGGTTTTAATAGTGTTAGTTTCTGATTTCATCTTTGTTAGTATTGATTGTTTGTAGAATGATGGAAGCAGTTTTGGCGAAATCACTATAATACATGAAAATATTAACTCCACTCTACACTTGACTAAAACCTACTCCAACCCTTTTGACAATCAACTGTGAGCATTTGTAAACTTCTTAATGTAAATTAGGTATATATGATCTGCTAATCTGGTATTTACACGCCAATAAAGTTAATATGCACCCCGTAGCAACTGAGTAAAGTTATTCTTTCATGCTTAAACATTGATCCATTTGCCATATGCTCTTCCCTATATATATATATTACCAGTGCAATTATATTGTAATAAAGCCTTGATATTTGCAAAGTAGCTTAGTAAGATTTTGGTTGCTGCAGCTTATTTCATGTTTGCTTTTTTAAATTATCTGTTTTTAGTATGGGTTTTATTTTTGTATTTTAGTTTTTATGGACTTTCTGGCTTACTGAGTTTTTGTCTGACTGGAAAACAGCCTTCTAATTGTTACACAAACCTATTTATCAACGAAGACAATAGTATTAAACTGATAGAAAACAGTCTTTCCGAGTACAGACTTTTTCTAATGATTCCACTTTTTCTTGATATACCTTTACAGTTTGGTGGTAAGTAATTTAATATGTGTGTTTGCTAAAAGTTATTGATTAGTAAAAGCTGTAGTGGAAAGGAAACAGGGCATGAATTGTACCTCATAATTAAGAGACTCAAAACACTCTACATTAGCATTGCATTATCAGCATGAACTGCATAATGCATCTTTATTATGATTGTCATTTATAGTGTTCTGGAGATGCTTTAATTAAACTTTTAAAAAATGCACTCTAATATGTGTTCTTAAAGAGCGTGTAGTGCAACTCTTTTCATTGTGCAACTCTATAGAGGGGTTTCAGACATCCCTCCAGAGGAATTTGTATTTTAAAGTTGTCTCCCCCTACAGGTATTAGGGGCAGTCTCAATGATATATAGAAGGCCCATAAAATAAGTAGAGATGTATGGTTTGAGTGAAGACTACTACTAGTATAAGTTTCATTTTTTCTGAGATTAATATTTTGGCATAGGTACACATATGAGCAGTTTCAGAAATTTTTTAAAAATTTTTGTTAATGATAAATGGCACAAAAAGAAAACTTCAAAGCATATTTGTGGTTTTGGTTATTGAGCAAATCTGAAGCTGGCAGCTGTCATTATTATTTGCTTTGCTGACTGTAACCAGTCTGGTTAGAGCTGCTAACCTTTCAACTCTTAGAACAATAATAACATGCTCGTACACTATCACGGGCTTTCCATGTACCGATCTCAGATCGATCTCGCTGAGATCGATCTGAGAAATGTGCTCAGATCGATCGTTTTTCCATGAGAGTGTCAGATCGATCTCGCGAAGTTGCCTCCTCTTAAGTGAAGGATACTTTAAAAGTATAATTTGTTCACCTATTTGAGTGATTAAAGCTACTACTGTTGAAAACAAGATGGTCGTAGTCTAAAATGTAATCCCAGCTATAAACTATACGCAGCAAAGCTTTCGGTGTATGGTAATTTGGCCAATTTAAAATAATTAATTTTAATTTTTTAGCTTGACAGCTTATATAAAATTAATGGCTGTCTTGCAAATTAATAATAAACTTATAGGACTGTGTGGTTTAAAATTACAAAGAAAATAGCTAATGAAACTAAGTTTTAATAGCCATTTAAATTCAATTTAAATTCTTCCATTTTTTTACCTTCTACTGCATATGATTGAGTTTTCTTAATCATTGTACTGAAAGTCAAAGTTTTGGTATCTGAAAAGGTGGCTATTATAATTATTTAATGCTTTGCTTAGTAATTATCAATAAGTTATCATTTTTATTAGCAGACAACATTGTAGCGCGCAGTCTTTTTCTACTTCTCAGATCGATCTGGCGTCTTTCCATGGTCTTATTGACATGAGATCGATCTGAGTTCGAGCTCCACAGACCGACCAGCTCAGATCGACTGAGATCGATCTTTGGCGTCTTTCCATGGATCGATCTCACTGAGATCGATCTGAGATCGGTACATGGAAAGCCGGTGTTTATAGCTGCACTAGTGGGCTCTGTCTTACTGAACTCCAAATGCTCCAAATTATGGGTTGGAACACATGCCTGTACGTTTATGAAGGCACTGGCTCATTTGTATTAACATGTTCACGTACTTACACACCTATACTATGAAAATAACTAAGCCACCCTACTATCTAATATTTCTATATATCAAAAAAACTATTATAAATATAAAGATATGTATTAAAATAGATAGATTAAGTTTGTAATTTCAAACAACATCTTATCTAAAAATGCCAAACACTGTATAACTATATATATTTTTTAAAAGCATTTGTTTACATGGCATGCCTGCAAGTCAATGAAAATATTTAGAGAACAGTAAAAAGAAGCATATAAATTTCAGAATAGTTTCTTCTTTTCTGAGATGAATATTTTGGAAATGTCCCACCATTCGACATTTAAATTAAGTCTGTAAAAAAAAATTTCACAGTGTATTTTCAATAAATAACTATTCTTGCAAGCTGTTTGTATACCAACATTCCTAATAAAAAAATGTTTTTGGAGCATTGTAAATTGTATACTGCTGCATTGCAGAAAAAAAATCATCAAAAAAAAGCACTTTTCAGCCAAAGCAACTTATTTTGTTTTCAAAAAAAAAGTTGAAATGTACATTTAGTACCAGCTGTAAAGTATAGAAAGAACGAACTATGTCATAATGACTGCATTCTTATGACACTAATGAAATTAAGATTGGCTTTACTCCATACGGATCTTGCTCAAAGGTGGAGTTCTAAATAATGCTACTAAGTTTCACTAAATTCCCAGATAATACTTTTTATATCAAATCATTTGGCTTTACTGATTTAGCTATAATATGTACATTTTGTACTTACTTATCTCTAGGTCAGTTTTCAGCCATATATTTGACCGCATTGCTATACTTCCTTTGTGCCAGCATTCTCTCCTTTATATCTTTTCTGTGGTTTCTAATAATTTTCAGTGGTATGTCACTGTATGTAAACTATGTGAACCATCAGGCTATCTCTTATACAATGCATGCTGCTATAAGAATAACAGCAGCTGTTTTGTATTCAATCAACCTCGTTGCAAGAATTTTGTTTGCTTGAAGCTCTCTGTTGAGTAGCTGTCTCTCTATATTACATAACTGCTTATTCAAGAAAGTGCACGATGAGAACTGTCCAACTTTAGCTGTCTAACTTAAATTACATTATATAGGATTACATCACTACATAATAAGCTGATTAAACAACACATATAAATCGGCCAAAAACACTACACACTTGACTAGCTCTAGTTTGACTCATTTATATTTTGAGTTTTTCACATTACTTGAACATGCTTTAGCCAATTTGTTGCATTATTTTTCATCCATACATGTAATACAAAGATTTAGTATATTATTATCTTTTAGGTTTGGATTGTCTAATAGGCAGGTATCGCAGATATTTAATCAGACTGCGAAGTTGCTTAGAGAAGCTCTAAATCCAATGATAGTATTTTATCAACACAAGGAGGTTAATAAAACAATTCCACCTCAATGAACTTTGACCTAGTTAACTAGACCACTGTAAAATGGCATGCCAGAACAAGCACAAACCAGCTTGCAAGAATAATTATTCTTTGAAAATACACTGTGAAAAATTCTTTTACAGACTTAATTTAAATGTTGAATTGTGGAACATTTCCAAAATATTTATCTCAGAAAAGAAGAAACTATTCTGAAATTTATATGCTTCTTTTTACTGTTCTCTAAATATTTTCATTGACTTGCAGGCATGCCATGTAAACAAATGCTTTTAAAAAATATATATAGTTATACAGTGTTTAGCATTTTTAGATAAGATGTTGTTTGAAATTACAAACTTAATCTATCTATTTTAATACATATCTTTATATTTATAATAGTTTTTTTGATATATAGAAATATTAGATAGTAGGGTGGCTTAGTTATTTTCATAGTATAGGTGTGTAAGTACGTGAACATGTTAATACAAATGAGCCAGTGCCTTCATAAACGTACAGGCATGTGTTCCAACCCATAATTTGGAGCATTTGGAGTTCAGTAAGACAGAGCCCACTAGTGCAGCTATATAGTGTACGAGCATGTTATTATTGTTCTAAGAGTTGAAAGGTTAGCAGCTCTAACCAGACTGGTTACAGTCAGCAAAGCAAATAATAATGACAGCTGCCAGCTTCAGATTTGCTCAATAACCAAAACCACAAATATGCTTTGAAGTTTTCTTTTTGTGCCATTTATCATTAACAAAATTTTTTAAAAAATTTCTGAAACTGCTCATATGTGTACCTATGCCAAAATATTAAGCTCAGAAAAAAAGAAACTTATACTAGTAGTAGTCTTCACTCAAACCATACATCTCTACTTATTTTATGGGCCTTCTATATATCATTGAGACTGCCCCTAATACCTGTAGGGGGAGACAACTTTAAAATACAAATTCCTCTGGAGGGATGTCTGAAACCCCTCTATTCTTTAGCTACACATGACCATCCTACTTTTTGTATTTCAATTTTATAACCTTATCATTCCCGTGGTAAGATCTTAGCATTTTTGTCACCATACAATATCTTGTCTATGGCAAATACTATATGTTTAAAATGTTTTGAAAGTTCATAATGCTATGTAATTCAGCTCCAAAGCCACAAGACTGGTTATATGATCAGTATGGTGAAAATGAATCTGATAAAATACTCAATTCTCCGAATATTTTGTTGAATGATGTAGATCTACCAAAGCAACTACATGGACTGTAAGTACCTCTTGTTCAAGTTTTTTTTAAATTACTCATGAATTTCCTATTATAATGCTTGTATCTATTACTATGTCAAGTTGACACACTTTTCTATTGTGTGTGGTAGCTTTAGTAACGAATCTCTGCAAAAGTTATGGAAAAAACAGAAATCTAAAAAAGTAAAGTCAACTAGTTTGTGTAAGTCGACTGATGGAAAAGAATACAGCATGGCCGACTTACAAATGTTGGAAATAGATGGGGGAAATGAGGTGCTAGGTACGCTGCTGGAGAAATGCTCGTCAACATCTTCATTATTGTGTTCTGCCGAGATACTAGACCTAAAGAGTGAAGTTTCACCAACAGAGGTACAGCATCCACTTGTAAGAATGTTCTTGTTTGAGAAAATTACTAATTGGTGATGCAAAAAACCAACAGCTGCAATTAACTGTTTGTCACTATTTATTTTTTTGCAGTGCAACTGTTTATATACCAAATGATTACTACATTAACTAATACTAATATCTGCAGATAAACTCTAATTATTCTGTCGACCATTCTACTTCCCCCAACATTTTCCCATTTTTGCTTTAATCAATAATTAATTTGCCCCTAGCATCATTGTAAATTGAAAAACAATAGTCACAGAAAAGTATAATGTAAAATAATCTAAATTAAATTAATAGTTGGCTCAGCACGACTAAAAATGTTTGATGAAATTGTTAAATTTTTTGTTTTAATTTTTATAACAAAATAACCTTACATATTTGCAGAACTTTAATGTGCAAAAACTTTCAATTGTGAAAGTTGTCCTGTATTGCATCAATTGGCGTTACCCACATTACCATTTTGGTGATTATTGGTAGATTTATAAATTAAATACTTCAAAGATGTGATTTTTGCATTTTAGGCTAGTAGCTTTTCCTATCAATCACTTAGAACTTGTTCAAGAACCTGCACTGAAGGTATGTGATTACTCGGATTATATAAAACAAAAGTAGAAACAATTCTGTCTGTCTTTTCAAGCAGGTTTACGCAATAAAAAATTATTGCTAGCTGCGCCTAGAGATTGCGTGCAAAAGTTATGTTCAACAAGAATAATTTGAAAACAGATTGCACGAAACTACAAAATGTTATTTTTAACTTATACAGTCTGAGTTATTAGAACTAACCAATTTCAGATAATTTTTTGAGATTTGCAAGCTTTTCATTTGAAATGAAAATCCTTTTTGATGTTATATTTTATATTAGGTAAATAAACTAAAATGTTTTAGTTTGGACCTTCTGTTTGTTGAACGTAATTTACCAAGTTTTAATTTGTCTGCTATGTTTAAATTTAATTTTAAATTGTGCAGTTTGTTTGCAAGTTTATGTCTCATTTTACAGAGCTGGGTAGTACAGGCTCGGAACAGAATAATATTTTTGATGAACGGGAACTTGTAGAATGCTATGGTAACAGATCTACCGAGGATTACAATCAGTCCAAGTAAGTTTGCTTTATTTGATAAATTATTGATTACAATGTGATGCAATTTGAAAAGTTTTCTTTTAATCTACTATCAATGAAATTCTTGCTTAGCATAAGGATGTTGAAGACTAATTATAAGAACACATACAGCGTGTACAAAAAATAATGATTGATAAATAAATCTTGTCATCAACATCAAAATAAATATAAGGATTTAGGCTTCTGGAATATTTTTCTTAATAATTACTACATTAAGTATATTTTTACAAAGATATTTTTATGCTTTGTATTTTATATGTTTACAATACACTTTTCTTACTCATTATTAAAAATGTAGCCATCTCTTTTTCTTTTACATCTCTTTTTCTTTTACACTGTAACCTATAAAACACAGTGTTGTGCCTTTTAACTATGATTGCATCAAATGTTTAAATATCAAAATAGCATGATGTATTTACTTGTTCCAAGTGTTGAAGATGCTGAAATAAAAGTTGGAGGTGGCGCTGAGCTGTTGTCATGCAAGACTGACACAACAATGAATCCATTAGCTGAGCCATTCATCTTTTCCTCAGACGCACCATCATGTGAGCAGCTAATCATGACGGATCAGCTGCTCAAAAACAACGCTTTTGGACGAGATGAGGCCATTGAAGAACAGTTCTGCTCAACTTTTGCTCCTTGCGCTTCTTGTGATGTGATCCTCTGGAAAAAGTCTTTAGATGTAAGTTGCTTTTTATGAAATTTGTGTAAGTCTTTGGAAATTTCCTAAATGGAGAAATGGTGTTTAGACTTGTCTATATTGTCCTTGTTTTTGTGAACAAAAAATTGATTTACATTATCACTAGAAAATATCTGTTGTTTATTGACAGGGTCAAAAATCTGTTCAGGATTTTGAACATTCAGTCATCCAGAACTCACTAAAGACCATGCAGCCAGTGCCCAGTTTACCACCAAAAGGACCTTTTCATTTGAATACTCCTTGTCACCCAAGCAACATAATACAGGGCCCTCCACAGCTGCAAGCACCTCCTCTTGGGTATACCAACATTGATAGTGGAAATTCGCAGCTTCTTATTACTCCTGCTGCACCCACACACCCCCAGGGTGGTCCTATTTTTATGAATGCTGTTCCAAATCAATGTGCATGGATGCCGACACAACCCATCATTGTTAGACAGATGCCTCCAATTATTCAGACTCCTCTATTCAGACAAGGAATTTCTTCATCACAACCTCCTCCGGTATATTGAATTGCTATTTTAGTTTTATGACAATTAACTATGGAGTAAGCGTTTCCTTTTATGCATATTTTGATAACTGTACGCATAAAGCTCAATAACTGTGCTCTAAATATATTCTGAAGGATGTGCATTTTATTGCAGGTGTTGTTACAGCAGCATGCTCGGATGCCAATGTTTGTTATGCCACCAGCTATGAGTCACCAGCATTCTGCAATGCAGCAGACTATCCAGCACGCAGAAGCCAATAGTATGTCTGTGCACATTGCTGCCCAGGCACCAGCTTTTTCTGATGCGGTGACTATGTGAGCAAGTAGTTTATTCATTCAGTAACATCTGACAAACAATTCTGCACTTGATTTTCAAGCCGACTAAATGTAAGTAAATCTATGGACTTTATTTTAATTTTTATTACATTTCAGATCTCAAAAGGATCAAATTAAATCCACGGAAGACTTGATGAAGTTTAAATCTCACTCAATCAGCACACAAGCTCTCTCAAGGCAGTAAATTTATCTACTCCATCGTTTCTGAGAATTATATCAATAATCATGACTTAGAAATTGTCTATCATTGAGAATTTCAAATGTGGTATTATCAAACTATGATTTACCTTAGATTTCAACTACCATATTTTTGGGTTGATTATGCCTGTTGCTCTTTTCTGGCAAATTCAATATTTTCTACACAACATTGAAATCATGCAAAACAAGCGATTAGAAATCCCTACTGTATTCCGTCCACTCGCCGACAGACACTCCGTCTCAATTACTGTTATTCTTGATATATGTTTTGAATTGTAAATAATGTCTGCTTATTTAGAAGATTGTTTCAAATTATTTAATTTTATGTTGAAACATTTTTTGTTTCTGGTGTTGAGTAATAAAATTATTTATTCTTCTCATTATTGATTAGTGTGTGTGAATTGTTAGACATACCAAGTCAAGTAGTTAGCAAGAAAACACTCAAGCCCACCTTCAAATATTTATTTGTCAGCTTGTAAGTTTTTGGTTCAATGGCTTCAGTTTACGGTCTATTATTGGTCATCAATAACTGATTACTATCCTCCTCCCCCCTCCCAATAATTTTTTTAGCCTTATTTGATTGATTGAAACATGTGGCTAATTCTGGTGTTTCAAATTTTATTCACCACAACAAAAACATTTGTAAAGTACAATAGCATCGCTTGAAGTAGGCAAACAACAAAATAACTATATCACAAAAGGCAATAAATATTAAATGATGGCAGCCAAGTGTCCAAACAAGACTAGATAAAATGCCACATAGTTGCTGTCACTAAGTATTAAAGAACCAGTGAAACAACTCTTACTATAATAATATAGTTGTTTATAATATGGACATGCACTCCTGCAGTATCTTATTACACTGGTGTTTCATTTACACTGAGATTAGCTTTCTGTTTGAACACCCTGCTCCATATTAAACTTGGTCTTGGCTTTAATCTTGGTAAATATTTCTTGAACCACTTCTAGGGTTGTTGCATCTCCACCCAAATCTGGTGTACGTAGCTGTGACAAATATATTTTTACAGATATTAAAATAAAGGCATAATGTTGATTGCTTATAAAGCACCAGAAATTGACTAAAATGAGAACTTCAATTTCAAATTACTCCTTTTTCCCCATTGTAGTTTAAACAAAATATTTTATTTTAAATACCTCTGGGTTGGCGAGAACTTCATATATAGAATCATGAAGAGTTGTGCCATAAGAATGCAATCTACATCATAAACAATATTGTGATGATAATATAATTTATTATAATAACAATATATTGGGAATGTGGGCTTTTTTCATATATATATGTAATTTGCAAAAAAGCATTTAGTTATTTATATACAATTTCTTATTTTACTAGTCTTATGTTGATGGTATACTAAAGACAACATAAACAAAACAATGATAGAAAACTTCTAACAGTTATAAATTTACAGTTACAAGTTGTTTTAAATTAGGTTCCTACGGACTTTATAAGGTTTCTATGCTGAAACTAAAATACAATGAGTCATTAAAAATCATTTAAATGTGCCACAATTAAAAATAATTACTTTTACCTGGCCATTAAAAATTGTCTGTTACTTTGTAAGTATTAATAGCATTATCTACATATAAACATAACCTACCCTATGTGGTTTAGCATATCAGCGCTAGCTAGTAGCATGGCAGAGGGATTGGCTACATTCATTCCAACTAAGGAGCGACCAGAGTTTCTAGTTCCCTGTTCAAACACAGCACATCTTGTGCCAATGTTAGCACCTGCTGTGGCACCTGGACCACCTACTAAGCCAGTACCTATATTGGCTATTATATTACCATACAGGTTGGGCATCACCATTACTTCAAACTGTTGAGGATTGGACACCATCTACATGTACACATAATATTGTAGCTACACATTCAGTTCTATACTCTACAAAGTGATCAATAGCTTCCCATGACACTAAACAGCCATCATAACAATAAACAGTCAATACCCATGGCCTAAAATTTCTGTTTCAATGGTTTGAAGACAGGTAGGCTCAGCAGTGGTCACTGCTAAGCTAATGAATGAAGTATTATAATGTAATGCTATCTTTGTTTGTAGCATGGAAGTTAAATGATTGTGTTGTGAAGTTTCGATGTCATATAATAATCATAGTCACAATGCAAATTCATAAGTAGCTTGTAAGTTTACCAATTATTAAATTGACAACGAAAAGTAGAGAGAAAATTTTACTACAAATAAAAGTTGTTACAAGTGAACAGTCCTAAAAGCGGGCAAAATTCACAAGTTACTTTTCAAGAACCATTCGGAGCACTCTTGTGAGCTCTTAAGGCCGGGTCACATGAAGAAAAATGTTGGACAAAACATTGAAAGTCAGCCATTTTTTAAAAATGGCTGAGCTCAAACAGCCTTTCGTCTGGGATTGAGAGAACTGCTCAATAAAAATGTTCCTCGAGCACTTATTGGACAGAAAGGTATTTTCAAAGTATTTGATTGGGTAAACTATAAGTTACCCAATTAAAACAAAACGACATTGACATTTCACTATTTACGCCCAACATTTCCTCTCCGTGTGACTTGATCTTTACGATATTTATATATGAAAAACTACAGAAAATATTTTACTTCAATTAATGAATGTTGTAGGCAGCAGGTAAACATACCTGCATTGCACAGTTATCTATAATCATATTACTAAATTCAATATGGGGATACAGCTTAGACATCTCAGTGCAAACTTCTAGGAAGAGGCCATCACTTTGTTTCCTGAAATTCAATGTAATGATTTTAATATTCCCATATCTTGTCATACTTACACTTAGCAAAAGAATTATTAATAATAGTGGAGAGATAGATGATGACTTACATGATGTTAGCCTTGTGCACTGCACACACCTTAGTTTTATGATTGCGAGTAGCATAATCAAATGCATACTTTGCTATTCTAGCAGAATTAGACCGGGTGATGATTTTCAGGCTTTCTATCACACCTGCTACATTCTACAAGAGTAACAAGAAAGATACGTTTTAATCTAATCTACTACACTCTGTCCCATTTACTTGCCTTTCCAAATCCTGCAGCGAATGGAAAAGAAGAACGGATCACTCTGGTGCCTTAACAATGGATCAGCATACTATATCTGTCAAATTACTGCTCTCCATTTTTCTTAAATTATTTGTATACATTTCCATAAATGTTGGTCACACTGAAAAAATAATTTAAATTTGAGAAACTTTGAAAGCATGTAACAATAAGCTATTAAGTAACAAAACAGGCCAGTTCCTATAAGCAGACGGGAGCAAAATAAGAATACATTGCACCTAGAAATGAATTGTGATATAACTACTAAGCCATGGTTTCCATAATCAGATTTTTCTGGCAGATTTATCAACCCAGCAAGATTAAACTTTTAGTCACATTTATTTTCACACGAAAACTGATGGCATGAGTAGCACATAAACTTGCCTATGTGTTAACTATCAAAACTACAACTATATTAATATATTAATGAGCATTAATTTCCAAAGCCAATCTTCCATGTATTAGCTTTCAATGAACTGCGTCTTAGTTGCAAGCTGAAATAAATATTTCGAATATTGCTTTAAATTCTATAGACATTTTGGTTTTGAAAGTTGTTCAATACCTTAAAAATATTTTTTCTCATATTAAATATTTTAAAGGAAATTAATTTAATCGAAATTTTCTCCCGATGTCTTATTCGCACCAAGTGGTTTGTAGTAGTCTAAGACAAAAAACACACACTTACTTCATGTTCCAGTTGACTATACTCTCCCTCGGTGTTCTCTCTAATTACCACTAGATCAATGTTACTATGTCTAGTTCTATACGAGGGCAAACTCTTACACCTCACAACATTGGCAAACAAATCTAAACCTTTCCTGATGGCTATGTTCTTTGACTTGTCTGTGTTTCTTGTTAGATCAGCTTCAACATTCCCTACAAATATTTTTTAAATAACAAACTTGGAAGTTTTGAACGTAAAAACATTTGCATAACGTTTACAGCTATACACACACTTGAGTGAAACTAAACCAGCAACAAAGGTTGTTCATGTTTGCAATAGTATTTTCCATTGACTCAAATTTGGGCTTTCTGACAGAAACGCACTGCAGTAGTGGTTACTTCCAATTGCAAGCAAAATTGCTCACTGCAACCTGTATTTTTACATTAAAATTTCCCTGACTATAAGATTATAGACAGTTTTAAGAAAAAACTGCCATAACTTCAGTAACAGTTTTAACAAAATAAAAAGAGGGAGACTTCAATCAACATAAATCTAGCATAGCTAGTCATATTAACAAATATCCCTAAACTTTCGAATGCACCTTTGAGGCCGACTCCATTGCGAGATAAAGCAAGCAAAGCATTCTCCAGTTCAGCTGTAGTTGATTCTCTGTTCACACCAATCTCCTCAAAGTCAACAGGTGCACCAGAAAATCTTATGGCTTCTTTGACATAACCGATTAGTTCTGGGCCTACGCCGTCACCTACAATAAAATACTAAATAACGCAATCAATGTTGCAAAACTAATGCACAAGGCCGATATGCGCTCCTTCTGTTTGACTCATCTACATTGAACTAATTACAAATTTATTAGGAAAAAATGCACAGCAATGGACCAATCAGTGATCTGTACAAGTGAAACTCGTGAAATTCCTTTTCTTTCAATGTGTCAAGAATTATGTTTGTAAATAAAGTTTATCGATACATGACAAATAGCAGACTCTTAGCATAAATTGCTACAAAAAGCTAACCAGGTATAAGGGTAACTGTATGTCTTCCACCATACACAGCAGAAGGTATGTCGTCCAAGCTTGGTAATGTGACAGTAGAGCAGGATCTGATCTGAAAATACATGCAATTCAAATAAAACTGCGCAAGAATTTAGTATATAGACTGCAAGTAGTGCATAACAAGTGCTATAATATCACACATTTACAAAAACGTTGAATGGTAGTGGAGACTTTACATGATCACTTTCAGAACATTAATTTATAACAAAAGAAAATATTGGTATGAAAAATGTATTATACATATAAAGAAAATGTTCATAAAAATATTTGAATTTTTTGTGAGTGAATAGGGCATATAAACATGGTTAGCTCAATATACAGAAATTTTATTTATTGTCAATTTGTATGATGAATAAACAAGTTATGAGGATATGAAACAGCTACCTTGCAACACCCTGGCTTCACTACTAAATTGTGAAACCAGCTATTTCACAAATGATTTCAATTGAACATTTAAGGTTTTCCAACAAGTTTTTCAACTATCACAATCAAGACTGATACTCAATGATTTCCCTAACATAAAAATATGTACACTAGAAGCTGAAAAATGTATAACTTAAAAGAGTAAATATGCACTAGAAACTAAACTGGGTGTAAGTTACATCGAACTGAGTACCTAAAAATTTTTGATTCAGGTCAAATGCTCAAGTCACGGGCTTGACAGCCTTGGTAGACCTGCTGCAAGTCTTTGAAATTGTGGCGAGTTAAAATACCAAGGCTTTTAGTAGATGTACAAATAAATAGTTCCAACATTAACCATAATTATAAGCTGTTAAAAAGATTTAATTGTTACTATCAGTTATACTAAAGTGAGTATGAAAGGACTTGTGTACGAAATGACCCGCACCCAACTAGACTGAGTGTTGCTAGAATCAGCATCAAGTTAGGGTAGTGGCACTGACTAAGTACAATATTTGTATAGTATTACTATTAGTTATACACATCATATTATTTATAACTATCATGATCATTGTTTGAATTTCACACCCCCAACCTCAAACTCGAGACCCCCAAACCTTTACCAAGTCCAATTCACTCAATGAGTGTGATTCCAACTCGGTGCTACTTTTAGCAATTTTCTAATTTACTTAGTTATAGTACTACTAGTACTAGTAGTAGTAGCAACACTAACTTTAAGTTTAACTCGAACACTAACTCTAAGTCAAATGAGTTAATGTTAGAGTTGACAATAACAGTAATTGTAACTCAAACTCCAATTGAAACTCAAACTGTAACGCTAACAGAAACAGTAACTCTAAGTCTAACACTAACAATAAGACTAAGACTAGGAGTAACGCCCTAAGTAACGGTAAGTCAAAGTGAAAGTGTAACTCAACTGTAAGACTAACTCTAACTAGTAACTCAAAAGACAAATCAAACAATTTTTTCAGAAAGATTTTATGTAGTTGCTTTAAAACTATTATTTAATACCGTTT
Source organism: Bugula neritina (assembly GCA_964035545.1). Taxonomy (NCBI): domain Eukaryota; kingdom Metazoa; phylum Bryozoa; class Gymnolaemata; order Cheilostomatida; family Bugulidae; genus Bugula; species Bugula neritina. The sequence goes on along the minus strand of OZ037768.1, from coordinate 10,538,302 downwards.
TTATAAACTGTTGGTTGGAAGCCGATTTAGCGATTGATCTCAGTTTTAGTTGCAAACTATTGAGCGCTCGCATCGCCATTTTCATGCAGGAAAATTATATTATCAATATTATTATTTCAGTGCAGGAAACAATATTGCTAAAAATTATACTATAGGTCAGAGTTGATTGTCGTTGCTCTCACACCCCGCCCCTTATTTGATTACATCAACCTTTAAACAAACAATTGTTTACTAATAGTATTAACGGAATCGCTATCGCTAGGAACTATCATTTTAATTTTTTTGCTGGTCATGTCAACCATGTGAGAAAGATATTCGCATAAATTCAAATTTCAAAAAGGTTCTCGACACATCATTATTTATTTCTAAAACTCCCAGTCTTTAATTCAAAGTTCATATTGGATTGATTATAATTAATAAAGAAATCGAGATGAATATACTTATAGCCGAAAACAGTAATCCATACTCGCTGCAAGTATAACCTAGTTTTTAAGATTTAGTTGTTGTTTTTAGATCGATAGATTGTACGCCACGAATAAGACAGATTCATCTTCGAAAAAGTTCTTGGGCTAACAACAAAATGGGAGTGTTGAGTACAGTGTGGCAGTTTTTAAAGAAGCACAAACGAAAATTTTTATTCACAGGTACTGCCATTACAGGGACATATTTTGCATTAAAATATGCAAGAAATAAATTAGATGCATACCAAGAGCAACAAATGACTGCTGCATTTGCTACAGCACAACGTCAAACTCACTTTGACTCAAATCAAAGAACTTGCTTGCTCACTATCAACTCTCTTGTGCCCACTCTCAGAGACCAGATTATGAATCAGTTAAACTGCGAACACTTGACTCAACAACTACAGACAAAACCAAGTAACAAAGTTCACATTTGGTCTGAACTCAAACTTATGGCATTCACACGGACATTTGCTTCAATTTATAGCACATGCATTCTTGTTCTCACGCTGCGGGTTCAACTGAATATTGTTGGTGGTTGCATCTATTCAAGACATGAAAATGAAAAAGACTCACAATTGACAGAGGAAGAATGTGCTGTTCAGCAACAATATTTGGAAACTATACGCTATTTTATGGAGAATGGAGTACTTAAGCTCTGTGATTTGATACAGCATAGTGTTGAAAAGGAGGTCTTAAACATCTCGCTGAAGCAATCACTTACCAAACAGTCTTTAAAAATGTTAATAGACCGAATTAGAACCAATATTGAGAAGTTGCCAAATGATGTTAAAAAGACACCCTTCTTGGCGTTTATTTATGAGAGCACCCCCTTTGTTCATCATGGCAGCCAACAGAGCTCTGAATCTAGCAATGGTAGAATGTCGTTTAGCTTATCTAACTTGATGCAGGAAACTTATGACATTATCAGTAGTGAAGATTATCATTATGTACTGCAGTCAATGATAAACCATGGGTTTGATTATTTGTTAACACATATTAGCCGAGTTTTTGCTTCAGCCACCCCACGCATTCCAGCTTCACTTGAAACTAGGGCTAGCTCTGAAAACATGGCTTTACCAAGTTTACCTTTAGCTAAACTCATACCACCATTTGTAGGATCTGTACATAATGTGTGCAGTGATACTACAACAGAATATTTGCAGCAGCTTATTTCATTAGCAGTAGCCAACGACTATGCTTTCGAAATCTACAAGTCTTTCTGCTGCTCCTCTACTGCAGTAAACACAATCACAATATCTTAAGTTACCTATTATCAGCAAGCTTCTAGTCTTTTAGTCACTTGATTGCCAAACTTTTGTTTAGTTTGTAAAAGCTACTTGTTAAAAATAATTTTTTAAAATTGTCTTATCTATGCCTCATATTTCTGTACGTTATTACACTCATTCTGTACTTGTACTATTGAAACAAATGTAATTCTTTGTTTTAATTTTTTATACTGGGACTACAAAGGCTTATAAATATAAGATTAATAAAGTGTTGCATGCAAATTCTAGTCTGCATTATATCTTTACTATTGGTGACTGACTGTGTTGGGTAAATTATAATAAAAGTTGACCTCTTGTTTGTTATTCGGTATAATTTTTGTGAAATGAAGTTTTTAAAGAATTGCTGAATAAACTGCTTGTTATTTATCAAAATGAAAATCTTCATATATGCATCAATACAGGAGCTAGTACAAGATAGCTTTGACTAATTTTTATGTTAAATTATCAAAACCGTTTTTTTCTTCTAATATATATGTGTGTGTATATATATACATGTATATACATGTATATATATATATATATATATATATATATATATATATATATATATATATATATATATATATATATATATATATATATATATATATATATATATATATATATATATATATATATATATATATATAGTTATATATAGTTATATATAGTTATATATATATAGTTATATATATATATATATAGTTATATATATAGTTACATATTCCATAGTTATATATTACATAGTTATATAATATTATGTTGATAAAGTAGTTGTAATGGTTAAAATTTGCCTTACTAATGATCAACATAGAATTCATTTAGGAGTACAAAACATTAAAGGTTGTATGCGTGCCTTGTTTATACAGTTGTCGTGCAGGAATGCTCAATAGTGACCAAAATGTATTGGTTACATATAATATTTTTAATTCACTTCTCCATTAAACTGTGTGATTACAAAGTGGGTTATCTACTCTTGTATACTTTAATCTGTATTATTATCATAGTATGGCCATCGTAAATTAATATATCATATTTTGGATGCGTTTACGGCGACAATGAACAACAATGATCTCTCCTCAATAAAGTACTTGATTGTCATATAACTCATAATCTCTTTTAATTGGCAGTCACACAGTAAAGCTTGTCGGACCAAATTTGCTAACTTTTAACATGAATCGTCGCCATGATGAGGATTTCAAATTAGTCAGCTTGCAGTTTTTCCAAATGTAAAAACCTTTGTTCAATAACTATTCACATTGTCTTCAATATTATAAAAAGTTTGTACTCTGAGTTCTTGAGCATTTTATCAAGTTAACTCTTAAATCAGTAGCTAGTGTATTGCCCTAGTGGCACATCCTTGCCGGATGGAAGAATGAATTTAGCCTCGCTTGATTTCGCACTCTCTCACATCAGCTCTTCAGTGAGGAATCTGACCAAGAAAAACTTTAAACAGACTGCCAGCGATTTATCCCACGTGAGCTTTTAGTTCTAATTAGCTTGAACTGGTATCACCTTCCTGTAAATTTGATCAACGTTAAGCTTGGAGTTAGCCATCAATCATGATCATCTCAGTCTGAGTTACACTTACTAGAAGTGGAACTACTACTAGTAGTAGTACTATTAGTATTACAAGTAGTACTTCGAGTAAACTATGTAAAAGTTTTCTAGGTAATTGTTTTCATTGTCATTGTGTAGTGGAGTACTTTTATTGTCTTACAGCTGACAACATTGCACGGGCAAGAAGCGGAGCGACATCTGTTTCGATGCCTGTTTTCTGCTATTGATTTTACTGGTGATGGTAAATCTAATAATGGAAAAGATACTTTTCAAATCCAACTACTTCAGCAGGAATGTGCAGCCCTCATTGCAAAACCTAACTGCATATCCATACTTTGCTTTGCATTAGAAAGTCCCTTCCAGCGTCAAAAGGTGATTTTGGAGTAATATTTCAACATTACATGAAATATTTGCCTTTAATCCACATGCTGGTGTACTATTTGGGCATCAGGTATTTATTCATACATTTTTTGTTGAACTATTTTATTAGACGCTGAAACCTTCATCACAATTACTGTCACAAATTAGCAAGATTTTAAAGCTCAACAAGCTCCAAGAGGTAGTTTTTGGTGTGGTCTTGCTCAATTCTTCTAATCCAGATATAAAATATCACGCTAAAGTCTTTACTAGACTAAAATTTCCCGACCTCATCAGTTCATTCTTGGATACAGGTTAGTTTGGTAGCTTCCTTAAGGTACTCTGCTAATTGAAATTCAGTGCAATAACTTTTTTTCCATTTTGATTTTCGAGCATTGTAATAAAACTTCAGTTTAAAACTGTGAACCTGTTATGTTATGTAAATTAAAATGAGTTCTTAGTCTAAACTTACAACCTTATGTAATGAACTACTTTCTAAATCAAGGCTGCATCGCTAAAACCAAATTTTTGCAATGGAATGAGCAATAAACAGATTGTTCAATAGAAACAGTTACAATCTATGAAAACAAGCAGAATCTCATAAATCTTGATACAGGAATTTTTTTCAACTATCCAAAGTGTTGATCTTTGTTTTAGAATCAGGGGGTAGAGAAAGTGGCTTACATGAGGCTGCTGTAGAAGTGCTGCACCGTCTACTAGTTGACCTGGTGGACTCTGAAAACCCATCTGGCACAAGCACAGAGTTAAAGGAGCAATTTTTAGCTGCATTGCGTAGAGATTTTCCTCGTGAAAGGACACCAGTAATACTAGCCCCACTTTTGTATTCTGAACAGTTCAACTACACTTTGGAGCAGCTGAACCCTTCTTCTGTAGCTCTTCCAAACAAAGTGGTAAGGCGTTGCCATTAGCTGAATAATTTTTTCTAGTTCTGTTTCAAATTCAGTATTTTTGATTTGTTAGTTCATTCTTCAGGTTTGAGTTTGCTTTTCTTATTTGTAGATGGAGGCCAGGCTAGCAGAATGCTTAAAGGAGATTGGTTATTCATGTACCAGTGAAAAAGATAAATGTAGACAAACACTTACCCAGCTTGGTGGTGTTAGAGAAGTCACTGCTAAAGCTGTTGCTCAGGTCTGTGTCCAGCTGAACAATTATGCCATGCGTGCATATTGCTGTTACTTCATATCTGATCGCATTATTTGGTACAGCTATTCCAGAAAAAATTTCTTCTCTGGATCTGTTAATTACTATATGCAATCCTTTTATATTCCTCATTCTTGACTCACACGGATATTCCAAACAGGTCTAAGATATTTGCAAGTCAATCACAAAGTTCGCCCACAAGTCCCAGAGTTGTAAGATGAAATTCGCTGCTGTTATTTTTATTAACAAAAAGCTCTTAGAGACATTCTTCCTTGATAAATAATTATTTTACCTTTCATTGCACCTGTGACAGGTGGCAGTTCACAGGTACTCTGGGAAAGGTTTATATCTAGAGATTGTCATTGCAGGTACTAGGTATGATGTCAAAAACCGTGACCGGTTTGCAGGACGGACTGCATATGCAGACGTTGAATATGCCGAATTCTTTGTGGGTCACGGAGAGTAGACCTGAAGGGCAACCTACTCAACAGACCTGGAACGTAGATGTCTTTGTACAAGTAGTGCAAGAAATGGTAAGTGCTAAAACATACATGGCTACATTGTGTTGTCAGCGTTGTCAGTTTAGGTCAGTTGTGTGTTAGAATCTTCAGTCAAGTTGATGGTGGCAGCAGCTGTTTTAGATTTGGAAATAATTGTGTGGAGTTTCGCCAACATTTCTCAGTTCAGTTCAACTACAGTTGTTGTCATGTGTCTCTAGTAATTGAAGCTTATCAACACTACTGTAAATTTTTACAAGCAGTATAAATTGTTGGATACTAACTTGTTTAAGCTTCATGGTAACTGATGGATATGTTTTTGTTAGTCGCCTAGTCTGAATTGGCGAGATGTGGTGAGAGAGTTTGACCATGACGGCTTTATGGTTGTAAGTAGACAAGGTCTGCAGTTGATAATGATGGCAGTCTGTAAAGCTATGCATAATGCTTTCCCTATTGATGAGTTGTTTAAACCGTGGACAAACAGCGAAGGCCAGGTTAGTTTCTTTTGGATTATAAATTTTCTAGATAACTTATTCTTATTGTTTGCCAACATAAATTATTTTAAGCTTGTAATACGAAAACTATTTTTATGTGTTTCAGATGTCGTGGTTTGCGGTCGCCCTAAATAATCCTGATGTGTTCTGTTTTGGTAATTTCTTGAAACAGAAGTTAAAGTTAGACAATCTTAAAGCACCGCCCGATGCAGAGAGTATTGATGTTCTAACTTGGTGAGAAAAAGTTGTAGCACTTGTACTCCACTAATAGAATGTTTGCATTTGCATGTTTTACAAACAGTTTGGCTTATGTAAAAGTTTAGATATTGTGCTAATGAGTTAGTATTAAACTCAAAAGTTCTATTGCATGTTCTTTATTGGAAATTGTAAAATCTGGTTTATTTGCTCTTTTTAGTATAAATTTAGTATTTATGGCTGAGCTTGCTATTAGTGCTTTGTACTAATTGATTTCAGTGAGTTGTTTTCTTAGCTAAAATTTTATTATTTCTTATTCATTAATTTTCTTTGTAAAGGCAATCCTCTGAACTAGTTGAGTCATTGATAAGACTTTCTGATCTCGGACATTACCAAAAAGTGATGGACCTAATAAAGTCAGCCGCTGGAAGCTGTCCAGATGTTATTATGATCAACATTCTAAATACCACGGTGTGTTCTCTGCTGATACATTTTCTTTCTCTTACTTTCGAAAGTTAGATTGCTGGCAGTTGTTTTCTCGCATTGTAGAATGTTGTATATTTGTTTTCAAGGCCTAGGCTGTAAACTCTTGAGTTTATATATTTGTTGCGCCTTTTAGTCTCCCTGGAACACAACAAAGAAAGATATGGTTCTTACTATTTTACCTGCTTTTCTTATAAACCATCCAAACTCTGGCATGATGCTACAGATGATGTGGAACTTTCAGTCTCATGTATGTATTTATAACTAATCTTAATACCTTAGTTGTTCTTCTTATGCCTTTGGTCACACTAATAACAAGGATGTTACTAATCGGTTGTGCTGTGTATAAGAAAGATGCTCGAAAGTGAACTACATGCCAGATAGTTTTGTTATTTCTCAGCTGCTTCTATTTATTTATGTTTATGTATCATTAGACGCATGGGCCTATGCTGAGAACTCTAATGATGTATGGAATGGCTGACTGGTTCCTAAAAGGAGGTGAAGAGAATGATCAAACTCGTCTCTCCAGAATATTGGATGTTGCTCAAGATCTCAAGGCCTTATCCATGTTACTCAACATAAGTCAGTTCTCATTTGTCGTCGAGCTTGCCTGTCTAGCTTCCCGCCGCGAATACCTCAAACTAGACAAATGGCTGAGTGACAAGATAAGAGATCATGGGGTGGGTACTTCATTATTGCAGCGTCTTTTGGAGTATTCTGTTTACTTTCTATTTAGTGAATTTCTTGTAAAGAAGTTCTATAGTAATAGGATGAAGCATTCCTTAAACGTTCTCTGTATGGGAGTTTAACTTGAGGTAAAATGAGCCCCGATTGCTGATGGTTTATTGGCATAAAATGTTGAGTTTAGATTCAGGCTCCTATCTTATCACAACTTAATAATTTTGTTAATGTGATATAATGCTAAGACCAAGTGGAGTCTTTGTTGAACTTGGGTAGATGGTATTTTCTTTATCTAAACTGAATTTACTCTACTGAATATTGCACATGCTCATTGTGATTAGCTATACCATTGTAATTGGTGATGCCATTGTGTTGTGCTCATTTGCCAAGCTGTTTGTAGGAGGTGTTTATTGAAGCTTTGATTGGGTTTTTGAGAAGAAGATGTCCCCTCCTGGTGGGATACAAAGATGAGATGGCACATCAGCGACAGTCCTCTAAAGTCCAACTCTCCATAGATGCAGTCAATACCATACTTTCCGTTCTTCAAACATTTGCTGGGTATGTTTTATTAAATCCATAACTGATAAGTGTTGGCTGCCACCAATTTATTTCACGGTCTACAAAACTCATTGTATTGGGAAATTTACTGTTAAGCAAACTTTGTAGGTCTAATTTATATAACAATCTGGAATATTTACCATGACTTTCTAATTTCATTTTGTCATTTAATTTAGCACCAATTTGATATTTAAAAGTTTGGAAATTGCAATTGCTGCATGACCTTCCTTTATAGTGGTATACGCTCAGAAGAGCTTACCAAGGAGGTAGCTCAGCTAGTCGGGAATGCTGGCTCATACATCAAAACAAGGGCTATGCAACAACCAATCATGTCTTCAATGCCACCCATGATGAATATGCCGAGTGGTTCCAATGGCCCTCCCCCTGTAAGTGTGGTAAGTGTCTTCATTTGCCCATATTGCTTCTTCTACTCTTTATATATGGTATATTCTGTGTTGCATTTATACTTGGTCTTGTTTGTTAGGGGATTGACATAGCCAAACTTGCTGTATGAAAATCATTGATATTAATAGTTTTGGGATTAACATCTATTTTGTTTTAGTGATGTCTACCCATACTGGGTAATTGAATTTGCTTTTGTCTAGCATTTTATTTTATGCATAGTTTTTAACTTAACCTTTTAAATGGTATTGTATCGGTTTCGCTTGGATATGTCGATCGCTTGACTTGAAATTTTATGTTTTTAAAAAACTAGTCTGAAAAGGGCATCACATTGCTGTTCTCAAACACATTAGATGTAATGAGTGTTGTCTCTAAATTCACCGAACTTCATGCTGAACATAGATTATTAAATTATTAAAATGCTATTTACTTTTTGTCAGTTAAGTTTCAGAACAAGCACACAGTCATTTTAAATGAAACCTGTCACTCATTTTGAGCGTAGGATTCATATTGATCTGATTTTCTAAACTGAATTTAATCAAAATGATTAGTGATTACTTTAAGTTTGTGGTTTACACTCATTTGCATATTGAGAGTTTGTCCTACAATTAAGGTAAGATTTTTTATTTCCCTACAGCATTGACAATAGCATGTCCACCAGTATGTACATTGTATAATCCATGTTTTATTATAAACTTGTAGATTGAAAATTCCTTTGTCAATCTCAGCCTGCAAGCCCCTACTCCTGGTGGATCTCCAGCTAAGTTCAATCAAACCAACAATGTTACTGCCGGAGCTCCTGGCCTTCCTGGTTCCAACACGTCACTCACAAATCTTCAGCCAATGAGAATTGTTCAGCCTGGTGAGTCGCTGTTGAATTGTGATATAGAACACATTGCATCATTATTTGTCTCCTATTGTCACAGATGTCGTGCAAATTGCTATGTGTTTGTCTTTGACTGCTGTAGATCACATGATGATGAGTGGAAACCGGGGTCAGCCGCAAGCTTTCAACAACCGGAGTATTCAGCCAAACGCTGCTCTGGCTCCATCCCAACCCGTCATTGATTCCCCGACCACCTTCTCCTCGGATGTAGAGGATGAGGCTAACTCGTACTTTCAAAAGATATACAACCAGCCGCCAAACAATTTCGGCATTGATGATGTGCTGAAAATGCTTAAGCAGTTTAAAGATTCTAACATTAAGCATGAAAGGGTGCGTTGCTCATGTACTTTCTGGCTAATATCACTTGCTGCCTGTTAAGGTAGTTTGGATATATTAATGTATTGTGTGCTGTCACTAACCAGTTACTCACAAAGCAAACTAATGAAGCTTAGGGTCAGACAAACTGCAGATGATGTATTTGTATGCTAACTTTTCAGGATGTTTTCTGCTGTATGCTGAGAAACTTGTTTGAAGAAAACACGTTTTTCCCGCAGTATCCGGAGAGAGAGCTGCATGTTACCGCCCTGCTGTTGGGAGGAATTGTTGACCATGGCTTGATTCAGTGAGTATGGTGCTGTGGCTAAGTACCTCCACCATTCATTGCATGTTGTTATTAGAGGAAAAACCTATGCAGTTTGGAAACACAAGGCAACAGAAGGCTTTTTGCAAGTCTTGCTGGCATGTGATTCATGCCAAACATTTTTGAATAGAGCCTGCCTGTGAAATTACACACTGCATTGAGATTTGCCACCAAAGCTATGCAGCTTTGTCATTGATTGCCCTCTCTATTTTACCTTCTGCAGACATATGGCTCTGGGCACAGCGTTGAAGTACGTCTTGGAAGGTCTAAAGGCAGAACCTGGCTCTAAGATGTTCATGTTCGGTACTTCAGCACTCGACAAGTTCAAGACTCGGTTGAAGGATTGTGCTCAGTACTGTCAGCATATTGTAGCGTTACCCCATTTCAACCAGTTCCCTTCTATTCTGGCAGAGGTAGGACATTTCTTAGTGCAGTGTGAACCAGTTTCACTGACATGGTGCTTGGGAGTAATGACAGCAAAATAGAGCCATTTGCTATCTGTTGCCTACTACTGTGCGAGCAAATTAAAGTGTGATCAAGTCCATGTTCAAATTACAGCATTTTGATAGATATTAAAATAAGTGTGTTGTTGTCAGCTGGTTTTAATAACATAAAGCTACTGGTAGAGACAACTCTGTTTTTATAGAAAACCTGAAATGCTACAAGACCAGCTTATTTATAATGTTTTGTTATAGTATGTGAGCTATGGTAAGCTAGGTCAAGAACCACCTTTGAATAGTACTGGCAGCATGTCTCATCATGCTAATGCTGTCGCAGCTCTACCCGTCAGCAGTACGCTGCCTCAGCAGCCAGCTATAGCGCCGAGCATGAACACTGCCAGCACTGTGCCGCAGGCAACTTTTCCAGGCTCTCCTGCGCCACCAGCAACAAATTCTGCCAATTCGCAAAAGGGAGCCGGAGTTATCGGTACGTTCTTGTTTTCTTTCTGAATGGTAAAGTAGATTATGCTGTTTCATTGTCTAAAATTAGATCTAATCAACGTGTATTGCTGCTCATATGTTTTGTTGAGTTGTGTCTCTACAATGAATGTGCTGTTTGAATGCAGGTTTACCTAACAAGCAGGTATCCAAGCCTTCTCTTGCGCACACAACGAATATTGACACGCTATTGGCTGGGAATGATGAGAAGATGGATTTGTCAATACCACCTGAAACTACTCAGGATAAAGTCTTTTTCATCTTCAACAACCTCTCCCAGATGAATATTCAGCAGAAGGTACTGAGTCTAATGTAGTCTTTGTTTGCTCTGGCAGACTGCAGTTGTTTTATTACAAAATAATGTGGTAGGAGAGTAATATTGCGCTAGGAAATACTTTTAGATTCTATTAGTCCAAGACTGCTTCAGTTTGTTTAGTAGATTCTTGGCATTGTAATCTGAACTCAAGGTCACTATTCATTGTATATTCATAATAATATGGCTAGTAATTTTGGTTAATAGAGTACAACCTTATCAACAGTAAGGGTTGGTAATAGTGAAAGGTGTTATGATAAATCTTAAAACCAATATATTTGAAGTGGTGATAATAAAAATGACCCATCAAAGCTGCCATCACATTTTTGATTATTCACATGTGTTACTATTGTCCGAGCTTCTATTACTATTTATATCCGTATTGACTGATCTGATGTAGAAATGGTTGTTTTAGAACCCAAATAAATAATTTTTATACACAACTGCTTCAGTTGTGTTCTCTTCTAAGTCTATATGGTAAAGTTACAGATTCGGAGTTGTCACTATATATCATGTTGTAGGCAGATGAGTTGTTGCAAGCACTAAAGGATGACCACATACCGTGGGCAGCTCAGTATCTGGTTATGAAGCGAGCGTCAATTGAACCCAACTTCCACCCATTGTACTCTAGCTTTTTGGACACTCTGAGTAAAACCACTCTCAACAGCCGTGTACTAGTGGAAACCTTCAGAAATATCAAGGTGGATATTCTGTTCAAGCTTCGTAATGAGATCTATTTACGTGTTTTTGAGCAGACCTACTATTACTGTGTTTTCAAACTTCGCATTATTCAAATGGATTTTTCATTCAATGTTAGGAAACATGGCCATCGAATGAAACTACAACCATAAGTTCATGCAAACCACAATCACAAATTCATCTGTACGAGCATAATGCTAAGCAATAAAACTTAGTGTAATAGATGTGATATCACGAAACAGAGCGTATTCTGGTTTTTGACAATATTTTTATTTCTTTGTGCGCTTTCTATAAAGGGAGAGAGGGTTAAGTTGGGTGAATAGCATATATTTAGGTCGCTGAGGGAATTGATAAGCTTAGAAATTATGTTCTCTTTAAAACTGTAGGTACTGTTGAGAAGTGACAAAGGCGTGAGTAATTTCTCCGACAGATCTCTATTGAAGAACTTGGGGCATTGGCTTGGTCTCATAACTCTGGCAAAGAATAAACCCATTCTACATCTGGTATGTGCCCCAGGCTTTCAATCTCCCACTCACACCTACTTATAACTGGGAAATCATTGATCAACATTCTGCTGCTATATTTATATGAATGCTATAGGAAATGCTTAGTTGCAATATTTTATGAAGCATGGGTTTGTCCAGTTCAATAAAAGCTTTCACTACTTTGTCTGTAAGATGCATGTGTCACTTGAGTTCTCAGTGCACTTATTCTGGTAACGCGTGCTTTAGGATTTGGATCTCAAAGGACTGCTCTATGAAGCCAACAGCAAAGGTTCCGAGGAGCTGCTCTACGTTGTGCCGTTTGTAGCCAAAGTGCTGGAATCATGCGAGAAGAGTCGTATATTCAGACCCCCCAATCCCTGGACTCTGGGCATCCTAAACGTCCTAGCTGAACTTCACCAACAACACCAACTTAAACTCAACCTCAAGTTTGAGATCGAAGTTCTCTGTAAACACCTCCATCTTGATTTACAGGTATTGCATGACGCAACTTTAGGTTTTTTTCATCTTCAAAATAACTTGCTTTTCGGATTTTATTACAGTAAACTCTTTTCTTTAGGAATTGAATGCAACACATTTCCTAATGGACGATACATACATGGAGATACTGGAGTGTCAACTGACAGTTCGGCCAAAGCAGCAAGAGTCCCAAATGATGATAAACATGCCTGTACCTCGTGCCGGGAGTGTTGGTGTGCCGGACATGGAGCAGGCGCCTACACCCAATCAGGTGCTTCTATTTTATATTTGCTGCTTGTCTAATTATAATACGAATATAACTATTATTATGCTTGTTAAAATTCACATGTTGAAGTTCAATGAGTTGCCCCATCTTCTGTAAGCTCTGAGATTTTGTACTACAGAAAACCAAGACAACTTCTGATTAAAAATAACGTTTGTTATAGTTTATTATGATTTATGTATTCCTGAAAATTCCTATATATGGAAATGTATGTAAAAGTATATGCAAAGATAGTAGTTAGCCATTTTTAAGTTTTACCATAGCAATACTGATACCCGACTCATCAATCGTTTTGATGTGTGCAATGGTTGCATATGTATCATAGTTGGACAATACACAATTATTTTAGAGCCTCGAATAATGGGTATTATAATCATGTGTACTGAGTGTAAAATATCCACATCATCCAATGACCTTTGAAAGTCTACAATATTTTACAGTCTATGTTTTTTGAAAGCCTGTTACTGTGTGTTAGATAACAACACCTGCTAAAAATACTGCATACATAATATACCATATGCTGTGTGTACTATGCCATATACCATACACTTTTTTCCACCCTTTTGTTATACTGGTTGTTGATCTTAAACTCAGAAGTGACTGCATCCTGTTGGCTATGGTCAGGTGATTACATCACTTCCACTATGACTTGATTACTTTTAGAATATATTGGTGTATATCTGGGCTTGTGTGATGACTCCATAGACTGTCATCTCTAGCACACCACCTGCACGCACCTGTTCACAGTGAGATCAGTATGTTGTATTGTTTGTTGTAGAGCACGCTTGCTCAGCAGGTACCTGCCAGTCGCCCGACTCCCCAGCCTCAGTATTCATATAGCGACATCAACGTGTCTTCTATGGCTAACCTGGCTCCTCACATTCATATTTCTGACCAGGTATAGTCGTTTGTAAAATTATTAAAACAGATCAACTTGAAAGTTCTAGTATTAATAAAGGCAGGATACACTTGTTTTTTGTATGAAAATATAACATTTCAGTTGTGATCATTTATAACCTTCTAACTTCAATAGTTTGTGCGTTTAATTTTTTTTCAAAATCTCAACTCAAACCCCACAGTTGCATATCTTGCTTGCATTAGATGTGCTGATTTGTATGTTTGTTCTCCACTTTCAGTTGCCGCTATTCCAGCTCAACAAGGCGCTCAAGGCTCTGGTGAGGCCCGTACTGGAGCGTTCCATTTCTGATCTTATTCTCCCAGTTGTAGAGAGATCCATAAAGATAGCACTAACCACATGCGAGAGTGTTGTGAAGAAAGTAGGTGGCAATATACATCTATTCGACTCCCATTTATTTTGCTGTGAAAACTGCATAATTCTATTGAATTTATTCCTATTTTGGGCAGTAATATCTTTAGCTAAAATTTGTAGATGTATTCTATTACATTCGTGTGATGTATGGGATATTTCAGACTAATGCTCTGTTACCAGAAAGCAAACTTGTTCATTTGGTGCTGATTTTGTTGTAGGATTTTGCATTGGATCCTGAAGAACAGAGGATGATGGGAGCAGCTCACAGCATTATCAGGAGTCTGACTGCCGGGATGGCCCTGATTACTTGCCGTGACCCGCTGTTAATCTCCATTCAAACTGGTCTAAAGCAGGTCTGTTCTCCATTCTGCTGCATGGTATAGCGGAACTCCTCAAGCATGTAAATGCTAAGTCCTTAACTCATGCTGATTGACATTTTTTGCTCAAGAACTGACGACGCTTGCATATGGAAGCTCTTTAGGTCATCTAATATTTTTATGGGTCATTAGAAATTGGGATTTGCAAAATTCACTGGCATAAGAGAAATTAATTGTATGATTTAGAAGGGCACGAGTGCCTTGTGAATACATTATTTGAAAATAATGATAGCTTTTTGTGGGTTTTTTTGTTGATGATGTTGCATCAACAATATTGTTTCTCTTTGTCCCAATAAGTCTCATGCTTTTTAGTATACTATTGTGTTGAATATTAAATGACTTTCAAATATTTATATCTGGTCATTATATTCTGCAGTATGTCCATTTGTAGATGAATCCATTATTAGAAAAAAGTTCACTATTTTGATCCCCTGGTGTTCATTTCATGTAAAATTTTTGTATTTAACCAGCAGTTGAAATCTAGCATACTAAATTTCTTTTTGTTTTTTCCAGGCATTTATTGGTAGCTTTAACCGAAGTGCACTAACTCTGCAACACAAAGAGATGATTGAGAAAGCCGCCCAAGTTATTGCCCAAGACAATACCGAATTGGCTTGTGTGTTTATCCAGAAAACTGCTGTGGAAAAGGCAATTCCTGAAATAGACAAGCGCCTTGCAGGAGTAAGCAGGATGCATATGATTCTGTGTTATTTTTCAACTTGTTTAATATGCTTGCCAGTTAGTTGGATGCCATCTCAATTGTTCATTTCTTTTTAATAACCTTTAAAGTGAAATAAATGATGAGTTTTTAATTTATTTTTGAGTAAGCATCATTTTATATTCTTAGGAATTTGAGTTGAGACTGACTGCCAGACAAGAAGGTCGCAGATACTGTGACCCTGTGGCTCAGAAGTATCAGATGGAGGTCATTCCCGAGCCAATACGGCTGAAGCCTGGCAATGCAGCTCCTTCCCAGCAGATGAGTGTGTATCACGAGTTTGCTCGCAACATACCTGGCTTTGCTATAGCCGGCGGCTCCAGCAACATGAGTAGTGACCTTCTGGGTCAGCAGAATATGATCAACAGCAAGCAGCACACGGTTTGTCTGGCTATATAATCAGTCTCAAAAGATTCAGTAGTCGGGATACTGAATGCATAAAATAGGATGCATAAAATATAGTAATTTATATTTTAGTTCAAAGTTAAATTTTACCAAATGATAATAATGTATTTTTACTGTGCTGCTGTAGAACTTCTTGGCCGATGAGATTGGTGCCATGTATGAAAAGGTAGGCAACGACATAGAGGGTCAACTGCAAGTTCTCTCCTCTAGTCAAGCCGCTTCCACCAACTCTGCACAGTTGAGTGCTCTGCAGATGCTGGCCAGTATGCTGAAGAAAGCTGCTCAGAGTAGAGATATAGTCATGACAGCCATTACTCTTATACAGAAGGTGACTCCATCTTGCTAGACTGACTTCACCTTTTTTACTCTGAGTCAAGCTGTGGTAATGTACTATTGTAAAAAATTGTTGGCATTAACATAGAGTTGCTTTCTGTTTAGACCGTGGAAAGCTTTCTCGAGTGTTACAACAGCAATGCCATAACTGAGATTAGCCTGGCGTCCAGAGTGAGGGACTGTCACTTGGTTGTCCTCAGGGGATTGTATGGACCTCGGGCGTTTGGATCTAATTGGACAAAGGATCACGTCACCAGGCAAGTTTTTTCCCTTGAAATGGTAATTGCTGTGTGAAAATTAAAGCGAACCAACTTTTTATCTTTTGTGAAGTTATTGATAAGGTTGTTTTATTTTTCTTGGTAGGTCTATGGTTGAAAGCAAAGATGACATTCGGTACAATGATGAAGCAGTGGAATGCCTCATCAAAGCCGGCCTAGTTCATCTCACTCAGTATGATAATAGTCTGGCAGCCTTCATGGAGAATGGTACCAACTATAATGGTGTCAAGTTGGCAATGCGGCTTATTCAGAGACTGATTGTAAAAGAGAAGGGGTCTGAGCTGATAACCGAAAGTGATTTCTCTAATACGGTAGTCTCCCTCATCAAGATTCCTTCAGCACAATACAGACTCCTGCCTGATGGGTTCGTTGAACTTCATATAAGAATCATCAGTTAGCACTTCGCACCCATGCCCTTTGATTGCTTGGTGTTGACAACTCCATCTCTGTTTTTAACCATGTACTGCTGCATCAACGCTCATATGCTGTGATATATAATACGGTGTACGGAAGCTTCTCAGACTAGAGAGATAAGAATCTAGTCTTGTACAAAGCAGCTGCCATATGCGCCATGCATAGTGGCATCCAGTATGTCTGACTGTTTTTGAGATAAGCTAAAGAGTAGCCTGTTTTTCTTACTTGTAAATTGCATGGTTTTACCATTTCAGTTTAGCCGAGATGGTGGATTACTTGAGGCAACAGAATGACGGAGGTTTGGTGCCGGGCTCGCCATCCGGGCCTACCTCTATGATGCAGTCTGGTATAAACCAGGCTAAGGATACAAACGACCCACCAGGTTTGCACGAGAAGACTGAGTACTTGCTCAGAGAGTGGGTGCAGCTGTACCACAACCCCGGTATTGCCAGGGACTACAACAGACAAGCATTTACTCAGTTTGTCAATCAGGTAAGTCACTGTGTCTTCTAGCTCCGCACTTGTTAGATGTATTTGTATTTGAATCAAACAGGTTGGGAGTTGTCAATGAAATCTTACAAAATGCAATTACATATTCATGTTATGCAAAGGTTTTTGCCGCCCAACTGGTAAAATTTTGAACTCGCGAAAAGTGAAAGTTGTCTTCTCACATTTCTGCCACCTTATGACATCATCAATTATGGTGTAGGCTGAGGTGTGCGCGTTGAGCTGCTACTCAATGTTTCTTCTCGTGGGTTGCAGATGTCTCAGCAGGGTATTCTCAAGTCGGATGAGCTCATCACCAGGTTCTTCAGGTTGTGTACTCAGCTATGTGTAGACGTCACGTACAGCACACTCAAGAACTTCTCTACCAACGCTGCCTTGGTTAGAGCTCAGTGTTTCAAGACTCTGGATGCCTACGTGAGACTCATTGTCCTGCTGGTTAAACTCTCTGGTGAAGCAAACAATCCAGCCACAAAGATAAATCTACTGAACAAGGTTTGTGTGTTTTCAATGTAATTTTTGACTGACTTGTGAAATAAACCAACGTTTAGTGTAGAATTCTTGTTATGCTTTTAACTAATGTGTGAAATAAACCAGCGTTTAGTGTCTAGAATTCTGGTGATGACATATTCACTAGATGAACCTTGCATAGTATTGTACAGGGTCGGCTGTTAGTAGACCAGCGGCTAAGCAGTATCTGTATTTTATGACGCCAGTTCGCTGCACATTCTCAAGTGGGTGTTGATGGAACTCGCAGCTGTTACGTGTTCTGGAAGCGCCACTGCTTGTGTGGGTGCAAAACAAATGTTCAAGATTTGGTGGCTACGCTGCAAACTGGGGTTGAAATCTCACTGCTTTTGGGAACGTTCCATTTATTGTCTTTTTTGCTGCAAGCCTTTTGTATAACCTCTATATCCGTCTAATGTTGGCAAAAGACAAGCTCAAAATCTATCCTTTACAGGGTTATTGGAATCAGCGTAACTGGCACAGCATGGTTACTTGTCAGTCAAAGTGACTTAGCAGTAAGAGTGTGGTTATCACTTTATGTACTTTGCACCCGCCATTGTCGCTGCACTCTTTCAGGTTTTGGGGATTGTGGCTGGAGTGTTGATGTCGGATCATGATTCGAAGGGTAAAGAGTTTCAACAACTTCCTTTCCACCGAATCTTCATCATGCTTTTCATTGAACTCAATGCTCCTGAACATATTCTCGAAGCCATGAATTTCCAGGTTTGTGAAATTTATTTTTGATTTTATAAACCTAAAAAAACATTTTTAATTTGTATAACTTGTGCTAGTTTTGCATTTCAATGTGAAACCAGCTGCATAATATAGAATTAACTAATCTTCAAATGGTACTGAACATGTATTGCTTGGGTGTTGGGGTTAACAATTGGTAGCATATATCTAAATGACTATTTATAGAATTAGTTTAAGCTCTAGTATTTTATGATGAAACTTTTCGAAGATGGAAAGAGTTGGTAAAAGGCAGTTACTGACGCACTTGGTGATATGTGTTAGCAGGGTCTTTTTTATCTGTTTCCAACTAGACGTTTGCCAACTTTAACTCAAAGTATATAGTGAAAACATAGAGCATTTTCCAATGTTGATTAATTTTGTTGGCATGGTCAAAAACCTGTGATGGCTGTTGCACAGCCCACAACATTCAGTGGAGAGTGTTATACACTTACCAGCTGGTGGTGAGTTCTAGCATGTACAGGTGGTGTGGAAGTCACGCAGCAAAACACTGCTGGCTGAGAAGTTGCTATCAATTAACTGATTAAGCTAAATTTAAACTGCAGGACCTAATTCATTAAATATATTTTCTATTCTTATCTTTGAGTCTGTCCAAATGTCACTATTTGTATGAAGATTTGGAAGCCCACATATTGCGTATTCTGTGAAAATATTTTTATTGATTACGCTGTGTCATCAACTGTTTCGGTTGCGCAGGTATTAACAGCGTTTGTCAACACGTACAGAATTCTTCGCCCTGCCCGTTATCCTGGCTTTGCCTTTGCCTGGCTGGAATTGATCTCACACCGAGCTTTCATTGGTAGAATGCTACAGTTGACAGCTCAGCAAAGGGTCTGCTTATATTAAATGTCGTTGAATTTTTTTTTGAATATGGACTACTAACTTAAATTTTGTTTAATATGGACTACCAACTACGATTCATCATACTATTGCAATGCCGTAAACAATCATTATAGTTGGAGATTTAAAAGATAGTTTTGATTTATGATGTCATTCACCTTTTGATTCACTGTTGATCTTGTGCAAGTGACCATATCGTTGAGAGTTTTAGGGAAGGTATGAATAGATGGTGTAAACAAATCCATTGAGGTTTTGGTTTGGCCAGTATATTATTCCAGGAATTGTACAAGTTTTAAGTTATATGGGATTATAAGTGAATTACTATATTTTTAAGTTACACCCTCCTGTAAGTGTTGATCATCAGTTTTACCATTATTATCAGTTTATAGCAAATGTCACTTGCCTCAAATTACTAGGTTATTGGCCTTTCCTTTGCCTCCTCCAGTATAATATTGTGTTATTGTTTTAGGGCTGGAATATGTATGCTCAGATTCTCATTGATTTGTTTAAATTTCTTGCTCCATTCCTGAGAAATGCTGACCTCAACCGTGCAATGCAGGTGCTATACAAGGTACGTTCATTTTACTCATTTCCAAACATCCTTCTGCCATTAAAGTTCATATTTTCTTCACTCCGAGCCAGTCGATGTTGCATTGCGTAACGTTGAGAGTCTCTGCCACTCAACAATGTTCACAGCCTAAAATCAATATTTCAGTGTAAATTTTACGTAGCAGTGAATATTGGATACTCGGATGATGCATGCTAAGTTGAGCTGCTAATTAGAGTAGAAATAAAGTAGTTGTGTACTTGCTACTCTGCAGTTCATCTCATGCTTGGATAAATCTTCAATTTAATTTATTCTTATCTCCCAGGGCGAGAATTATGCATGGTGCCTTTTCACTGACCGTAAGGCTTGTTGTTTGATGATATAATGATCACAATTCTTGTATTGTAGGGCACTCTGCGCGTCCTCCTCGTTCTGCTGCATGATTTCCCAGAGTTCCTTTGTGATTATCACTATGCATTCTGTGATGTCATTCCTCCTAATTGTATTCAGATGAGGAACCTGATACTGAGTGCTTTTCCTCGCAACATGCGTCTCCCTGACCCATTTACACCCAATTTAAAGGTACAGCCATTCATTAATTGATTATATACGATGTGTAGTTTTACTATTCTTAGTTGAAGATTCCAGCATAAGAAAGTAAAAAATGAAGTTTAGGTTTAATGCATTTGTTAGCAGAAACTTGCAATGGGCATAATTTATGTTCCAACAAAACTGAATTGTTTTGCTGGTCTTTTTAAACAGTGGGATTATTTTTCCTTGCCGATGCATGAAAATTGTTATTCAACTTTTACTAAAGGCATTAATAACTCTTTACTGAATATGAACAGGTCATTTGGCATTCTAAGCTATTTCGTTTTTTATGCCCTCTAGGTTACAGGGGATTCCCCTTTTACTGTTCACCAAATTTGTGTTGGCTACTTGCATTAAAGAGCCTTTAATTGGTTTTGCCTTGACTGTTGCACAGGAATAAACTCATGGAACTGTTAATTGATTGTGTTACAGTTGTTGAAATATATTCATCATTTTAGTGCTTTGCATCCTCATATATCATTCATATATGCAGTTAATTTGTATTCTTTGTTGCGAATATGCCCTTAGTGCAAATTCAATCTAAAAGCTATATGGTTATAGCAGAGGATTTGTGTCAATGTCAAAGCAAGGCTAAACATTTTCTCTACTAAAGCATAAAGGTGAAGTTGATTTGGGGCTGCTATTTGCATATCAAGCGGCCATTACTCCAAATTTTAAGATCCGTCTTTTGTGTTTTGTTAATGCTTACAGAAAAGGCTTATGCAGCTGCGATGCAGTTTTGTATTTTTTACAATCCACTAATTTTTGGTGCTGGCATCCAAGTGTCAAAATCTCTTTTGGCATAACTTTCCTACCCATTTCCAAATTCTTGGATAAAAAGCTGCGGCTGATGTCAAAAACCAACCAAAATTCAAAGATATTTTTAAGAATAGTGGTAAAAAAGGACACGTTGTTTTCGATGATGTGAGAAGGCTGAACTCTGCATTGCTTGTGACATGATGTCATAGTGTGGAGCCGTTATTATTGAACAGGTGGACATGCTGACGGAGATAGCACATGCTCCTAAGATCATGACAAATGTCGCGGCAATGATTCAGCCGGAGTCTTTCCGGAAGGACTTGGAGTCGTACCTGAAGAGCAGATCTCCCTCCACCTTCCTCTCTGAGCTGAGATCCAAGTTGCAGGTAGTTATTCACTGAGTTAATTTATTTGGTGTTACTTGGGCCTCTCAATTGACTCCCATATTTTGATACAGACCATAGACTGGGTACTGAGCAATACCCCCAGAGAGAAAGTGTTTATTGACTGTGGCCTAGCAAGGTCGTGCCAAGGTGAACAATGTGCATCTAACCCTTTGACAAGAATAATAGAGTTTTTTATTGACTGGGAAGTTGGCAAAATACCTTCTTCCAGCTTGTGGCCAATTCTTATCAATATTACTAGACTAACTGATAGCTCATTCTATGTAGTTGGTATAATCGGCACTCTACGTCACTAGCAGTGGATCCTTACCACTCTGGTAATGACCCACTGCTAGTTAACACAATAATTTTAACCTTCACAAACTAATGGACCTCATATCTGCCTTGATAGTTAGGATTTCTAGTACTTGGAAAAGTTGATAATTGACTACACTTGTTATATTACAGTTTGCTTACTTTTCTCTACAATATTGTGACTGTTTTTAGTTGATTCAAGTCTAAGCATAAATTTTAGGACTAAAATGGCTTTAATGGCAAACAGATAGTTCAGTGCAGAAAATTAACAGTTTTATATGTGTTTTATAAAGTGATTGTTGTTCTAAAAGTAGTTCTGAATTCAATAACATTTACTCTTTTCTTTCATTGACCTTCTTTTTTGTAAGCTGGACATTATAATTGATGGTTTATTTTGTTAATTTAACATCTGAACTTCAGGCATTTTGTGAAGTTTTAAGAGTTGTCATCTCTGCCGTGGAAATCCTCATGCATTCCACCACCCCCCCCCCCCCCCCCCCCGCGCGCACACATTGCCAGTATTTGCCAAAATCACTCGCAATCCCCCATTCTCGGGAATTGAGTTAGAATAACTGAACCCAATAAAGTCTTCATTCGCTACACATATTTCTAGTGAATGGCCTAAGACTGTTGAAATTTACTAAATGTAAAGTTTGCCCTTCTTTTAACCTGTAGCTAATTTGTAATAGTTTTTAAGAGAGAAGCTGTAGTTGAAAGTCATGTGAAGCATAACTAAGATATTTACAATTGGTTTGTGTCCCTCAATTAGTTGATCTCTAGGATTAGTTTTTACTATGAAAGTCCAGTTCTGTTGAGTTTTTGACATCTAAGCACTAAGTTTCACCAACACTAGACCATAAATTGTCAGGTTTAAGCATTTAGCAAGTCAGAATGTTACTAGTTACTCCATACTTCAATCAAACTTTTGACAATTTTTGGCAGCCACCATAGAAGCAAAAACAAGTGCTGGAAGCTGAAACTGAATAATAATAAATGAGTGCGGACTGATGATAATGTAATGGTGTGTTTGACACTCATTGGATTTTTACCTTATTAGAGTATTAGAGCCCTTTACCTGTGATTCATCATTGCATGCTTGTAGCCTATATTACATGCTAGGAGTGGGCATTGACCTGTTACATCTACACTGTGATTGGGTGTGCTCTGTGCATACAAATATTAACCAAGTAAAAAATTTTAGATCACTTCCGTCTTCTGATATTTTCACTAGCTTACTGTTATATCTTAATATAATAATAAATATCATTTTAGATAACAAATGATCCTGGGAATAGATATAACATACCACTGATGAATGCACTAGTGCTGCACGTTGGTACGCAAGCCATACAGAACTTGCAACTGAAAGGAATGAGTCCCAACACTAGTACCATCACCCAAACTAGTCACATGGAAATCTTCCAAAACCTCTCTCTTGATCTTGACACTGAAGGTACGGTGCTTTCAACTGCACCCTGTTGTATGTGACATGGCTGTCCATGATATGTTACCAGCATACTTTTAAGTACTTTTCTGGATTTTTATTGTTTTTGTTTCACATCACAGTTGGACTACTATAAAATTATGTTACAACTGCAGCTACTTACAAAAAGAAAACCGCTGCAATTTTGCGTCTACCTCCGCAATGCGCATAGGTCAATTTAGAGTTTAAAAGCAACTATGAATAGTTTATGGGTTTGCTACCGTCACGGCTATACTGTAAAACAGAAAGGCAGACTGCCTACATAATCTCATTTACCTCGCTTAGCTTAGCTTAGCTGATTCCTAGAAAATTGATATGCGTCAGGGGAGATAAATTGTTTTGCAACCGCTTAGGGTTCGAAGTCTCATCAGTGCTCTGTTTATTTGCCTCCCAAATTTATGGTCAAAGGACAAACATTTATGACGGTATGTTTGGCCTTGGTAAGGTCAGTGCTCTGTAGCGCCAGCTAACCTATGGTAATGAGCTACCAACCACAACTATAGTGACATCAATCTGTTGTTTTTGTAAACTGATAATACTTTACACAACATCCACAATTAGCTGAAAAATATATTTAGTAGCTAAATTGTAATGTCTTTAACCTGCTACCTTTCACTACTAAAATAGAGTTAATCTTAAACAGATCATACTGTTGATTAGCACATTATGATTTTTTGTGATCTGAAAATACTCCTATGGCAAAGCAATGCAGTGAGTAGTAAACAATGCAGTTATTGTGGGGACCGCTCTGACTATAAAAATTGACATTAAAACATTTCTTAAAGAAATATAGGCTATTTATTGTCATTCCAACAGAGTCCAACCTTTGATCATTCTGAATAAAAAACCTAACATTTTCAATACAGGTGACTGCAGATGGTTGCAATCAAATTTACTGGCAACTGTTAATGCATAATGCATTTTTCAACAAATGTTTTTTATCTTGTTTCTGTGGAACCAATAGAACAGGCTTCTATCTAGATTCTAGAACTTGCTGAAAGTATGGCAATTTCTCAACGTGCTTCAATTATACTCATTTGTGTTGTCTAACAGAAGTGTTCAGCCTATGCTGAACCCAAACTTATTATGTAATGTCATGTGATTGCAGAAAGCTACATCAGCTGCTGTATCGTAGGTAGTAGTTGATGGAGACTTGTTTGTACCAGCATTAAACTACAACTCCTACTGCAAAATATCATGTCACCAGCTGTGGCCGCCATATTTTATTGCCAAGTTTGTACTGTTGGCAATTGTGCAGCTCATTGCAATGTAAGACTAAATTTGAAGCAACGCAATGAATATGAACTAACAATAATAGAAGCTGACATTATTTCATATTCGTCAGTGTTACTTCAAAATTTAGTTCAACATGCTGGTACAGACAAGTCTCTTATCAACTGCTACCTTCAATATAGGAGGTAGGTGCAGTAATGGAGAAACTGAGAAAAGCCTGTTTCCATATTAAAAATATAGCAAAAGAAGTTATGTTTTCTCAAGAATTTCAACCCAGACCAAAATTTGATAATAAAATTAACAAACTTAGGCTATCTCAATTTCTCCACGACTGCTTCTATATGGCTGACAATTGCTGTTTACACTGCATTAGTGTATTCTATGCTCTATTCACATCATATTCTTGTGTTGTCAGGGCGGTACCTCTTCCTCAACGCTATCGCCAATCAACTGCGGTTTCCCAACAGCCACACTCATTACTTCAGCTGTGCTCTTCTGTCACTGTTTGCTGATGCTCACAGCGTGGCCCTCCAGGAGCAAATCACAAGGTTAGTCCATCAGTATGCAGTCACTCGTCAAGTCATTCACCAGCTTCACATGTCTCCATACCCACCAGTTTCTACAGAACTGGCTGCAGTCAGCCTGAGATCACTACGTGGAAGGCTGGTGGTTGTAAGATCCGCTGCAATCTTGATTTATTGCTCCCAGCACACCAGTTAATGCACTGTAGGGGTAGAAGTTGATGATTAATGGTTGCTTTAGTTTTTAATTTGTTTTATATGACTGTTGCACTATTATAGCATCTGGCAAACCAGTTATATATTACTGAATGAATTGGCTGATTAATATTCAAGTGATAATAGAATTGCTAAGTAGTTACTGCCTCCTAGGCAGGGGGAGATCCAGTGGTCCTGTTTCATTATTAACCAGTCATTGTGTACCAAGTGAAACTGACTACTGATATTTCAAATTCCAACCCATGTCTAAAATCTGTTGGTACCAATGCGCGTTAGTGTAACGGAGGTGCAGATCCCCTTGATTAAACAGAAAGTTCATGAACTGAAGGTCATCTCTTCAGTAAGAATACAAACTGCACTTCTACATCCACATCCTGTTGGAATGTGAACACTAAAGGTCGACCTTTGAGGATTATAAAATAGTTTGACTGATCTCTCTAGGTAGGCCAGTCAGTCAGTCCTTTGCTATAGTCTGCTGTGTCATGTAAACTGCAGGGTGAACAGGCCATTCCCTAGCTGAGGGTCATTTATCTACCATCTAAATTTTAAATGTAGCATGGTTATAAATTATGGTTGCTAGGAGAGAGCTACTGGCTACCTGTCTACTACTACTAAATCCCAGCCACTCTAAACATTAATATAATTATTTAGCATAAACTAGTATTGTATCTGTTTTGTAGAGTACTGCTGGAAAGATTGATAGTAAACCGACCGCACCCATGGGGTCTTCTTGTCACCTTTATTGAGCTTATTAGAAATCAGGTTTACAAGTTTTGGGGCCATGACTTTGTGCACTGTTCACCGGAAATTGCCAGGCTGTTTGAGACGGTTGCAAAATCATGCAATCAGAATCGGTCACAGGCTCGAGGCTCCCAATGACTACCCATTGCTGCATCTTAGAGTTGTTTTGTGTAATATCGTTCTCGTCAGTAATATATCGGCAACAAGGTTACAATGTTGAATGACTGGGTTTCAGTCATTCAACATCGTTTTATGGCAGTCTATATTATATTATTATACAATTTTTCACAAGACTTATCTAGGCAGTCGTTACGTTGGTCACCAACTGCTCAGTTTTTTCTTGCTATGGCTCTATTTACAAACCCTCATCGATTATTTATTATATTTAGTTTGCGATCTAAAATGTTAATAATGTGATGATGGTTTACTGTTTGTAGTTAGTATTGCTGGAGTAGTTTTGTTATTCACTAATGCTGTTAATTTTCATGTAAATAAGCAATGTATAGGATTTCTCTACCTATTTTGCGTTTTATCTTTATTATTTCATAATAAACTTTGAAAGCAAAATTGCATCATTTTTTTGTAGTTTTGGATTCAATATTGATGAAAGGACCCACTTTGCACCCACATTCAAAACAAACCAACAAATATATGTAAATATTGAGTGGGTCAGTTTCTCTAATCTTCTTTCTGTGTACTGGTTAGGTGACAAATTGAAATCCAACTTTCTGCTGCACTGTGTGACTTAAACATCTGCGTATTCTATCCATAGAAGTTAGCTCTTGCCTTCAAAACTGTTTCCTCCATTATCGAGATTGGAGGGACAGCCTTTGTTGTGTCAGTGGCTAGTAGTGGTCCATTGGGTTGTGGATTCGTGCCACATCTTGTGCTAATATCAGCAGATAATAACTTCCAGTGGTCTTTGACCCATCATTAAATTATTAGATGGACAGCTGGGTGAACGACCTCGGCTAGTGTCTACATCATCTCAGTCTAGTTATAGCATTGTCGGACTACGGTCTTTGTGTGTTGCTTGCCTGCAGCAGCACCCAGCGCTTTCTTGTGGTGATCCTTGCCAAGCTGAGATAAATATAGCTGGTCTCTCTGAATACATAATATTATAATGGAGTTGGCTGCGTAGCCATCAACTCTTGTACAAAGTCAGAAGATAGTGTCAAATTAATAATGTCGACTCTGACTTCCATATGGAAACAAAGAGTTACTTAGAGGTCAAGTAAATGGCATTGCAGTCAAGTTTACAACCCACATAGTCGACTAGTAGCCAACATTTCAAATTGAATGAATAACTCTTCCGGGTGAAATTAATGAAAGCATAAAAAATTATTTTGCTGCAATAGACTACTAGGTCAGTGGCTACTATCTACATGGACAATATAGGTGATTTAATTTTCTTTTATGTTAATTTTATAATCTTTCATGTTCTTTGATGTGCAGGTGCTGGTAGCTACAATATTATAGCAAAGTATATTGAAGTGCAATTCGTGTTGCTATAATGTTTTGTATCAATGTACTTTAGCCTCACTGTACTCCTGGTATTCAATTCATGGCTCTTAGGTTGGCTGAGGATGCAAAACTTAAACTGAGTGCTACCGGAGTAGACTGCACCAAAGGAATAAGCAACGCTAGATTATAGATGATATTTTTCCATCAAGTACGTCTAATAAGTTATAGCTTTTCCATTTGATCAATTTTCTGTCAAAGTTACTATAGCCAGTTCACCTCTAATTTGCAGGAATCCACTGTAACTTTTGTTAGCAATTATATTGTTCAATAAAATTAGGTTAGATACTTCACAATCTCTCAAAAATAAATTACAGTGAAGATTTATTGCTGTGTGAATTGAACCACACTAATTTTATCCAGATGGCATTTATCCAGATAGACACAGTAGCATCAAGCATAAAAGCGGAAAGTTAAAATTGATTTAGCAAACCATAAGAATTTCATACGATCATAACATTAGCATTAATTTTGTTATTCTGTAGCTATGCCCACCATACAGCATAAAGCTACACAACTACGAATGCTGAAATAATCTCCCAAGTGTCATTGCCCTCATAGGCTGTTGAAGGCATTCAACTCATCAGTCAATGCACCTAATATCCTTTCATAACAGAGTTTTAAAAACAGATAAAGCTAGTATTGTGAAACATGAGAAAATATGTTGACGTAGAGTGTTGTCATTAGACAACACTGGTACTAGCCCAGGGTAATAGCGCTGCCCCTTTGTATTACAGGCTAATATATGATTTATATCAACTGACATTAAGCTCATAAAATTGTCTTCATTGTATTTGAGATCATCATTTAGATTTTAGACTCAACTTTCTATTAAATGCATACTTTAAATTTTAATAAACCCTAAATATTTTAAGAGCTTTTTAATGATCATGTGGGCTAATATTGCTCAATAATATTGATTACATTTATAATGTTTGACTATATATAATATTTATAATGGTTTGACCTAGCCCAGCCTGTTCCATGTGTTGTTTATAACAGCATAATTTGAGAACACAAAAAAGTTGTTTTTGATCAGTTATTTAAAATTTTAGATTTGAACCACTTGCTAGTTGCATTTCATTCCAACACTGCTTTTTGCAGCAAATTGAGAAACACGGTTTTTTGGAGAATTTGTTATAGACTGGCTAGGCTTTTAGCCTTGATTTAATTTTTTTTCAAGATTCAACACACTACACAAAGCTTCTTTTTTTAAATACCTTTCTATTGCTTTGCAATAAAAAGGCTTTGACTTTATAAAGAAGTAAAACTAGAAGTTGAAATGTTTCCTAGTTTTCATTGCCTTAAAACTTAGGTGTAGCTACTTTGCTTCTAAGAAAATGATTTAAAAAATATTTCACACAGCTTCAGTGGGCACATCTATTATACCCTCCAGGTCCTAGAGGGTTTGGTATATAATGCTCACATGCATGACTACCACATTACGTCAGCTAATAAACTCTATCTTTCTCCTAGCAAGCTACTATCAGCCAACTATCCCTTGTAGGTAGTCGTTTATGCATGGGTTGGGACAAGTTCAAAGTGCACGTTTTTATGCTTATACTGTTATGCCGTAGAGGATCTCGTGCAGTAGGTACCTGGCATAGATAACCAAACTTTTTCTGCGAACGTTATTGCAAAAAATGAAGGGAAGTTTACCCAGGTGTCCATGCATCATGCAGTCATTTTGCCAACTCATCTAAATTTATATCACATCGAGGTTGTGACGCAAATAAAATCAATTTCAGTTCATCCAGCACAAAGTTATTGATACGGCCATCACAGTAGGAATGCCTTGTAGTTGACTGCAGACTTGTAAATGTTAGAGTATTTAGGTTGGTTGGTGGTAAGCAACATAGTACAATCACAAAATAGCATGGATAGTTTTATTTGCCTCTACCATTAATCAATCTTGCTTACAAATCGCCTTTTAAGGAAATGTGGTTAAAATATGACAAGCAACTGGTGTAAACTAATTTAGTGTGCTGTATTTCAATAACAATTGTTGAAGTAATAATTTGTTGCTACGCAGGAACCCATTATTTGTAAAATATTGATAGGGCAAGCTACAGTGGGGTATCTATGCATCAATATGTAATAATACTACTATAGTAGTAGTTCTATTATACTTTAATTCAAATACTTATCAATAGTATAAATGTTCAGCTGCTAATTAAATACACTAAGGCCATCAAATTTTCAAAACTAGTCATGGGGTATCACTGCTAGCATAAAAAATAAAGGTATGAATTCACCATTAAATATTGCTTCTAACACCTATGATAATATAATATGCTATCTTTAGCTGGAACTAGTCTGCTGCCCTCCAGCACTTATTGAAGCCAACTCATTGGCAGCAAATTTCAACCTCTTCAAATCAAACCTCCCATTTAAATTCTCATCTATAATTTAAAATGAATAGCTCAATTCAGAGTTAAGTACAAGGATACCACAAGCATAGCAAGACCTTTACAATTTCACTATAATCAGTTTGCTAATCTTTAACAAATCTATTCACAATGAAAGGCTACGATTTAATGAATTTAATTAGCTTCTCTAAAATGATGATCATTGTTAGCATAATATGCAATATGTTTGAGCATCCATGTAACAATAAATCTACCTACATGAAATATGGGTAATTCCACTAAAAGACAACGGATTAAATTAACAGATTTATTATAAAAAACAACATCACATAACCTAAAATTATGTACAGGTGTATTAATAATTAGCATTATTGTAGATCTCTGATTATAATGAATAAAAGCAACTAATTAGTTTTCAGACCATAAAATATATTGCAAATATAAAAATATGTAACTTAAATATTTTACAGCAAAATTATACAAGTCCCCACCTCTATTTACACATCTCATTATTCTCACAGCAACTATCAAATTATTAATAGACAATTATCAAATGCAATACATTACATAGTTTAATAATATAAAATACAAATTGATCAAACGTTAAAAAACACCAAATATGAATTCTCCCAGCTTACTGGCTCAAGATATCCTGAAGAATTTTGGGTAAAAGCTGGTTATTATATGATATTAAAACAAATATCTTCAAAAACATCCTTGTTTCAGCTTCCAGGCAAAGATGGAAGCTATTAGTAGGCCAAATAATGCAGCTGTGCATGAATACATAAGCATGTATGTATAGCAATAAGATAATATTAATAAAAATTATTAACAATTTTACCGGTATCATATACAAAGAGACAGGAAAGACATAATTGTATGTAGTGAATAGTAAGAAATTAGCCCCTAACCAACATTAAAATATTCTAATAGTATTCCAGGAAAGTTGCCAGTTTTGATCTTTAAAGACAGGCACATCTCAGAATGGATGGCATTCAATGTCCTCAAGTCTATCATCTTCATTATCAGCTTAGCAAAACGTCTGTTGCCATTTGTGACTTTAGAGTTACAATAATGCTCCAACGCCTTTGTGTAAACGTCTTGAAATTTTTCAATTTTCTTTGGCTCTTTTAGCCCAACTCTCTCTACAATAAATTATTTAGAAATTACAGCACAGTGGTTAGAAATTTATTCTTACAGCAAAGTGTTGAAGATCAAAGAATGTGCTAATAGCAGTTGGCTCTCAGGGCAACAAGATGCCAGAAAATGTGTTTCAAATTCATGACCAATAATTGCCTGATGGAACTTGCCAATGAATTTGTACCCTAGGAAACACATCAATGAATAAACTCCATAAGCTTTAGTGGATTGGACAAAATTTCAAAGAAATTCCAGCAACACAAATGCAATAAGATAAAGGTCAGCCAAGGTTATTGCTACAAATATATTTTTAATGATAGCATAAACCTTGCACCATTACTGTGAATTTACACAGAGCAACCCATTACTTTCCCACTAAAGTTTGCTAATGATATCTACACCCAAAAACAAAAAACCAGTGTAGTATTATATACCTTTGGCAATATAAATATATACGGATAGCAATTGCTTTTCACATTCTGAAGTAATACATGCATGATATGGTGCTTTATACCCATTGAATTATGTATTTCACCTCAAACTTCCACACCTGTTTAATAGCTATAGTTACAATAGCGGCTATTGAAATTGAAAAAGTAGTTGAACGTTATACGAAGACAAAAGAGAAAGTTTAAATGGCCGTAGACAATTTCCACATCCTGTAGAGTGTAGACAGTGTAGACTATTGATTACACAGTTAAGAGAAGATGGAAGAAAGAAAGTACATGCACACTCTCCTGTGTGTAAACACTAGGGAATACAAACGTATTCAACCACAAAATGGTTGCCGTAGAGTAGCGAGAAACTAAAATTTCTACCTGAGAACAAACTGATGCAAGTGAGAAGTCCAAACTCAGCATTGTCTACTTTCATATTGGCGAGAGTTTCACAGAAGTTGAACATGGGGGGCACCAGACTCTCCAAACCAGCAAAACACAATGTGTTCCGAGTGTAGGCTTTTCCATCAGCCATGATTACAGTGTCTGACTCAGGATGGTATTGACGGGCTGTTCGCAGCATTAGATTTTCACAAGTTGTGCCCTGCAAAAACAGGATGCTTGGCAATTAACAAGACTAATCAAAACACAGTTTCTTCACGTCTTGTTGGCAAACTAGAGATAACATGTTGGCTGAGATACGACCATAAAACAACTAGATACAGTGAGAATGAGCAATACTTCTGAAAGCACCTAGGAGACATTTGATAACTAGCTGTGACTGAAAACATAGTTTTGACAGTAAATAAATCATTAAATGTAACAGCTCCGAGCAGCTAGTAAACTACTGCACACCTTCAACATCTTGATCTGGTCATCCATGCAGAGATCCAAGAAGTATGGCATCTGCTTGGCAAAGTCAACCACCAGTTGTGTTGACAGCACGGTGAACTGTGCTAGCTGGGTGAACAGTAACTCCTTGGCATCCTTAGGATTAGATGGATCGAAGCATTTCTTCAAATAAGACAAACATTTCCTTAGAAAATTCACAAAGAGCTAGGTTTGGTGAGATCAGTAGAAGGGTATATATTGGTGAACACTCACAGCTAGGGACAGCACTCTGGTGACTTCATCAGCGTCTGGCATCTCGTACCTGTCTTGACATATGACTACCCTCTCTATCAGAGTTCGGATGTCATCTGGCAGAGTCTCTAAAGGATTCTCTTTGAACACACAATCTGTGGAACTAAGTCTTTTGTGATTATCCACTATTCCAGACACTATCAACAAAGTAGCAGATGTACATCACTGGACACCCTAGCATACCCTCCCATACTGGGTGCAGGTGCAGGTCTATCAGTATAAAGGGAGATATACACTGTGGTACACTGGTACATCATTAATGAAGAGGTAGAAATAGTAGAGTAGTAGTACTAGTTGAGACACACTAACTATTAACTAGCCCTGCTTGTAGATCTAATTTGATTAAAATATAAGAGCTGCTGGCAAGCAGGCGCACGGCCTCCATTATGAGGGTCAATGACTGCATGCTATAACATAGTTCAGTGCCATTACCTACAGGATACGTCCCTAGCAACATTACACAGCCTGCATCTCAGGGCTGCTATACCTGCACTACCACATAGGTTTGTTTCACTACACCTAGTCACCAGGTAGCACTAAGTGCCAACAGCCAAAACTAACACTGGTACTTGGCAATCATGTGCCTCTTAAAAAAGCAAGAAATAATTTTCCGACTACCCAACCTTTAAAACTGGTAAAATAAGTATTATATTTCTTGAAAATGCCTTTAAATTTCCCACATATTCCCAGAACATCATGAACACATGGTAGGGTTTCAACTCACTTGATTTGGATGGTTTGATTGGATCCTTGCCCTTTGTTGACGCCCCCCTTCCAGTTTTGTTTCTGTGTACTGTGTTGTTATTTCTTTCATGGGAGGTACTGGCCTCTTCACCTTTAGATGTTGAACCAGGCCTCGACTTTCGTCTAGCATCTCTAGCTTTACATTGCTCCTCGGAGAGCAAACCTGCAAATATAACCACTCAGTTAGAGTTTGTGAGATTTTGTTTCATCGAGTTGGTAAATGGCACGTCTAGAAAGTATGCTAATAGGAATATAAATCTACTTCCAAGCCATCAACTGTTATAAAATGGCTTCCTAACAATGTTAGACCTAAAAATACTTGTGGCGAAGTAAATCCCATGAGTGGTATGAAGCCTGGGGTGCTTTAGCCAGATTGATGAGGTCTTCTACCAATAATGCTAGTGATTGTGATATACTATGGTGTCTGGCCAGACCAAGGGATTGTTTTATATTAGGAATTATACTAGCTGATGGCTAGTTACACTCCAGCCCACATAACCTGACCAATGTGGCCCCACTACACAAATATAACAGACAGACAGGATACTTACACTCCTCTTTCATGCCCACTTCTCTGCACCTTCGCAGCCGGCAAGCCTGGCACTTCCTTCTCATCCACATGTCCATCTCACACCTACCACCATATTTGCAAACGTAGGAAGCTGACTTGGTTATACTTCTTCTGAAGAATCCTGTAATTGTCAGAAATATACTTAATGAAACGGAAACAGGAGAAGCCCAAATCAAGTGAACGCAAATAGAGAGACCAAGCAATTTGCAGTCTGTTGTGATTTACATATATTTTACATATTTTGTCAGCCAGACAGTTGTATGGCCAACATATTCAGTGCCATACAAATATGAATATGACTACAATGCTATGAAACGTCAATACTATAGCTGCCAAAATCCCAGAAAGTGATTTTATAAAAAGATAGTTGGTCTTAGAACACAGATGAAACAAACCAAGTGTTTTAGTGTTGGGCTAAAGTTTGGCCCAACAAGTTCACAATAAGACTTTTGGTGTAGCTGTAAAAGTTTTGAAAGCACAGATTTTGATAATTCCACCAGTTTTTTTCAAAACTTCTAATACTACTACTGTCTTAGTTGAAGGCAGAGAGCTGATGAATTGGCAATAATTGGGAGTGAATGAAGCAGACTAGAACTAGCAAGTGTGACCTAAGGTGTGAGCTTACAAGGGCTAATTAGAATGTACTATTGCTAGTTTATTAGCCAACAGCTGCCTGGATGAGTGTATGATGATGACTTATTTAGGTTTCAGAGAATTTCTCTGTTATGATTTACAGTCTACTAGTATTTGGAAATAAAACTGGGTAGACTCTGGAGAGACATGCTTCCTAGAGCGATGCCCCCATAAATAGACAGTTATGCTTCACTTGTAATGATAAACTAGCCTTTATTATGGCAGTCAGACTCAACCAGTGGCTATTTTTAAGTTTACACACAATTTAAAAACAACACAAGCTGATGAGTTATCTAGCAATGCACAATGCATGGAAAATAACTCACGTGCTAAACATGGTTAAGAATTAGGATTCTATTATTGGTTTGCTGATCATTGACCTCGTATACTGTATGCTTAATATGCACACGTACATGACACGCCTGGACGTATATATAATTAAATAGCCTGTTGCCACGCAAGCGTGAAGCACTGGTTAGATTTATATCTCATTTATATTTAGCCCGTGATGTTAATGATTTACGCAATCCCTGTAACAGATGCAGCGACAGGGGATTTTTTGAATTAGAAGCAACAATGGAAAATTCAAACTAGGGTAATTAAAATTAATCAAAATAGATTAAAAGTAGGTCTTTATTACTTATAAAGCCAGGGTAGGTTGAGTTGTGTATCACAGACTATGCATGTGCAACAGGACATGAAACCACTTGAAGGTGAAGTAGAAATGTGCTGCCCAGTCTGGTTTTTATGGCAATTTACATAAAAATGTGATGGCATAACATTATATGGTTATACTATGTGTTGTTAATCATCCAGAGACTTGAATATATTGGAAGTAAACCAAGCAGACAGGCCTAGACTAGCAGTCAATGTATGATAGGTCATTGGTCTGCCATTGCTGTTAGCACAGTCAAGTTGGTCACACGCTGGTAACTCTTTTAATCTACATAGTTTTATGCTACTTGCTCATCCCTGCCTACCCAATGCCTATTATTAATGCAGCAAAACAATATTATGTGAATTTTGTGGTTGAAAGAGTTTGTGGTGGGAAAAGCTTCATCTGTTCCAGGAGATTTAATAACCACGAAGCCATTTGACTTTCAAGTTTTTACTGTAGGTGAGCTGATCAGTTTCCACTATTTCATCAAGAGTTTAGCATCTAATTTGACAGAGTGACTAGCTGATATTAGTAACTACTTGGCAAGATTATAACTCATCAAAATTCAGAATAACGTAAAAAGGGTCATTAAATTTCACATGATTCACAACAAAGGAGAGCTGGAAACAGCATTTCATGATGACTGTCCTAAGGATATCTAGTTTAGTCACTCCACCACTTGAAGAGCGTAGCAGTTGTGAATTCTAATCAATCAAATTTAGCCAAATCAGATCTCATATTCAAGGAGACATTGCTTAGTAGGGTAGCTGCTGTGTACTGTGTAGGTGATAGTTAGTAACCCTACTCTGAATGTATATGACAATATCAAATGCTGGTCATGCATGAGTTCAGTTGTACTTTCTTTGCCTTGCTGGATACTGACTGAGCAGGAGACAGAAGGGGTGGAGAGAGGATTGTAGTTGTTTAGTAACTTAGGAAGGGGGGCATTAATTGCCATGAGTGAAGAATAGACGACATAGGAAATATATTCACCACGTAGCGGATCATCTTGCTAGTTTGCTTTATATTTCACTCCAAAAAACCAGCAGTAAAGCATTATTTTTTAAATTTTGATATTAATGCCATGGTCGACCACCACCAGTTACCATAAAAGTAATACTTATATTTAAGATTATGAACAGGCAATTGAGAAAAGCAATAGTTGAAGGTGAAAAGATGAGAACTATTTTCAATTTAGGTGATTATCAACATGTGTTGTTCAAGAGTGAAGATTGAGATAACAATTTCTTTCAAACAAATACTCATCATATGTGTTTATGTTGTGCTTCATTAGTTTCAATTATGCTTTAAAAATTAATTCTTTGATTGCATTACATTGACCTTTATAAAACTAGCCCTTTTAACCATGTGCACTATTGCCAGCTACCAGCATTTGGCCATTTGAGTACAATTTTATAGTTAGGCTGATTACAGGGTGAGATACAAGTGATTTGAATGTAATGTAATGTTTAGAACCTGTGAATACATCAACTCACATCTTATTAGATGCAGTATCAGAGTTGAATCAATATGACTATCTTCTTTTGTACATTTGTACATACTTTCCTTACTTGAATGGTTTTGGGGTTTCAACTTGAAAATAGTAAATACCAAAATGCTCGACTCACAAAACTATAAATTTCTATTACTATTATTCTTATAAAATCTTCACCTTATTCTATTCTTCATTTAAATGTTGTGGAGCAACTTTCATTAAGCACTTTAGCTGCTGTAACAACAGTCTGCAAAGTTATTTAACAACTAGTTAGCTCCATAGCATTATTTCCAGGCATAAAATTGAATACTTCCGAATAAAGCACAGAACCACTCCGAACATTGATGTCAAAAATGTATTACTTTTTAGACTGCTTAAATAAATACAAAATTATGGGCCTTTGAGCTAGTTGGAGGTATAAAATAAATATCGAGAAATGTTCTCAACTGGTGTGATTAGCCATATGAATTTGTTTTCTTAGTTTAAAATATACTTCTAATGACAAAGTTTCCAAGCCAGGTCTTACAATAATAGAGGAAATGATAAAACTACAAAAAATTGAACTGGAGATTTACTGACCCTTGCAACCCTCACAAGATAGGGCGTTGTAATGATAGCCAGATGCCCGATCTTGACAAATTAAGCACAGCTCTTCCTCTATACTCCTTCCAGGCATTCCGCAGCCTTTAGGTTTCTTTCTAGATAGAGAATTAGCAATTGGAAGATGTTCGTGTTGAGTGTATGTGTCTCCACCATTCAAATAAGAAACTCCCGAGTTTTTCTGTTTCTTATGAGGAGGCAAATAGTCTACAGGGGAAAAAGAATCTCCACTATTTAAAAAAGACGAAGAGCTGCCACTGGCAGAGAAACTTGGCATTGGGTACTCCGACATAAGTAAGCCTCCTGGTATGACCTCTCGGCTGAAATAAACCATTTAACATTTCACTCCAGAGTATTATACGTGGTGAAAAATAAAGCGTATTAAACTCTAGTAAGGACTGGTAAGCATGCTCAAAACCTATTCGTGCATTACTGGGCTGAAAACCACACAATAGTATGAAGTAACCAATAAGCCTTCCCTATAACGTGATGTTTTTTGTAACAACTCCCGCAAAGCTGACAGCTGAAGTGGAACATCACAGTCTATTTATATTGCCACCTTTATTTTACACCCTGGCAAAGTTCAACACATCAGCCCAAAGCTCTTATAACAGATGAACAAATGATTGATAGCGAACTACTAGTGACAGGCTAAGGAAAAAATCCTTGAATAGTCCTTGGGCAGAGATATGCTAACACTGGTTCCTTGGTGAACTCCACACACAAACTATAGATAGTAAAACGTAACTTACAACTGAAAACCCGGATCCATATGAATGTTAGCCATAGACAGCTCTTGTAAGCAACATAGACGATCGAGCATGCAAAAAACTTACTGCAATTTAAATTTTGCTACAATAGTTGCAACGAAACAAGTAAACTCTAAGAATATATGTACATTGACTCTTGTCCCGACTGTCGAGACTACAGCCATCTACCTACTGAGCTATGACTTGCCCCACTCAGCTCCAATAACCGACTGGCAGTAAGAAGATCACTGGCTTTTAGAAATACTGCTCTATAAGCTACGCAGAATCAGTCAGCTCACCGCAGTCTGGTGCTGTTACATAACAAGTTAATGACCAGCCTGCTATACCACCATTAGCTAGTATTTGTCACAGACCGAGTCTGTAGTAACTAAACTATTATATGCTGGGGAATATCAACAAATTACATAATACCCAATCCTCTATGTTATATAATAGCATATGCGGTTGGGTAGTAGAGATCATTATCCTTGCAGATGTTAGCCAGTCAGAAGCAGTATTTATCACTAGGCAAAGGCTAATCAATATGAATTCAAAAGAAATTCTAAATAATGGATTTAGTAAAACTGTGATACTTCAGCTTGTCTTCAACCCCGTGGGTATAATACTTAGCCTTCCCTAGATTTTCATGTAACTCTAACTTTCGAAAAAGCCTTAGTGCAGACAAGTGAAAATTTGTGTGCTGAAACATGGACAATGAATTTAATCTTTCAAGTTGCTTTTAAATAATAAACATTATTATATATATTCAATTTTATTAATTAATAAATTACTTTTCTTAAATTTATTAATCATTCCAAAAGTTTCTTTGAAATATATTAGCTGTAGTTGATCCAACTGGTGCAATTATGTACCATTCTGGCAGCCTTATTTCTTACATGAGTTTTGTTCGTTAGCCACCATGCTCATTTTGAAACCTGGGTGCTTAAAGAGGGCCCTTTTTGAAATTGCTGAAAATACTATAAACTATTAGAAAAATAGCATACTTACAGAACCCATTTACTGTACGAAATATGCTACTAGACACAACACTTGCATGCTGTCAATGCAATTTCCAGTCATGGTATTTGCCTCAAGAATAGGTTTAGCTTTATATCTCCATTTTCACTAGTGAACGAACACTCAATATCTGCTTATATTACAAATATTTTAGATGTTCTTATAATAGGATTATATAGCACGTAACAACATAGAATCTGGGTGAACTATAAGATATACCAATTGATTGCCAACATGGTTTTTGGTAAAGCTTTGAATTCAAAAGTATAGGGTATTGCAGCAGAATGTTGAGTTAACACAAGAATCGAAATCGAAAAGTTTTCTGTCATCCTCTTTCAACATCAGTTTCAAGAACATGACCGCAACACAAATTATTAATAGTCATTTTCTACTCAATCTACAGTTGTTATGTCATTATTATGAAAAAACATATTTTCTAATATAATTTTAATCAATAGCCTTATAATATTTAAATGCACCATGACAGGTTTTCAAGCAACATAATCATCCACTCAACAGTTTGGAGTTGAGGCACCCACTTCTTTTTATTAATATTGGAATATTTTATATAATTATATATGATTATAAGATTTAAAATAAATTGTCATTTTATAAATTAAAAAAGTATATTGCCTATCAAAAAGTTATTTGAGTGTTCTACAAATGTAGAAAAATGTTATAAGTATGTAGACGTTAGCTGATAAATACTGAGAATTGACATTTCACCCGCTGGTAACGACTAAATAACAGCACTGTGATATCGATATTGCCATTTTACATTTTGTTAAAAGTTATTCATAAAATGCAAAATTCACCATCACGTATTTGGTAGAGCTATATCAGAAGATATTAAAGAGTATACAGTTTCCCCCACATTTCTAAACTCTTAGGTATTTAAAACTACATAATAGTAATGTGGGATTTAGACCTGCTAATCAGTTGAACATTCCCCGTTTCTGAATATATTAAATTTAAATTAAATATTGTTTATACAATTGCTTTAACTTTACTGGGTGAATACATGTGGAAAATGCAAAAACACTATTTAGTGCAGTTAGAGAAGTGGTACTAGCATACTTGCAGTGCTATGGCCCTATCAGATGAGGAAGAAGTGAGTAGGGGGTCTAGCCTAGCATGCACACCTGATGAAGCTACGCTTATAAATTGAATGCCAAAAGGGGTCCTTGGTAATTTCTGAAAATGATTCTGTGCTGCTTTGAGATTTCTAACGGCATGTTGGCAGAAAAGTTTAAAGCAAGCAACTATGTTTACATGATACCTCATCACTACAGGTTCATAAAGAGGTTGTGACTGTAAATATTAGGTGAGTTTAGGAGAAGGCAAGTTGCTGAATAATTTAAATAATAGATGGGCCAAAGATGAGAAGCATAAATAGAAATTACATTAACCAGCAACATGATAGTTTGCCAAGAATGCTGACTAACAGGACATAGCTAATAATGTACCATTAAAAATAACAAATAGTATTGAGGAAACGGGTCCACGTTTTCTACAATAATATGTACTTTTCATAAACCACCTTAATGCACCGTGCATATTATTATAAAGATTAACACACTGATGCTTAATTTCAAATTATCTCAACTGTAATTGTATGCATCAGAGAGTAATGTTTACCGGAAACACCAAACAATAATATAATTTATATAACAGTCACATGTCACACTTGAAAACTTGCCCAACCAAATTCTTTCAATATATTGATTAAAAAATGTGAGCAATATTTACAAAATAATTTCACTTAAATACCAATCAAGTTTGGAGTTGCATTGTTTTAGGATTATTCATGTGTTACAAAAAAGCAATGGTGAAAAAGATTTATTAGAATTATCATGCATTAGAATAGATACTATTAGTTTTTTAGACCAAACAGCAGAGGCAAAAATACAATTCCCATTATTTTTACAAACATAATTTATTGAAAAGAGAACAACTCCAAAGTGAGATACTCCTGGCGCCTAAAAGGAAAGCTATTAATCCCCAACATTTCGTTTATTGCAAACTACTTTTCAGTTAAATTGATATACGAGATAATATGAATGCAATAAAAAATTTCAAAACAATTTCTATATGCTGCCATTTTTCAAAAAGTAAACATCAGTAGCAAAAAAAGAAGCTAAAAAAGTACAAAATATTTATTTCATACTGTGACTTGTTGATATTTGTGAGCAATCCAAAGTTTCCAAACATAAGCTTTTATTGGACCATCAACACTACTAAGATATAAACTGTATTTTTATTGTTGGTACTGGGTTCCCATTTGCTTTTTGAGGAACACACTCAAAACTTTTTCAATATTTCAATAAATCAATATAGCTTTTTGCAGCTGTTTTAGTAATATGTAAAATAATGTTCAGCACTGGACAACATTATGCACTCAGGTAAACGCCCGAAGACACTTTGAATCTTTTCTATAAAGCTTGCAAAAATAAATCAAACTAAAGTACTTGGTTAAAGAAAAATGCTGACTCAATACTAAGGACTAATAGAAAGGTCATTGAAGCTGCACAAAATTCCATTTACCTGGGCTCAAAAGTCTGCAAAAATATAACAACGCCAGGCGGCAAAGTGTCTGAAACTTTTGATAGTCACCTACAGTACAGTGCAGACAACAAAAATACATTAGAAAACATTCAACTATTTCCGCATCCAATGTCGTTGTAGAAAAACCAGGTTACCAACTGTGAAGATGCGACAGTATTGGTTATTGTATTGGTATATTACAAATGAACCGTGTTCTTTTTTTAATTTTTTTAGTGCTATTAGCTGTTTTTGCTACCAGTATAGCTTTTCTATAGTTTGCCTCTCTTATTATACTGTTTTGTTGAATTTTCTTTGAATTCAGAAACAACAGCTCTAACATATTCCACATATTTTACTTCACATATTTTACTCTACATATTCTTTTTATTAGACTTGTTAGTGAGGACCTAATCTCCCAAGTGAGTTAAAATTTGTAAGTTAAATACTATCCTATTTATTATTATATATTATCAATTATTATCTTTGGGTTTTTACTAATATATGTACATTTTTCCACCTGTAACATTTATATTTTTCGAGCTACAATTACTGTAGTTTTGAATAAAACACTTAACATCAGTAAAAAAACCCACACCACTTTGCCACTACTGGTACAGTCCTATGACAATTTATTTTTTCCTAATACACTATAGATTTCAGTGGGTCAGCCGTAACATCACTGATTGGAAAGTAGTGGCGGTATACAGAGCATAACCCTAGTCAGCAAAAAGATTGCAGAAAAAAACTGGTACATTTTTTGAAGAAAACAAGGCAATCGCAAACATAACATGGGCCAGCAATAGCAGGTCAAACTCGCAATAGCAGGTCAAACTTTTTATAAAATGATTTTCCGTACATTTATAAAATTTTACCTCTGCTTACAGAAACCAGAGCAAACAGGCACAATCAAATTAAAATTTTTTATTAAAATACTAATAATCCGGTTTAGACAAATATAAAACACAAAAGTTTAAAACTTTTTTACAAAGTTTTGCATTACGTATTTGATTGCTTCTTAAGCTTTTAGTTTCATAACTTGATGCTTTGCAATTATGAAAATATTTTTATTTATAGCTGCATTTACACTTTTCCTTTAAAGATGTATTTTAAACTTAAATAGTTTATAAAAGTTTCCATTCAGTTAGCAGAAACCTTTGAAGCCAATTATATAAAATTATAAAAAAGCTTACAAACAAGTAAAAAAAATGAAACTGCACACTCTTTGCATCATAAATTAATACTAAATAAATTATTTTAAACACGCACTGTATCTTTTGAACTGTAGCTGCTAAACTTTGTGAAAAAAGAACACCAGTAATCAATACCAAATACAGCATTCATACTAATAGTACTTTTACTCAACGAATCTCAAATTAGTTTCCAAATTAGCAATTCCAAATGAAATAAAAACTGTTTTAGAAAATCTGAAAATACTTCTGGTGTACAAATCTAGTTGTGTACTCAAATATGTGCAAACAAAGCAACTCAGCTGATCAATTCACTAACATTTATTTTCACGAAATGAAGTATGTTGCAATATTTGCAAAACAAATAAACCAAACAATTAGTAAAACAATGGTTCATTGTGAGATGAACAAGGAAATTTTAAAAGTTTATTTTGGGATGTGTTTAAAATTATAAAATTGACTGAATCTAACCAAAAAGTTACGGGATACTGCAGAAAGATATTTCACAATATAAGGCAACAAACAGAAGTGTCAAAAACGCCTTTTATGTAAGTATCATTTAGCTCAAATTATAAATGACACCTTTGCAAAATAGAATCAGTAAATCTCATGTTTGCTAATAATATAAACTACAATAATAATAATAAGAACAATGACCTTGAATATTAATAGCAATAATAACTATAATAATAACTTATACTCATTACTACACCTACTACTAACTCCGGGACAGTGTGCAACAGGAAACCCTGCAGGTACAGGCTGGAATCGCAGGCTATAGCATTGAAGGCGTTAATACGGGTATTCATGTTATGAGTGGAGGATTTCATAGATGAAAGAGTGTTATTTAGGATTGGAAATAAATCCTCATTAGCAGTAATACAGCACAATTAAGGAATTCTCTGTGACTGTCTACGCTTTCTTAAGGTTTCTAGGCCTAGGTCAATTTTGGCATTTGTTA
This sequence comes from Bugula neritina, assembly GCA_964035545.1. Classification (NCBI taxonomy): domain Eukaryota; kingdom Metazoa; phylum Bryozoa; class Gymnolaemata; order Cheilostomatida; family Bugulidae; genus Bugula; species Bugula neritina. The sequence goes on along the minus strand of OZ037768.1, from coordinate 10,494,510 downwards.
CTGATATTTCTCTACCCTTTAAATTTTTAATGAACCGTACAGCCCCATTTTGAGTACCTTCTAATTTTGTTATCATATTCTTATTGCACGGGGCCCCATACCTCAGCAGTATATTCCAGGAGAAGTCTACACAGAGTTTTATATGCGAGAATTTCAACATTTTTTGGGGAATTTCCTAGTGTGAACTTGATTACTTGATATTGAATATAAATATGAACAATCACAAAAATATGATAATGAATATCATTATGAATATCAATATAATTTTTGTCGATATGAGTATGAATATGATAATCATAATGTTAATGTTAGTAGTGATGCTATTAGATATATCAAATTTAATATCAAAATGGCTATAAACTTAAGGTTGAATAATATTATATCCATTATGATTATGATTATCATTATCATCATCACTATGAGTATGATGACCATTATGATTATGATTGAGTTAAACTTGATCAGTTATGATTGTCATAATTTATGTATGTAATGTTTGTTTAAAACTATTCATCATGATTAGTGTGAGTGTCGTGATGATCATCATTATCAGATTTATATTAGCATCATTATTAATGATTATGGATCCGAATATCATAATCAATATCAAATATCAATATGAATATCAAATTCAATATTAATATGTAGGATTAATATTAAAACTATAATAGTATAATTATAATATTTTTATTTTATGGTTCTGCTGTGATTGGAGTTATGAAATCATAGATTTTGGCACAAATATAGCTTTGTCAGTTTGTGATAGCATTAGCTGTGAACTAAAACTACAAGTAAATGCACAGATTGAGATTGAGATGAGTCATGAGCCTGAGGCTGAGCAGCTGGGAACTTGGATTCTAAAGTTCTAACCTGAACCGAACGGTGAACCTCAACCTGGTAGTGATAAGTTGAGCTAATATTTATAATTACTAGTTATTGCACAACATCAATATGGATATGCTTCAAATCAACAATATAAATACAAAAGTAATAAAATTTAATAGAGCCAAAGCTTCACTTACAGCCTACAGGTCGTTGTCCTGTCCTTCACTTCTCGCCAGGGAATTTTCTAACCAAAACGTTTGAGAGGTCCAAATCAATTAACGTCTGGCTGACTAGTCAAGCCTTTTGATAAGCTCATCAAACAATTTGAGGCTAAAGGGCAATGACCTGAGACTTGTTGCAAAATATTATGGAAGAAGTTAAAAGATGCTAAAAATATTTTAATCTAATTAAAAAATTATGACAAAAATAAATTAAATATTAAAGTGAAAAATAGTAAAACTTTGGTGCGGTGTGAATTCTTTGCGGATGACGTTCCCTAATGTTGGTAGTTTCCGACAGAAAGCGTGAAAATTTTAATATATCGTTATCATTAGTTGTATCGGAATTCATATTCATATAGCTATAATAATATGGGCTAAAACTTATATTTATTGTGCACGTCTCAAGAAATCATTTTAATCATAGTGATTTAAGATTAATTTTAATAAAATAGATATATTCATAAATATTGCATATCGAGATTGATATTCTATGTAATACTAATAGTTATACTTATACTAATACTAATAGTAATACTATTACTAATAGTAATAGTAATAGTAATACTAATACACTTACAGTAATGAGTAATTGTAAATAACTAAAACTAAATCAAAATGACTCATTAAATGAGTAATACTTTACTAATACTATTAGTATTAGTATTACTATTAGTCTAATACAGTAATAGTAATACTATTACTTATTAATATTATTTTTAAGTTATACTTATTAGACTTAGGTACTCTTCGTATTTAGCTACTATTAGCATTAGTATTACTATTAGTATTACTATTAGTAATACATTTATACTAATAGTAATACTAATACTCTAATAGTAATAGTAATAGTATAATACTATTGAGTCTGTATAGTAATACTAATAGTAACAATATTACTATTAGTAGGTACATCAAATGATAATTTTCAAGTCACGCTTTACAGTTTAATATTAGGTTAGATCGCTAGACAAGAAAATTTGAGTGAGCTTCAATGCACTCTCAACAGGCAAGATCAACTACAAGTGCAGATATTAACTTGTAAATTTATGACGTTCAACCAGATACCCGAGCAATTAAATCTTCACGCCATGAATGCTTTAGCAAACCCACTTATTTTCATGCGTTTAGCAACAATAGCGTAATGGCTATTTCAAAAATCTACAAATCTCGAGCATAGCCTTCGACTTAAATCATTATAACTAAATAGCTAAAACATTATATCATCATATTAATACTTCAATTGATAGAAAACCTTTAGAGATGGTATTAAAATATATTCATTTTGCATATCTGTCACAAATTATAACTTAGATTATCGATTGAAAAACATGGATTTTTACTATACTTCAACACTACTTACTACAAGGAGCAGAGGATTTGAAGGGGTTCGTGATCATAAAATCAGTTTAATAAAAGGCTCTGCTACACAATGATATCTTCAAATTTTCTCTGCATGAACTATACTAAAAGTTATTAGCAAATCAAAAAGAGGTCTAAACAGGTTTTCTGCACTGTACGCTTTCCAGATTTTGCTCGGGCTATCGATGCCACTCGATTTTGCGAAAGTAGGCGGGGCTAAAGGATACTTGATGTACCTACTATTAGTATTAGTGGGTATTACTCAGTAGACAGTAGTAGTCATGCTCATACTGATACTAATAGTAATACTAATTTTGCATTTTTGCCTTGACCTTCGCAACTGTTTTCAGTTTTGTGTTAAGATTTCTTACTTCTTGGCACTTACTTTTATTGTAAACTTAAGTTAATAAATAATATTTATAATAATAATAGTAATCTAATGACACGTAGCAATGTGAGTATAAATTGTATCGTATTTTAATTTTCTATATACATACCAACATCAACAGATTCACCAAGGCTAAGGAGCTTGATATTGTCATTGTGTTTGTTTACCAATAGTTTTCAGCAACAATTATTCATACAATTATCAATGATATAGCTGTTCCTGGTGAATACTGGGTGAAAAGAGGAAAAAATAAAAATGCTAGGATTTGTCACTGTAACTGACCTTCACGTGAAAGCTGGTTTCTATAATAATTCCTTTAACAATTTGAGTTCTTGTATCTACACATAAGATTTAGTATTAGTGGGAAAATTTGCAAGCTTTTACCATTTTATTTTTTTATAAATTTCTTTTTATGTAAACCAAGTTGTACATGTTTTATATTTTGTTTTTTTAGTAATGTAATTTTTGTAGACAAATAAACCTACATCATTAAATATGATTGTTACAAAGCACCGAGACTTCAGAAAGTTAGGTTTCAAATAATATTTGTTAGCAGCTAAAGAGTAGCTGTCATGGCTGACGTGGATGAGCTGTTCAATGTTTTTGGAGACTCAGAAACTCCTTCAGAGCCTGTGGCTTTTGCACACGCTTCACCACCAGCTAAACAAACACCCAACGAAGAGCAGTCTTTTACTGAAGTGTTGAAACGAAGGCGAGTAGAAGCTAAGGAAAGTCATGGCGAAGAAACAAAAAAACTTAAAATGGCTATAGTAGATGAACTGCGGTAAGAGCTTACCTATATATTTAATGTCAGTCAAAACACTTATATAGGCATTTAATGAAGATTCATTTTGAGTCGTCACATTTATATTGCACAGGTTGATGGACCATTTGCCTAGACTGCAAGTTCATCAAATTGACACATTGGAATCTTGCACTCATGAAGTAGCATTACCTCCAGATATGGAGTATAAACCACTGAAAGCTGTCACAGGACCGCCAGTTAAAGAATACCCTTTTATATTGGATCCATTTCAGAAAGAGTCTATTCTATGCTTAGAAAACACTGAATCAGTAAGTATAATGTGGAGATATGATACAGTCTGTCAAGTGAAATAACTAGCACTTCAATAGTCTTCTGCCGTTCTTATTTCTCATTGCATTTTGCAGGTGCTGGTTTCTGCTCACACATCGGCTGGAAAGACTGTGGTTGCATTGTATGCTATCGCAATGTCTTTAAAAGCTAAGCAAAGAGTAATCTATACATCCCCTATTAAGGTATATCATTTCTTTTTCATGTTACTGTCTTAAATACACATACCACCCTGTGAAAGCTTTTAGTGTCTTAAGATACGTTCGGAATAAATGGTGAGGTATTTAAGCGTAACTTTCTATTTATGAAAATACTGGAATATATCTTTGATTTTTAATACATGCTTTTAAATTTTTCTGTTATTTTAACATTTTTTTAATTTTTCAATTACATATTCAGAAATATGCTGTTTGAAATTTAAGGGCAAAATATACTGCAAAACGGCTTTTTCAAAAATTTATTACATTAATATAAAATTTGCAGCAGCTATTATAAAAGTTAGCTATTGTCACATGGTTTCAATGATATACTAGTATACTATTGGAAATATTCACAAGATAAAAAATATCAACCAAGTCATGTTGTTTATGATGATTTTTAAGTGGTGCATTTTATGTTCTACTTGAGAACTAAGCTATCTCTTGTCTCCATTAATGTGTACTGTTTTGTACTTATCAGTTGTGCCGCTTTCTCTCTTCACGTTATACTTCCACCACTCGCTAATAACAAGGCTGTACTGCTGTAGGCTCTTAGTAATCAGAAGTTTAGAGAATTGTCAGAAGAGTTTGGTGATGTCGGTCTAATGACGGGCGACGTGACCATCAACCCGAGTGCGTCCTGCTTGGTCATGACCACCGAAATTCTTAGAAGGTTTGACTATTCGTCAATTGTATTTGCCAAATATTCTGAGTTTGTTGTAAGGGAATGATTAAGTATCAAAGTTATGTGTCTTCACTTCTTTTACTGTTAGACAACCCAAGATTTAGTCTAGATTGCACTATAGAGTTATTTTATGACAAAAGAGGCCAGAAATATCCTGTGAACATCTCTTGGGGCCATCTTTTGTCTTTTGCAATTTATAAACATTAAATTACCCCGTATCGGTAGCTGCCGAGCCTTTTCAACATCTAAAGAAGCTGTGTTGCTGCAGTTGGGTTTCCTGTATTGAAAAGTTTCTAAATTTGCTTGCTTTTATTGCAATGATATAGCAATTGTTATACAACAAAAACTTCTTTTTATGATGAATGTTATGAAATGTTATCTTACTATCAGGCTATATTTCATTTCTGCATATCAATATTATATATATTATATATTTTTGATATCGGTTTCATGCTATTTGTATTCTGCTGCTGAAATTAAAACTGCTATAGCCAATCGTTGGCACATACTCTAGTATTTATTTAATCTTCTCTGTGTTTGTAGTATGTTGTATAGAGGGTCTGAGATCATGAGGGAGGTTGCATGGGTTATATTTGACGAGATTCATTACATGAGAGACAAAGACAGAGGTGTTGTGTGGGAGGAAACGATAATCTTGCTTCCTGATAATGTGCATTACGTCTTTCTCTCCGCTACCATTCCCAACGCTACTCAGGTGAGAGGAAATTGTGAATAGTTGTGTTTTCAATAAAAAAAACTCAGGCAAGTTTATAGTCACCATACCTGTGAGAAAACCCCTGATGGAAGGGTTTTTTTGTTAAATAGGGTTAAGGACTTATTCAGATGGGGCGCAAGAACAATTATGACTGGATGCTCTTCCTAACATCACCAATGGCCTTTGTCGGGCTCGAACCCATGACTTCATGCTTACTAGGCAAATGCTTTAACCCCTAGACCACAGCCGCTCTCTAGTTGTATTTTCAATAATGCATCTAACTAGTTATCCAGTTGCTTCAAAGTTAGCATCTATTTGATTGTTGATCAATTACAGTTTGCTGAATGGGTGGCCCATCTGCACCACCAACCGTGTCACGTTGTGTACACTGACTACAGACCTACTCCCCTGCAGCACTACATATACCCAGCTGGCGGCGATGGCCTTCACCTTGTTGTTGATGAGCAAGGAAACTTCAGAGAACAGAACTTTAACACAGCAATGGCGTCTTTGCTGAATGTTGGCGATGCCTCTAAAGGTTGAATGGGTTTTGATGATTCATAATTTCGGAAATTGGTTTTTCTTTAGATTTCAGAGCTTATGAGTTTTTGTGTACGAACTGGATTTTATTTAAATCTCCATATATTTCTATGTAAGTTGAAAGTGTTTGAAAAACTGTGTAGTTGATGTAAAATAGAGAATCAAGCACTGTTATGGTTCATTTTATTGGAATAATTGAAATCTTGTCACCAACTGTCCATACTTGTAAATTATGTGACTATTGGGCTTGTAGCATTTGCAATATTTCTACAGCCAACACATCTTTATCACAGAAACTATGTCTACAACACTTTAGGTGAAGCTAAGGGAAGGAAAGGTGGGTTCAAAGGAGAAACCAACTGCTTTAGGATCATCAAGATGATTATGGAGCGTAATTTTGCCCCCGTCATTGTGTTCAGCTTCAGTAAGAAAGATTGTGAAGCTTACGCTCTGCAGATGGCGAAAATAGAGTTTAATACTAAAGTGAGTCCTATCCATTGTCTTTTCTTATTAAATTTTCCATTTCTTAGCACAATTCATATTACCTTTTGCTTATTGTGCCTGCATATTACAGTCACCTGTTTTCCTTCATTATTACTTTTTATGGTAGAAGCAACTCAACCCTGTTACTGTTTTTAAACTTGTATTTTTCAAGAGTATTTTCAATCCTGTTATTATTTTGCCAGGTGTAGTGCAATGCTGGATGTAGGGTTTTCATAAACATTTTAAATATTCAATTGTGTTTAGGAAGAAAAAGCATTGGTTGAAGAGGTATTCAACAATGCTATAGACACGCTATCAGATGAAGATAAGAAGTTACCCTATGTAGAGCATGTTTTACCACTTCTCAAGAAAGGTGTGTGTATAAGTCTCTAAGCATCTGCCTAGTGGATTATGTCTGCCACAAGTTTATAGATTTACTAAATTTTATTTCATCCCAATGCTTTATTTTCTATGTTTTTATTTTTTATTGTGAGTGGATTAGTTCACATTGTACTTATTCCTTCAATAATACAAATAGTGCACCTAGAATCTTTTGTAAAGATTATAATATCATCATAACTTTTCTACTCTTTTTAGGTATCGGCATTCATCACTCTGGTCTCTTGCCTCTACTTAAGGAAACCATAGAAATTCTCTTTGCTGAAGGCCTAATCAAAGCTCTATTTGCTACAGAAACATTTTCTATGGGACTAAACATGCCTGCCAGAACCGTACGTCCTGAATATGTTGAAACATTTTACTTTTGTGATAATTTATAGTGAAAATATTTTATTCATAAATGTCGGCGTATTGAATGTACAGTATTGGCATGTTACAGGTGGTGTTTACAAGTGCTAGGAAGTTTGATGGTCAAGACTATAGATGGGTGTCGTCGGGAGAGTATATTCAAATGAGCGGGCGAGCTGGGAGGCGTGGTCTTGATGACAGAGGTGTGTGCATTACATTCTCTCTTCACCTGAAAGCCAAGTACAGTCCAATATAGAATATAGTCAAAATAGTCACTCATGCTTAAGCAGTCACATTTAGTTTGAGCACAGTTGTATTTGGGAAAAAATTATTTTACTCTGTTTTCGTTCCCAAGTCTAAAAGGAAGCAAATGAGTTTTTTTAATTTACAGAAATGTGAAGATAATGTTGTGTTGACTTGCTATTGCATACTCTTCTCAGGCATAGTTATACAGATGATAGACGACCGAATGAGTCCAGCCACTGCCAAACTCATTCTCCAAGGAAAAGCTGATCCTCTAAATTCAGCTTTTCGTCTCACATATAATATGGTATGTTCCAAGGCTTTACCCCTTTTACTATGTACTCCTATGCTACTATCTGCCTATACTAAACTACTGTAGTATTCTCCACACAAAAAGTGTATCCTCTATTTCCTCTTTTATCTTTAGGTGCTAAACCTGTTGAGAGTCGAAGAAATTAATCCTGAATACATGTTAGAACGATCCTTCTATCAATTCCAGAATTATTCCAGTTTGCCTGGCTTAACAGACAAACTTAAGGCTTTAGAAACTGAGCACAACAATATTAAGGTAAAGACTCTAGTACCCGTAGCATTATATATCAGTAGTTTAATAAGAAATACATGTTCACATATCATAAGATATCCATGCCTTAGTGATTGATGGATCAAACACAGTTTTGTACAAAGCCTCAGTCATTGTACTGGTAGATCATATGTAACATGTAACTATATAGTTTACTTCTATATTATACTAATTATACATCTAAGTACAGTGTAACAATGTTGTAACGCAACTAGCAACTAGCCGTGTGTGTGCTGTTGGTGTGTGCTGAGTGATTACTCAATATGTTGCAGGTAGAGAGGGAGGAACTCCTGTTCTCCTACTACAAGATAAGAGAGCAGCTAGATAATCTCAGCGAATCTCTCCTGAAGTTTATTCACAAACCAAAATATTTGCTCTCGTTTTTGCAACCTGGAAGGTATGCTGGTATACAGCTACACTGTCGTGCATTTTGTTATATTTAGTTTGCTGATAACAACTTTCTATTCTGAAGCACATGTATTCTTAATTAGGAGTTGTCCTACATTTTAATATGATTTTACAATATTATTAATGAATACCAAAAGATTTTAGCAGCTGAACCGTTTATTTGTTTTTTAATGAAATTGTGGCGAAGTTTGCTGCTAACATTTGTTTGAAGTTGTCCCCATAGTTTATAATTCTGGTGTTTCGTGGTGAGATATTCTAAATTATTCACTCTGTGATTTTTAGGTTATTGTATATAAAACACAATGAAAAGACATTTGGCTGGGCAGCTGTGGTCAATTTTCACAAAGCAGTGAAAAAAGATAAATACCATCAGGAGGAGACAATTGACTATACAGTAGAAGTTCTAATGAATGTTTGTAAAGAGGCGGCTAAAAGCAAAGACATATTCATGATATCTCCACCTGAAGCACCTCACCTTGGAGAAATGCAGGTATGTGACTCGACTACTTGATTGGATTACCAGATGTATGGAAACGTGTTGCGTATTCTTGTTTTGATCTGGTGAGTGGAAATCACCATTTAAGAATTTATTTACCAATTTGGTCTACAGTTCCCACATGTGGTGCCACTAACACCAGCTGTTTATTGGTGGTATATCGGTTTTTGTAATATGCAAGTAGTGCTTAATTAGAATAGGTAGTCTTACAATCTTCTGCTTTCTATAGTAAATGTTGTTTTCTACACTAGGTCTCTGCAGTAGCTGCATGATTATATGTTTATATTGTAACAGGTGGTTCCTGTCCTGCTTTCTGTAATACGAAAGATCTCGGCTGTCAGGTTGTACCTGCCAAGTGATATGAAGTCCAGAGACAATCGCCAAAGTGTTCTCAAATCTATACAGGAAGTGGAAAAGAGGTTCCCGGCTGGCCTCCCCTTACTCGACCCTATTAAAGATATGGGTATAAAGGATCCACAGCTGAAAGACATTGTGCAAAAAATTGAAGCGTTTGAAGAAAGGTTAAAAGCTATAGTTTGTTTATCTTTTCCTTAGCAGTTGATTTTCTGAGCTTCTGCCAGTGTATTCTTGTCTTTTAGTATCTTGGTTCTTTGTGAATTATCAAGTGTCGTATGTTAACCTATCTAGGATGGAAACTCACGAGCTACACTCAAACCCCAATCTGCCTCAGATGCTTTCAATATACACAGAGAAGCAAAAAGTAGCAGGGGAAATCAAATCACTCAAAGTATGTTTATCTTAGGGTAGCGGACTCGTATTAGTTCTCAATTAGCCATATCTGGAAATGATGGGTCTCATACACTGGTTTAACTTGTAATTTACTTTATTTTAAATTATGTGTTAAAATTTGGTCCAACATTTAATCTACGAACAGATTCCCAACATTGAAACTCTCTCACAACCGACTGATGGGTTCAATTTTGCAAAAAATATACAAATTTACAATGCTTCCAATTTTTTGTCTCTGTTAATCTTTCATTGAGTTCTGCCTCCTTGTACATAATATTGGCACTCTGATCATGCAATGCATGTAATCTCTGGCAGACTGAGCTGAAGAAGAAGCGGTCTTTATTGCAAATGGATGAGCTGAAATGTCGGAAACGGGTTTTGCGTCGTCTGGGATATGCAAGTGCATCAGACGCTATTGAGTTGAAGGGGAGGGTTGCCTGCGAGATAAGTGCTGCCGACGAACTATTGCTGACAGAGCTTTTATTTAATGGCGTCTTCAACGATCTTGAGGTGCCTCAGGTGAGAGTCACTTGTCAATTCTGTTCTGATATAACCACACTCAAGTTGTTCTGGTGTAACCAGTATCCAGCTATCCACTTACCATGTTCTGGAGAGGCTGTTCTTTCTTCTTGCATCCAAAATATGCAAGCTTAGACCAATCTGTGTAACGCTTCATTGGTGTACAATCACAGCAGAACGTGCTCACTCATCTGCAGTGAATATCAAGTAAATTAGGGAGGTAACTCTGGAGTGTGTTTTGTTGTGATTTACTGCTTTAGGAATGTGAAAGCCTTTTGATTATTCTTAAAATGATGGAAGCATTTAGAAATTAGTTGTATATTATATTTTTGTTAAAGAAACACAGAGTTCCATTCCTATCATGTTTAGAGATGAAACGACAGCCAGATCAGTCCGTTAGTTGTTTACATTTCACTCAACATGTAACTCATTGTGGTGTGAATGTTTGTACGAAAAGTTAAATGCAATCTTAAGTAATTCACATCATTAAAAACAAGCTATAACAAGTATATTGAGGGATTTATTTTGATAGACTAATGTAATTTTTAGCGAGATTTTTCTGCATTAAATTTCTGCCACCAACACGCTTACATTATAATGTTGTGTAAACTGTTTGCAGCTCAGATCCACTGGGCACTACAATTACTCAAGAAAATCGGTTGCTTGAGGAACTCCAATGCTAATTAGAAAGTGGTTAGTTTATTTCTTCTTGTATAACTTAGACTTGGCTGCATATTTCTAGGTGTGTGCACTTGTGAGCTGTTTTGTCTTTGAGGAGAAGACGAGTGGTGAGGCGACCAAACTGAGTGCTGAGCTCTCGGGACCTCTCAGAATCATGCAGGACACTGCCCGGCGAATCGCTAAGGTAATCTAGTCAGTACTTGGACATGTTTTCAATGTACTGTGTGTTTTACAGCTTTCAGTAAGGCTTTACATCTGTAGCTGGTTTATATAATGGCTATTAGTAGTTCAATATTGTAAAGAGTTTAGAGAATACTTGTGTTGATGTACTTTTGATGTCTTCTACAAAGAAGGTATCATCTTGTGTGTTAGTACGTATATAGCTAGAATGCTATGACTCCGTGGCCCAGTTTTTGTATACATGTAACACTGCCAATTTGTAAACAGCTCAGCATATTCAGTATAGTCTAAACTTGGTTTTAAGGTTAGCAAAGAGGCTAAGCTAGACATCGATGAAGACGAATACGTGCAGAAGTTTGTACCGGGCATGATGGATGTGGTCAGCGCCTGGTGTAAAGGTCATACATTTGCTCAAATTTGCAAGATGACCGACATATTTGAGGGGAGTATAATAAGGTGCATGAGGCAACTTGAGGAGACATTGAGGCAACTCTGTCAGGCTGCCAAAGCCATTGGAAACACAGACCTTGAAAATAAATTTGCCGAAGGAATTCGTCAAATAAAACGAGACATTGTGTTTGCCGCGAGCTTGTATCTTTAGAAAGTTTAAGCTCTGTTTATGGCACTTGATAAGTAAATATTATATTGTAATGTACATAGGTTACCTCAAGTATATTTCTTTATTTAATGTTACTCTACTTTGAATATACATTTAATTAAATAAAATATTGTACACTATGCATATGTACCAGAAATGTATCGATGATTTATAATATTGGTATTGTCATAATTGATGAACTTAAAAAGATTTTTAAGGTCATTGGTAGAAAATTGAAACATTAATTTTAATATAATTTCTAAATTGTCTGATTTGTTTTTGTACAAGTAATAGACCTCTCAAATAGATAAATTTTACTAAAAGAAGTGAGAATTTATCATAAAAAACCGCTACTTAAAAACCATTACAATGTGTGAAACATAATAGTATAAAACATAAATAGGCTGCAATTGAGCCTTTGCAAGTGTCTTAGCTATAATTGTTGAGTTTTATGAATTTTTGTAGAGAGAATGTCTAAATTTTCAGTGTTTCTGCTTATGTCAAGTTTAAATTATGCAACAATTCACTTTCAGGAAATAAACTATATAAGTAGCACCACACATATAATACTTCGACAAATTTTACATATACTATTTTTTCCTAGACCATAGTAAATTCTAAAGAAAACGCAAATAGAAAATATTTCTGCAGGTTGTTGTTTAATTCGCAATGCTGCTGTAGCAACTAGCAAGTATTGTTACTCATTTGTCATCTGTGCTGAATGCCACCACGATCGTCAGATAAGTTACATAATGCACAACAGTCTACAGCTTGTAATGATGTAAGCTAATAATATTGTCCTACACTGTCAGCTCAAGCTAAAATACATGCTGCAATGCATTTATGATGTATTAGATGCACAAATGTTTTTCACTTAGCTTGAGTTGATAGTTTAGTTAAAATTTCCTTATTTCATAAGCATAACATAACATTCCATAACAGAAAATTGTACAGCTAAAACTACTAAAAAACTGCTGAAGCAAACTCACCTCTATCCCCTAGTTTGCAGCGTGTCTAATATTCTCACCTATTCTCACCTATTCTCACCTATATTCGCTTTGTCCTGTTCGGGTAGCAGGTCTAATATATTTACTAATATATTATTGTGGCTGTGAACATTGATGTCATCTGGGACATTTTTTTTTGTTTTTGCATTAATCAAGTTTCCATGAACTGTTATTTGTGGCCCAGAATAAACCTTTTAAACAAGTATTAGAGATCTGTATTCTGCAGCCTAAAATCAACTAAAGTAAGTGCAAAATATTTATTAGCCAAATAAAGCTCTAGATTTGTTGTCATGCCATTCAAAATGTTGAACAGCGAATTTAAATTTATTCGAATATCTTAGTGTTAAACTTTTGTCAGATTTTAGAAAATAAATGGACAACTTGTAAACTATTAAATGTTTTAGCACTTATCTTACATATTTTGCTCACAATCATGCATTGTAAACTGTCCTATTTAATGTGAAAATGCAGATTCCTTTTTTGGTTTTGTGGTTTGGTGCTTGCATGGGTTGAAATGTGCTTGCTTTATTTTATAGTCAGACAACTTCTAAGTATTGCTGAAGCTGGTGTAAATCTGTATCTGCCTTAAACCATTACAAACTTTTTAATTATGCTTTTCTTATTTACAAATATACTAAACATGCATTATATACTTTCTAACTGAAGCTTTGCTACGGGGTTAAGAGTCTAGAGTCTAGACTTGTGGAAATTTTAATCGACTGATTAACTTTTCAATTAAGTACATCCCTACTGCTTTATCAATACCTGGCATTCATAGAATACTTAACCACCGGCCTACAGCTATTAAAGTGTGCTATGGCTTATGATCAACTTGGTTTTATTCAACTGGTGACAGTACACAGCAATTATATTAATGGGGTTTATACCTTAACTAATTAACCACCAAATATCATACGAATACAGTATGAGTGAACTCTTATAAATATACAATTTTAATCAAAGTAGATACGCGTGATATTATCTATTAATACGTTCAGTTCCTGCAGATGAGCATTATTCTTTCAAATAATTGCTCTTGTGCCAAATCCGTAAGTCTTCAGCCCACTATAAAAAGCTCTTTCCGTCAGGGGTTTTCACGGGATAGCGGCTATAAACTTGTGTGAGGTTCTCTAAAATTACTAGCTGAAGCATGTAGAGGGGGTTTGACAGCTTTAAAGTTAGTTGGGAGAAGTAGCACAGCCGCATGCAACTTACAATAAGAAAATTACTGGTATAAATTAAACTATAATAGTATTAAATCATGTGTTTGCTGGCTGCTTCCTATTCAGATATTTATCAGCCAATATGTAGACCAAGTAGCAAGTTCAACTTGTATTCAGAGATACAAATGTTTTGTGTTGCATGTATACATATAGAATAATATACATAAGTGTTCAGATTGGTATTTATTAATGTTATTTTTAAGTATTACTGAAAAATTGTTTACATAAAATATATATACAAATACAGTAGAAACACTCCAAAAATCGATTTGAGTAGCAAAAGCATGCATTCATTTACTAAAATATTATACATTATAATATAGTTATTTGGAATGTAGACTGATGGAATGTAACTCAGAGAAAACATAGCATAAAATCTTAACAAAAGGTAGAGCAGTAAAAACTGAGTAAAGTAAATACAAAGTGTTTATTGATTAGGGTTGTTTTTTCAGATTAATATTCATGTATACGACGGCCAGGGGTTCGGTTGGGTGACCTTCCACCTATGACTTTCTCTTTTTGAGCTTTCTTAATCTTCTTAGCCAGACAAATAGCAGATACCATGCCGCCAATCTACAACCACATCAAAATTTGAATTCTGTTATAATACAATACAATCTTATTTTTCAATTGAAAAGTACACATAACCGAATATGAGCTGGTAAGAGTTCAAGTTTACTCTAGAAATAGAGAAGTGAGTTGAATACATAAAATATGTGGCATGTAAAAGTTTATTTACTGCTCTACAACTACACAATGACCAAACTCCATGATCTGCAACTGCATAAAATTATTTTTTGTTTTAGAATGAATTTGAACACACCAAAACTTAGTACTTACCCTCTTCAATCTCACCCCAACCTACTTTAAATCCTTGTATTGGCCATTCAAAGTGCTACTGACAAGAACATATTGACAGCTTAATTTTACATCCAACATTTATAACTTACTGATGCAGTATTTTACTTTAGATAATTTAAATTTCTATAATTATACTGCCTGTATCTAAAAACTTTGGTCAGAATTTGAAAATTAGTAATACTTACAATTAGGGCTGCCAAAACAAAGCCAAATCCAAACACAAACCAAATTAATTCGCTCAAAGCTTTTTTTGCAGCATTATAACATCCCTACAAAGAAAAACATATTGTTACTTGTACATACACAACGATATACGAATTATGGAAAGCAATGTACAGAAACATGTAATATAAATAAATAACATACATCAATATAGTAACAACTTTATGACTAAATACATTACATTACACCACAGTATTGTCAAACATTGCGCTGGCCTAGTGAAGACAGGTCAGTCTTAAAGGATTGCTCTATCTTGTCTAATAAATGGCCATTTAGGTCAAACACACATAATATTGTGTTTTTCTAAGCATGCATTGACAAAAAGCATTTGACCAAAGGTAGAAAAAGTTAGTTGAAGTTGAGGGTGTAGATTGGTAACAGCCAAAACGCCGATTTTGAAATGAGCTGGGAAATGTGACGTAACAGCGCCAGCATTCCTGCTGGTCACGTGACTATACAAATGAATAACTATAGAAATATGACTGTGAGATGTGATCTTTCAGCTCGTAATTTGTATGTTTATAGAAGTGCAAATGTGAATTATCTCAATCTATAGTTTTTTGACATGTTAAATAACATGTATGTGATAACATTAGGCCATATTTTGCTTGTAAACATTAGAAAAAAGCATTGCAAAAACATGCATTCTTTAGGATGAATGCCTGCGATCGATCTAAACTAGGTCAGATTGTGCAATGTTACGGGCGCACCAAAGCTGACCTATATAGCGCACTGTAACTGCTTGAGCGTTATTGGTTGATGTTGTGCTCAGCAACCTTGAATACTAGCGTTATAGTTAGCACGTGCAGCATAGTTACTGGCGTTCACACGTCACGTAATAGGCTATTCTTTTTTATGGCTGAAAATTTTACCTCCCTCAAAATTGGAATTTTGAAAAGCTGTTTTCTAGGCACATATCCCTTTGCAAAGTCACAATTGTTTGCATACACATTAGATTATAGTTCATAATTATAATGTGATTGTAATAAACTAAGATAGAGCAATCCTTTAATACTGATGGTGAACATGTTAGGAAGAGCACTCAGCCATAATTGCTCTTGTGCCACATTAGAAAAATCCTTAGCAGGCTTTAAAAAACCCTTTCCACCAGGGATTCTCACAGGGATAGTGACTCTAAACTTATGCGAGTTTCATTACTAAGCATTGTGCTATGAAATGCTTACATCATAGTTCAGGAAATAATTAGGAGATCCCTGAGAGGTCTTGGGAGGGCCTCCTTGCGTCGTTTGGCATATCCGTTGATTGATAATTCTCTCCCAGTCATACGTAGCACGTCTGCAACAGCTTTCTGGAACCAGCTCTATTTTGCTTATTTCTGAAATAATACTTCAGTCTATAAAACTTTTAAAACACAAAAGTAAAGCAACATACTAATGTGTTATACATACTAGTGAAGCCAGTGACAGTGTAAGGTAAAGCCTGCATACAACAAGTATATTATATTTTCACTCCAATCATGCGGCTTTTATATGAGTAATTCTCACCGTAATTATTGTGTAACTTGTATTGGTACCAAGAAGATTGTTGGTAAACCTCCCAGCCCTCATCTTCAACAGCACAGCAATTCAACTGCAAAAACACAAAGTCACGATCACAGGCTACACAGTAACCACCCATCTGAGATTCATTTCACAAAGTACGGACCTTTAGAGATTCACAAATGTGACAACTCCCAACTCACTCGAACTTGCATTCTGTCCCAAGCTTGCGTTACAATTCTGTTGAGAGTTGTATTATGTGTGTTATTCCTGTAACGAGTTATTAGCGTCTCATTCATGTTAGACTTCACAATACTCCCAATCTGTAAAGGAACCACAAATAAACTACAGTATTTCAAACGGCCTGAACATCCATGTTTATTGTTGATTCATTTTGCACAAATTTAAAGTTTCCCCATTGACTAGCAGAATAGAGTTGTCTTACCTCACCGTGGAAGGCAGCAGCAACACAGCCAGCAATCACTGCCAGAATAACAACCACCAAATTGATTCCAAAATACTGAAATATAAATTAATACCAACAATCAGTGAGGATTTCCTATAACATACACATGAAAAATTGAAGCAATAAAAGCAGCAGAATTTACAAAGTGAAATTAACTCTTACCGCTAGTAACATCCGTCTTATTCCTCTATAAGCGCCAAAGCATCCAATGAAAGATACAATGAATATAACACAACCGCATACGAAGAGGATGATTGACCCTGCATTAAAAAGGTCACTCCTGGTCACAGAGGATAAGTAGTTTCTTTCAATGAAGAACCATATTCCAGCAGAAAGAATGGCAATCGAAAACAGCTGAAAAAAACAAGAAAAATATCATCAGTTCAACCAATAGAAGAATAATGGTATTCCACAGGTAGTAACAACTTAGATATCAGTTTTATTTGAGCCTTAATTCACGAAAAATGCATGAAATTATTAATTTAAATAAACTTACAATAAATAATATGCTAATTATAACAACAATGTTTCGGTATATTAGTCCAGGACTGTCAGATTTTCCCATTGTGATGCACTGGTCATAACCCTGCAAAAATACTACGAAATGAAAACCACATTAATTACAGCAAAATCACAAAGTATGGATGTTACAATAGGCTTACAAAAAAGAGAAACATGCTGTCGAGGCTGGCTTTATATGTCATCAACAAGCTTGTTTAATTTTTCTTAAAATTGATTATTTTAAAAAAAACAGAAACTTTACAGCAAAGATTTTTTTTGCTTAGTTTCATTATAGTGTAGTTTTACTGTTTCTTATTCATCAGGTAGTGTTGTTTGCCGCTTTCCATAAATTTATAGTACATCATATAGTGTTGACAGCTCAAAATAATATGAACATATAATTTAAAAAAAAGCTTGGAATAAATTACATATTACAAAAGTTTTATAAATATCTAAAAACTGCACTAATATAACTAATAAAAGCACTAGATTAGCTATCCTGTGTATACTTTGCCAAAGTTTTCAATATGATTATTTTTTAAATTCTATTACTAGTCTGTTAAAGGTTATTAAGAATATGTGCTAATTATATAAAATCAATTATTATTAAAAGCAATAATTTTCTAGTCAATCTATGAAAACATCTTGAAATTTTTTACGTTTTTTAGATTTGTCCGACTAACTAGTAAAAAACATAGCCATATTGTATAAACTCTTTAATTATCATTTTGGTCTTGGAACGAGTATTTTTTAAGAACATACTTAATTAATAATTATATATCTACCCAATAGGCTTTGAATTTTAGGGAAGATATTACTTATTATGTAATATGTAAAGAAACATGCATGAGTTAAATGACAAAAATAGTTGTTTGAAGAAGTGTTTAGTGACTGAGTTAGTGATGATCTAATTACTAATTGTATATAGAACATTTTTAGGTTTAGAAAGATAATTATATTTAGGAAGTTATCGAGTTAAACATACCTTCATTATATTTATATATGAAATTTAAGTAGGCTTTCATGGCAATGGCCAGTAGTGCAGTATCAAAGAATATATTCATAGTTGGACTTACAGTGATAGTCATTGTCATTATAATATCAGCATATGTACACGTACTTAAAACGGAATAGTCAATATGACTCATGACTTATAGTTATACTATGAGAGTGAATATAAATATGCTATTGTAATTGTGATTGCCGTTGTAGATGAATTTTCATTTGTTAGCCAAGTATAGATTTAGTAGTTATGTTCAGTTTTACCTTTGGAATGTCAAATCAAAATTTATTGCTTACAGTCACACACACTGTGAGCGTCACTATTATTGGTTACCATTAAAAGATAATCAATTTAAAAAAATGAAAACTCAGATGAAGGCAAGAAATAACCAAAGTGAAAGTCACACACATAGGAACAGTGAAAGCATAACATTTTTCATAATAAAATCCAAAGAAAGAATAAATAACGATAACAGATAGTTATGATAACAACCTAGACTTAGAGATATTCATAGCAATACTAATAGTGTAATACTAAGTCCAAAAGTTACACTAACAGTACCTATCTTATGGTGATTCTCTAAGTTAAATCATGTGATGATAATCAGTTAAACTTGAAATAAAATAAAATCAACTGACCATGATAATAAAAACATGCTGACTGTCACCGTGAGCATAACAATTATGGGGTGTCATTAGATTACATTAGATTCCCAGTTAGACGCTAGGCTAAATTTCCCACTCAGACACTTCCCACGTGAACGATTCCCATTTAGACGCTGTTTATTTATTTTGGAACAATATATGTATTTTATGAGCAATTTATTTAATATTACTGAAATATATGTATATTTAGGCATTATTAGATTTCCTTGAATTTTGAAATAAATTCCTTTGATCTGCATTATCTTATAATTTTGCATTTTCTATACTTCTTGTTGTTTGAAAAAATATTTCATAAATAAGTATTCATTATAGATAATGTTTATTATTAATGTATTGCTGATTTTTTGTTCCACACAAATCTGTGAAAATTGGAATATTTTTCCAGATTATTTATATTGACTATTATTTCATGTTTAGCAATCAATACAACAGTTATATAGGCATGTATAGGTATATTGCTATAAAAAACTGTACCAAAATAAATATATAGCGTCCAAATGGGAAGCATCTAGGTGGGAAGCATTTAAAGAGGAAGCGTCTAACTGGGAAGCGTCTATCTGGAACGAAACCCAATTACGATGGTTATACTTATATTTATAATCAGTACTAATAGAACTATTAGTATTACTTTTAGTATAACTATTATTAATACTAATAGTAATAGTAATACTAATAGTAATTCTAATAGTAATAGTATTAGTAATAGTAATACTTACAGTTTAAGTTTGAGTTACTCTTACTCTTAGGCTTCCTACTACCTTCAGTTTTACTCTTACTTTTATAGTTATACTTATAGTATTAGTTATAGGGAGTTATACTTATACTTATAGTTATACTAATCTTATACTACTTATAGTAATAACTAAAAGTAAAACTTATAGTTATACTATTAGTATTACTTATGCTAATAGTAATAGTAATACTAATACTAATAGTTAGTAATAGTAATGCCTAGACTTAGAATTTCGTTTAGAGTGTTAGTACTCAGTATATTTAATGTTATACTTATAGTTATAGTATAAAATTAAATGTATACTCATAATGTATTACTATTACTATTAGTATTAGTTTAAATTATAATTATACTCATACTGATACTCATAGTCATAATCATACTCATAGTGACATACTGATACTTATCTTCATACTCATAGTGATAGTGATACTGATAGTCACTCTCAGTTACTGAGACAGGTTATAGTTATAGTTAATCATTGTAACATTCATTTATTACGCTTATAAATAAATAATTATTATAAATAAGTGAAACTGAATATAATATTAATAATAAACCTAAGACTAGTAGTAGTAGTAGTAGTATTAGTAGTAGTAGTAGTACTACTAGTAGTAGTAGTAGTAGTAGTAGTAGTAGTAGTAGTAGTAGTAGTACTAGTAGTAATACAGTAATACTTAGAGTTAGAGTCATACTAATACTTAGCGTAACATAATTAATGTTGTACTAATAGTAATAGTAATAGAAAATGTACTAGTTGATATATTTATAATAATACAGTATTACTATTACTATTAGTATTAGTATAAGTATTACATTTACTATTACTATTACTATTAGTATTACTATTAGCAATAGAATACTTATACTTATAGTTATACTGAATACGAGTTGAATTTACGGTTGTAGTTGAAAAAAAGGATAAATATAAGTTAGAGTAAGGTCAAGCGCAACTTGATATGCAAGAATGGCAGAGACATTTAAATGGTTATCCGAACAGCGGAATACTTTTACTGACATGTAAAAATTTAGAAATGTAATTAATAAAATAAAATATGGTTTAGTTACTAGTTTTACTTCAATTTTCATGTTATAAGACGTAGAAATGACGGAAAACTAATATATAGTTTACGGCCTAATTGGCGATGAGTGATGAACTTTAAATTGAGAGGTTGAGATACTTAAATAACCTACTTTCGTTATACAAATTTTGAAGTTGTCTTCTCATACAATAATTTACGTTCCCGGGTAACAAGTTGTGTGGTGAAGCTAAGCCTAGTAAGTTATATAGAATAGTGTTATAAATTAGGATGCTATGCCCAATAAGTTATAACTTATAAGTTATAGTTATTTACAATTGCTACATACCATATTTAATTGTACTTTGTTATATATTATGCAAATGTAACTCACCAGCTAATCAAGTTCTAAGTGGCCAGCGCCTTTGGATTCTCTACATTCTAGGCTGGTTATAGCTATAATACTTGCAACAGCACAGATGCTAAACGATAGCTGAAATTATTGCTTATTGTCAACAGTCTGTATTTCCATATAATTATAAAGCTGTAGCATAAAAGTATAAATAATCTGGTTGAATTTACATTCATTAACCACAGTTATTGCTTAAAGAACTTTAACATCAATACAAACAAAAAATAACATAATACAATTATTTTGTCAATAAAGTGAAGGTTATATTCTTCATGTGCATCTTTTATAAGTCAAAAGAAAAACTGTGAGAAAAGTGAGTAGGTACAGCTAACTTTCCTCCTCCACTGTACAATCCTGAATTTGTAGCTGATGGCTCGTAAATGTTTTGATCACTGAAATATAACTTTTGATTCAGTGGTTTTAATGCTGCATAAATGTAGTTTGTCAAATATTTTTATACACACACGTGCACACACACACAATCAATAATGTATAGAAGCTAGTCCATCGTTGTAAAAACAAATTGAAGAAAATTGATTAAATTTTGTTGCCAAGTACAATTAGTTTGACTTCAACTGTTGAAATAGAACAATTTATATATCAAACCAGGGATTATTAAATCGGAATGCTAATGAGTTAATTAACCCTCCTCTGGCCATAATTTTAAAGAAAGGATAACTCTCAAATATGTCGCAGAAGCTTGCACATGAGTATAACATTGTCGTGACACTGACTTCGCACTTTTAATTGAAGCTATTTATAAACAGCCCCCAGTTAGAAACAATTGAGTGCAGTAGTTGAAGGTCTCAAGTTTTAAGCTGGAGGCGTTACCACTGAGATCCTCAACTATAAACTCGAGAAGCCTAGACTACTGCACTCAATCACACGCAACTTTGAGCTGCTTATAGAAGAACTCAATTGTAATGGTAATGATTAGTTCTATATGCAGTAATCTGGCGCTACATCTAGTTTGGTGAATATTTTCTGTTTAGCGCACGTGTTATTGTTGATGTGTGAGATTGTCATTGTGCACGGTGCGCTCCAACTCAAAGAACATACGATGTAATAATGTAATGATCAACATAATTATTATGTTCTTTAACCGTTAGCTTTAACTCACACATTGAACCACACCAACATTTAAAATTTTGGTTCAAGAATTTGTGTAAATATCTATTTACTTTTAGAAGCAAAGTTAAATTATTGGTAAATCAAAACACAGCTGCTGTTAAACTATATTACTCATAATGTTAGTGTATAGCATTAATATTGTTATTAGTATATACATTATGAATAGTTTTCAATAATATATATCAATATGTTTTTATTCCTTTCTTATATTAAAAGTGACCATTTCTGTTTATATTTATTTTTATTGTTATGGCAAGACTTACAATAAAGTTCTGTCAAATTTAATTACTGATCATTCAATATACTTGGTATTTAAACATATCTCTGAATAAAATTTGTAACTATCCCAGTGTTGGCTGCTTGTCTTTTATGATACAAAAGTTATAAAAATGATGGATGAGTAGTAGCTTGTATTCCAAATAACATCAACGCATGAAAATATAAAAAATACATCTGCGTATGATAACAAGTATATGAGAGGGTTTCTGTTATGTGCAGATCTGTGACTACCTGCTGCACTTTTTCTTTAACAGGGTCATCTATAGGAAGATAGCCTGCATTGTCCTAAAAATGAATAATTCTAAAATTTTATTAAAATAATTATCTACATATATATTCAAATTACTTTACTGTGAATAAAATATTAAGGTATGTATAACAATTTAAATAATCTTAGGAACTTCAATGCCATGAGTCTAGGAGGATATTTCCGCTGTGCACTAGTGTATACAATTTTTACGCAGCTTCAGTTAAATATTTGCTAGCAGGACTAGATCCCATGGTGATTTACCTTGCTAACAGGATGTCCAACATGTTCTTGCAAACACAGCATGACAAGCTCGTACTGTAATCACTAATCGCTACTGAAGTTGGTCCAGGCCATTACCAACCGATGCCCTTTTTATCTTTTCAGCAATCATTTGTCGGAACATTTTAACTTTATAGCTATTCCCTGTGTTGTAATACAAAATAAAATATTAGAAATATTAGTCACCAAGGCATCAAGATAAGCAGCATAAACATGGAGAATATTTGTACTTTAGAGTCTTTAACATCTGTAGAGTAGTGTAAAGTTTTTACAGTTGTTGTAACAGGATCTTGTGGTATCTTGCTACAACTTAGCTGTTACTAATATGGCTATGCCTTAGTGATTTACTATAACAGTATTATATGCATATAATTTATGGTAATTACCAGGGTTGGGGTCAATTACATATGACTGTAATTAATTACAATTACATGATAATTTGCGAATTACAATTACAGTTGAAACAAATGTAATTAATTACAATTACATGGTAATGTGATTAATTACAAGTACTTTTGTTCTCACAAGAGACAAATAAAAGTTATATAATCTCACTTCTGGGGTCCAACTACCAGGGGCAATTTTGACAACTGAAAACCTTCTTTGTTCTCAACAGTAACGAATAGGGTGATAAATACGACATTAAATTATTCTGAACTTTTTATTGAACAGTAGGCAAGGCAGGTAAAATATGAACTTTCTAAGATTTAAAAATTTGAAGTAATTGTTATGTAATTATAAAGTTATTGTAAAATTCAATTACATTAGCAATGTAATTAATTACAATTACATTTTTATACGTCAATTACAAATTACATTCAATTACTTGAAAAAATGTAATTAATTACAAACAATTACAGATTACAATTACCCCAACCCTGGTAATTACCTTGTAGATTGTAGATAACTCCTCTCGTTCTGGCTTACGTCTACCTGAAGCGGGGTCTCACAGAGAAGTGACTTCAGATAGCTGTTGGGTGTAGCAAGAGACTTCTTGCCGGTTAGATCCATGTCAGCTTGCTCAGGATAAGTTGCTGCATTTACAAGGGTGGCTGCATCTCCATATAAGGGTAGGGCCACGTAACTGCAGGGATCAGGATGTTTGACGAGTCAGAGCTGACTTCAAAGCAAAAGTGTAATTGCAATTATAACGAAATTAGTAAATGTTACAGACAGTGGGAGACAGCTTGGCTATTGTTATGACATTAATTATCTCTAGTCTGCATACCAATAGAAAGTTAATTTATGTGGGGTAGAGCTGGGGGTCTGGAGAGGAGAATGTGGAATGAGAATTGAATAAATCCAAAGTCCATAATTCCACAACATTTCTCCCAGCGAAAAAAAAAGCATAGCTCCTGCTATGTGTCTGATGTGATCATAATGTAGGTTGAGATTATAATAAGGTTCTACTTACGAAATTGGGATATG
The DNA here is from genome assembly GCA_964035545.1 of Bugula neritina. NCBI lineage: Eukaryota > Metazoa > Bryozoa > Gymnolaemata > Cheilostomatida > Bugulidae > Bugula > Bugula neritina. Next base: position 10,469,821 of record OZ037768.1, on the reverse strand, counting down.
GGGGTGAGTCAGTAAGTGGTTCGTCTGAGTGAATTGGTGTTGATCAGAGCGTTCTACTTATTACTTACTGGGACTATTACTAACTAGGATGAGGAAATGGTGTCAATGTTAAGCTGTTCCGAGTATTTGTTGCAGCGGATCTAATTAATATTGATGATGTTCGGGTGGCAAGAATGCAGGGTTGTGTCATTGTGTAATTACCGGTAAATTGGCGCGATTCTCCATCATAACTATAACTCTAAGTATAAGCCACGTTTTTGTGTTGACACAATTTTAATTTAATACTTTTATAAGCTTCAGTTTTCAGTATGTCTTCCAGTATGATAAGTTGGATAGTACTAATTATTTCTACATTTGTATCATAGTGTGGGTTCAGTTGGTATGTCTACGATGTAAATATGTACGTAGTTTCGGTAGTACTGGTAGTAGTAGCGTTCAATCTTACGGCTTCCGGTTCAACATGGCGGCCGCGAAAATTTAAACTTCCAACACAAGACCACCATGAACAAGTTAGATGTGATTGAAAGATCAATAACTAGAATGCAACAGACATATGCGACTGCTTTAAAATCAAGCAATGACCAAATCCTGGAACTAAAAGCGATTACGACAGAAAACTCCAAACACCGAGAAGAAAACAAAAATCATATACAAAATTGCAGCTGAATCTAATGAAAATGCAGAAAAATTGATTCAAAAGCAACACCAAATGAATGAAACAGAATCACGAAAACTGAATGCAATTTTATATGGCATAGCCGAAGAAGAAGGGACTCAAGCCATAGACCAGGTGAACAACTTTTTGAAACAAAAGTGTTTCAAGAAATTGAGGTCCCCGCTTGTGGCTTTCAGGCTAGGCTGCAAGAAAAAACTGGAAAGAGACGGAAAAGAACAAAAGATAACACGAGATACCAGACCAATAAAGCTCACATTTGAGAATGAGACTGAAAAGTGGGAGTTCGTGAAGCGAGTAAACTCAGGCTTGAAGCAGAAAAATATTTTCTGTAAGTTGGACACGTGTCAAGAAGTAAGAAGCCAGGAATGGGCTCTAAGAGAACAGATAAGAGAGTACTAACAATCTGATGCTGAGAAAAAATACCGTATCAGAAACCTACACATTGAACAAAAACAGCCATCGGGGGAATGGAAAGTGATGAAACCAGCACAAACCCCCAAAGAAAACGGTTTTTTAACAATGCTCTTATCTAGCATCAGGTCAGCTAAAGGAAAAACAGCAGATCTACAATCTTCAAGTGCTGATTTTAACATCATATGTCTCACTGAGACCCATCTTGATTGCTCAATACAGAGCAAAGGTATAATCCCTAACTCAAAAAAATTGTATTCAGAAAAGATCGAAATCATAGAGGTGGTGGAGTGCTTGTTGCACTAGATAGTGATCTTAACCCCAGACAAATAAACCTGACCACTACTAAAGAACTCGTCTTCGTTAAAATAGAGCCAAATATTTTAATCTGCTGTTACTACAGACCTTACGTATACCTCCAAAACATAGATCAACTAAGAGCTGCTAATGAAGAAGTCATGGAAAAACACCCTGATTACAAAACTATTTTCTAGGCGACATGAACTTTCCAGAAACAGAATAGCAAACAGCTTGCCTTAAACAAAACGCCAAACACAAAAAATTCACCTTGACTTCCTGACTTTCCTAAAAGAAAATAACCTTCAGCAACTAGTAAAATTGCCAACCCATGTTTTTGGTAACACCCTTGATCTAATATGCACTAATTCTCCTAAACTAGTGAAAAACATTGACGTAATATCCCCAGAAATAAGTGATCATTATTTAGTAACTTCTCAACTAAACCAACATAAACCAAAAGAGCTTTTATCACTGCCAAAAGAAATTAAACTATACAAACATGTCAATATAGTCAAATACCATGAGTTGATGCAAAAAGTAACTAACCAGCTGGCTAAAATGACAAACCCTAATGCTATGTGGAATCACTTTACACAAGGACTGGCCAGAGCCCAAAATGGCAATATTTTGGTCAGGCTCCACCCCTCTTAGAGCCCAATCGCCAGCCCAACCATCGAGGGAGAGTCACCCAACCCAGAGAGGTGAAAGTTGTCATTCAGAGAGAGGCAGCACGTGAATAGGCCGCCCTACTGGAGCAACTAGAACAGCAACAAAGGCAGGGGCGACAATTACGGCAATCACAGGCCCCGAGGGTACCACCCCAACTGGAGGAAGACGTCCCCGCCCATAGCGCCAGTGATGACAGGACCCCCCTCCCCCACCGCAGTAGTCGAAGAATCGCAAGCCCTGACAGAACCCGTACGGCTTGAAAGGAGCCAGAGGGACAGAAAACCTCCTAGATACTTGGCAGATTATGCAGGAGGACGCCTGGAGTTATCCCCTCGTGATCCTAGTCCCCCTAATTCTACAGACTACCCTGCCTTGGGTGGCAATTTCCTCCAATACTCCAGAGAATTCCACCGACAGAAGGAAAACTCAGACCGAATTTCGGGGGGCCGCGATTGCCTGAGTTGTCATTTCAATATTTAATGGGAATTCCCACGGATCACGTGGCCATCGCCGTTGCAGGTAATAATTCTGAAACACGAGGCTCGGCCATTGTTACTACAGCCACCGCGCCAGCAGCACTCAATTTGAAAATTAACGAACAAAATTTGAATTATAATTTTAAATCACAACCAAACTCCAACTCGGACATGGATGCTACACTCATTGAAACTACTAACGTCACTACAGGTATTCCTTTAAGGTTGGAACCTCCACAAACGGAGTCCAACCGAGCTAATGTTGATTGGAGTTTGTTAGATTCTTTAGAATCTGACTTATTAGAACCCGAGACCGAGATGGATCTGGAAGGTGACCCTGTCCACGACTTCTTGTTGGACCAAGACGTGGGCTCAGTCACACTCTCTGACTCATCTCGGCCCCCAGTTTGTAGCTTAGTCTCGTATAAGTGTATGCCGAAATTCGGCGATAGAGAGATCGGCTTGTCACAGCCTCTCCTATCTGTTGTAGGGAATTGTATGGATGTAGATGAGGTCAGGTCGAGTTATACCAACTCCCCCCCTCCACCGGCCCCTGTTCCGACTCCCAGCAGCCAGCAGGGCGCCGCTCCACCGACCGGGGTGCCTCCCACCACCGCAAGTGGCCCTGGGTCTAACCCGGTTGAGCTCCAGCTCTCAGCCGGGGAGGAGCAGGGCATACTGCTCGGTGGGGAGCCCACAGAGAAGGAAGATAGCTCCCAGATACTGGCTTTGCCTCGGGCTTTGGTTGCCCGCCAGTACTGGGTTTCCCGGGAAACCAACCTGAAAATTGGCCAGACATGCGGCGAGCCGGGCAACCGCATCTGCCAGTAGTGTCGGAGGAAGTTTTCCTCCACACGGCGGCTGCGGGTTCACGCCCCGCAGCACTACATTAACGTGTTTTGCCCGTATGGCGAATTTTCTTATCAGCGCGATTACGTGCTGAGACATCAGCGCATCTCGCGCTGCCACACGGGCCACACGTTTGCGGTGGATCAGGCCAGTTTCCCCGAATTCCGGGACCTGGTGCTGCCCCATGTCGCGGACCCCCGCAAACGGGCTACCTTCGCCCAGGGGTTTCCCGCATGCCGCCCAATCAGGGAGGTAGAAGAGGAGCCCGTCGTGACACCTCAACCAGCGGCCACCCAGCCACTTCGGGTCGTGCTGGCACGGGTCGAAGGCGGCAGGTCCGGATCTCCGGGCCTGAGTCAGCGACCCTCGGCGACGGGAGGAAGAAGACGACCCCGGCATAGCGCCACCGGCCACACTGCATCCATACAGCTGGAGGAGGAGGTCCGGTCCCTGCGCCTGAGGCGATATGAGGAGGAGTTGGGGGAGCTAAGACGGCGCGTGAGCCGTCTGGAGCGGGCAGGCGACACAGACCAGCAATAAGACTGTTTTATGTTGACACTGGTGGAGGGAGCATGTTCTTTTGTTTTTATTATTTTGCATGATATTGTAGTTTATGTGTCGCATGCTGTTATTTTTTTTTATTTTTACCTGTCATACCATTTTTTGTGTAAAACTTCTTGTGTTGTCCCCTGCATTGGTCATTTTTTTTCTTTTTGTTACTGGTGTCACATTCCCTCTTATCGGAAAGTGTACTTTCCGATGGGAGGTGTGTGTGGTGGATCTTTGCATGTGCTTGTTTCCTGTTGCCCGAGATCGGCATTTCGGACTTCCGAAATGCCGAAGGTCGTCGTTTTGGACCTCCGATTCGGCAACAAAGGAAAAACCCTATCTCTTGCTGTATATAAAAACCAGCGAGCTCCAGTGTAGTTCAGTCTACTACTGAAGCTCAATGGCAGAGGATCTTAATTATTATATTATTCGACTCAATAAAGATTGCTTCAACTGTACAACACATCTTGTTCTCTCTAACAAAGAGCATGTTCAGGCACTAGTTCTATTCAACCCACAAAAAATACAACAATATCCCCACAAAGTTGCTATATCCAAAAAACTACAGCTGGCCAGAATGGATGAATAGGAAAACGAAAAAACTAATACAAAAAAGTAGAAGAACCTGGAAAAAGTATAAAGAGATTGGCGACACATATTTTATACATAAATACCATGCAGAAAGAAGAACTAGTAAAACTGGATGTCAACAGAAAAAAGAGAACATTTAATAGAAAAGTTGTGCAAACCACTTCAAAAAGGTAACTCTAAACCTTTTTACAAGCACCTAAAAATATTAGGTCAAATAGCGATTTCAGTATAAAATTGAATAGTTGACAAAGAAAAATCACTGAAGAAGCGAGAGTGTGCAAACATCCTCAACAAATATTTTCAGAATCAATTCTGTAAAGATCAGCAATTTTCAAACACTCTTCAACTAGAAAAACTGCGGCAGCACCTACAGAGATAACTACTGAAGGTCTCATTAAATTGATAAACAGTTTATCAAATGGAAAATCTCCAGGACCTGATGGAATTCGCAAACCAGATTTACTTTTGGATGTCATGATGTCAGCTGTGTGCCTAAAACAGGTATTTCAAGCCTCAATAGACTCAGAAAAGTTACCCGCCCAGTGGAAGCTTGCGTATGTCACCTCAGTGCACAAAGGTGGAGATAAGGTGGTAGCAAGTAATTATCGCCCCATATCACTAACTAGTATCCCATGCAAAATGATGGAACACATTGTACTTCATTATTTGAACCATACATGATTTTCTCTACAACAGACAACACGGATTCAGAAGAGGCAGGTTTTGTGAAACACAACTCTGTGCCATATACCATGAACTAGCAAAAACTAAGGAAACAATAAAAACCACATATGCTATGGTACTTGATTTCAAAAAGGCTTTTGACAAAGTGCCTCATCGTCTACTAATGCAAAAATTAAGACTAATACCAGAAATACATCCACAACAGGTAAACTGGATTCAAAATTTTTTGACACATAGAAAACAAAAAGTAGTTATTGACAGAAAATTTTCCTCAGAATTAGAAGTAACCTCAGGGATTCCACAAGGTTCAGTCCTAGGTGTAACACTATTTCTAATATATATTAATGATCTCCCACTAAAATTAAACTGCAGTGTAAGCCTTTATGCTGATGATACGCTACTGTATCAGGCTGTTGACACAAAAGAAGACGCTGCAACATTCCAGGAAAACATCAATGCCATACACAAATGGTCAGTTGATTGGTAAATGCCTTTCAATGAAGGTAAATGCAAAATCATAGCGTTTGGCAATCAAAATAACAAACCTCTGTACAAGCAAGGTGAAGCAAAGATAGATTGGGTAGACTCAACATAATTGAGGGTTGTAATGCAGTCAAACTTTAAATTTGATCAGCATATTACACTTGAAAATTCTGGGAGCAATTTAACATGTTCTATATAAGGCCACAGAGAAGGTACGTTACTGGTCTACACTAGTCTGGGCCGCCCCATCCTCGAGTATGCAGATACCGTATGGGATCCAACATTAGCTAAAGACATCGAGTCTCTGGAAATGTTACAGCACAGGGCAGTGAGGTTTATTGCTAGAATAAAGGGATGAGAAAGTGTCACCGAGGTATGCTCTCAGCTTGGCCTTCAGCCTCTCAAACAGAGATGCAGGGCTCACCGACTCAATCTCCTCATGAAAATCCTGGAGAAAGAAGAACAACATTCAATCTTAGCAATGGCATAAGACTAAATCAGTTGAGATCGCTAAAATATGTCAATAACCACTAGGTCTTCTGCCCGCGGTGAACTAACATCCATCTATGCAAATTCACAAGTGTACCAAGAACCATTAGAGACACCAGAGAGTTCATACAAAAAAAAAGTCAACACAATTACCAACCTTCAGTCCACACTGTAAAACAAATAAGGCACTTCTATAACCTTTAGTGTTTCCAAGTGTTCTATGTCTTCAAAGGTATTTAAAGGTATTAACTTTAAGTTTCAAGTTTTACTTCAAAAAAATCGAGTTTACTTCAGTAATTGAAAATTGTAATCGCGTAAAAGTTTTAGTCTAGAAGGGAAATGTCCTGAAACGATATAACCAAAACTAAGTGTAATTTCCCATTTGACTTTGAGATTTAATTTTTTTTTAAAAATGATAAATTATCAGTACAGTATTGTAACTATAAGTTTAAAGTAAAACCAATGAGTGGATTGTTTGCTGACTGAATTACCCACCCACAATAATTGCAGTGTTGCTACTAGTTGCGGTGTCAATACTAATAGATACTATGTCAATATGTCTGGTTGAGTAGTATTGACATTAGAAAATTCTAATCAACAAGAGTGAAGTTGTACTTGGTAATAATAGTCATTAGACTTAATGATGGGTGTTGTTGGTTGATGTAAGTATAGCTTGTAACTTGTCTCGCAGTTATTTTAGTTACTTATACACCCATATAGACCCATCTTTATATGGTTAATATTGAAATAAGTGGGTAAATAAATAATAATTATAAAAAAAGAAAACTTCAACTAGTGGGTATTTCGGCTACAGTGTTTTGTGTTATGATTATATATAATTGATCTAGTGGGTCACTGGTACCCACTGTTAGCTGTTAAGCTGCTCACTCAATAAAAAGAAAAGGGAATGGTTCCTGCCATTCGTTATTCTATTTACTCCTCAAGGGGTTAGTAAGCATTGGGGTAGATTTGTTGGTATCAGCAGACTGTTATATGTTAGTATCTAACTAGGGAGGGGGGTTGATATATGCATTTACTAGGCTATCGCTTATAATGACTTGAATGGATCCTTGCCCTTCAGATCTGCCCATTGCACTGCAATTGCTGGCGAGGGAGGGTTTTAGAATGCTTTAGCAGTGCCTCCACGCTTTACAGTACACCCGTGGAATTGGAGGAAACTACCACTGATCTGCCCGTCACGTGGGGTTAGTAATTGGACTTATCGTCTAGTTCAAAGCAGTAGCAGTATAGGGTCGTCATCATAGTCATATCAATCAAATTGCCTCCTTGAGTAAGCATTACTAGTTTATATGCCACTCTATGCTACAGGGTCGAACGTTACTGAATTCGATTCTGCTGGGCTGTTTTCAGCTCAGGAGGACCAAGATGGGGTTCTTATAATAAGTATTTTGGGAATAGGCACGCAATTGCTAATAGTAGTGCTTAGCTTGTTTGCTTGCCGCTATGGTGCGCGGCGCTATATAGAGTATAGAACCACCCCAAATAACTTTTCTTTCTTTTTACTGCTTATATGTATATATTGTATGTATAGGGGTAAGTGGGGCAGTTTGGACACAGGGGCAGTTTGGACCACCCAATCTGCAGCTAAATCTAATTTGTTTTGAGTTGTCTTTCTTCTAGGAAAACCAAGAAGAGGATGTAAAAAGTCTGCCATATTGTTTTTGTCCACATGCTGCTATTCTAGAAGAAGAGGTAAGCAGATATTTATAAATAAAATTTGATAAACTATTTTCAATGGAGATTTTTGAAGTCATGTGTGTTGTACAATTTATTCATATCTGGTGCATGCAAACATCTATGACCATAGTTAATCATCATGCATTGCTAACATATCTTGCTAAATCAAGTTTTGAGATATATAAGAAAATTATAAATTTTGACAGGTGGGGCAGTTTGGCCCATACACATAGGGGCACTTTGGACCGCTGTCCAAAGTGCCCCGCCCACAGAATGCATGATTACCACTAAGGGATATGGAGTAGAGCTTTACAATTTAAGAGTTTTCTGTTTACTGTTTTAGATTAAACATCGTCATCATGGTTAGGAGTTACAAGAAAAAGAAACAGGGGGTAAAAGTCTCTGAGATGGCAATGAAGGAAGCTGTAGAATTGGTTTTAGCTGGAGAATCTCTGCGTCAAGTAGCAAGAAATTCTAATGTCTCACGTACTACACTCAGACGCTATGTTGATGAGGCTAAGGTTAAGGGATCTAACATGTCATATAGCAAATCTACTTCAAGCCGTGCAGTCTTTACCGCTGAGCAAGAGAGGATGTTGGAGGACTATTTAAAATTGGCAGCAAAGCAGAACCACGGGCTTTCTAAGAAAAAGACCAGGGAGTTTGCATGGGAGTATGCTAAAAAAGTAGGTGCTACATATCCTAAATCATGGGATTATGAACAATGTGCAGGTAAAGATTGGATCAGTGGCTTTATGAAACGACACACAGATCTAAGTTTAAGAAAACCAGAGCCTAACAGCCTCAGTAGAGGTACCGCCTTTAACAGAGCGAATGTTAACCAGTTTTTTGACAATCTTCAATGGGTAATGGAAAGATATAAGTTTGCTGCTTCAGAAATCTACAATATGGATGAAACTGGCCTTACAACTGTACACAAACCACCAAAGGTCATTGCAGATAGAAAGTGCCGACAAGTTGGTCATGTAACATCAGCTGAGCGAGGAGTTTTGATCACAATGGTTGTCGCTGTTAGTGCTGGTGGTAACAGTATTCCCCCAATGTTGATCTTTCCTCGAGTAAAATATCGAGAGTTCATGCTTAATGATGCTCCAGTAGGTTCAATAGGTGCTGCTTGTCAATCAGGATGGATATCAAGAGAACTGTTTATAGAGTGGCTTCGTCATTTCAAACTGCATACTAGAGCATCTAAAGATAGGCCTGTCTTACTGTTGATGGACAATCATGATAGCCACACAAGCATAGATGCCATAGATTTGGCCAAGGAGAGTGGAGTGGTGATGTTAACATTCCCACCACATTGCAGCCATAAACTGCAGCCACTGGACATTGCAGTATATGGCCCGTTGAAGCGATATTTTAACGAAGCTTGTACATCGTGGCATTTGAGTAACCCTGGCCAAACATTATCAATTTACAATATGGCATCTTTGCTAAGCTTAGCTTATCCTAGAGCCATGACACCCAGCAACATCTTAAGCGGATTCCGAAAGCCTGGTATTTGCCCAATAGATCGCAATGCTTTTGGTGATGATGATTTTCTCTCATCATATGTTACTGATCGCCCCCAACCAAGTAACCATGATGAAGTCGAATGTAATGGTGTAGTAGCCTCTGTTTCTGACAATTCTATCAAGCAAACTACTACTTCTGATGGCCAGACATCTCCATCTAGTGATTCTGCGGATACCAACAACCCAAGTGCTATCACACCGGAACAGGTACGACCATTTGCTAAAGCTGGACCCAGAAAAACCAAACAATGCAACAGAAAGAGAAAAACAACTATTCTGACCAACACTCCAACAAAGATTTAACTTAAGAAAGAGGAAATGGAACGGATTGCTAGAAAAACAAAAAAACCATCAATATTGAAAAAGAGAAAGATTGCTAGAGAGGAAGATAGCAGCAGTAGTGAGGAAGACTTTGCCATACCAATTGATGATGATACTGATGACCCATCGAGTGAGGACGAGGTGGCTGATGTGGAAGCTATAACGGCAGACAAACTGAACGTTGGAAGCTACGTGTTAGCAGCACTTAGGGGAAAGAAAAATGTTCGTCGTTTTCCTGGGGTTGTCCACTCTATTCAACGTGACGAAGATACAGCTGTAATATCATTCTATAAGAGCGTAGGGAACAGGCAGTTTATTGTACCAGTGCAAGAAGATGTTGCTACAGTTGATATTTGCGACCTGGTGCTTCTGTTACCTACCCCAACAAGTTCTGGTGGTACTGAGCGCACGTGTAAAAAGCTCACATTCAACATTGATTTATCGCAGTATATGCAAGATGGAAGGTCTACCGTCTACAACACTCCTAACAAACTATAGTTCTAGTCAACAGAACTTAATGGAAGCATTATATTACGTTCATTATTATATCCGAACAACATTGCTTATTGCTTAGTGAATATATGGACATGTTATATGTAAAATATCAATCACATCATGTTTTTAATGCTGGTATGTTACATAGAGTGCACAATATACTTACATTTAAATAACAAAAAAAATTCCTGTGTGGTTCAAACAAAATTGTTTCTTTTGGTCCAAACTGCCCCTACTATGGGGCAGTTCGGACCTTTTGAGAAGACATTTTTAATTGGTTGTGACGAGGAGAAAATAGAGAAGTTTAATTATCTAAGTGTTTCATAGACAGCACAACATATAAAACTAACATATTTTCTCGTTAAATTGTGCATATCACCAATAGCGTGTTCAAAATATGTAAAAAACTAAAAAACGGTCCAGACTGCCCCACTTACCCCTATATGTTTTCTTATTATTGTATATGTATACACCAGTTGTAAATATGTTAACAACAAATCTAACTACCACTTAGCTCACAAAATCATGTGTTTATTTTTTAGGATACACTGGCCTATCGGTTGGGCTATTATTAGGGGCCTTGGCCCTAGTTTTGTTAATTAGCCTAGTTTGCCGTTGCAGGTCAACTCGTAGAGCGCGTGACAATTAAATAGTTTGTTTTTTCCAAATAAAAAGATGAATAAAAATAGAAATAGTGTAAACCTAATCAGCCACCAATTGTATTCGCTTATTGCTGGAAAAAAGGGACGAGAAAGTGTAACCGAGGTATGCTCTCAGCTTGGCCTTCAGCCTCTCAAACAGAGATGCAGGGCTTACCGACTCAATCTCCTCATGAAAATCCTGGAGAAAGAAGAACAACATTCAATCTTAGCAATGGCATACGACGAAATCAGACGAGATCGTTAAAATATGTCAATAACTACTAGGTCTTCTGCCCGCAGTGAACTAACATCCAATTATGCAAACTCACTAGTGTACCATGGTAAGCTTCTTACCAAGAACCATTAGAGACACCAGAGAGTTCATGTAAAAAAAAGTTAACACAATTACCAACCTTTAGCCCACACTGTAAAACAAATGACGCACTTCTATAACCTTTAGTGTTTCCAAGTGTTCTATGTCTTCAAAGGTATTTAAAGGTATTAACTTAAAGTTTCAAGTTTTACTTCAAAAATATCGAGTTTACTTCAGTAATTAAAAATTGTAATCGTGTAAAAGTTTTAGTCTAGAAGGGAAATGTCCTGAAACGATATAACCAAAACTAAGTGTAATTTCCCATTTGACTTTGAAACTTAATTCTTTTTTAAAAAATGATAAATTTTCAGTACAGTATTGCGACTATAAGTTTAAAGTAAAACTAATGAGTGGATTGTTTGCTGACTGAATTACCCACCCACAATAATTGCAGTGTTGCTACTAGTTGCGGTGTCAATACTAATAGATACTATGTCAATATGTCTGGTTGAGTAGTATTGACATTAGAAAATTCTAATCAACAAGAGTGAAGTTGTACTTGGCAATAATGGTCATTAGACTTAATGAGATGGGTGTTGTTGGTTGTAACTTGTCTCACAGTTATTTTAGTTACTTATACACCCATATAGATCCATCTTTATCTGGTTAATATTGAAATAAGTGGGTAAGTAGATAATAATTATAAAAAAAGAAAACTTCAACTAGTGGGTATTTCGGCTTCAGTGTTTTGTGTTATGATTATATATAATTGATCTAGTGGGCCACTGGTACCCACTGCTAGCTGTTAAGCTGCTCACTCAATAAAAAGAAAAGGGAATGGCTCCTGCCATTCGTTATTCTATTTACTCCTCAAGGGGTTAGTAAGCATTGGGGTAGATTTGTTGGTATCAGCAGACTGTTATATGTTAGTATCTAACTGAGGGGGGGGAGGGGGGTTGATATATGTATTCACTAGGCTATTGCTTATATTGACTTGAATGGACCCTTGCCCTTTGGACCTGTCTGTTACATTGTAACTACTGGTGGGGGAGAGTGCTAGAGTGCCTCAGGGAAGCCTCTACACCGTACAGCACAGCACCGAATATCCTAGAAACAACTACCGATCTGCCTGTTACGCGGGGTTAGTAAGTAGACCTATTGTCTAGTTTAAAGCAGTAGCAGTATAGGGTCGTCATCATAGTCATATCAATCAAATTGCCTCTTTGAGTAAGCATTCCTAGTTTATATGCCACTCTATGCTACAGGGTCTAACGTTACTGAATTCGACTTTGCTGGGCTGTTCTCAGCTCAGGAGGACCAAAATGGGGGCCTTATAATAAGTATTTTGGGGCTAGGCACGCTATTGCTAATAGTAGTGCTTAGCTTGTTTGCTTGCCGCTATGGTGCGCGGTGCTATTGTAGTGGAGCGCGCAATACGCGCGTCCACGTGTCCCCCTAGCCACAGCCCCCAGCGATGCGTAACGAGAGGGTTGTCAGTAGAGAGAGTGTACTAGCAATTAGGAAGATGTAATACTTTATTCCGTGCGCTTTCTTATATCATTTTATTAGTATGTAATTGTAAATAAATCTCTTTTAATCTTATCACAAGCCCTATATTGCTGCGGATAACCAAATCATAATTACAAGCTAGGAACCAGGCATTAGTATTGTGTAAATCACAACAGTGGTGGCAGCGGTGGGATCCTAGCTACTGTTTGGAGACGATGGAAAAACATTAGAGCATCATGGCCGAAAGTACAGCTTCAACTGAAGAAGGTGAGCGAGACATTATCGTAAACTCTCCCGAGGCCGAAGAGGAGGCATATAAATATACATTAGAGGCTCCCGCCTTCACGGGCCTTGAAGATGTTGAACAATTTATTCGGGAATTCCATGAAGTTGCAGCCATTACAAAATGGCCGCCGAGAGTAGCCCTGATAAAACTACGGATGGCACTGACGGAACAAGCCAAGCCGTACGGGCTGAGACCTAGCGTAGACGGGATCATTGCTGCGCTACGGGCCCGTTTTGGCATACCTGTCGCAGACGCCAAGGCCCGTTTACAGGGACTGCTCCGCAAAACATGTACACCACTTCCGGACCACGCTACTCTGGTGAAGAGACTGGCACGGATCGCGTATAGCGACCTGCCAGAAACACACAGACGGCGCTATACGTTCGAGGCTTTTGTACAATCCCTCAACAATTTGGGCCTCCACCACCAGTTACAAGCGAGAGGAGTGACCACAAAAGAGGCTGCAATCCAGGAAAGCGAGGCATATCTGGGGGCCGAGCAACTCTATAGAGCGATAGAGACTATCCCGCGAACCACTAGAGAACCAGACCATCCGGTCTGAGTAGCTGCCGCTACTGCTAGCCCTTCTTTGGAGACAGAGGTCGACCGCTTTTTGACTATGTTGGGACAGTTGGTGGCGACCATAACATACAGCAATCCCATGGAGTACAAGAGACCAGGAGTAGAGACTCCCAGACCAGCTACCCGTTGCTGGAGATGCGGCACAAGAGGACACCGCCGCTCGAGCTGCCCACGGACCTAAGAAGCGGCAGAAACCCCACGATCCCTGGAAGCCCCCAGAGCTCCGCGGGCCAAAGCAGAAAGGAAAACGGGGTGGATTTAAAGGTATTAAAAAGGTATTTAAAGGTATTAACTTGAAGTTTCAAGTTTTACTTCAAAAATATCGAGTTCACTTCAGTAAACGTCGTGAGTAATTGCATTGGCCACGAAGAGTGAATGTTCTACTCTTGTGTCTTTGCCTATTGTAATCACTACGTCCGATTTCCCGAGAATGTCTAAGGAGCTGTTGGTAACACCCCTTGCCTTAATCTTTTGTGGTTGTAGTGCCAACCCTAAGTTGGCAGCGATATTGCAGTTCACAATACTTATGGATGCGCCAGCATCTGTTAACGCGGTACACCTCTTGCCGTTTACCTCTGCCCTTATTGTTGTTGTTCGACAGGTGCGACTATCCAGAATTCCCAATACTTGGGGAGCGGTTTTCGGCAATGGCGTGGCTAGTCATTGTGAAGACTTTTGCCTGGCTTGCTTGGTCCAAGAAGGCCAAGCGATGTCATCTGTTTCGGTCATATCCTCAAGTGCAGGGTATAACCTTGCTGGTGGGGTGTTTGAGTTAATAGCAGAAATGGGGGTTGTACTTTCTACTTGGGAATGAGTGGGGTTTATTAAAGAATGCAATTCCGTGGCTGTCCTAGTCTCTTCTGCTGTTGGTTGGTGTGTTCTACTTTGTTCTATGATGTCCACAGCATCTACTACGATTCCGCCACGCCTTTTGCAGATGTATCTGATGCACAGGTGATAGTATAATTTCTTTGAAACGAAGACAACTGAAGCAATCGTCACAATGAGATTTGCTAGCATGGTCCACAATTCATATACTGAGGCTACATGACCTCCGAACAAGAAGGAGAAATATGAATTACCCAGTATGCCTTCTTGAGTCTCTATTCTATTTTTGTCTAGTCTATAGTGTGAGGAGCTAACAACTCCAACGGTTTTCAACACCTGTGCTTGGCGGTTGAGTGTTGAAAGGATAGCATTTAAGGAGTGGTGATGACTAAAATCAGTCCGATTCAGTCTATGTGCACAACTGAAGATGTTCTCGTGTAATTCCAAGGGAGTAGCTCCTAAGTTGATGTTTGGCAGGGATAGAATTGTAGTGTTTGGGGCCAGTTTTAGAGATTCGTTCCATGAATATAAGTAAATAATACCGTCCAATTTCCCAGGAACTTTCTCTTTGTGGGTGCAGTCTACGTTGTATGAGTCAGGGTGTATTATGTTTTTTATAGGGTCCAGATATCCAATGGATTCGAGACTAGCTATAGATATTTGTATCGGCAAGTAGTTGGTGCAGTTGTTGTGTTTCATTTCCAGTAGTTGGTAAGAAGTTCTTTCCAACTCAGTGCAGGGGTACACCTCTAAGTAGCCTAGGCCGGCTTTCGCGACCACGTTACTCAATTGCAACGTGTCTTGCTGCTGTTGTGAGATGTCTTTCAAGTAAGAGAGTGATGAGGTTAATGGTTTGGGCAGTGTTGTGACACGAATAGTAGTATGAAGTCCAGAATAGTTTTTGTGCAGTGGTGATTTGTTCTAACGCCAGAGCTTGTGCTACTGCGTTTATTGTAGACGCATACAAGCCTACAATTTGATATGTGGCTGTGACGTTGTTGCGAATGGTAACATTGTGGAGTGGCGTCATGAACCTTAACATCAGCCTTTGGTCTGACATCAACATGTTCTTGCCATGGCAGTCCTTCGTCGAGTTGATTCCATATTGGGCAAACGTCAAGGCCATTGAATGGTCACTACTGACGAAGTGGTTGTCGAAGAAGGTGCCTTCCTCGATGTCCCACTCTGTATGCTTGCAGTGGATCTGCTTCCGTGGTTCCCATATGAGAATGCAACCGTCGTCCAATCTGCAGCTTCCTTCGTCATAATTGCAATGACGGACATCACCTGCAGTGGACTCGAATTCCTTATCCTCATGCCTTTTGTACACGGTCGCTTTAACTATGCTGCACTGATTCTTCGAGAAGAATCGTTTCTTGCAGCAGTGCTTGTACTCTGCTTCGACCTTGTTGCGCGTAGTGAAGACACCATTTCTGCTCTTAAGCTCGCCCGTGTCACAGTGTTTAGAGGCAACCATGTCGATGCACTCTCCCCGCGTGATAGGCCGGTTCTCTATGTGAGCATTCCGGACTTTCACGTCGGTGAAGAGAGACACTAACGTGGTGACTACTGATTTGAACTTCTTGCATTGGTAAGCTGGTGACTCCCACTCTATCGTGTTAGGTTTGTATACCATGATTTTTGTCTGTTGGGGCTGTCGCGTGGGGTCAGTCTTGTCATGTCCGGGGCAGGTGTAGTTAGTGTTCAGTCGGAACAAGTGGGGTTGGTCAGTATGGTGTGAGCCGTACACCATGGGGCTTTTTGCTTCTACCGGGGTCGCTCCACAGCCAATGAAGCAGCTTAGCAAGCATAACATGGCCAGTTGTACTGCATTTATGACTGAGAATTTCTTGCCACCTCTTCTACTTTTGGCCTTCGGTCTTCTTGCTTTGGGAGTCAGTTCTACGGCATCGACGTGTTCTTGGCCTGGATCTTGATTTAAGAACTGGAATGCAAACTCGTCAGGACCGAGGTCGCTGACGACATTTACATTAGAGCATTTGCTCCCATAATGCCGGATCACGCAAGATTTGCAGGGCCAAGGATTTTGTCTACGCCCATTGCCGTAGTTCTGACCTGTGCGATCATTATTGTGTCTGTGTAGTGATTGGTGGTTGTATGATCCTCTCTGTTGGTTAAAAGGGGCCTGATGTTGGTTAAAAGGGGCCTGATGTTGGTTGTGGGCGCCTTGGTTATAGTAGCGCTGTGGTTGGTTATAGCCACCTTTTCTGTTGCCTCGGTTACCACCGCGTCCTCTACCACGGTATCGGTTGGGCTGGTAGTTATTGCTTCTGTAACTTTTCTCCGCTTGCTCCTTAGATATTATTGACTGAGCTTTTATTAGTTCAGCCAGACCGTCTATTTGTTTTTGCAGAGGAGCTATGAGTTCTGCTTGGCTCCAGGTGTAATTTACTTCAGCGACTATTTCTGACTCTATGAAATTTATTTTTTGAGTCTTGAGTGCCCCGTCTACTGCCTCCAGCTTTTTTGCTTCCTCTAAGGTCTGCTGCAGGGTGAGTTCACCCTTCAGAAGGATATCCCTCTGATGGGCTTCGTTCAACCCTGCTATGAAGACGTTCGTCAGTACCTTATCTCTGTATTCCTCCGGCATATCCAGGAATGCCGATTGGCCTTGTGAAACTACTTCTGTGAAGAATTCTCTAACAGTCTTCTTCCCCTGTGACAGTTTCTAGAGGCTCTTCCCTAGCAGTGGGTTGCTACTTTGAAACATTGTAGCCAGTTTGGGTTTAAGTGCAGTGTAGTTGCTGGCACAGCCGGGCGCCTGTTTCACTACCTTTCGATATGTCTGCCAAGCTGAGCCAGTGAGCTTGGCAGGTATGGCGAGGGCTAGTTGTTCGTTATCATATCGCTGGGGGCCACCAGGACTTCCCACCTCTCTATAAAATTCTCCCAGGACTCAGTAGAGTCGCCGGAAAAAGATGGCAGGCTATCCAAGTTGGGTGCCACGCTTGCTATTATCTGCGTTTGGAATGGATTGGCGGTGGGTATGTTCGTTTTGTTTAACGGTACTAATTTCTGTAACAGCAAAAGTAGTGTTGATAACACAGCAACAAGTAATAATAAAGTTTATAAAAAGGGAGTTGAGTCTTGTAATTCAAAATTGACAGTACTAATATATTGTTTGGTATTAGATACCGGGACTCCAGGTCAACCACTAGAATTTTTTATTGTATTTCTATAGCGCTTATTTAGGTATTGCCTTAATTTATGTGTCGTGGGACCAGTTCTGTATGTAATATGTTCAATTATTATTTAGGCCTATTTTTGTGGTTATTCCAAAGTGATTTTTAATACACTCAATGAACTCTAAACTCCACCTTAAGTTAAAAATAGCTTGTCCTCAAGCTTGTGGGAGCCGTCAATACAATAGCTTGGCAGTAATAGCTACCTAAGCCAAGTATAACCGAGTGGTTAACCTCAGTGATCAGCAATTAAATGCTAGGCAATACGAGAGGGGAGACCGAAATGGTACCTCCACCAAATGTTATAACGGGAACTTGTGGTATCCCGCTATAACTTACTGTACAGCTATTACTAATATGGCTAAGCCTTAGTGATTTACTATAACAGTATTATATGCATATACTTTATGGTAATTACCTTGTAGATTGTAGATAACTCCTCTCGTTCTGAGTGCGTCTACCTGAAGCTGGGTCTTACAGAGAAGTGACTTCAGATAGCTGTTGGGTGTAGCAAGATGCTTCTTGCCGGTTAGCTCCACGTCAGCTGCTTCAGGATAGGCTGCAGTATTACAAGAGTGGCTGTAATACTTAGGCTTCCTGCCGGTTGGTCCACGTCAGCTATCTCAGGATAGGTTACTGCCTTTACAAGGGTGGCTGCATCTCCATATAAGGATAAAGCCACGAAGCTGCAGGACCAGGGTGTTTGACGTATAGCAACTGACTTCAAAGCGAAAATGTAATTATAATTGTAACGAAATTAGTACATGTTACAGACAGTAGGAGACAGCTTGGCTATTGTGATGACATTAATTGTCTCTAATCTGTATAACAATGGAAAGTTAATATTAATGTGGGGTGTAGCTGGGCGTAAGGAAATGAGAATGTAGAATGAGAATTGAATAAGTCTAAAGTCCATAATTCCACTACAACAACAGTGTTCTGCCCATAGAAAGAGCATTAGGCATTAAATGGTGCACTCAGTCTGGCAATTTTAAATTCTCAATGAATCTCAAACAAGCCGAGCCAGCTACAAAGCGTGGAATTTTGTCAACAGTAGCATCTTTATTTGACCCCTAGGCTTTTTATCTCCTTTTTATACTGTGTGGCAAAAAGATTTTGCAGTCTATATGTAAATGAAGCTGTTAGTGCTCAGTTGTTCTCCTGGAAACATGAATTTAACATGTTAGACAATGTAGCAATACCTAGATGCTTATATTAAGCTAATTTTGATACAATTGTCAAAACTAAGCTGCATCACTTTTTAGATGCTAGTGCAATAGGTTATGGTCAATGCTCTTATATCAGACTATGCTTAGAATAGTAATGTTGTGGAGCGGCGTCATGAACCTTAACATCAGCTCTTGGTCAGACATCGATGTGTACTTGCCATGGCAGTTCTTCGTCGAGTTGATTCCATATCGGGCAAACGTCAAGGCCATTGAATGGTCACTACTGACAAAGTAGTTGTCAAATAAGGTGCCTTCCTTGGTGTAGCACTCCGTGTGCTTGCAGTAGGTCTACTTCCGTGGTTCCCATATGAGAATGGAACCGTCGTCCAATCTGCAGCTTCCATCGTCATATTTGCAATGACGGACATCACCTGCAGTGGACTCAAATTCCTTATTCTCGTGCCTTTTGTACACGGTCGCTCTAACTATGCTGCACTGATACTTTGAGAAGAATCGCTTCTTGCAGCAATGCTTGTACTCTGCTTCGACCTTGTTGCGCGTAGTGAAGACACCATTTCCACCCTTAAGCTCACCCGCGTCACAGTGTTTAGAGGCAACCATGTCGGTGCACTCTCTCTGCATGATAGGCCGGTTCTCTATGTGAGCATCACGGACCTTCACATCGGAGAAGAAAGACACCAACGTGGTGACTACCGATTTAAACTTCTTGCATTGATATGCTAGCGATTCCCACTCTATCGTGTTAGGTTTGTACACCATGATTTTAGTCTGCTGGGGTTGTCGTTTAGGGTCAGTCTTGTCATGTCCGGGGCAGGTGTAGTTAGTGCTCAGTCGGAACAAGTGGGGTTGGTCAGTATGGTGAGAGCCGCATACCATGGGGTTTTTTGCTTCTACCGGGGTCGCTCCACAGCCAATGAAGCAGCTTAGCAAGCATAACATGGCCAGTTGTACTGCATTTATGACTGAGAATTTCTTGCCACCTCTTCTACTTTTGGCCTTCGGTCTTTTTGCTTTGGGAGTCAGTTCTACGGCATCAACATGTTCCTGGCCTGGATCTTGATTTAGGAACTGGAATGCAAACTGGTCAGGACCGAGGTCGCTGACGACATTCACATTAGAGCATTTGCTCCCTGTCACAAAACTGTTGGTAGCAGTGTGACGAGTTCGAAAAGTCTGGTAGTCAGAAGTGTATAGACAAGTAGCATACAGCTTGCTAATCCAGTTGTGAGTAATAGAGTTGTGGATATAAGTAGACTTTATTTCTCTAGTAAGATATGCACAGATGAATGTATAAAAATGAACTCCGAGAATGAACTGAACTGTAAACACAACTGCCTCAGTATTTATAGTAAACAAAAAGCTCTAGAATATTCTCAAGCATTCCAGTACAGAAGATTCTAGTAGAAAACATTCCCCACATGCCAATACTATTTATAGAAAATCAAAACAAAACAAAACATTGGAATTTCCATGGTTATTTCGCAATTATTGCGCAACACCTTGTTTACATTGCTGGGCAGTAGTTAACATGACTAATGAAAACAATAACAATGAACAATGACCCATCTCTTTGATCAGTCTAGAATATTTATGAACATTCGTATATAATCATTAGGAAAAACCCAGTATATGTACACTCAGAATTTGTGACACTCCCATAGTGCTGGTTCCCGCAAGACTTGCAGGGCCAAGAGTTTTGCCCACGCCCATTGCCGTAGTTTTGACCTGTTCGATCATTATTGTATCTGTGTAGTGATTGGTGGTTATATGGTCCTCCGTGTTGGTTAAAAGGGGCCTGATGCTGGTTGTGGGCGCTTTGGTTATGGTAGCGCTGTGTTTGGCTATAGCCACCTCTACTGTTACCCCGGTTACTACTGCGTCCTCTACCGCGGTATCTGTTGGGCTGGTAGTTATTATTTCTGTAATTTCTCTCCGCTTGCTCTTTGGATCTTACTGACTGAGCTTTTATTAGCTCAGCCAGTCCATCTATTTGTTTTTGCAGAGGAGCTATGAGTTCTGCTTGGCTCCGGGTGTTATTCACTTCAGCAACTATTTCTGACTCTATCAAATTTATTTTTTGTGTCTTGAATGCCCCGTCTACTGCCTCCAGCTTTTTTGCTTCCTCTAAGGTTTGCTGCAGGGTGAGCTCACCCTTCAGAAGGATATCCCTCTGATGGGCTTCGTTCAACCCTGCTATGAAGACGTTCGTCAGTACCTTATTTCTGTATTCCTCCGGCATATCCAGGAATGCCGACTGGCCTTGTGAAACTACCTCTGTGAAAAATTCTCCAACCGTCTGCTTCCCCTGCGACAATTTCCAGAGGCTCTTCTCTAGGAGTGGGTTGCTCCTTTGGAACATTGCCGCCAGTTTGGGTTTAAGCACAGCATAGTTTGTGGCACTGCCGGGCGCCTGCTTTACTACCTTTCGATATGTTTGCCAAGCTGAACTAGTAAGCTTGGCAGGTATGGCGAGGGCCAGCTGTTCATTATCATACTGATGAAGGGCCATCAGGATTTCCCATTTCTCTATGAAGTTTTCCCAGGACTCAGTAGAGTGCAGTAGAGTCGCCGAAAAAGGATGGCAGGCTACCTACGTTGGGAGCCACGCTTGCTATTATCTGGGTTTGGAATAGGTTCGTAGTGGGTATGTTGGTATTAAGTATGCTGCGGGAAGGTCGTGGTTGATTTGAAGAGACTTGTAGTGTGGGTGTCATGTGTGCTTGAGTTGTCAAGCCATGGTGGTGTTGTCGTAAGGCTGGGTGTAGGGCCTGTCGAAGTATTGCTATTAATACAGTCCTGTCGTAGTTCCGGTGATAGTGAGTTCCAGAACTTCACTATATTTTCTTTCGAGGTGAGCGTATGTATTGGGGTTTTGGGTCTCGTGCCCGTCTCGTAGGATGTTGTGGTCAAGTTGGACATAGTGGTTGTTGCGGTTCGTGGAGTGTCAGTATGGTCAGATAGGGTAGTTGAAGTTAAGGTGGTTGTTATGAGAGGTTGTGTCATAATGTCAGGGGAGCTAGTTGTGGTAGGGGCAAATGAGGTTGGTTCTCCTGAGGTAGCCATTTGTCTTTGTCTGGTTATGCTCCGTGTTACTGGCCTGTTGCTACTCATGCAATGCGTGTGCTTGTTTAA
This sequence comes from Bugula neritina, assembly GCA_964035545.1. Lineage (NCBI taxonomy): Eukaryota > Metazoa > Bryozoa > Gymnolaemata > Cheilostomatida > Bugulidae > Bugula > Bugula neritina. The sequence continues at coordinate 10,447,911 of OZ037768.1, read as the reverse complement.
TAATGGCTAATTTTTTTTCTTATGAATTATTAGTGCAGGTATACTTCAAGTTTGTGTATTTAATTGTTTTCTAATCAGAGTCACTGTTTTAATTAATAATATACTTAATTAGTTGTTGAACAATAAGTTGGAGCAGAGTGAGTTTTCTGTTCCAGTAGAATGATGTAATTAACCCCACTATGACTATCTTAGGTAATTTGTAATTACCCTGTGAATGTAGAAATTAGATTAAATTATGCCAGTTCGTGTTTCTTTTCCTAATTAGACAATTCTTCTACTTAATTAGATTAATTCTAAGATAAATCCCCTGTTTTTTATCCAAATTGATTATTAGAATTCAAATGTTAGGTACATGATTGCAGCTGCTGTCCAAGTTTCTTAATATTTATTTCTAACTGAATAATGTAGTCTAGGTTTTATATCTTAGCTTATTCATCTAGAGTTGTAAATTATTATAGCAACTATATTTAGACTTAATTTTTAAATGAAAGCTCTAGATGTAGGACGTGTGTTAGCCTTAGGGGTAGTTCTATATTGTATATGTAAACTTACTTTAACTGGTTAGGTTGTGGGTTGGAGGTTAGCACTCACCAGTCTCTTTGGGAGTGCGATTGTTCCCTCGGCAGAGTTTATGTTGGCAATATAATTAATTGTTTTACAGTAATATTATCTGTAACAGTGAAAGTAGTGTTAATAACACAGCTAACAGGTAGTAATAAGGTTTATAAAAAGAAGTTAGATCTTGGAATTAAAAATTGACAGTACTAATATATTATTTGGTATTTAATACCAGGACTCCAGGTCAACCACTAAAATTTTAATTGTATTTATATAACGCTTAATTAGGTATTGCCGTAAATTTATGTAGCGTGGGACCAGTACTGTATGTAATATGTTTCTTTATTATTTAGGTCTACTTTTTGTGATTATTCCAAAGTGATTTTTTTTAATACACTCAATGATCTCTCAACTCCACCTCAAGTTAAAAATTGCTTGTCCTCAAGCTTATGGGAGCCCTCAATACAATAGCCTGGCAGTAAAAGCTACCTAGGCCAAGTAGAACTGGGTGGTTAACCTCAGTGATCAGCAAGTAAATGCTTGGCAATGCAAGAGTTGGAAACCGAAATGGCACCTCCATCAAATGTTGTAACGGGATCTTGTGGTATCCCGCTACAACTTACTGTATAGCTGTTACTAATATGGCTATGCTTTAGTGATTTACTATAACAGTATTATATGCATATAATTTATGGTAATTACTTTGTAGATTGTAGATAACTCCTCTCGTTCTGGGTACGTCTACCTGAAGCTGGGTCTTACAGAGAAGTGACTTCAGATAGCTGTTGGGTGTAGCAAGATACTTCTTGCCGGTTAGGCCCACGTCAGCTAGTTCAGGATAGGTTGCAGTATTACAAGGGTGGCTGTAATACCTAGGACTTCCTGCCAGTTGGGTCCACGTCAGCTAGCTCAGGATAGGTTACCACATTCACAAGGGTGGCTGCATCTCCATATAAGGATAAAGCCACGTAGCTGCAGGATCAGGGTGTTTGACGTATGGGAACTGACTTCAAAGCGAAAATGTAATTGTAATTGTAACGAAATAAGTAAATGTTACAGACAGTAGCCGTAGGAGACAGCTTGGCTATTGTGATGACATTAATTGTCTCTAGTCTGCATACCAATGGAAAGTTAATTTATGTGGGGTAGAGCTGGGGGTTAGGAGATGAGAATGTGGAATGAGAATCAGAATTGAATAAATCTAAAGTCCATAATTCCACTACAAGTGTAAGGTAGACTGAATACAGAATAGCAATACTAAGACATGTAGTTGAAGGATTGATTGATAAGAAAGTATAGCCTCCTTAGCATAAATTTACAATTAAAAGAGATGGGCACAATAATTATAAAATTAAAATATAGGCTAAAAACTAAAAGTAAATGTATAAATATTAAACAGCTGAGTCATGAGACAGCTTAAAAATGATCATGATGATGATGTACATACTCATAGTGATAGTCATATGTATAGTCGAACTTAAATTCAAAAATAAATTTAGTTTTACATACCATCATCAGTACCAATACCAGGCTCACTTCCAATTTGAGTGAGACTTGGAGCTGGTAATTATAATCATAATGATATTGATAATCATAATTATAATGAATTTCAATTTAATGATTGACTTTGACTTTGAGCTAATCGCTGCATACGCCTAAAGTGACCATCAGTGCAACCATACTTAGTTTTACTTTTGATTTCAAAATTGTCTATTGCTTTAAGAGCATCTTCAATTGAGTCATAGTAAGATCTTGTAGAAGTTGTAATGGCGTTGTCATAATAACTCTATCATAATGGTTATTGGAGTTGGAGAGCACGTGTACGCCATAACAGTTGAGGGCATTGAAATAATATCGTGCGGTTTAAATTAATAAGCCAATCAGAGACGCTACCTAATCAGCGAATCAGAAAATATCCATCAACTGAATGTCGAGCCAGATGACTGCATATAGAAATTTCCAATGATAATCATAATGATAATGTAGTATTAGCCAACATTGGATGCAAGCGCTGATCAAGCATGGTCGCAATTTCAACCGGGGAGACCGGAGGAGCACAATTACAATCATTAACAATCATTGTTACAATATGAATGTTGGCCATAAACATGAAGTGGTACTCATAATGATAATTGTAAACTTAAAGTGATACTCACACTCTCTATGACTCATTGACTTTGAGTCTCATAGTCATACTCATACAGTTACACTATCATACTGATGGTGATACTGATACAGTGCTAGTGATACTGATGGTCATAGTCATACTCATAGTGATCTGATACTGATAGTGATAGTGATACCGATGGTCATAGTGATCTGATACTGATAGTGATAGTACTAGTAGTATGATAGTAATATTCATATTGATTCAGATTGTGATACTCACAGTCACTCTCATCACTCATGTCTCATTGTGATTGTTATTAGCAGTAGTACTAGTACTAGTAGCAGCAGTACAAGTACTACTAGTAGTGCCAGTGGTACTGCACTAACACTATGATCAGGGAATTCAGTCATGAGATTGAGTTAATGAGTATCACTATCAGTCATCAGAGTGTCAGTGTGACGACACTTGTAACTTGTAAGACTAAGTATAGTAATATTAAGAGACCAGTGTCATAATCATAATGATAATATTATTAATATAGCCCATATATTCGTAAGTCAAAGTGTAGCATAATATAAATATGAGTGTGACTTATGAATGTAATTGTATGACTATGAGCATCACTATTACTATTAGTATTAGTATTACTATTAGTATTAGACTTTCCCTTGGTATTACATCTACTAAATTTACTGTTCAGTAATACTTATACTTATAATTATACTATGAAGATAATTAAGTATAATAATAATGGTGCTCATGTTGGATAATCATAATTAATTAATAATATGCATGGTTACCATGCCTCAGCCGGTTACAGGTCATTTTGCACACAAGCTTTTTCAGGTCGTTTCGTACACATCAAAATAAATTAACTAAAATACGAGGGTGGTTCAAAAAGTAACGCCTGTTGTGTAAGATCAGAGAATTTTTATTTTCTGAATACTTAAACTATATATCAAAATGATCAGCAACAACTTAGGAACACACTTTATTTCTCAATATAGTCTCCTCCATTGCCCACAGCTGCTGTCCATCGTTTTATGAGAGCATGTATTCCTGCCTCGTAAAAGGAGGATGGTTGTGAGCTTCTCAGCATGCATGCAGAAGATCAGACATTTTTGCAAAGGATTATCACTGGTGACAAAACCTACACAACAGGCATTACTTTTTGAACCACCCTCGCACATACTTTTTGATATTTATTATTTGATGTATGAGTCATACAGTACTGCTCACAGACACAAGTAACTTACACATTTCTTTTCGCGACATGTTTATTATTGTGATATGTAGATGTTAGGGGGGAACTGCTCTTTTGGTTTAATCATTGTTATCAGTAGATGGCAGCACATAATTGATGAATATAATTTTTTGTTTCAAAATAATGCTGGGAGAGAAAGCTGGGATGCAATAAATAACTAATGGGTAAACAACAATCATTAAAGTGGTTATCCAGTAGATTAATTTATTATTCATTTTGTGTACGAAATAGAAAGCAGTTTGTATACAAAACGACCATTTTAAATACGAAACGGCCGGTGTACGAAATGACTTGTGTACGAAACGACAGTAGCCCGCCTCGGCCTAAAAGTAAATTGTCATAATGACAATTGTCATCACGATACAAATGAAATTAGTCAAAGTCAGCAAAACACTATTAAAAATTGTAAATTGTAGTTCAAGTCAAAATAAGTAAATGCAGCCACTCACAGTGGTTTTGGAAATGATAATAATGTTTATTTTCAAAGATAAAGTTAATAATTGTCTTTGTAATTATGACATTTGATCATAAGTTCTTAACTTATGGTTACAAGCTGACGTAGGCATTTAGCACAATGTGAAAATATTACATGTTCAGTTTCATTCCAAGTTTCCAAAACTCAACTGCCTAAATTTAAATGGTGTACTAATATTAAATGATTGTAATTCTAGCAATAACTAAAATTAGTTGCTATGAAACCCCGAGATTGACCCACAAACTAAATGGCTTTTAACTGAAAATTTTTAATTAAACAATTGTTACTCGCATTCATACAAAGGCCAGTAGCTGTAAGCCTTGACTAAAGGTGTGGTTATACCTTCACAATTTTTAGTCCAAAATTCAATTTAGTTGAGTTGAAAATTTTACTTAGTTGCTTCGCATTGTTTAGTACACGCTCACAATGATAGTCTTCTGATGACTTTCTCAGCATAATTTTCGAATACAGCAAGATGAGTGATTTTAGATTTTGCTATTTAATTATTACATTGTCAATTTGATGACTTAATTAAAGCACGATTAGTGATTCAAGTAAAGGCTTTAAATTTTTATAATCCTGTCAGTTATCAGTCTCAATCATAGATTTTATGCAAATGACTTTAGTTTTCAATCCAGCTGATGGTCTATCACTGCACTTGCTATGTTTGTAATTTTTGCAATAAAGTTTTATCCATCATTGCCCCTTTGTGCTTTCAATTTTTCAAATACAATTTTACATTAGTTTCTAAATATCTCCTACTAATTATAACTTTATGTTGGAAAATTTGGGGCTTACGTATTCTAATCTACATAGACTTAACAATATATTTTACTATGTAGAAAAATAGACGGTTTTAACAATATGTTATTTAAACTTTATTTAATTATTATTGTTTATTAATCGTTATTTAAACTTTTATTATAGAAATTATTTTTCTAGTGCACACACCATTATGTTAGGTATAAACTGTAAATTTAAGATGTTTTAATTTCATAGAGAAATGCTAGTTACATTATATAAAATACACTAAGCAAAGCAAACTTGCCTAGCTTTTTATACAACTATTGGTCATAACATTTTATTTATTATATAACTGTTGTGGATATTATACACAGTGTCAGATTACTTATTGCTATGTTTTTGTAGTGACAATTATGCAGAGATATTTAGAACTCACGAGATTAGCTGCACCATTATGCAATTGGTCACCGTTGACTATTAGGCTATGTAGCAGCAACTCTGCATATAAAGACAAGTGGCCTGCTAAATTAAGAGAACTTGAACATCGAAATCCTGTACGATTGAAAAGACGCCCTGAATTCTTCTCAGGGAGACGATCCAACCAAAGTTTTCACGATCACATTCACATTATTAATTTTGATAGGTAATATATACTACAATTATATAATATGTAGTCAGTGTGTATGGTGATGTATGCATCTGTAGCTCTGATTATTTCATAGTGTTTTATTCATTTTGATTTTTTTATTCATAGAATCATTTATCTTTATATAATTGTTTACTTTTTGTCAGGTTTGCTGTGGGACGTTATGACAATGAACAAGTTTCCACAATAAACGACAGCTATGAAAATCGGTACAATCATTTCAGACATGACAATGATCAGTATAATAACCATTATAACAGAATGGAAAGGAATCGGTATGATGACTACTCTAAAAGAGATAGAAACTTCAGAAAAAGAAACAGCAGTTACTATAATGATTCTGATTGGCAAGATGATTCATCCTTGACCCGTGACCGGTATTATGATGAACTTCGGCAACCTGTCAGTCGCCATCAAAAGAAGAAATCTCTAGCTCATCAGATGATGAGCCAAAGTTATGATGATGCCAGTTTTGATGATTTTGAAGATGATGTCACAGCTAGGCATCCTAGTGTGATTGAGGACCATGAAGTAGATTCCAGGGATGCTGAGACGTTTGGCCAATTTTCCAGTGAGTCAAAACAGAGAATGGCTGAATTAGTAGGCACAGGATCAATTGAAAAGTGAGTGAGACATTCTCAACATCTTGCTACTTGCGAAGGACTCCCAACCCTGGTCAATGGGGTTTTAAAGTTATAGTTTTCAACAATTTTGCAGGCGCAAGATGAAATTTTTGTTCCTTTGAATTTTTCTGTTACGAAAATATTTTTCTTAGTTAAAATCTAAAAGAGTTGACTATCAAATTAATACATCCAGTTTTTTTTATTAATTCGTAGCCAATTGGATTAATGTTATTGAGATTTATTGTATTGTTTTTAATCAAATATTTTGATAGCAGAGTGTTAAAAAACTGCTTTAGTTGAATTACCTGCCTCATTGGCCCAGAGTTGCCATTGTACTGTTTGCGTATATAGCGCCAGCATAATTTCTTATGTTGAAATAAAAATATTAATAGTTATTTAAAACCTTATTTTTATTATCTTGGCCTACAATCTACTTTCCGTTCTTATTGCATCCTGTTTCAATATTTATCTTTGCTGTGCCGTAACTGTATTGATTTTTCTATATATTTTTTCATTTCAATAAGCAATGGGTTTATACTTTGCTAGTGATGAGCCAGATGATAATTTTATAAGATTAAATGCTACAAATGGTCCTAGATGCTTACTTACCTATGAGATCAAGATAGAACGACTATGTGCTCGAGCAAGGGTGAGTGGAATATATCCGGGTAAACTTAACAGCATGGCTGACTAATGCAAACACAGGTTATGCCCATTCTATAAGTACACCACACTATCTCCTTAATTCACAGTTTTTCAATTATATGTGTTAATATTTGGTTCTGAACAAATTTGTAAGCCAGCAACTAGCAATTAACTCCTGCTATTTAATTCTGGCTCCTCTAGAGTTTAGGTTCACATGAAATAAGTCTTTTTATTTATTTTAGTTTGGTTTCCAATTTTAGTAAAGTAGTTTTTAACCTAAATTTAGATGGTAGAAGCCCAAGATCTATTTGATAAAATAGTTAATGAATACAGAGTAAAGCCTACATCTTTCATGTACAGTAATCTAATACGAGGTTATGCATCTACTGGAAATATGGACAAGTGCTTCAAGTTATACAACCAGGTCAGTACTGAAGCTAGCTATTGATTATGTTTCTAACTACACATCTTCGTTTGCCAGTTTAATGCTTTTAAATCAACATATTTAAAAAAAATTGATAGCTAAAAAGTGTTTAGAAATCTGAAAAATATGTGTTCTTTATTTGTATTTTAACTCAGAAAAGCAGCTCAATTCTACTGTAAGTTTGAAGTATAGATGTGCTATGTTTAAGCTTCATATGTTGAATTTGTTTATTATAACTACCTGTGAAAATTATGGTGGCACTGCTAATGTTTTAGTCCTATATTAAGTTCAGTTAGTATACCGTTTATTGATCTATTCGAGATTTGAATAATATAATATCTTCGTCTTACTTTTGTTCTAGACCAAAAAGAGAGGGCTAAAGGTTACTAATCACTTTTACACATCTCTGTTTCATGCGTGCGCTAACTACACAGGGGACAAGGGTGTGGCTCTAGAGAGTGCAACCAATCTCCTCGGCATTTTACGTCACAATGGAGTTGAGCTTCACCCAATTACTTACAAGGTCCGCATCAAATACAATTTGCCCAATTCTCAAAGTCACCAGTTTTGCAAAGTTTTAAGCAATAAAAGCAATAACTAAAGTTCTTCAGAAATCTTGTAGATAATTTGAATTTGAGAAAAAAAATAGTCCTAAAAATTTGATACCACGCTTCTACTGTCTAATCTACAGATTAGATTAAAGAATATTGCTCTGATGTGAAATAGTTATCCTCTCTTTGTTCTGTGAAAAGGTGCACCAACTATATGTTTGTGAATTGTCTGTCGTAGTCTGCTGCGAAGGCTTTTGGAGTTCTTGGAGACATAGAGACAGCTTTCCAGCTAGCAGACGAGTGTCCAAGTGATGGGAGATATGATGCCTACATGCTAAGCTCTCTTCTTATTGCTTGCAATTCTCACAAAGATGCTGGCTTTCAGTTAGCTGTTGGAGTTAGTAAAATTAACACTTCTTCTGTTTGAAAACTTAAAACTTCTATTACATTTTCTCCCTTTTTTGTTGTCCAAATTTTTGTGAGACTGAAAAGAACTGATATTTTCAGGCATGGCGAATGATGAGAAAGAAAACAATGATAGACTTAACAACGTACCAGTACAACTTGCTGTTGAGGTCACTAGCAACTGGTGCTGGTGATGAGGACTCATTTAAAGAACTGATTCAGCGCAAAATAACAAAGGAAGTCAAACAGTTGAATACATCAAGTGACGTTGAAGAACCTAAACCCCCTCTGCTGATGTCTTTAAACATTAATACTGACTCAGAGGGTTTGATTAAGGAATCTTTGACTGAAAGTGAAAGCAATGAGTTGAATGCATCAGAAGATAACAGTTCGAATGTAGTTTTGGTACCAAGTACTTGCGAGCTGACCGATTCGTCTGCTGCTAAACAGGAAGCACTATTTGAGACTATTCCTGACATACTTCATCCTAAGAGAAAAATACCAGCTGAGATCAAAATAACTGATCTGAAATCATCAGCACATCGACTCATGTTGATTGGTAAAAATTTTCGTTATCAAAAAGATTAGTTCATTGCATCTCTAAGTTGTTGAAAGATTTTTAGTATTGTTATTTTATTATGTAGGTGGTGTGAGAGGAGTGCTTGCTCGAATGGATACCCACAAATGTAAACCAGACATTAAAACCTTCTTTTATTTGTTGAGAGCTCTTTCTTTAGATGAAAAAAATGAGCAAGAATTACTCACTGTTATGAAGGTAATGCCAGCACACTCTGACTTTGCTACTTATATTGTTATTCTGATTATGTTGTATAAGGACATCATTCTTCAAGACCCTTTATATCATTCATTTCATTATATATTAATCTGAACTATCTAACTTTGGTTACGCCATATTTATTATTTCCATGTTCACAGGAATACAATGTTGCTCCAGATGTTCCTTTTTACAATTACATCCTAATCCGAATGTCTCACAGAAATCATCACTCTCAAATGTGGTCTCTCTTTCAAGAGATCAAGAACCTGCATATGCAGCCTGATCTCCAGACCTACACTGTTCTCTCTTCAACGTGTACAACTCGCACAAAATGCTTGCAGCTTCTCATCGACATGAAGGTTGGTGTAGCAGTACCTCTTTGATGTGAAGACAACTTCTTTGTTATTGGTTGATGGTTCTCTGCGTTCTTGTTTCAAGTGAATGATCTTTAGTCTACGTGTGGCTGACGAATTTTTTCAAGATGTCATTGTTGGCTACAAAAGCTAATTTGGCAGCTTCTCATTTTGAGTTTTATGTCTTGATTGTTATGCCTTTATACAGTGGGGTTAATATATTAAAAATATCGATCTACTTATATTATGTTATTATTTGAAAGTACTAGTGGGACCTTCCTCTTCTTTGAACTCGTATTATGAGCAGATAACTTCAAAATATTACTACTTGGTCGAATGATATTGTAGAACCAAAATGTACAGCCGAACTTATTGATACTAAAGAGCTTACTTATCAGAGCCACAAGTACACACTTTGACCATTTAACAATTGTACTAGAAGAGATGGAGAAGAGCTCTGTACTTCCCGATGAGGAATTCTTGTCAATTATCAAATCAAAGTTTCGAAAAAGCAAGCGGAAACTTGTCAAACAGGTAATTATTTTGTTTTTTTCGAAAATTTGTATTGTGATTTAAAAAATAAAGCCAAAGTTAAGTGAGACATTTCCAAACAAGTTTTGAAATATTGAAATAGGGTACAGTTTTAGGTTTTGATGCAAATCGCGAACAATAGAGTCAAGAGAGGAGATTTATTGTTATTGGCTATGCTTGCTAAGTTGACAGATTTTATTCATACAGCAGTGTTTGCTATTCACTTGTCTTGCTTGATATGCTTTTCTTCCAATATATTTTCATTTTCATTAGTCACCATAGTTTCAATGGATATTTGCTTTAGCCGAGTCTTGTTTAGTATTATTATACCTTCATTTGACCTAATAATGGCTCATTATAATAAATTGTACTTTTCATAGTTTTATCTTATGATTTTATGACAAGGATTTTTAAGTTATTTACTTATACAGAAGGCTGTCATTGAAATTTATGTTAGCAATTCGGTCCCAACACCTTCACGGTTGGCTGTCGTATCTGAAAGTTAGGAATTATTTGTTTATTTGTATATGATAGGAGCAAGATGTAGACAGTAAAGCCGGCCAGCCAATAGACAGCGAGCGGATGAGAGAGTATCATCAAACCTATGAACTTTGGCTGAAGAAGGTTGAAGAGAGCATCGGAAGTTCAGCTCAATAACCTGCATAAACAATTATTTAAGTCAAGTAACTTACTCATTGTAACTCATATCCTAGCAGGTATAGGTGCTATAATGTCATTCCTAACAGAATCTTTCTTTCAAATTTTAGATTAGACTGTATAAGAAGCGTGCTGAAATATGATATTCTTGTAAAAGAGAGTTTTTACAAAAAGTTTAAATAATTTTCAAGTGCAAAATTTAAAAATGTACTCTTTTTATGTGCTGATTTATGCTCTAGTTCAGTTTGAATCTTGGTTACAATAATAACTCTGTTTACTGCTGTTGTTCTCTCTTATACTTGTTACATCAGGAGTTGGTAGTTTTTATTAAAGTTATCAGCTTATTCAGTTATTGTCTAAAACTATCTTTTGATCCAACTGGTGTATTAATACATGTGGTTTGGCTGTGATATTGACTCCTGTTTCTCTTTTGGACTTTAGGGGTAGTGAAACTTTCTGGTTAGGGTGTCTGTCTGGTAGTTCTCAGTTGTCTTGACTTCTGGGTTGAGGGTTCACTCCTACATTCTGGGGAATTATTAATTCATACATTCACACACTCCCTTTAACTCGATTCTTGCTTGTTCTTCATTTATGCACACTGCATGCACGTTATCTTTAGCCAAGATGTATGTGAGTAATATACTGCATACATATAAAGTGTTAGAAAATTATTTCAAATAATGATATTTTGAAAAGAAATCAGTGTAACACAACTTCTGACTGTATTTAAATCTAGACATTTTATTCTTCTATTACAATGATATTTTTATGTTGTTAAAATATCAAAATGAGATATTCAAAAAATGTTCAATAATGAATGATGACATAACGAGTGACATAATGATGCCTTAATTGCACGTTTACTGAGTTCACAAATGTACAGTTTATTGCTGCTATTGAATATAAACGTTTAATGCTTTTTATGCAACGATTGATCATATAAATTGAAATATGATTTTGCTGCTACTACTCTCTGTAATTTTATTGCTGGTGTCCGCCATTCTGGCAGTAAAGTTGTTTTAGTAAGTTATATTTCTTCTTTATTTATCGTCAATGTTTTTGTTATTTTTATCATTTGACACTTTCATACATAAAAGGTTTTGCTTTAGTTTTTTGATATTTTGGAAAACAGTAATTTAGAGTAGGATAATTATTTGTTTATTACAGTAAAGGGAAGGCGACTTTTTACAATGTTTTTGTTCTTGGAATACTCTTTTATGAGTATTACCGGTTGAAAAGAAAAGCCCCAGGTGATCAACGCAGGATTAAAAGGTGAGAATGAGTTTCATACAGACATATTTCCTGTGAATCTACTAGTACTGAGATGTTGTTAGTTCAATTATGTTGTGGGATATTAAAACTTTCTACATGATGAGTGCAGCATAGTACAACATAATGTGACATCATACATTTTTAAATAGTGGTTTGACTTAGTGAATGTTTGTTTGGTAGCAGCAAGGATAAAAACGAGAATGGTTTAAAGAAAGCAGAGCTGCTTTCAACGCATACGGAATTGTATTCTTGCAACAACATACCAAAAACCTTTACCGCTATCGGGAAATCGACCAAAATTCAGGTGTATGAAGATACGCTCCCAACACTTTCCACATTGTCTGGTAAATATTAAAACTAAGAAAATAGAGGTAGCAAAATAAAATTTATATTACTTAAAGATATTGTTAAAGAATAGTTCTGTCATATTTGAGACATTATCTAAAATATTACCACCAAAATTTTGATTTGTGTGTGAATTTCTATTGATCGCTCATAATTATTTACATCCAAAAGCTTGAATTAGTTCTAATATTGCGAGTTTATAAGGAAGAGACAAGTTTTTCCATTAAAAACAAGCCATTAGCCAACTGATAATCGATATTTATAAATTAACAGCTATAAACTGCAACACATTTAATATATTTTGTACCAGAAACTTTACTGGCTGGTGGAGACCCTCCTTCTCTCAACAGTGTCAGACAAGCAGTCAGGGAGAGACAACTACAAAAGTCTATTGAATCACCTAATGAAGGACATAGTGGTTAGTATATTTGATATAGCAAAATTTTATTATTACTGAGCATCAGTATGAGTTGAGAAGACAAATGAAGCTGAGCTTGAACCTCTTTAGAAGCCTCACATCTGACGTTCTAAAATGTCAAACAAACAAGATATTACTTGACATTTACAGTAATATTAGAAAAGGTCCAATTTTTAAATAAATTGGTTTTATTTCTTTAGGTGAGTTGGCCGAAGATTTAAGTTCTTTCAAAAGGGATATCAAGGAGTTGAAAGTCAAAAAGACAGACGGTGATGATATGATACGAAAGGCTGTTGAACAAATAAAAGAAGTCCCCCTGGGAAAACAAGAGACCAACAATGAAACTTCTGCTAAGCTCCACCATTTGCCTGGTATAATATTACTTCAATATTTTTGTATAGCAAAATTAAAAGCATCAAAGTGCTACTTTATTCATCTACATTTTGTTAATTGTTTTTTTTTACATATTTCTTGGTGCATTTGCGTTTTTTAATAATTATCTTGCAAAACCTCTTTTTTCTATTTGCCCTTAGTCAAGTATTCAGTTGTTAACTTGCATTTAAAGATATAATTAATTCTTGTTTGAATAATTCAGCAATTGAATGAAAGCATTGCCTCTGGGAAGAATTTAGTGAATGAGTGAATTCTAAGCAAACCAAAAGCTAATCAGTAAAATTCATCAACATTCCACAATACTTTATATGATATATTTTCATATAAAATATGATAAGGCCAGCATTATATAATTTTGTAAAAAGCTGTTTTTAATATAGAAATATGTTTTTGAATTAAAACAAAATTATTTTAATAGAGGAGATGGTAAGAGAAGGTGTACTGCAGCCTGGTGAACAAAAGAGAGAAAATGGCAATAAGAATAGCGAATCAGTGGAAGAGGAGAAGAAAGAAAGTGATAAGGAACAGCTCCCAGCACTTTCCACTTTGTCTGGTAAATATTGAAGCTCAGAAAATAGTTGTAAAAATAAAACTTGTGTCACTCAAAGATATCAATAAAGAATATATAGGGAGGGGTCTGTCATATTTGAGACAATATCTAAAAAATTACTACCAAAATTTTGATTTGTGTGTGAATTTCTATCAAGCTCATTAATTATTTTCATCCACAAAAGCAGAATAGTTCCAATTTTGCGAGTTTATAATGAAGAAACATGTTTGTCTATTACAAACAAGCCATTAGCCAACTGGTAACCAATATATTAGTCTTGAACTAACAATTTAAACTGCAACACATTTCACATATTTTGTAACAAAAACTTTGGTAGCTGATGGAAGCTCACTCAACACTCCTCCCTCTCTTAATATTGTCAGACAAGCAATCAAGGAGACAAAAGTATCAACTTGTGTTGAAGCACCAATTGAGGCCCGTAATGGTAAGTATTTTTGATTCATACAAGAGTTTATTATTTTTAAGCATTATTATGAGTCAAGAAAAAGCTCTCTACCCAAATGTATATGTAAATTTCCTCGATAGTATGAAATGATGCAAGTGAAATTATACCTTGGCAAAACTTTAAATAACTTCCCTAACATGATTTAGCAAATTAGGCCAACGATATTTTTCCTTATTTGCTCAATATTATTCACCGCAGATTTGCACGAAACAGCCAATCAAATATAACCAATGAAAAACCTGTATAGAAATACAATTATTATTATTATATGTCAAAAGAGATGCTATATTTTGTAGAGTTTGAATCAGTTCAAGAACCGGTCACACCCCGGAGTCGAAGAAATAAATTTCTGAAGTTTTTCTGTTGCTGTGTCCAGAACAACGATTGAGGTTGGAGCTTAATTTAGATAGATTCTAGGAAGTTTCAATTTATTCATCCTTAGATCCTCCTTTATATTTTATAGTTATATCTCATATCATACTTTTACAACAGTCACCATTGCAATCCTGCCTTCTTTCATTCTTGTCGTTCTTTAATATATTTCTGTTTATTATCTAGATATTCTACACAAACCATTCCATACTACAGCTAATACTATCTGATGTGTAGATGAACTGCTCAGTCAACAGATGCTCATGACTTAACTTCTGGAAACCTCTCTATGATAGTTTAATAGAATCCTCTTTGTCTCTTTCTCTATTCCAGTGTTAGACTGCTCAGAGACCAAAACATGCACATAGGCATGCCTTTTTGTACACTTTATTGAAGTGCATTTATCTTGGAATCTTTTCTGTGTAAACTGAGAATTATCTTTCTTTTTTTTGTTTTCTGAATCGTTTACAGTTATAGTCGATAGTTGCCATTCTTTAACAGACAGCCTTATAAATTAATGACTTATTCCATAGTATGAATAAATTTGAATTGTGCTGTAAACACATTTCTACTAAGGATTTAAATGTCTTCACTGTGTGTTTTTATTTCAAAAATATTATTAAATAAACTATGTTGAGTTTATTAAACTGGCTCATATAATTTATATACTGCACCTGCTATATTATAAATAATAAATTGCCATCTACTAGTATATTTGAAAACCCAACCGTTTGTCATAAATCTTCCCTAAACAATGATTACATAAACAATAAACATTTCTAATGCCAACAAACACATGCATTCTCATATTTTATCCAAAAATATCTCGTTGAACAGATCTATTATTTCTAACCAGACCATTTATGCCTATCTCATCCTCCATGCCTCCAAAGTTGTTTTTATTTAGAATTGTGTTCTCTCATTCAAAGTGTTCAAACCATTTATTGAACTATATAACTCAGCGATAGTCTAGCAGTCTAACACAGCGAATAGCTTTATAACCTTTATTTATCACTTGTGCGAAAAAAGATCCATTCTGGCGATTATTCTCGTCTTCATTTAATTATAATAAAATTATATTTACAAAAATTTTCAAAACAGCACTAAATTAAATTAAGAGGATAGTTAAAATAACGCTTTACTTGATGAATGTTTAATATAAATTGTGATTCATGTTTGTACTTACCGTCATAGTGTCTCACTTTGTAGGTTCAGGTTGTGCCCTTGCAGTTTCAGTTTGAGTTTGCACTCGCGCCAGTCGGAGTGTTGAACTTGACTCTGAAGCACTAGCCATGAGTAATAGCATTAATAGTATATTAAATATAATATTGAAGAAAATGATTGTCATAAAGTAATGATTATATAAATGTGGTTAGATTTGATGATGGTGAATGTTAACTTTAAATTGCTATGTTTTAACTTTTATTTTTAAGTAGCTTAGAGTAAGAGTTAGTAGGCTATTTAAAGTAATTTAAAACTAAATTATCGTAAATAGCTATCATGCTTATCATTATCATTATGGCTGTCAATATCATCATCATTGTGGTTATCATTTTGTTAATTGTAATATTTATTGTTTTAGTTTATTATTAAAACCTGGTTTGTAGGAAAATGTAGCTCTACTTTAGCCTTTGCCTTTGATTATAGCTAAGATTACTAAGAATTAATAATCGTAATGACTAATAAGTAATAAGCAAATGTAGTAATTAGTAGTAATAGCCATGGGTACCGTCTGGCGTCTAATAACTATAAGTAATAAATATAATATTTAAGTTTATGTATATCTATTTGTATTTCTACTTATACTTATTTGTAATACTGTAATACTAATACTAGTAGTAATTTAATATTTTAAATATGCATCCAGTAGCAATATTAGCACTATTAATTATGTCTTGATTTTTTTAAATATAAGCAGCTATAATTAGTAAAATGATTCCAATGCATTGCTTGATTACTAATTTAGAACTAGTGACTTTTTAAAGAAACTGTTGGTTTTCAGTAATCAAACTGATAGTGAGATATTCTATTGTAATGAAGAGTAGTTTTTGTGTAATAACTGAAAATTTTTAATCTATGCTATTTATTCTTAAAGCTAATGCAATGTCAAAACTATCAAAATTGTTCATTAAAATAAAATGATGACAATTCTGATGTGCATTAAACTGTCTGATAATCGAAATATTGTAGTTATCAAAAATTTATCACAAAAGCTATACAAAAATGCATTAGTGCATACAGTATAGTTAAAGCATTTTTTTCTAAAAAATTACTTTTCTCTCAACTGCTTTTGCCATTTTTCTAATACTCTCTAATATATGAAGTTGATATAATATTTTAGATGTAGTCTAAGTAAAAGTATTGTAGGTGTTTTCAATTATCAAGTTTATTTAGTGAATGATTTAAAAATTATTTTGAAGCTATAATGACCTATATAATTGTATTGTAATAATGGTTTTTATAGCTAGCATCATGTCTAGTAAAGATAAAGATAGAAAGCGCTCAAATGTAGATGCATCCCCCTCTAAAAAGTCAGAGATTAAGAAAGTTAAAATTCAAAGTGATGAATCAAAGTTAAAGGTCAGCTTTTTATTATGATGTTCTGTTTGCATCAATAAATTTTTTTTATCAGTTTGTATAGATAAAACTCTCAAACATGTTAAACACTTTATAGCATTTAATACATTTTTTGTAAGAGTTTGTTGAGTTTTTCATTAAGGCAAATGAAAAAAGCTTTCACCTCCAACTAATAATGCTTTTTTACTTTGAAGGTTTAATTTCAGCTGATTGTTGCCTTGTATCAATTTGGTAAGCCTACTTGTAACATTCAGATAAATATACAATTGGCAGTCAAAATTGCTCAGAATTTATTATTGTATTTGTAACATGAACAGTTGAATTGTACTATTTTTTGATACATCTGCATATTGTAATGTAGTGTTTACCTGCTAATAAGCTTAGACATTATTTAAAGTTGAAGAGGCTGTGAATACATTGCATTCTAATGTCTAATGAAAGTTTTGAGCATTTTTTAAACAATGTATTTTCTAGTATTAGCTGTCAAATAAAGTTCAATAAGAAATAACTTGAACAAAGTTTATTCGTCTTATTTATCAACTTGTAATTTTTTAGAGTGTTCATTTTGATGTTTTCAATATATTCACTTTAGATTACTGACCATGAACTATTTAATATGGAAGTTGAGGAGAGCAAAAGCCGTGATAAGATGGCTGACCTTTCCACATTTAAGAGCACTGTGGCTGCCATTAAAGAATCACTGGGTGTCATTCATGATTTGAAGATGGGCAATGACCCCACAGCAGTATGTATTTTAGTCACATTTGTGTTTTTCTTATTGAAGGTTACTTTAGAATATTTATATTTTATACAATATTTTTATACAATAATTCTGTATCCAGTAGGTTTGCCATTAGGCCCAAGTTGCTGAATATGAACAATACTATACTGATAATAAACACCGTACTATCCTTATTTTATATAGTTTACCAAATATTGCTGTTTTGTATTAACATAGCCTGCTGAGATATGTGAGCAAAGAATATTTACATCTCTAGCAATAGCTAAACTGCGGAAGTTGAACAGATTGTCTCACCTTGGTTCCTTTCGAGCCAAAGACACTACTAGTGAGGTTAGTTAACTGTTACAGTGTCTGGTTAAATCTGTCATCATTAGGAATTCTTACTGTATCTCAAAGTTGTATAACTAGAAAATTTTTCCATATAATTTTTACTAACACAGACTGCTTTTGTAAAATATAAAATCCTAAAATTCAATATAACTATGTTACATAAATAGTTATAAATTATTGATGAAGAAATTTTTTAAAATAACTTCCTAAAATTTTCATAATTGAATTTTTAAATAGAATTAATATAAGTTTGTATATTCAATAGAAATAAACGTTTTACATGGCCCTTGCACAATCATTCGCCTAAAGAAATGTGCATTTTTTCCTACTTCGAAAAGTTTGCCTGTTCAATTAAAACTGAAAGACTTATTATGCGGGGTTTTGTTAAATTATTTGGACAGTGAATCTTGTAGAGAAATGTACTTTTTTACTCCTAACTATGTTATTTTTAAGCTACTCAGCCAGTTAGAGTACTTCTAATTATCCAGAAATGCTTCAATATGCAAAGCCTATTGTGTTGAAAATTCACCAGTTTGCTGAAAATGATGACAAAATATTTTTGTTTCAAACCACATTTGTGTAGCCTTATGTTTATTTTTGTGCAAAATAACCTTCATTAATTTTTATAGTGAAATCAAATGTATTCTTCAAATTCTAAGCAGGTTGTCGCATTGTATGAAGTGATTGTTCTGTAGAAACGTGTTAAGAGCGATCAGTATCACTTGAAACTTCAAAATCTTCTCTACGAAGTTGGCCATTTGCAGAAGGAAATCAACAAATGCCTTGAGTTTAGGTAACTTATGAAATGTTTACTTTCTCTAGAAGCTGGGCAATGTCTTGGATTTGTATTTGTTATTTCTAAATAATGCTAAATTAGTTTTATTTAGCATTACGTATATGTTTTTAAAAAAATTCAAGTGTGTTATGTTAAAATATTAATTTGTGTTGGACTATATATTATATGCTTGTCCATATGATACTTATTAAATGGATTTTACCACACATCTACAATGTTTAATATTCTAAGTGTCAACATATCTATAGTTATTTTCAAACTTTTTCACTTTAATTTTAAATTTCGTATTGTCGTAGTTTATGATATAATTTTAATTTATAAATATGTATGTTTTTAATTTCTAGCAGGTCATATGCTTATTTTTAAAGCAAAATCTTTGCTTGTTAACCACAATGCCGAATTTATTTATAAATTAGTACATTTTGTGGAGTTTAATAAAATTAACTAATACAATAAAAATAATGTAAAATCATAGCAACTCATGTTGTCATTCACTGTATACAGATCTAAGGATGAGGAACTGAATTTGGTGTCTGTTGAGGAATTCTATGCTGAAGCTCCCCCAGAAATATCCAGAGAAGTGAGTGATTATTTACCATTGTTCATTTTTTTACCTTTAAAATTTTCTCTTGGTTTTATTTGGTTTGTTCATCCCAAATAGTAAGAATTGAGGCCTGAAGCTTTAAAATAAAGACAAGTTGCTTGGCCCTTATTAATTGCAGGGTTTATAGAGGTTTATTATTCTTTATTGAGTTTATTTTCTAATATTATTGTTATAAGAAAAATATTGAGGAAAGGTTTACTTAAATACAGTTTGTCTTCACACAGGAGGTGACCAAGGCTAGTGAACATGAGCTGCGGAAAGCAAGACTGCAGTGGGAGCTGGAGCAGAGGAAGATGTAAGTGTATCTAGTATAATACTACTACTCTTGATTGTTAGACATCATTGCAGTATACGAGAGTTGTGCTACTCCTATGTAAAGATGTCCGCCATTACTATTGCAGCTTAGCCAACAAACTTTCTGAGACAAAGAAAGCAATAGAAGAGTCTCAAAATGATATTCAATTGAGAGAAGCAAAGCTGGAATCTTTAGCGCCGAAACTCACTAAAATACTGGAGGTAAACCTACATTGACACTTTAGAAGCTATACAAATATGGATAAGAGTTAAATATTAGGCCTGCTGTGCTATTAAGAGAATTCAGATGCAAAAAATAATTAAATTCCGGTTCTTATGCTGATAGTGCTTAACTCATTAGAGGTGATCCCCCCCCCCCCTTAGATTTGATCTGCAGCCATGATATGCAAGGAAATGTTGTAAGACTATAAGTTACCATGTTTCAGTCCACCAGACCAGTGCAGGAATACCTCGGAATGCCCTTTGAACAAGATCGTCTGCAGTCACAGCTGGCCAAGTATCTCCCCCAACCTCTCTTTGTTCTCTTCAAGAATTTGAATGCATTGCAGTATCATGATGGCAAAGGTAGTCTAGATATCTTCTAATAAAATGAAAGTTTTAGCTTGTGTGAACATTTGTAAGAATAAGCGTATATAGTTTTTAAACTGATAGTTGATTAGTTTGATGGTAGGGGCTGAGTTAATGCTATCAAAGATTGTTATAACAGCAGAGAATTATTCTGCAAATTTATAAACTATTTCATTACTTACTCAACATGGTGTTTAAGTGTTCAACTGTGACTTGTTTGTAATCAACAGGAAATTTGACAGCCGCCATTGAAGGAGATATGGACGCTGCACGCAGTTTTGTTTCAAATACAACTACTAAAGGTAAATGTCTATGTAATTATTATGAATGTTGGTGTAATATGCGACTCATTGCATCATTATGTGTAGTGTGTAGCATCCCCGGTGTATGAAATGTACTTGTGAAGTGCCCTGTGTCTTAATATAATTGTATAATTTTTAGCATAACGTCTAAGCTTACTTAGTACACCATTCTTATGTGTTACAAATCAAATTACATCAATTGCCCCGTCTGTCTTCTAGATCGAGATGTTAAATAATGACAGTACCCAAGCATGTGCCACACTAAATAATAAAGTCATTTTGTACCCTCTTGCTGCCCTATCAAGTCTACGTATACCTGCTGATTGTTGTAGTACTGGTTTCAAAGGAATGTTTATATGTTTCAGATGAAGATAGTGACAGTGATCAAGAAGAAGAAACACACAAAGTATCTGTAAGGACTACTTCTACTAGACTTTAGTATTCATTCTTTTAATCACTGCTCTCACCTTACACCTAAAAGGGGCAAATTTTTTTTTGCTTTTATTAGTAAAAGTGATGTCAGGGGTTGGACAATCAGAGTACTATGTGTCTATCAACTAATCACTTTTCTGACAAAACATTTATTAACCTAATCTTATCTTTGGTATATTTCTAATCATCATAAAACTTACAATATGCTATATTATAAATTATCATTATGTTACACATCACATATTACACTAGTCAGGGTCATGTTATGTGCAGTGAGGTGTCTTGTCAAAGGCTAAATAAGGTAGGTATGCTGATTACTCATGAGTTGACCACATGTATGTGTGATTATAGAAACACAGAAGACGTATGGCCAGTGTCCAGGAGGAGAATCTAGAGTCCCGGGTGCTGAAACAACACCCTCTCTATATTAACTTACTCTTGCAATGTCGCAGCTCTCACCAGCTACCTGCTGCCGAGCAAGGGGTGAAAGTTCAACTCTACATCTACTACATGGTCAACATGAATATGGTTACCGTCAAGTCAGAGCTTGTAGACGGTTCATCCGCTGCCTGCAGTGTGACGGCAGAGTAGGTGGTTTTATTCTCTTTTTCATCAACCGAGTTACAGAGTTGTGTAGTTGTAGTTGTGTAGTTGGCACAGTTGTGTAGTCGTGTAATGGTAGTTGTGTAGGTTTGCAGTTGTGTAGTGGATTAGCAAGTTAATTGGAGCCAGTCATTAAATACTGGCTATACAATAGACCATATGATACACCTCTCCATTTCCTGTTTTACAACAAGAGTTGCTTTCTCAATTTTGTCCATGCGTCTTTATAAATCTCGGTGCAGAAGGAATATGTTTATGATTGTATATTGGCAGTGATCTACTTGAAGCAAACTCTATACTGAGCAGCATATTTCCCGATGACCAAGGTACAACATGCCCCTCGTCATTCAGCCAATCACAGCTTGATAAATTAGCGTAAGTTTGCTGTACAGTAATTCTCTGTTGTAAAGACAATGCATTGTTACTTACTCAGTCTGTGTGTTTATAAGCTTCCGCCCTCAATATATATTTATTATCTTAAATATCCAATACTCTCATCTAATCTTCTATTTCTTGTTCCTGTATTTTTCAGGCCATCTACTCTGTCTCACTTGAGAGCTAAAATAGGAACACCATTTCGCTGGGCTCAGCGTCTTGCTGGTCTAAGTGTGTTGAGTATGGAGGTGACAGAGCCTAAACTCTCCAGTGTTAGTGTAGTTGTGAAGAAACTCAGGACTCTAGTGCTGAACCGCGTAGAACTAGTGCACCAGCTGGCTGACTTAGGTGGTTACTTTATTACATATGTTGAGTTGACAACTCAAATGAATTCAGAAATTACAGTTTCTATACACTTGTTATTTCAGAGAAATGTAATCTCGCAGTTCCGTCCAACAGCGGCGAGCTCTTACCACGTCAACTTCCTCAGACCAAACTATACCACTGGTCCAGATGCACATTTGAGGATTTCACTGAACTGGCTCATGCTGACGAGTATGTTAAATCAGGAGCCATAACTCCCGAATGCATAATCTACTTGGCTAAGCTAACATGTTTCCATGGTATGCATGCTATTCTTTATTACTAACTGCAGTTGATTGGTCTATACGGCATTGGATTATATTATTGTTTCATTTAGTATATATTTTTTCAATTTCTGTATGGTAATTGTCTCAATAAGCTGACCTGTCAGATATTTATTCATGTTTTAGTTAAAGTTTTGGCTCATGTCTCTATTAGTGGGAACTACCCAAGTACCCGCCCCATAGTTTTACTCAAGATTGAAGATCGTCAGCCAGGAGAATGTCTGACGAGGAATAACAGCAATGCTATCAGGGTAAGAGTTACTTGTCCCTACATGGAAACATATGCCATGCTAGTAAATATTTGGCTAGTAGTTTTTGTAGTGCAAACTATATTAACTCTGAGTCGGTACTACAACTTATGATTGTAATATGAATGGTATTGTAACTAGGTTCTTGAGTATTTACATAAAACTATGAGGGATATTATTTGTAGTTTTGTTTTTATATCTTAATATATTAACTAATTTATTCAATTATCTGTCCTACTCACACTACCTTGTATGAGGAGATTCTATTTCTCTCGGAATTCTTGCTGTTGGTTATAAATAAATTGAAGCAGACATCTGATGAGGTTTATTGGAACTTGTATACCATGCCCATGTGTGTGCCAACGGGTTTGGCTTTTGTCGACTACTTGTATAAAATTTGGCAATGTGACACGTTGAAATGTATTTCAATTGCTTCAGTTGAAAATCTCAAAAGAATAATCATCACTTTCAAGTTATTAAGATTTGTCTTTTCAAATTTAATTTTCTGTCTAGAAACCTTAACCTTGCCTATGCATAGTTTATACATTTGTAAACCCCTCCCCTATGTCATTCAGTAAACTAGCTATACTAAGTGTTTACTGTTGTGCTATGGCAGTGCATTGAAAGAGAGATCAACCTGGGTAAGACTGAGGAGACTGAGAGTATAGTTAACCAGCTGAATCTGCAGCTAGTCAGACTGGCCTGGTGCTGTGATGTGCTGATGGCAGTCAACACTCATGAGACAGGCTCTCCTCACGCTTCTCTTCATGTCAAGTTTGTGCCTCACTGCCGCAGGTAATACCCAGTTATTGTGTCATGTATTAAGTTCCTAATTCTGTTTATAATTTTCATTCTGTTTTGCGTTTTTTTTATAGAAGTGAAAATACCTAGAAGTCTGTAGTTTGTAAAATAAAATTTACTAATCTTTCTTATTTAATATTTCAATTATAGATTCTAACTATTTTTTGTTGGTGAAGATGCTTATTTGTCGCATTTTCTCGTCAAGCAACAACTGTTAAAATGAAGAGGTTTTTCCAGAATAACATTTAATTTTAAGAAACTCTTGTTTAAGTGCCAATGATTTAAATTCTAAGCTTTGATTTTGAAGTACTGGTCAGTGAACATTACTTATTACACTGTATTTCTATGATGTGGTGACTTTGTTACTGATGGAGGTTTGATAATTTTTATCAAGTTTTTAAACTGAAAACAACCCTTGACTAGTATGAAAGGTTGATGCATTTATATTATATGTTGTTGTGAAATGGTGTTTTATTTCAAAGTTTAGTAACTTAGTTTTGATGATTCAGTTCCATTTTATTAACCAAACTGCAAGATATACTCCTAGCTTCCTAATTTTTGCAATGAAAGCTTTTTAGTCGATGATCTTCTTTTGTGTTCACAATTTTATGCGTTTAAAATTTTCTGTAGAGACCGTAAGTAAATTTCAAAGCTTTCTATTGATACAAAATGTGTGTACAGTGACACAGTGTTTTTTGCAACGCATGCATTATAATGAAGTTAGTTGATTATACTATTTTGTGGCAGTGTGTTTTATGAAGTATGAGATATGCAGGATATAACACAGCGGCTACTATTCAGTGAAATAATTCTTATACGTTACGTTTTGTAGAGGCAGGGACCGACAACTTCCCTTAACATACAATTCTACAACTGGGTTCTTTGGTTACTCTCAGTGAATTGTGATTTCTCGATCCGTTATAACAACATTATTTCATCTCAGCTATATGCGTTGACTTTAAATAAATAAGAACATTATAAATTGATTTTCGTTGATGAAAATTTTGTTTATATACTTGTATGATTAGATCTAGTGATGTTTATTATCTTGAAATTTGAACCTTCTCTGTATTATACTTGCATTCGAATTATAAAGAGTATTTGGCATGTAATGCGGTTATTATACTTTTTTACCTACCTTTGTTCTCTTTGCAGCCAATACTTCATAGTTTGTTTTTAAACCCCATGGAACAGTTTGTTTTGAATATTAATATGCTAAAGCTGGTTTGATATAAACTGTATATAGTTATATGTATCTCTGTTAAAAATGGCTGAATGTTTTAATGGGTTTTATATGAAACTATCGGTTTAATAAATAACATGTACATGTATATAATAAAGTTTTAAAAAAGTGCTAGATAATAATATTAAGAAAAGTGAAGCATATATGCTTTGAAAATAATTATGTGCAACTTTTTTCTTAGAACAAAAAAGTTCAATTTTATTTGGTCATTTAATTTATTGCTGAGAATCTGATGATAGCTGTCTGCTAATGGGTGCATTTATTTAAATTTATTTACTTTTACTCTATGCTGATGCAGCTGTATGCACTGTCATGCTAATGCATGTCAACTTAGTACAATCTGTAAAATTAATTCTTGTACAGTCATGCTTAGTAGCTCCTAGAGTTTGCTGAAACTGAATGTTAATGTACAGGTGTGTGAACTCGTGCTTGTTATGGTATTGTAATTTATTATCTAAACTCTGCTCACCAATCACCTGCTAGTTCACTTGTGCACGATACATACTTGTGTTATGAGGCCATCTACTGCATGCCTTATCAAGTTATTCAAACTTTTAAGATTCATATAGGTGAGTAATTGAACACATAATATTTGTCATTGCTAAGGCATGTTGAATTTATTTTTTATAATTAGGCAAATCTATATTTATCCAAAATGTCCTTAGCCCGATTTAACAACGAAACCACTTCCATCAGGGCTTTTCTCACTATAAACTTGGGTGAGTTTTATATTTATCCAAAAACATTGTCATTGTCACAGGTAAAGTCTGCCTCCTTGTTGCAAACACACAGATTTTTATCAAAGGCCGTTCCATCTGGACATGATAGCTCACTCACTCTGATTTGTGCCGCCCCCTGGACGAACTTTTTACATTTTGTCCCTTTAACTATGCCATAGAAACTGCCACTGAATTCACAGTCGAAATCTGCATGCAAGAAACTATAGAATAACATGTTAAGATGAGGGGAAGGTTGAATCTTAACAGATTAGCTTAGCAATGTGGAGTGAGCACCTACCCTACACTGCCAGACCAACCACACAATTCACTCAAGATATTACATCCTTACCTATCTCCACTCTGTCCTGTTTGGGTAGTGGGTGGCTGTCAGAGGTCTAGCTCAATTAGGCTTCTCCACCTAACCCTGTCTCGAGCATTTTCTTCTTTGAGGTGACAAGATTGAAGATCTTACCTTACCTTGTCCTTTCATCTATGATTTGCACACCCAAAGCAAAGATGAAAGGACAAAATCAGGAAAGATCTCCAATCCTGTTCCCTCCATGAAGAGGATGCTGAGACTCAAGATATTACATGTAGCCGAATGACATTATTACTTACATAAACTACACAACTCTACAATAAGTTTCTACTATGTACTGTATAAGCTTAGGGGTGCAGATGTAGTATGGAGTAGCCTTTTAGTATACTCTCATATCCACCCTTCTATTATTTGGGGCTAACCTGATAGTCTGGTGGACTCACTTCATACTGTTAACCAAGTTTATGTATAATAATGTATAACGAGGTGCGGGTTGCTAACTCATAATCTCATTATTCTGAGTTTCAGTAAGAAGCATAGGGTTTTGATCCCAAAATATTTAAGTTATGAAAAAATCCTATTTTAGTTGTTATGAGTAACTTGCAAGTAGCTAAAGGTAATATGTGTTTTTATATTATAACTGAATCATAGCCAAGTGCAATTTTATCCCTTTATAAAACTTATTAAATATTTTAGTACCGCAGTGATCAATGCAATAATCATCAGATATAACCAATAATCAAATAATCAATATATGACTAAGCCTGACTAATATTGCCTTAATTGTACTTTTTATACTTATAAAAGGTTGACAAATGAGCCTTATCAAAAGTTAAAGAAATTCAACTGGCTATTTCATCAACTATTTTGTTGCTATAAGACATGCAAAATATCGTCATACCACACAATATTAACAGCTTGTGGCATTACCTTTGCATATAAAAGCTGTTTCATAATTGCAAGTGCACAATGTCGTATCGAATGCCGTTCCTGGGGGGCAAATTTTCTCCACTGCAGGTAGTGTGTCTGTTGAAACAGTGAAATTGCGACATTTTGAACCAATCACTACTGTATACATGTTGCCTGCCTCTTCACAAAAGTAGTTACCACCTACAATACCAATAGTTCAACATGAGCTCAATTTGCTGCGTATTTGATAGAAATGTAATGTGTATTATCATGTCCTATGATTGCTGCATAAAAGAACACATTTGAGAATGTGCTATTGACTCTATACACTGGTCAAATTCAATGTCGCATTGCGTGTGTTAACTGCACATGTATGTGGGAATGGACATAATTTGGCTGAATTTTAAAAGTGGTTTATGTAAATTTACTCTCTAATTTGTGATTCACTTTTAATATTTAACATTTCATCCTGCTCTAATACTAACATATGATTGAGCACTCAACAGTAGATACAGCACAACTATATTTAAACATATGCATATTGCAATTTTGCAGGTTACTAATAGAATCACATGCTGAACTATACATAACTGTTGTAGTCACTGTCGTCATAGTTACGGTTAAACATGAATTTTTCTAAAGTCTCTTTCTTTTTGTCAAGTTACATTTATTTATTAAAATATCACATAGTTGATTATTTATATTTCGTAACACCTCCAATTAATGAATATTACCTGTTTGTCCCTCAGCTCTGGTGGTCGTCATAGCAACCAGCACCACTGCTATAGTAGCGCAGAAAACATGGCAGCTGAACATACTGGCTATTAAAATGTATATGTGCTGCTCTTTCGGAGGCTTAATAATCAGTAACTATGCGCATGGACTGTTTATATTTTGCAAAAGATAATTTAATAATATTTTAAGAAGTGTCACTTAACTCTTCCATATATTATAAAGCAAAAAGCTCTGTTCCATTGTGAACAGGCAGGTGCTGTTGATAAACTTTCTTGATTAAGACTCATCCCTAAAAGTTTCAATAATACTTTGTTAATTGACTTGTTTACAATGAAGATTCTAAATGTATGCTAGCCCAGGCCACCGTAGGTTAGATTTATTTTTCAAAAGCCTCTTTCAGAGGGCTATAACATTATATTCATGTATAATATAATGCAGCTTGCACTAACTTAAGTGAGAGTGATTATATGAGTATATTTGTGACATTTTCAACAATTCACATCTTTATAATATATTATGGGGGTATAAAACAATAGGTTCTAACATATTGAGAAAATTATAATAACATTTTACTATATCGATCAGCTATTTTTAACACTTGGTTTTATTTGCTAATATAACCTCTACTTATATTGAGCTGTAATATAACAATCAGTCAGCAGTGTGAAGTAGTAGTGCTGAACATTTGTTGTACCTTGAGACCAGCTTCATCTACACTCTGTTGAATATTACAGTTTAAATTCAAGAAATGGCCAATGTTTTGTTTTTTTTTAAACACTTTTTCTTTACACTTTTTCATTTCGAATGAATTATAATTCTTCTTTAAGATTCATGTCGGAGGTATTTTTAGATACAGGGGTAAGCAATTTCCAACATGTAATTCTTCAAATGGGTTCTTGGGTCCCCTCTCTTAATGAGCAGCACTTATGTTTCTCAATTTATTGTAACGTTTTTTTTTGTACTTTGTGTGAACTTCAAAACTATGAGCTATATATAATATCTTGTTTGTTACGTATGCCTCACAATCACCATACTGTCATAATAATATTTTTGTTTGTTATTATAAAATTTATATTTTATTTTTTCAAATAACAATAAAATATGTATTGAAAACGAAACTGATTAATTTGGTCATGTTAATGTGCAAGGTAAGTAGGTATTAGGTAGTTTTAGCTATCTGAAATTAGTTCAAGGGTTTTAATTAAAATTTAGTGCTCTTGTAAATATAAAATTTCAATATGCATATAATAATTTTATTTGACACTTGAGTTTTAATGGTGGTAGGAGTTCATCATTTATTCCCAATATTTTGTACCCACCTTCATCTGAGATTGTTTATGATGCTGCATATGCAAGTTGTATCTTAATAATTATTGTACTTCAATATGCACCTTATATGAATGTTTGAATTTAAGCTGCCAAGGTTTTACCAGCAATAATTGCTGACAGTTTTGTTGTTTAATAAAAATATTGCATGATAGAACAGCATCATGCATATACTGAAAGGTATTAAAGTAACTTAATTTCTGTAAAGTTTTCATAAGTGCAGCTATTTGTGAAAAATATTCACGCAGTGTTTATTCTTATAATACAATGTTGATATTATTTTAATACGGCTTTGTTTCTGGAAGTTTAATGGCATAGTGCATTAGGGCTGCGCCATTGTTTGCACTGTATAGCTGACTACTATCCACTGCATACAGTATCAACTCCCGTCACAGCCAAATTTAAATAAAATTTGCAAAAATATAAACAAATGGTTAAATATATATTATTTTATTTTGAAAATTCCATAAGCCAATAACTGCAATTAGCCAACAACATTGAGATCATCACATTTGAATGCTGTAATTCTGTTGCAAACGCAGACGCTCTTATCGAAGGCCAAATCTTCTGGACATGTTAGCTCTTTTGCTGGAAGACTGGCTGTACCATGCAGGAACTTTCTACAGTTCGTCCCTTTAACTATGGTATAGAAGTTGCCTGTCGCTTCACAATCATAACCTGGATCGAAAACAAAGTGAATTAGATTTAGATAGGATTGTGACTAAATACATTATTGATCAGCTGAAGACGTAATAATGGCAAAATAAAACGGTATAGAACCAAATTGATCAATTTGAGTTATATTTTTGAGTATTATAACAGTATCCTTATGAATTATAGCCAATTGACATCTTTATCTTTAAACAGGCAAACCATGCAGTTCAGTTAACAGCTACTCTTCTTTTTGCAACAAAATCGATTGTGCGGCTTTGCCTCGTAAATATTAATTCTAAATACCAGAAAATATTTATTCAATCAGTCTGTTTATATTCAGAGTTTGGCTCTGGAGTTGATAATTTCCACATTTACAGTTCATTGTTGTAATATATGAATGCATAACATATTGTAGCTGTATAATTATATTGTACGTATGCAAACAGCTACATGTTGAACATAATAATTATATGAAGCATTTGCTCTTTGTTAGAATTGCATTCTCTTGTTGAATCATTGCATTGCATCAAGCAATACAGTGAACACTTCACAACAACTCCAATTAATAAATATTACCTTTTTGTCCCTCAGCTCTTGTGATGATCATGGCAAGCAGGACCACTGCTACAGTAGCACAGAGAAGATTAAGTCTAAACATACTGAATATTGAGATGTCTGTAAAGCTCGTTCAAAGATTGAATGATCAACAACAGGGCATATAAGCGTTTTATATATACAGGAGAAAAGCTAATTCAATATTGAGAAATATCCATTACTTTTCCAACTATTCTATAGATGGAAGCTGTGAACAAGCAGGTGGTATTGATAAGAAGCAAACTTCCTTGAGTTGCACTCCTAAGACTTCCAATGGTCTCTTGAGCATTCAGGTTCTACATGTTAATATATGAGTCACCATTAGACGTCTTGGGTTTATTTTTTCAAACATTTTGAACAACTAATGCATGTCTACACCAACTTATAACAAGGCGGGCGTTAAAATAAAGAGAAACCTGTGTACTGGATGTGAAATATAGTAAAAGAAGTTATATTTTTACTCGAGCTTCAACAGCTGTGCCCTAAATTAAAATTTATGAAAACAATTTAAAGACTTGGAATATTGAATTTTCCCTGTTGCTGATTTTGAATGTTGGTGCTGTTGTGTATATTTTTCCTCTTTCAACTATTTTTATTCTCATTGTGCTGAGTTGTAAAGTGGATGCAGTAATAGAGAAATTGAGAAAAGCCTGTGTTTGAGGTTGCAAATATCGCAAAAGAAGTTATGTTCCCTTTACAATTTCAACCCCCCCATCCCAATCCAAAGCTTATTAGGAAAATCAAAGAGCTTGAACTATAAAAATTGCTCCTCTACTGCCCCTTATTGTGAGTTGTTTATTTTTAACACTGTACTTGAGCTCATATCTTTGGGATAGGCATGGAATTGAATTTACCTGTAGTATCTTTAGAGTAATGTATGACACTACAGTTTCCACTCATATTGTTTTTCAAGCAAGCCACTCATATTTTATTGGTAACTGTCATGATTATTGAAAACAGTGCCTTTCCTGTTTATTAGCATTGATAATCTAAAATTGTTATTCAACCCAAGAGCTATTTGGTTGGACTTTTACTAATTAAATATGCAGACATAATTTTTGGTTTATTATTTATTTATTAATTGCTGTCACACCTGCTACACGGGTTTGAGCGATATTCCGAAGTCTGTCTAATCGATTGAGACTAATGGCTGTCAATAAAATTGAAGTTTTTATTAGTTCGTAACAAAGGTAATAATCATAACTTTTATATTATTAGGTTACCAGTTATGAGAGGAACACGAGTTCAATTCAGTACAGAGCACACTGACACATTCTTGGGTGACAAACATATTGTAGTGCTGGTGCAAGTCAACCATTTGGCCCATAGGATAGCTTGACATTAATTTCTTTGGTCTTTGTGGCTTTCAACTCAGCACATGCCATAATAAAGTGTCTATAATATTATATAATATATCACGTTGATATTTTCCATAAAAAGTTGTTAATTACATTATAGATATTGGTCATCCTGATGATGCTTTTTTTACAATAATTAGCTTATATCTTTCATTGTTTTGAAAGTTTTATATAAGAATAAAACAAACTTCAATCATATAGCATATATTTTTAATAGGAAAAAAATTATTAGGCAAAATTTTATGTAACTATAAGCCAATTTTGGAGTTTCTAAAAGCAAATAACCTAGCTCAAAAAGACTAAAATGATATACATAAAAACAACAGTGTACCTCAACTTCAATTGGCCATTGCTCACAAATACTTTCAACTACTCCTATTGTATGTAGCACCTATACTTCTACTGATATAATATAGTGACTCTTCAAGAAACTGAGCAATTTTATAGCTTAAATACTAAAAACTGGTCGAGTGAAAATGCTATGCAGCAACTTGAAAACAATTCCTTTGTAATATACATTGTAAATTAACACAGCCTTTTGGATAAATTTTACATTTAAAATGTTAAGTACTTTTGCAACACACTATCTCAGACTCCACTAAAAGATGCTCATTTCTGATCTATTTATTTACAAGCTGTCTATTCTCAAACATAATTTCTAAAAGGGCAAATATTTAATCTATATTATGCTGGTCAGTATTCCGGAAATGATGTGCTACAACTCAAAAACTAGATTTTGATTTTATAATATTTATGCATTATTCATTATGTTTAGAGATCTTGAGTGCAAAAGCCTCCAATAAGTTTATTGCTAGATATAAATCTTATAAGGTTGTTACATGAAATCGATTCATATAGAAAAGCCTTCTCATTGCAAAAACTGCCAAAATCTTGTTTGATCAACCTTGAGTTTGGCAATTAAAATGTCTGTCGCATGACTAATTATATATACACACTGCACAGTGTAGGAGTAACGGGGGGGGGGGGGGGGGGACAACGGGCCGGATTTTGCATTCTTTGCTCTCATTCGTCTGTTTTTCAAGTTACAAGTTCAATAATCTCTGGTTTTAATGCTGCATCTGTTGTCTATTACATGTACCAGTTTGTTGTTTCTATTTTCCTCACAACTTTCAGAATAATGAAATTTTCGTGACAAAAAAATCGGCCCATTGTGCCCCGGTACCAGGGTACAATGGGCCACTGGGTGAGACACAACAAATATATTGAAACTTTGCTGATTTTGTTACATCTAATCTTTATTTATTTAATATTACAAACAAATAAAAATATTCTTTCAGATCTAAAGCAAAATTCTTGTTTTAGCTGTACAGTTTGTGCCACCACGGATAGCAGAGGAAGGCAAAATCAAATGCACATCACTCGATTCTACGGTGCCATTATCATTACTGTTTAGAACTAAAAATGCTTTTTTTATTTTCACTTCAGAGAAACTTTTATCAGAAAAAACCTTTAGTAACATGTACTACAAAAGTCTGAGTGGACTTTTTTCTATGAACTGTAGCTTATAAGGTGCATGGCTTCGGTTTGTGGCTGGAGTATGGAAGGGAGAGGGGGGAGCGAATGAGCAAATCACTATTTATTTTAGTCAAATACATGTATATTCCCTCAATGATATAATGTACAATAAATATCATGACTATCTGCTAGTGGCAACAGCAGAGTGCTTTGTATTATGTATAAAATGGCAAAGCTTTAACCTCACCAGATGTATATATTAGGGGAGCTTCACCTTGTAGTTTGGTAGTCTTACCATGATGTGTGTGTGTGTGTGTGTGTGTGTGTGTGTGTGTGTGTGTGTGTGTGTGTGTGTGTGTGTGTGTGTGTGTGTGTGTGTGTGTGTGTGTGTGTGTGTGTGTGTGTGTGTGTGTGTGTGTGTGTGTGTGTGTGTGTGTGTGTGTGTGTGTGTGTGTGTGTGTGTGTGTGTGTGTGTGTGTGTGTGTGTGTGTGTGTGTGTGTGTGTGTGTGTGTGTGTGTGTGTGTGTGTGTGTTTTATTTTCATCATAACATAGTGTTTTACAACTAGGATAATTTACAAGAGCAGAACAAGCAATTAGAAAAGAAACATAGTAACAAATAACAGTATATCAAAATAAGCTGTCGGAAATGATGATGAGGCCCAGTGCGAAATAGCATGGCTAGTGGTACGCGGGCCCAATGTTGGCATTACCATACAAGGCACCACAGATCACTCAACAGAGTGGAGGTGATGCCTCAATTCCGCTTTAAATTTACCAAGTGGCTGTATAATCTTTAAAAATTTAGGCAACTTATTCCACAGTGCAGATATTACAAAATTTGAGGTGCGTTGACCAGCAAATGAGGAATAAAATGGAACAGGAAGAGATTGCAACTGATGACGAGTAGTATAGTGAGAGTGTGTCGAAAAGCTTTCTGAATAGAAGATTTTATGAGCTTTAATTAGCAGTTTGTATTTGTACAACTTGTCAACTGGTAAAATGTCTGATTTCCTAAACAGGTCTTTAGAATGGTATCCAAAAGGCTTGCGGTGAATTATTCGGACAATTTTCTTTTGAAATTTTATCACTTTATCAAAATGGACCCTGGATGCATTCCCCCAGAATTCTATAGAGTAGCACAGCCTGGAATGTATAAGTGAATAGTATATAACATGATCAAAATTTTTTTAGGAGCGAATGCATTTAAACGATATTTTACAAAAGGTCAGAGATGGCTATATCTATAGATTTTAGTAACATTTCAACCAACTTTTTGGGCAAACAAACTAATAACAGTGATCAGGGTACAATAATCAGGTGGCCCATTGTGCTCCGGATGGCCAAATTTAACATAAATGGGCCTCAAGAAAAATTTATTTCAGAGTTTGCTGTTATACTAGTTAAGCAATGTAGAGACAAGCAATGGCAACAATATCAGTAAAATCTATGCTTGTTGCCTTTGAGTGTAAAAAGTTATAAAGCTTTAACGACGTCTTAAAAATTTTACATAAAGTAGGTAAAAACAGTTTTTTACTCGCCTTTTCAACACGTATATTCCGCAAGTGTTGAAACTACAAAGGCTGAATAATTATGTCAATATCTTTTTATGAAAAAAAATTGCAACTCTAAGTCAATAAGTTCTTTCACAATTTGGCCAGCTCTTTGTACCCCTATGACCGTTGTGCCCCCCCCCTTACCCCTACTCCTTACTTTGGCTTTCAATTTAGCTTGTGGCCTCAACACTTGTTATTTGTACATACCAGTAAACAATATTATACAAATGTTAGAAATGTTAGAAAGTTATAACATAAAAATACCTTTAAATAAATATCACATTCCCATGCTTTACTGTTGCAACTGCCTTCTGCTTCTTTTTTAAATTGATCAGTATGTGCATGAAACAATTTATCAATTTTAAAATCTGTCTGTACACATTTTTCTTTCATTTTCACGCGTTTCCAAAATACAAAATGTGTGTAACGCTCATAAACTGGGTAAGTTGCTCAATTACATTTAAATATTACTCAAGTAGGTGATTTAAGAAAAAACAAAAATAAAATTTGGTTGTAATATAAAGCTGATGAAGGCATTTATTGATGATCATTACAACAAAATAATCTCTAACTCAGAGTGTTTTCGGATCCCCTAAACTGGAAACCGAAAGTGCTCTTAATAATCTGTGGGAGTACTCAAGATTCAACTTGTTACTGTAAGTTCAAAACATGTATTATGTAAGAACCTAATTAGGTTATGTTTAGTTAAAACTCAACTATAGCCTGCACACAAAACTTTGCAACAATTTCAGATACCTCTAATTAAAGATAAAATAATTTGATCTATGCTTGACAAGATAATTGTCATTTACTTCAAAATAAAGTCACAGAGCTACGCATCACTGCAAAACATGTGCAGATGTTTACATGATGAGCGCAACTATTGGATTAGTGACTTTGTTGTGATATTTAGCACATGTGTGTATATATAATAATAAATGCACATGGCATATGTGACCTGTCTATATAATATAATAGAGTAGAGTTCATCCAGCACACTTATAATATTTACAGCAGTAGTAGGCCTATATAAGCTAATCGCTCTAGCACTAATAAGCAAAATGGAGATTTTACACTTGGTAATAATAATGATGGGGCTGTGTTTTAAAACGTCATCACGTAAGT
The DNA here is from genome assembly GCA_964035545.1 of Bugula neritina. Taxonomy (NCBI): domain Eukaryota; kingdom Metazoa; phylum Bryozoa; class Gymnolaemata; order Cheilostomatida; family Bugulidae; genus Bugula; species Bugula neritina. The sequence continues at coordinate 10,411,979 of OZ037768.1, read as the reverse complement.
ATTACTATTTTAATTATTCCTCTCTAAAAAACACCATAGCTTATTAATAATAAAAGGGTATAATATTTAATATAGCAGGTTATATATTAAGATTAAGAGGTTACTAGGCTAACCTAGAGCTTATACTTGCACCTTATAAGATTAAGTATGTATCTAGTGTGAGGCTTTGTGTGGTTTGAGACCAACTGGCGTCTGTACTCTCAAAGATTTAATTATATAATTTGTCTTAACTTTTCATTATTCTCAAAGCTACAATATAAGTATAATACCACACTAATACTATAAGTATTCACTTTCAGTGAGCATTTGGCATATAAAACACATTTCAGGACTAACATCTATTGAGAAATAAAAGATATGGTAATCCTAAACAAAATGAAAATAAATGGCATAAATTATATACTTTTTAAAAAATTATCTTTTAAATGTTTCGCAGTGATAGTTTGCAAGTAACTTCCTGTAATAAGCTTTTTAATGGGCACACGCCTTTTAAGAAATTTACTATTCCAATGAAATAGACTAAAAGAACTTTTTAGTTTGATATTCTAGTTCTACATTTCCTTGCTATGCTCAAAGAACTTATTCATAGTATTACTAAATTGGTATCATCTACCACCCAGGAGCTTAATTAATTTCAGTTTGAAAAAACTGAAACTGAAAACTGGAGCTTTTTTGAGCTCAAATTTACAGCTCTGTTACCGTGGTCTAGCAGTTCGAGCATTGGCTTAGTTATACACGGAGTCAATGGTTCGATCTCCAATAAATGGGATGTTTGAAAATGCATTTAGTTGTAATTACTTCTTAAACGTGACAATAGTAAGCAAAATATTCTTAGCCTGCTTAGAAAAACCATTCTAATAGGAATGCCGAATGAAGACTTGAAAAACATAAGGAAGTTTGTTTTCATTTGTTTTGCTCACACCTCTTACTTTGGAAATATTAATGTAAGCTTATAACTGCTTCATTGAATTTGGATCTCTTGGTTCGAGGTGCAAACTGCATTGAACATGTATCTAAAAGTTCTACATCTTTTAAAATAGCTAAACTTGTACACACCTCCCACAGTGGCAGCAGCATCACCTTTGCTGACTATAGTTATTTACATTTGTCATTATCTGGTTGTTACAGACTTCGGTTTTGCTAAATAGTTTCTGCACAACACTTGAAATGGGAGCTTTCTACATGCACACATTTCTTGTTAGTGATTGAGTAAAGCTGTATACTCATTAATGGAATTCGTATTTATTGCGTTACTGAAATTTTCTCTCTTTAAATGTAGTAAGTTGTGCTCAAGCATTTTAGTTCAATTTTGTAGATCCAGTGCCAAGTATCATTGACCTAGAGGCTCGGGTCAGTGCCTTGGAGCAAATGGTTCACACGCTCAACCAACAGGTGAGCATGTTTTCTGCATGTCTATGTCGCATGGATACAGCACACAATCTAGAGCTCCTCTGGCCCCTCTACTACCTCTTCAGGCTTCAGAGTTTCAGCTCTCTCAGAGTACTACTACCGTTACTCTTTACCAAAAGCTGAAATAGTTTGTAAAATATTTGCTCCCATTGGGATTCGAACCCAAAACCACCGGCCTGCAAACTGGCAAACTAACGTTACACACCAGGGGCTACTGGGTAATGTCAACACTAAACACAAAAACTTTATTTTATACTACGGTTTCAACAAGTATTAAATAATATCAACTAATTGAAATATTTTGAAACATTTATTTGATGCGTGGCTTTTTAGCTAACAATTATTATGATAATTCACAGTAGTCTATTAATTCCTTTTTCTATTCATCCCCATGAGGTTGGTGAAGTAGTTGAGAAAGGCCTGGGTTCTTGGTAAAAATTTAGCTAAAAAAATTATGTCTTCATGAAAATTTTAACCCTTACCCCAAACCGAACTATATAAAAAAGTAAACTAACTTAAACTGTTCAAATTTCTTCATTATCACATTTTTCTTTTCAATGCCGATAATCGTACAGTTTCTTGCAAATAGAAAGAAAAAGGTGCATTGTGTGCTAGTCATTGAGAAACTGGTACAAACAAAATGTTGAGACAATTGAAAACTGCTTTTAATATTTTATACTGGGATGTTTAGTTTGTCTCTGAGGCATCAAAAATAAACTTACTAGTAGCTCTTAGTAAGATTCTCCAGTGGTCAATCAATTAAATTGTCACAAAAAATGCTAAAATAACCTGCCTGGGCTTGCCAAAAGAATCACATTTGTCATTGATAAAAAGATTTGCTTACAATTCTATTCTAATTAGTAGCAAAATATGATTAAACATCTGTATATGAGTTTACATAATAAAACGTTCAAGTAGAGCTCTATGTGCTGCTTTATCCTACAAGTCCTTGGCATCTTAGTTGCTCTTGACTGGACTAATATTTCAGGACATTTTAAAGCTGTACCAAGTAAATTTTTAATAGCCTCATTTTTTTTAACGGTTTTTATCTTTTTTTGGGGCACAAGTTAAAATTATCTTAAAAACCTAACTTCTTTTGTTATACTTCTCATTTAAAGCACATGTATTTTTCAAATTTACGTATTACTGCAGCTATACCTCTTCCAAGAAAGCTATCTACTTTGAAAGACAAGAGAATTGATGGTTGATAGAGTAGTGTAGTTGGTATTGTTATGCAGTGTTTTAGTAGTACTCCATAATTTGCTTGATTATTACTAAACTAGCATGTTGTAACCTCAAAATAGATACAAATTTATTCATCAGAAATAGTTGAGTTTGATTTGCAAAGCGTTTATGTCACACACAGTGGTGTTGACAAGTTGAGATACAAACATGAATCTACTACTCCTTGTATATCATTAATACTAATGAATGGTCAAAGTCAAACACATTACCATTTCCATAAATGATTCTCTTGCCTATCATGCAGTCTGATCTACTCTAAATCTGATTAAATTACTTCCTGAAAGACACAGAAATGTTCAGGGGACAAGCATGAGTAAATTAACCGAAATTTCCTAATTATTATTTTTTGTCTTGTATACCTAATAGCTGTGGACTGTGTAAAAGATTAGCTTTGCTTGAATGTAGATAACAGTGACATATAATATTACAGCTTTCCTTATACCTGCCATCGACAACTACCACTGCTACCACCACTACCACCACCACTACCACTACTGCACCTACTGCGAGTGGACTCCGTTAGTATTTACATGTTGATTATTCTTTTTTCACTGCTTCAGCAACTTTGTATGAAATATAGAAATTAAAAAAAATAATTTAAAATATACAAGTTCACAATTTCTTTTAGAAAATGATTTTGTTGTCAAACAATAACTTCCTTTGTAACTTGAAAAGCAATTAGCATGCTTGCTTCATGAGGTAATGTTGCATATAAACCAGCTTAGCTCAAGGTCACCATCAATTCATTACATATTTTTTTATTGGAGTATGCTGAGTAATAAATAGCAATAAGCAAACAACTATGTGTAACATATTTTACTATTTTTAGAGCTGGAACGAAATAGACACATGTGCGTACATGGTGTCATGACGTATGAAGAGATCCGACAGCAAGGTATATCCAATGAATGACTTTTTATTCTAACCATGATAACTTCTATAGCAACAATAATAAATATATGTTTGTATTTTTTTTTACAAAAATCTAAAACTATTTTTTTTGTAAGTAAAAACTAAAATGTTTATGTGTTGTAGATTTGACTGGCATTAGTACTAGGCATTTGCCAATCAAATACATGGAGCGGCATAGGACGTGCTTTTACTTCCATTACATGAGGCACACACAGTGTACGGGTCGATTTACAAACAGCAATTTTATATGTAGAACCTAAATGGCAAGTCAAGTTCACAAATTTATTACGTATGTTTGTAGTATATATGTTGTATGTGCATATAACAACATATATACTACAAGTATACAAATATGCATAATAAATCTATGAATTTGAATTGTTTTTTAGGTTCTGCTTATAAAATTTTATATATTAGAATATATTAAAGACTTTGATATTTCATTTTGTTAATATGTATAGCACTAAAGATGAAATAATAAAATCTTTAATACATTTGAATATAAATTTTGTATACTAGGTGTCTATTTACAAGTAATATATGTACATAACTTTTCTCAAGTCACGGGCATCAATTATGTTTCATTTTTCTTGTTTGTCTATGATTTGGTAGTACAATCTGGATTCAATATCATGCTACAATCAAATGATGTTAAATCTAAAACACTAGCCTCTTTTCATTGTATATTTTATATTTACTATTTTTGTGAATCTCAATATATATTTTTGTTATAAAACTGGTAATATATTCATTTATTTTTGTACAAAATACCAAATATATTTTACAATATCAGAATTACTTTTGAGTTTAAGTTTTTCTAAGTTTTAATGTAGTTTACCTGAGATTCTTATACTTGTAATACATGTTACTATAATGACAGCAGACAGCTGTATTGGTGTTGCAGTACAGGGACTCATTAGTCCATAAGTTGAAGCTGTTGATCTAAAACTCTACAGTATAAACTCTACAGTATATATTTTTTGAGCCATTCACTTATTTTAATTTAACCCAAGTTAATAACTTTTGAGTCAGATAGTAGTTTTGGTGTTGGATCCCCTTTGCAAATTTAGTTGCAGTTTCAAGAAAATTTTTACTTTAAGCTCACCAGTATTGTACCAATGTTGATAGCTTTGTGGAGTACAGAAAGTAGGATTTTTTCTGAAGCTATAAGCAATAGTTTGTAGGAAAAAGTGTTGCGCAAGTCATTTAACATTAATTTCATATACCAACCCTTATTATCTATCATGCAAGTGGTAACCTTTGTTTTAATCTTGGCATAATAAAATAGTTTTATAACAATATTCACCACAAAACCTGACAGGTATATTTGAGGAAACATTATGGGATGATAATTTATTGATAGCAAATAAGAGTGCTTTTGGGTCTCCTATACACAGTCTACTAAGGCCAACTTTTTGCCCTGTTGTGTTCCGTTATGCAACAAGGGCTAAGGGTGATCTAAACACTACATTCTACCCAGTTCTCTAGAACTCTTCTGCCCCCCCCCCTTACAATTCAATCAGTTCTTAGGCTCCCCTAATCTCAAATCGAAGCGTTCTATAGGAAGCGCTGAGTTAGGGGTAATTGAGTGCAATAGTTTGAGATTCTCGAGATTGGTATTGGGGTTTAAATTGAAACTTGGAATGACTAAGCGTAGGGCCACACGAAGCGTTTTACATGCGTGTGACATGCGAAAAAACCCGTTTAGACATGTCACACACAATGCGTGTGTTGCGAGTGAGGAAATTTATTAGCTAATGATGTTAGTGTTAAACTTTACTGCTCACCTACAGACGTTTGTTTTTAAAACTACGTCATTGTCAAAGTAAACATTTTAATAGCAGAAATGCAAACTATATGAAACTGTTTTAATTCAGTTCGCTAAAAGCTAAAACGTGAATTGAAATAAAAAAGTGTGCTCGCTAAATGATAATAAGCCGATTAGATCAAACACCCACAAGCTTCCCGCACTTCTCGCTCAGCATGTTAGACGCATGAAAATCTCGAAAGTAACGCCCCATTTTTGGGCTAAACGGCTAAAACGCTTCGTGTGGCCCTACGGTGACTCTAGAATCTCAAACTATTGCACTCAGTCACCCCAACTCAGAGTTACCTATAGAACAACTATTTCAGCTCTCTCTGAGTACTACTACTACATCACAATATGAAGGCCAAAATCCGCACTTACTGAGATTTGAACCGCAGATTCGACTTACAAGCTGGCATGATAAGCGTTACACCACAGGAGCTGCTGGGTAATCTCAACACTACAGAATATCAATAATCTTTGTCAATTAGCCTCTGGTGATTCCATGAAGTATCTGGAAATACACTAAAAATTATTTATTTTATAAGCGATTGTAAGACAGAAAATGCCATGAAGGTTTTCAGCCTATAATAATAATGAAATGAAACAGACTTGGAATACACTAAGCTAACAAAGCAGGCAAAATCAGTATTATTTTGGCTAACAGATTATGATTTATAAAAAGATATGTATTTTGATAAAATTAAAAACTAATTAACCTAGCTTTTCACAACTTTAAAACATTTCTGATAGTAAAATTGAAATTATTTTGGTTTCTAGTAAATGAAGGTGTAAAGGTATAGAGGTCCTAACACCTACAGCTGTGTAAACAATAACAATCTCTTCAGCTTTTGGCTAAAAGAGTTATATAAATGTTTTATTAGCATGTATTTGACACTGTGATGGGTCACCTCTGCCGTTTCTTAAACTTTTTGAATTTCCTTGGTCTTATGTAGAGGGAGCAGCCATGGTCTAGGGGTTAAAGGCTAGCTTAGTAAGCACTAACGAAGTCGTGGGTTCCAGACCTAACAAAGGCCATTGAGGTGATGTTAGGAGGAACATCCACAATTGCTCTTGTGCCCCATCTAAATAAATGCTTAGCCCGATTTGACAAAAACCCTTCCATCAAAGATTTTCTCACGGAGATATGATTATAAACTTTCGTGAGTTTGTTTTTGGTTCAATGTAGTATTAGTTGAACTGTAAAAGATTTTATTAGTGTACTTGGGTGATATAGACTCAAAACAGATTCAATAATGCATTAGTTAATATTGGATAATTAGTGGCTGGTTGATTAATGAAATGTTCAAAAAGCTTATCAATTACACAGCCAAAAACCTGTTTTTCTTTGATAGTTTAAAAGTCACGCTGTAGCTTTGCAAAATTTGCAGTTCGGAACGCTGGCGCCAAAATTTAATAACGTTTAAAGATGGCTATCATCACTTGGACATGCCAGCAAATGATTGACTACTTTTCAACAACTTTTCATTTTTGTTTCCGTTGGTTTAGAATTATATCCTGAGCATGTATTCGAGACTCGGTTATGGTTCTCAGAAAATGGATCTGTTATGTCTGGGATGCATAATCCATTTGTACTTGTGTGAGAGTTGATGACAGCTAGATACACTCACTGGCTTGTCTCTGTGGTTGACCAAACAAATCCGGCTTGTTCATTCACACAACTAGTTCCGAGAAACAACTTGCAATAAATCCGTTCTTGTACGTCGCGTTTGTTGCAGGAATAAAATTTTATCTGTCTTAAAACTTTTAACTCAACAGAGTTTAGAAGCTTTAGCTGTCATTATAAATAAGTTTAGTAGTAAGCTGTAAAGCCGTAGAAATTTTACTTATAAGCTCTTGGGCATTTATTTTACCCAAATTTAAACCCGCTTGTGAGAGCTGCGTAAAAAGTTTCTTTTATTGTTGCTTTTACGGGAAGTTAAACTATATATAAACATCCGTTAGCAATATATTATTTTGGACTGTGTGTGTGAAAACTTTAGGTTGGAACGATTGGAATTTATAAGTGCCTTCAACTACTGCTTATTCATAAAAATTCTGTAAATTGGATAAAAATAACCTTTCCAAAGCCAAACGTGATATTGTCTATGCTTTCTACTTAAAACACTGGGACTTGAAATATTTTATTTTATGTTATAGAAATACAAATTTATTTGATTTATGCTGTAACTACCACAAAACATAAGCAGATACATGGTTTTCTTCAACATGCAGTTACATATTACCAGTTATTTTTTTATAGAGATTTATAAACATTTATAGATAGTGATTTGTAAACTGTGAAAAAATACTATTCTGCAGCTCAGAAATATAGCTAAAAATAGAAAAAAAAGATTATCATTAAAGCCTTACTTATGATTACACAGTTCGTTCATAAAAAATATGTAGAATCCACATGAATTGATTTTTTGATGAGAATATATTGACAGTTCAATTAAAATCAAACTTCCTGACATGAGTGGACAAGAGATTACACTGTTTAGCACAAAGAAAGTTTTTGCATACTTATGACTTTATCAGCGGAATGTTTGCAATTAGAAGTACCGGGTAATTTGCCTACTGCACAAAATTCAATATATAATATATATCACATCTCATATAATATTTAACTTAATATATTATATAACATTAAACCTATAATATAAATTATATAATAGCTATTATGTAATATTTTCAATATATAATATATATAATGTAATATGAAATAAAATAAGTATGTAAAATATAACACATTATAGTATATATTACATAACATCTGTTATACAATTTGCAATATATATAGCATATGCTATATATAATTCATATAATATATGTATCACGATATATAATCTATAATATATAATATTCACAGTAATATACAACACATTATATATATTATAAATACATATTGCTGACTGTTCTCAACACTTTGGATGAAATGAAGGAATTACAGGGAGCTATAAAGAACTTCCCACATGTAGCATAACATCTGAAAGATATAACTTAAAGGCCATTACAGAATTTTACTCACACTTTTGGGGGTACCGCACATAATAATGAATAATTAATTGATTAATATATGGCCACAGCTGAAAATTTACATTTTATTTTCAGCCATGTACTGTTATAAGTGGATAAGAACCACTGAGAGCTTGTGATATAGCTAGCAATAAAAAAGTGACCACAATTTTGTATAAATGGGACGTTAGAACGTGGTTTAAGAGTACTTTTATGAACTATCACTAAGCAATGAGTGTTTAGGGCTAGTACTAAAAATAACTTATAAGGCTGCCTAAAGACTTCATGTCACATAAAAATGCCAACCCACAGACAAACCCCAACACAGACTCACATACACATAGTAAATGTAGTTGTTGGAAATAGCTAACTGGTATACAAACTTGATGTGTCCGCTTCTCAATTTCAAACTTTACACTTTAATAGCTCCCCCCATATTATTTTATTATTTTATTATTTAATAATTTAGCTCATGAGATTTTATTTGTGTCTTTGTAATTTCGAAATTTGGAAAATGTTATTTATGCAAAGCTTTTATAAGGCTGAACATGCAAACAAAAAGTTAGCATAATAGTTTTGCATATCGTTAAATAACATGTATGCTATACTGATATACATCTATTTTTTGTAATGCGCATCGCAATGGTTTGTAGGAATTTTTAAGCAATGCAAAACCTCATAGTTTAAATAAAAGTTACACTGCATTTTGCATAAATTATTTCTTTACTTTTAGTTGCCAAACCCGACCTTTTCAGAAAAGTCCTATGTTTTTCATTTGTCATCTTTTTAAAAGTCTCATGGAGAGTGTCTAGAGACTTGCAAGGACAAGTTGTTACAGGTGTCAGAAATTACAATCAAGTATTTTGTCAACCAATGTCATTCAAACTCAAGTATATTGATAACAAACAAGCTGTTGTTGCTACAAGAAAAATGAGCATGGTTGGCCAAGATTTGATAGAATAATTTAGATCCCGTGCCACTCAACCACAGAAAGACTTTCATAGCTGATAAACTACACATGTACTTATACTGAGAAGTGCTGTTGAAGCTCTTATGAAAAATTGATTCTCTCTAATGACCTGTAAGCTGTGTGTGACCTGTTTTGATCTGAGTGAATATAGGTACAATCTTATACAAAAAACAAGTGCAAAGATATTGCTTAATTCTACCTGCAAATAAAAGTGCTGCACATGAAAAATAAATAACCAAAATCTTCCTTTTGGAAATATCAGATATTATGCAACAAATCAAAATACAAATGCCCATGCTTATACCTTTTGAACCAAATTTGATTTAAATGTAAATATCAACTTAAATTAAGGTGAAGATTATATTAACTTAAATTTTAAGCAAGCATTGCCACATTTCAGTTTACTTTAGAAATGATAACTTTTCATGTAACTGTTAATTGAGCTTAAGACATTTTTCAATTAATCTTATTTGCAAAAAGCTAGATGGTAAATTGGAAAGTAAATATAAAGACACTTTTTCAGGTGCAAATAGGGTGATTTTCATGTAGTAATTATGGATACAATAAATAATGGGGTATTTGTCTTATACACTTTACATGCATGTATAGGATATCTACATTTAAAGAGAAAAATTGCACTTTAATATCAATCATATCGCCTTACTAAAAATTTATGCATAATTAATATACTTTCATTAGGTCAATTTGTGGGCCATAAGTTGCATTGAATTTGGAGTAAGGGAGGTTATTGTAATTCAAGATCTCATAGTTTTTGCAAAGTAAATTATCAAAATTCTATTTTTATTAGTTTTGCCAAATACAAGGATTACATACTAGTCCCTACACATATTATCGTATTGCTCATAAGCTATTTTATATTCAAATTATTTAATTAAGTTTGTTTAGAGTTATCCTTATTGTTTCTAGTTTGATTCATAAAGTAGCTTCAAACAAACTATTACAGTTTTCGAAATAACTGTTTTTAGCAACAAGTCAATAACCAGATTGTTTTGACTTGTCTGCATCCTATAAGTGAAGATGCCTTGCGTCTGCTGGTGACACACGGCAACATGTGAGAGAGTGGTGTCAACAACAATGAGCAAACGCTGCTAAGTTGTGACGTTGACAAAGCAGCTGCTCACCCTTTGAGCTCTCATTTGTTACTCAACATTTCAGGAGACACGCAGTAGAAACGTGATAGTTTACAAATCTTTAACCTTGATTTTTTATAAATTTGATGCAGTTTTTGCTTGAAAGAGTAGAGTCATTGACAGATTAGTAGTAGACAGCATAAACAAAATTCTTTAGGCAATAATTAATGGAGTTGAGTGAAACTATACATATTTCTAAAATGCAGACTTTAACATATCTTTGCTGTAATTCTTTTAGCCATGTAAATATTCTTACAATAGTAGTATGATAGAATGTTAAAGAGAGTGCAGTTGGGTATATAACCATGATTTGACAATATACTGCAATCACAGTTATATGATGTTTCTATACTGCACTAAGCAACTAAACTAGTTCCATTTTCAAAACAATGAGCAGCTGTGGTCTAGGAGTTAGAGCGTTGCCTTAGTAAACACGAAGTCATGGGCTCAAACCCGGTAAAGGCCATTGGTGATGTTAGGAAGAGCATCTAGTCATAATTGCTCCTGTGCCACATATGAAAAAGTTTCTAGCCCCCTTTAAAAACTTCTTTCCATCAGGGGTTCTCACAGGGATAATGACTATAAACTTTTGTGAGTTATTTCCATTTTCGAATCCTTATCAAAAGTTATTTACCCTCATACTCCAACTTATTGAATTACAATTTAGCTGCATTGATGCATTCTATTTATAACTTTAATATACCTTTGCTGATGCAGTTTTTTACAATTCTTAAGATTTGCAATCTATTTGTGTATGTCGCAGGAATAGTAACTCCTAAAAGCTACAGCTAGTAACCATACAGGAAATGTGCCAAGTTTCTACTACGTAACTTTCAAGTTTTATTTTTACTAAATTATTTAGAGATGTCTCCATTTTTTTGAGGGAAAGTGTTACATGCAAGAATTTTAATGAAACATATTTTCTATAATATAACTAATCATAGAGTTGATAGAAATAGGAAATTTCAATCTATAGCTTAAATGTTACAAATATAATCATAAATACTTTTAGGAAAAAAAGCTGTCGCTCAAAGTTTATTTTGTCAAAATCACTCTAACAATTGCTAATTGACATTTTTGTTTAATTTTTTATGTAATTGTCTATACAAAGTTTTTAACATTATTAAATAGAAAATATTAATTATTTTCCATTAGCAGCAACATTGTGCACTTTCCCATAGAAAAAGTAACTCCAATAATTAATTCTGAAAATGTATGACATATGGAAGTTGTCTAATGTATTTTTAAGATGCAGCCTATACCAATAAATAGCTTTAGTTTGCAAAATTTTTACAGCAAACGTACAAAAATTACTATAACCTCTGTATTACTTTATATAAATTCTATTTACAGTCAAATTTAGTTATGTGCAGTAGTCTATTAGAATAAACTGTAGCAAACTTTTCAATTGGACTGCTTATTAAAAGAATGGCATTACTGTTGGCAAAGCAACTTACTTTTTACAACTAAAAACTACTCTGGATGCGCATCATTCTTAAAACTTTTATTGCAGCATTTGCAAAGTGTGTTTGATATATAAATCAAAAAAAAATTTATTTTTAAATAAAACGTATATGTTAGAATAATAAGTTAATTATTTTCTTCAAACTCATCATTTTTTAAGCTAAACCATTGTTTTAGAGATGCAATAATTTATCCCGAATTATATCTGTATATTCATGATTATACATTGATCTCGAGTAGAAGTAGCTCCAGTACACAATGTTAAACAGTATAAAACTAACTGGAAAGAAAACTCTTGAAACTTTGTCCACAACCTTTGCTGGGTGACTTTTGAGGAAAAACCCTTTCCCCTAGAGAAATAATGTTGAAAGATAAAATGATGAGTAAGTAACTACGGGTTATAGGTAAATACAGGTAGGTGAGGAAAAATAAATAGATACACTTGAACTAAGTTTTAAAAAAATCATATAGTTTTAATTGCTTCACTAAAATTCTTGTAAACAAGTTTATTATGTAACTTATTTATCTTTTAAAATTAAACTACAAGTATGCATAATAACTCAAAATAAAAGCTTCCAAATTGATTAAACAGCAAGACTCACTTTGTGTTCTTCTTTATGGAACTTTTTGACTTTTCTGTTGACCACATTGACAACTCCGAGCTCTAATAAGACGGCAAAGACAAAAAATTGACACGTCCATATCCAGACATCAGCCGCCTTGGCGTAGGAGACAGGCGGAGTGAGTCTCTTCAATGAGCGTAATATGTTGGTTGTGGCTGTTATTGATAGCGACCCTGTAACTATTCTACAATGAAGAACTTTAGCTATAATCAATGCAAAATGATATTTAAACGCATGAGAAAAAAACCCCAAGTGGAATATCATTTGAAAAAAATGATAAAATAGGCATACAGACGGGCTGCAATAAGCAAACAGCAAAAGAAGCAACTGTGATAAAAAGTTGATCATGCTTTGCTGACAGAGCAATTTATACTCACACACCATTATTTTCAAATTATTATAATTATATATGAAATTTGCACTTTTTTCTGTTTTAGATCTAACCTAGTGTTACTTCACATACCTTGCTGGTAAAATATTGTAGTCAATAAAGAGAGCCACAAAAGATACTAATACTATTAGCGCAGAGGGGACATACAGATCTAGAGCATAGAAGCTAAGCTTTCGTTGGAAAATGAATTTCAACTCCAGGCAGTCATAACTCCCATAGCCAAAACTTGGTGCTAAAATGTAACACACAATGGTGATCAATATAGATTAAATTTCATAAAATATAATAAACAAAATAATCATTATTGATTAATTATTTTACTGCCACAAATATTACTCATTGACAGTTAATTTTTAGTTGCATTAGAACCATAATATATAATATCTAAATAAGGCTCTATAAATATCTTAATTGTTCAAACAAATTTCTTCAACTGAAAGTTAAACACTACAAAAATCTTAATTAATTGAGAGATTAAAATAAATAATAATTGTTTTACTATAATAAAAATTATGATGCTTTAGCCAGTATCAGATAATTATAAACATGTAAAGACAACTCTAAATAAAGCTACAATTTCATTCAAAAATGTATTCAAACTATAAAGAATTCACTACTTGTTAGCTGCATAGCATAGTATTTAGATTTGTTTAGAAGTGCATCAATCTAGAGCCTTGTCAAATGTGTAAAATTGTAAATTGAGGATAGATATAATATTTAATAAATAATAATTGCAGCTGCAATAATAGTGTCAGTGGGATTACTTTTATATGTCTCGACACATTCGGGTGCATTGCCAATTTCAAGAAGTCTGTAAAGGTTTCCAGTTAAATTCAAATTCACATTATATTGAGGGAGGCTTATTGTGGCCCCGTCTTTTATGGTGAAGGGTGCTTTGTTGTCCCATGATATACTCAGCTCTTCTTTGCTGTATCTCCCTAAATACCGTCATGGTACAAATAACATAGTTTATTTTATAGGACTTTCTCATTACAAAATAATCTAAACATAAAATATACACTTTGCCATGTTTTAAATATAATGTGATCTGTTTGAAATTATCTAATTGAGCTAAAATTTTATAGAAAATAAACATCAAACTTTGACTCAACTTCTTAAGTCAAAATTTTAAAAGCTTAGTTAAAAATATAAATATATAAATATAAACATAATTTATAGATTTCTATAATAGAATATAGGAAAAATATAATATGTGTCAATACATATAGCACAATGCAAGCATTATTCCAGTTTATTTCAACATATTGCACATAGTTGAAAGAAAAATTAGTGACCAGCACTTACAGCTTTGCAGTTGAAGCTCACACAGCTGAGTATCTAAAGGATAGAAAGTGAAGTCCATTTCACATGAGAGATCAACTGCAACTCTGTCAAAACCATAAACAGAAATATATTATCACATGCACTCTTGCACGCACACACGCACGCAAGCACACACACATGAACGCATGCCCTTCATTGTATACAGCTATTTGGTTTCAAGGCATGTGAAACTGGTTTATGAATAAGTAAACTGTATTAACTGAATTGCATGTTGTCACCACCCTACAATATCTCAGATTTTGAAATATAACTTATATTCATATAAGTGTGCTGTAGACTCTGGCAATATTTACAATTATGATATGCAGCATATACTATGATACTTATCAAACCAACCTAGAGGTCATTTGAAGTTGACCACCGGGTTTGAGCATGACACCAATGTTTCGCTCCGTCACTGTGTGTATTGCTCCTCCCCTAGCATTGCTAAATCCAATGTCAGGCAACCAAAGCTTGGCAAAATACCTATGTGAAAATAGAATACATAACTTAAAGTGCAAATTGGTTGTATATGGAAGATAAAAATTATGCTATATATTCCATATTTTACCTTATATTTACCATACTAACATACAAATATACAATGAGTAGAATGCCTATACTTATCTGGTATAATAAGATCATCTGTAAACCATGTGCTGTTGAGGCGGTAGTCTTTCCAATAACTGTTCAGATAAACATCCAGAGAGAATGTCTGCGTGTTTTCAGACACAGAAGTTATGTTGTTGATGAGAACGGAACACTCTACCTCTGTTACTATAGCAACATAACAATGTAAGAACCTAGACATCATTGCTACTGTTCATGATCAGAATCAAATGTTGCTAGCAGTTCAAACCTGCAAACCAGCTTGAAGTGGTCAGTTTGACCTAACACCAGGCTAATTAAAAATAAACTAAAAATGAAATAAGTTGAGCATAACTTAAATTAAATCATCAGAGATTATGTTAGAACTCCTTATTATGTAATCAGAAAAGATAGTGGTTAACTTACTCTCATAGGGACGCACATCTTCAAAGTTATCATACTCTAGCAAATCTCTCAAAGCTATAACCATAGACCTGTAACCAGATATTTTGCTTTCAGGTTGAGTGAGATTTCCTTTTCTAAAAAATAAGATTAAAGTAACCAAGTAGATAAGTTTACAACTCTTACATTTATGACATGTTGTTAATGAAGTTTACATAAATATAAACATAGGAAATGCTCCAGAAAATTTTGAAAATTCATTGTAGTGAGTCAGAAATTATATTGTTGGTTGATTCTAGGTTTTGTCTTTAATACTCTAAAGCAGTTTAAGCCTAATGAGAGTTACCGACTTGCAGGGATGTAGTGGCAAAAATATTCTAGGCCATACTCTCAGGCCGGGGGTCCAGGGGGCCGCCCAGGCCCCCAGCGAGGCCCGGGGCAGCGCCCGGCTGCCGAAGCTCTCAGAGCTCTTCTGATGCAAATTTATGCAATTTAAAGCCATTGTGAATTCTAATTCTTCTGAAAAAATCTGTGTTGAAATGTGCACCTCACTATTATTTTCATACCATACCAGCTACATGACGACTGGGCATTGCTGCAAACTATATAAATATTCAGTCTTGTCCCATACCTGTTGACTGTAATTTTAAATGTAAAGTCTTACTCAACTGCAGTTAGGTTTGTTCTGACATGCACCAAGTCCAAACTGTACAGAAAAATTGCTGAAGATCTCAAAAAGATGGAAGGATAAAGGCAGGTAACAAGTGCTCTCCAAATGCAACCTGATTATTTTATTAATAACTAATAGACTGCCGTGCACAGAAAAAGAATTATAGATCAGAAGAGAGGCAGATTGCAAATCAGAAAATGTGTGTTTGTTATTTATAAAGAGCAATTTGGATTGATAACTCATTGGCAAGCAGAAATTGGTTAAAAACCTAATTGGATTTTATTGGAGTACTAGTCTAATCCATAAGGAGATACCACCACACCTTCTAACACACAATAAAGCACACCCAAGAAGAGTATGTTGACTTGGTTTTAAAATAAAACCCCTGAACTTTCACTAGACAAATCAAGGAAACATACCCCAAATGAAAAAAATTGACAGGTTTAATATGTGTTAACCTAGAAGATGATTAAATATAAAGCCAGATGTTAGTTAGTACAATCAAACATAAACGGTTACTTATGGTGGTGTATAGTTTGCAAAACCTCATTGCATTGATAATTAACATGCAATAACGCTAGGTTTTTGAGCAAAATGTGGACATAGTACCTGTAGACCTCAGTGATAAATTTTCGTTAACCTCTCCTACACAACTGGTACTGTTTCTTGAAGACATTTTGATTTTATTTCTGGATTTCATGTTGGTTTTTTAAAATTCCATTGCTTATTGACAAAATACAAGTCCACACA
Organism: Bugula neritina; assembly: GCA_964035545.1. Lineage (NCBI taxonomy): Eukaryota > Metazoa > Bryozoa > Gymnolaemata > Cheilostomatida > Bugulidae > Bugula > Bugula neritina. Next base: position 10,395,255 of record OZ037768.1, on the reverse strand, counting down.
AGATAGATAAGGGCAACCTTCTAGCTGTCACTGCCTAGTTGTGCTAGAATTAAAATTTAAAAACTATGTTGTAGATCTTCCTGTTCCTCAGAGCACCTACTTTTTGCGAGTTTTCAATATTTTTTTGCAAAGTTATAGACAAAAAACTACTCATTTTGGCCAATTTTATTTGAAAGTTTATTTTTCAAAATCTGCCAAATATCTCAGCAGGAAAGTATGGTATTGGAATAGAACAAACACTGTCGGAAACCTGAGAAATTTATGCATGGCAAATTTTTTGATCTTTCCAATAGCCTTCATAGATTTTCTACAAATTAGTGATTTACACACTGAAATGAAATATTTTTTCCTTGGCAATCACCAATGCACAGCACTTCGCGCTTCAGTGAACACGTAAAGATGAGAAGACGCAATGTTGATAGCTCTTATTATTCATAGAGTAATCTCAGGCTAAACAATCACAAGTAGGCAACACGCATGCCACCCACATAGCATCAACATGACAAGAACTTAAACTAGATTGTGAGCGAAATTTATGATATTCTCAGTGATGATGCCCAAACTATCCTGTGCACTAATCATCTTTCAAAAATATTATGCCCATACGGGCGTATGGCCTAGAACAGTCTATTTTCTTCTAGACCATACGGCGTATGGGACCGTATGGGTACCACTACATCCCTGCCGACTTGTTGTACACAACAGACGTTGTACAAGTTAGGAACCGCCAAACGTGTACAAATGTCTGTTCTAAATCCAAATGCATGGTTGCTCTTAGAAATACATTTGTTCAAGCATTTTTTATACTTTATTTTTGTTACCTTAAAATTATTTTAAAGATGTTTTGCAATTTACCTGTTTTAAGCTTAGACTTAGAAACTTAGATTGACTATAACAACTATCTATTGTAGCAACAAGCATAATTTTGCAAAAATATGTGCAACTAGTTGATGTCAACAATTAACTAATGAGTATTTACCAATCAGCAATTAGTTTATTTGACCTAAAAGCCATAAACCGTAGGCCTAATTAATAACTGATAGCCTACTTAATAACTGATAGAAATGCTATTGTGTAACTATTATAAACAATTATATAGAATTATAATTATACATACAAAGTTTGAGCTTGGAGAGGCTGAGCTGCCAACACAAGTAGACACCAGGTCATGATGCTGCTGAACATTATCCTCATCATACAACGCACACATCAATACTTTCTTCCATATAGACAAAATCACGGAACTTCTTACCAACTTCTAATCCAACTTCATATTAGTTATCTACATTGTTTAAAAACAATATAACTTTAAACAAACTTTTATCACACTGCTTATCTTATCAGAACAATAGCAGAATAACTTCTCACGAGATAAGAAAACATGACAGTGAGTGTTAAAGCCTGACTGTAACTTGCACTTTAGATGCTAAACATCTTGAATGATAACTGCATGAAATTCAAAAGATTTCCTTTAGCAATGTTTAGTAATACATACTACGCTGTTTTACTGTCAGCACTCTTCTTGGTAGCTACGGTTGAGCCAGCAATGTAAGTAAGAAATTTTATTTTAAAAACTATTAAATGCATTCCTTTATTTTGCAATTTTTTTAAAATCAAAATTGTATTCGTTACTAAAATGCACATATATGTCTGTCAATAGATCAATATTTATAAATAATGTTAAAGTGCGGCAATTGTAACTAAATTAAAGATTGCTTGAATGATCGAATTATATAAAGTGTTCAATAACTAGTTATTTTAATTGTAGTATGAATGTATAAACTATATATGGTTAATATCATTGCTTAGGACAGGGTGCTCTAAATTTGTGATGTAAATGAATATGCAGTTTATTGACTTTTGTCACATAGAAACGAGTTTAGCTCAGCGTTGTTTAGAGAACTAAAAGAGTTGGACTATGATGACATTCCTCCACCAGCAGATAATGACACTGCAACAGAAGTTGGTGTAGTCTTCTTTCCCAACAGCATTTCCAATGTGCAGCCCGTGACTATGGACTATTGGGTATGTATTGTGTGGATTTCTGTCATATAGTTTCTGAATTGTCAACAATTAAAATGTCAGCCGGTTGCAGAGGTTGAGTGGGGCATTCACAAGAAATTGGTAGGTTTTTAATGAATATTGTGTAGGTTTCTAGTCTATATGTTATCTGATAAAAGCTCTTACATGATATATTTATCATGCAGCAATCTAGCAGTTTTATAGTAGGCTTTCAGAATGTATAGTTTATTTTGTTTTTTTTTAAAGGGAAATTGGTTTATGTTGTCTGTAAATTCATATATAAGGAAACATTATGGTTTTATATTTAAACACTGTATAGTGCCTAATTGTTTGTATTAGCTTGTAATATAACATGAAAATATTTGCATCCAGTTATAAAAACATACATACTAGTTTATACAGCTATACCAATATACAGCTAAACAGTCATGCATCTTATATACAATGTACGAACACAAATACATATATTTGACTGTTCTTTTCAGATTGACTTCTTTCTCACCCAACATTGGGTTGATAAAAGACTGCAATTTAAAAATATACTAGCAAGAAATACCTATGTTTCATTGCCAGACAGATTTATAAACAAACTCTGGGTGCCGGATCTGTTTCTAACGCGAGCTAAGCAAGGCAGAGTTCATTCTATAACAGATCAAAGTAGAGTTCTTAAGTTAAACCCTTACAATGGAAATTTGCTTCTTTCTCAAAGGTACAACATGCATCCATTTTATTTCGATCTTTTGAAGTAAAATTTTTTGGAGTTTTCCGATACTTTTCCAATCAAATATAATAGACAATCTAAAGAAATAACATAATATTATATAATATAGCATAACATAACGTAGTGCAAGATAATATAATATAATATAATATAATATAGCATAACCTAACATAGTACAATATAATATAATAGAATATAATATAATATAATATGATATAATATAATATGATATCATATAAAGTAATATAATATAGTATAATACATTATAATATAATACCCATTCTAAAACTTATTTATATAACTTGATTAATAAATTTATTAATATATCAGAATACTTTGACTACTCTAAGGTTTGAGAAAATGAAAATTTCTATGTAGAATGTTAGCTTATATCACTTAATCTGCAGTTAACAGTTGCTTGAAAATGCATATAAATATTCAATTAAATTATGAATGCCTATAACTTGATAAATTTCTGGTTTCATTGCAGAGTACAGGCACAGCTTTCTTGTACCATGAATTTAGAGAATTTTCCTTTTGACCATCAAAACTGTTCTGTAAAATTGGAAAGCTGTAAGCTACACCTTCTAACCAGCTAAGCCTTGCCTTGCTTTTATTACGATTACACTACGAGCTCTATAATACGTAATATGTTATCAAGTTATCATGATATCACCTTTATTTTATCATTGAAATTGGTGTTTTTGCATTAAATCTGTTAGCTCCAAAAAGTTTACAAAGTTTTTTCGTTAAAATTCCCAGATAGCCTTTAATAAAAACAGATAAAAACATTTTCAGGGAAATATGATGTCGATATTATGAAGCTGTCATGGCTGAATGAAAGTTTGAGTGGAAATCGGGTTGAAAACATAAATATTGATAAACGACTAAGTGCTGCCCTCCCCTCTCTAGGAGTGGATACTTGGTATGTAACCTGTCAGGGTTCTGTCACCACAGACCAACATAGAGGAAAGTTCTCTAGTCTCACTTATCACATCACTTTTTACAGGTACATATGAGAAAAGTCTATTTAGAAAAACAATTATATTAAGCTTAGAATAGACAAAGAAATTATTTCATTTTTAGTGTTATATATCGGTAATAAATAAGCTATTTGTGTTCAAAAATGAATTATTTTAAAATTTGAGAATGGTTGAAACTCTAATTGTCTGTTATCAGTTGGTAAGTTGCTTGTGAGCATACACACACACACACACACACACACGCACGCGCACACGCACACGCACACGCACACGCACACGCACACGCACACGCACACGCACACGCACACGCACACGCACACGCACACGCACTCGCACTCGCACTCGCACACACGCGCACACACGCGCACACACGCGCACACACGCGCACACACGCGCACACACGCGCACACACGCGCACACACGCGCACACACGCACACACACGCACACACACGCACACACACGCACACACACGCACACACACGTACACACACGTACACACATACATGAATATAGTATAAGTTTGTATACATACAGGAATGTGTCGTTCTATATATGGGACATATATTTACCGTCACTCCTAATGGTCATAGTAACTTGGATGTCTTTCTGGATAGACAAGAAGGTGATACAAGCTCGGTGTGCTCTTGGAGCTCTTACAATGGTTGCTATTAGCAACCAAATAAATGCTGTCAAAGGTGTCTTACCATCAACAGCTCAAATCAAAGGTAAGACTACTATGTTTCATGTCTGCTTTGCGTATATACTTGATAAAAATATAAGTTATAAATAAAACTGTCTTTTAAGTTTGTAATGAAACATGGCAGCTTAATATCAAAATGGAAAATATTAAAGTTGCAAATGATTGAAGCCAACAGGTAAACTAACTGTTATTATTACTATGCTAAAAAGCTGGTGATTGTTTACATACATGAAATGCAAAATTATTTAACATTTTATAGCTGCTGATGTGTGGCTTTGGGTTTGCCAAATCTATGTGCTCGGAGCTTTCTTAGAATTTGGAGTTGTCAACTATTTCTCTAGAAGAGATGTAAAGAAAAAAAGACTACAACAAGTTGACGTTGATGGTTTGTAAGCCACAAAATTATTCTATATACAATTATGGCAACTTTTTTTGTTGCTACTTACTATGACTGAAGTGTGAATAATCGAAATGAAAACTAACTCAGGGCATTAAATTATACAATAAAACTATTTTTTGTTACCTGTAATGTTATAAATAAAATGATTGACTTATAAATATAAACCAGAAAAAAGCTCATGCCCTTGTGTTTTCTTACTGATAGTTATTCTGCTGTTAAATTCTACTTCATTTGAACTACCCTGTGACTAATCGAATATTTGTGACAGTGTACACACTAGTCACTATACAATTTTAGCAACTTCTTTTGTTCTCTCAAGTGAATCTAACTTCCTTTATGATAGCATACATGTGTCAGCTTTAGGTATCTCACTATATCTTGTGTTATCACTGATATATAGACTCTACAATGTTTATGTATGTGTAGTGATTAGAAACTTAGTATCTTAGCAACATGATGCTCGTGTTGAGACTCAGAGGAGTGCAACAAATAATGGTACCGCACAGAATTTCACTGTCTCTCTTTCCATTATTTCAATAACTTTATTAAAGGTGATAATTTAGTTACAAAACTTCTAGAATTAATTTTAGTAAAGATATATGATGCAATGTATTATCCATTTTCAATTGCCGGGTGTTGTTTTATTATTGTCTAGCACAGAATATAAGGCCATTGCCTGAGGGTGAAGATAACAATACATTTGAGATGGAAGATATGAGTCAATCTTCTACCAGAGAAAGATGTGAAGAAAATGTAATTCAGTTTTACCAAAGTTCAAAGTTTTGCTATTCCTTGATCTAGTTATACTTTATAATTTAGTTTTGCTGTAAAGACTTTATAGCAGTACAACTAATTATAATATTTACATTTATTTGAGAACAATTTAGGAAACAATTTATATAATTTATATAGTAAGAATATCTGGTTTTTAAATGAATGATATGAAAGCCATGTAGGGCCTATCTATTCAACATGTCAGTGTGAAATTGAATTTGCATAAAATCGGTTAATATGTGCTTATGCAGGCATTATATGCATATGTTTTGTTGTCAACAGAACATAATATATTATTAATTATAGATGCTGTATATAACAGCATGTGCATATTACACACATACTATTTGCACTGCAAATGCAACTATATTTACATGCATTTATTTCTTACGATTAACAAATATATTATAGAATAATGAGAGTAAAAAGTGGTATGAACAGTTGGCAGGAAGAATACAACAATGGTGGAGGAAATGGTGCACATTGGGAATGGCCACAAGAGTGGATCTTGTCTCAAGAGTTGTGTTCCCCTGCTCATTTATGTTGTTTTTGATGATTTATTGGATATCTTATGTAAAGCGCTCTGGTTATGAGAATTATCGAAATATTGAAACTTAAACTATTTTCAAGGTGCATCTCTCTATTTCTGAGCTGAAATCAATTCAAGGCATTGACTTAGATATCTGCAGTAAAATTAATATTTGCTTTAATGATATAAATTTGTATTATTAATGAGAAATTATACTCTGAAACTCTCCATGTTCATTTATTTTCTTGATTACTATCTTGGGGTAATTGTGCCAATAGTTTTATATGTATTCAGTTATTATTATAAACTGTCAAGAACAAACAAATGAGTAATTACGGATATAATGTTCATGAATAGCTGTCATAGGAGGACACAACTACCAATCAGCGATAAGGAAACTACCATATATAGCAATATTTATGATGCATTTATTTGAGTTGCACAACAACAAACATTGAATAAAACAATTGAACTTAAGAAAATACATAATTGTGTTATAGAAACTAAACTTATATATAAATGAAAACATTGGTTTATGAGATGAACAATACAGCTTAGAAACTATCAAGACAATACCTAGCCCTTAAATATTTAGCAACGCCAACTACTAAAATAAATAGTTGAATAATCATTTGCCTAGAATTGTTAAAAACACAGGTAGTGGACTTGAAACAACAAACCATGAGCTAAAAACAAATAATATAGAATTTAATTATAACATCTAAACATGCATGTGCTTGTATATCTTCCACCCAAAGGAAAGTATTATATGTCAGCCTCAGTTGAAATTAGCAGGCAAGTAGTTGTCTACCCAGTATACAATAGCTTCGGCCATTTTCTCAGCAAATGCTTTCCTTAGTACGTCATCTTCTGTCACGCCATAAGTTAGCATCAGTTGAAATCCACTGATTTGAAAGCCAATGTGTCTGAAACAATATTACAAATCAGAGTCAATCATTCTGTTACAGCTTTGCTTGCCACACTACCTTGTATATAGCTGTCGTAGCATAATTTTTATGGGTTTTGTATGCAAGGTCAACTTAAAACATAGATGATACTTTTTAATATTTAATGATCTCTTATTCAATAACTCTGTCTTCTTAAAGATCTGTTGGATTGTTATTTAAGGCTGTTTTACATACTTATAATAAGTCAATATGAATAGATAACACAATAAAGCAACTTATGTAATGCAATTTTTATATTTATATTCATTTTAATTATCGCAATCTGAAATTAATATGAATTAATAGAAATAAAATTTTCTATGAATTTTTGAGTATATAATATAGAAATTTGGAATACTGCAAAATGTTTTAATTTTTTTCAACAGTTTTGTAGAAATAAAGCACTTGAATATGGTATTTTGATTCTAGAACTGCATGTACATATTGATACAAGTTAGCAATACAAAATTATCTACTACAATTAAGTGTTTAAAAATAAATTGATGTCAGCTCACCGATGTAAACTATAACCACCGCTAGAGAATTTCTCATCTCCCACAAACTTCTTCCCAGGTGCAGGCAACATGAGAAAGTCTGGTTCCATCAGCCCTCCAATAGACGTGTTTCCTCTCACAAGTTCTTCCATTGGTACTCCAGAATCAACATGGAGTTGCATTATAGAGGAATACTGAGCCAGTCTGTCAGGGAGAACACTTTTGCTCATTCCATTTGCACCAGCTTTTTGGAGCATCAACCCAATTACATTGTACTTGTAATTCTTGCTCTAAAAGTGAGAATAAAAATATTTCTTGTTTTTTTGACATCACACAGAAATTCAGAACACTAAAAGTAATTCAATTTACTTTTGTTTTTTATTGATATTGACTAGAAAGGAGACTGGTGGTATTTTTATTTATATTATGTGTCTACCAGTTTCCAAGGTTAATTTCTTATCTTGAATAATATAAGTATCAGGTTTTTTTTCTGTTTTACATATACTCTTTATAGCAACATTTTGAAATAAAAGCACTGTGCCATTATTAAAATTTCAAACTTGAGATTTATTTCTACATTGACTGCGTTAATAACTTAGCAAAATAAAGCAAGCAAAGAATAAATTATTTAACATTGACTATGAAACTTTATAATAGATAATTAACAACGAAACATTATTTAATATTGCATCCTTTGGCCTTCTTATAAGTGGCGTACGCTTGTACAACTTCCATTTATATTTCCAATACTAGTACTTGAGAGGAGAAACTTTTATTACTTAGGCAGTGGAACTTACTCACGGAACACCTGGTTTTGACGCCTCTATAATTTATTCGAGATTAAATAGAAAGAGCATTGAAAGAGCATAGCTAGATGACCTTCACCACCCAAATATCCATGAAGCTGTGCTAATATGGGATACACACACATCTATGAAGTAGCAGCTTAAAAAAACCTTCAATCTACCAAATTAATCTAAGATCATTGTGCAGGAAATATAATATATAGCTTTATTATTAGCTTTTGCTGAGACACGTTTCCTTACGCTAGAACTCTAAAGCAGGAGCTGGTTCTATTTTTTAATCTGAGAAGTTCATAGACATATACAATGTATACTGTGTTGAATATATATCTTCATACCGCTCTGCTGATGTCAATGTAAATAGCCCTTGAACCAGCCATAGTTGTAACTGTCTTGGCTTCGTCAATAAACTGGTGGTACTCGCTCCACGCAAGCTCTGCTTTCGGGTCCCCAAAGGCTGCCTCACCCAAGTCTCTATTGGCATCGAGTTTAGATCTGTGCAGCTCACATTTGATCACATGGGGTCTGTCATCATCAGTTTTGTTTATACCTGTAGCAACTTTAAAAAATGCAATGCTCTATATCCCATAAATTGGTAAACTGGCAAAACATAATATCTATTTTTTGCAGTTTGTATAAATAATGCAACAGGTATATTGAAAATTGTACAAAGTAGCATCATTAGAAGCAGAAAGTAAAAGAAATAATAAAAGAATTGAAATGACCTCCAGCTGTTAGCTTTATATAATCAGCCAGCTCCTCTGTGAACGTCATGATGTTTTTGCTGGTTAGAAAGGAAACTTTGCACTCATTGACATCAATAGGCTGACATCCACTCTTGTAACTACATTCTTGTACGGAGGAATCTAAACACCCACCGTTAGGTCTGGTGGCAATAGACTCTGGTTTAAGAAAGCCTCCATGGGCCACACTCAATATAACTCTTGAGTTAACTGTAAGAAATTTTAGTGACAGTCACAGATAAAGCTTGATGAAACTTTACAATTGAAACAGAAGAACAAGCAATTATGACTATACTTAAAGAATATACTATGTTTTAATTTTCAAATAAGTTCTTAGTATAAACAATTGTAAAATATTACTAATATGGCTAACATTAATACATGTAAAAAGATATTAATAAAATTATGTTTCTGGTAACTATAGTTTAGGTTATACTAGCTGGTACTCTAAATTATTAACCTCAAAGCAGTTACCTCCTCCGACTTGATAAGATATGAAGTTATCTGTCCCATACTTTATATTAAAACAGTGACTGAGTATGAATACTGTAATTAGTAATAATCCAAGCAGTATAGGTCTGCACACTAACACCATAGCTGTATCTTCTGTGTCAGCAATGCTAGTGCTGTTTATCTCACAATGATGTAACATAAATACTTTATTTTCTTCAACTTATTGATTGTTTCTTTGAAGAAACAATTTTCATTAAAATAAAAGCATTTGACTTCTTTTGAAAAACAACTCAAGTATTTAGGTAAGTTTCAACAAGCCTTGCTTTTTTTGATGTTTCCTTATTTTTTTTATTTTAGAAATACATCTTTTACAATGATCATTAAACTTGATTGAGCATATATATATATATATATATATATATATATATATATATATATATATATATATATATATATATATATATATATGCTATACATATATACTTTCTGATCATAACAAGAAGTTGTTTATAGTTTGACAAAATGAACATACACTATTATTTTCGAATCAGCTGATAGAATATGAAAGTTAGCTATGGTCATTTGCTTATCTACAAAAAGTTAAGATTTTGTTTTACAAGAATGCACTGGATTGTAGACTTGATATTGAGGTTTGGTAGAAATACCCAGCTATAATATTTAGCTAGAAATTATAAAGTTAAATTATAATATGAAACAAAAATAGATTCAAAATAGCTACAATATTTTAGCCCACATCTTGTGCAATTAAAATCATAGTTGGAGTTGTTTTCTATGTTCTTATAAATAATTGTCAACCCAAAATTTCACTGCTTCTGCTAACTTATCAGCAAACTGAGTCATGAGAGCTGTGTTCCCTCTTATGGACATTGCTACGCTAACCTTTAGTCCATTCACTCTCCAACCTGTATGTCTACAATATACACTCATAAGTTATGTATGCTGGTGAGCAGTAATTGCTTCTACAAGCATTTAATTAAAGGTACAAAACTGTCAGAATATTGCAAATGTACGAAAAAACTTGGTTTTTACTGGTGCAGACTTTAAACACTTGGTTACTAATTGCATAAATAAATCTTTAAAGATAAGCTTACCTGCGAAGACTGTAGCTACTGAAGTGGTACGGATAAGAGAGCTCATCTAATAGTTTCCGTCCAGGTGCAGGAAACATGAGAAAGTCTGGTTCCATCAGCCCTCCGATAGATGTGTTTCCTCTCACAAGTTCTTCTATTGGTACTCCAGAATCAACATGGAGTTGCATGATGGAGGAATACTGAGCCAGTCTGTCTGGTAATGTTGCCTTTTCTATAATGCTGGGACCCTTTGTGAAGAGATTTACACCCACAAGGCTGTATTTAGTGGCACTCTGTAATATAACGCACATAGAAATGAGAATTGTTTGCAAAAATGGTAATTAAAATCTGTTGGAAGATACTGTCCAATGCTGTAGGCTGTGTCATAATTAGTTTATTTCACTACTTTAATTACTAGTATTAAATCAATAAACTGCTTTTATCTATAAACACGCTCTACAGGAAAAATAGAACTCCTAAAGCAAAACTCTGCTTTTAAATAATATTATATAACTAGTAAAAGTCTTCCTGTTTTGGTATCTGTGAAACGACTTATAATAATGAACATTAATAGGTACAACTTGAATTGACTCATCTGAAAAGAACCATGCAAATTTCATTTGATTTATTTCATATTTTATATACATATTCTACATACTTATAGCATGTTATTAATTCTAAGGGTATGTAAGCTCTAAGCTGAGCATCGAATATAATACTTTATTTATTTTTCTAATCTATATATCATACAACAGCTGTCAGCTGAGGCTAGTTGTAATAAAATTGTAAAGCATACCTCTATTTACAATAATATTGCTAACTACTTCTACTTATTCACTGGATGACTAAACCATTATGCAATATATATTCTTCACTAATGTTTGGTACAGTTACATCAATGAAACCACAGCAACAAATTCATCCAGAGCACCCATTTGCACAATCCAACCAATGGAAATGCAGTGGTAATAAAGTATATACCTGACCATGTAGATCAATGTACAGAACATTCGAGTTATTGCCAACTGAATACGCTTTAGCCATGTCAATAAACTTGTGATATTCTCTCCAAGCAACTGCTGCTTGTTCCTTTCCATATGCTGCATTAGCCAGATCGGAATCAACATCTACTTTAGACTTGTGGAGATGGCAGATGATGATATGAGGGCTGTAGTCTGTGTCTCCTACCACCACAGAAACTAACATTTGCATATGTTTGAATATTCCTACGGTATTGGCTGTATGCCACACACAAATTATATTTTACAACAGAAAGGATGTTATAGCAAGTGTTGCAACAGCCTGTAAACCTAGCAACAATGACTTAAACTGAGGCTATAAAAATAAAAAAGCTGTATTCACCACTCTATTAAATTACAAATATTAATTTACAGCTTTTTAATAAAGAAAAACTTTTGACATATACATATACATAGTAAAAAGAAACAAATTCTGCATATTTCATTTAATTACGTTCACCTCCGAATTTCTGTGTCAGACGTTCACCGAATTCTGATGTGAGCAGATCTGTGTTTACCTCTTCATACTTATTATTAGTCCTGCAGTATCTCTCATCATCTGGGGAAGAGCATCCTGCTTTTCTGATACATTCCATATCTGTAGAGTTGTAACAGCCTCTTGATGGTCGGCAAGCAACTGCTGGTGGTTTGCTGGTACCTCCAAGTGGAACACTGATGATTACCTTAGTCTTTTCTATTTAATACCAAAAATAGCATTCTCACATAATATTTTACTAATTCAAATAATTATTAGTTCAATCTTTTGTATAAATATAATATAATAAAATATACAGCAGCATAATGTTATAGAAATTTGTTTCTATAAATCAAAGTAGTTATAGTCTATTCACAATTGTGCAGCATTAACAAAATATTTGAAGGACTTATAATAATTTACAAAATATTAGTGAAAATATGTAAGACAAAGAAGAGCAAGTTCTATTGAAATACATTCTAAGCATGATGTCAATAACACATATATTTTAGTCTTACCTCCTCCAAGCCTGTATGTCACATGTTCCCAGCTTCAATATATGGTCACGTAACTTTGAGTTAAGTTCGCTATTATAAGAAGAAAGGTAAATATTTGAAAAAGTTGCATTATATATTTCAAAGTTTTAATTTACGACGCTAAAGCTTAGATTAATTGTTTTTTCAAGATGAGATGAAATAGAATGTTGTAGCTGTAGTAAGCAGTATTTGAACTACATAACATAGATGAGTTATAAGGGTTTCAAATAGCTACTCTGTTGCCGTGAACAAAATATACTGTTGTAGGCAACTATGCTATTTAATAAATAGACCACTGCTCTATAATAACACTTTTAAAATTAAAAATGGTTGCTATAAACCCAATATCAATTTTATTAAAAGGGTTATTCACATTCAAAACCTTATCTCAATCTTGCAACCTGCTACTATATTAATACAGTGAAGCATATTTATAATAATGTATTCAATTGATATACACACCATTAGGTGATTAAAATTTACTTCTACATTTGGAATCACTTGAGCAACAAGCAGCGTTTCACTGCACAGTTTTAAAATTAATTCAAATTTCTATCATCTGTAAGATGTTATTCTATTTTCTTCTGAACAAGAGTTTTATTGATTATCATTTTTGCTTTGCTAGCTTAGTGTTTTTGGTATTTTACTTTCCAAGGATAATACTAGTTGCTGTTCAGGTCATGTGAGGTCATCCTGCTTGCTATAAAATGTCTTGCTGTAACCCGTACTTTATCTTCATTAGTAAATTAATATTTTCTTCAATCAGCACTTTCAGCTTTGTAGCATTCTATTAGCTCTTCTCAGCTAAGTTTAATTCAGTCATCATAAGCCTTGACAAAGGATAATTTTTGTAAAACTAAGAACATGCTTTATATGTACTTGCATAAATATTTTCTAAAATGGTGTCAATGATCACCATGAAGTCACAATGAGAATATAAATTATATATTATAGAACAGCTGTGAGAGTGAAACGTGGTATAAACTGTTGGCAGGAAGAATACAACGATGGTGGAAGAAATGTTGCGCATCGAGAATGGCCACAAGAGTGGATCTTGTCTCAAGAGTTGTGTTCTCCTGCTCATTTATGCTGTTTTTGATGATTTATTGGATACATTATGTAAAGCGTTCTGGATATGAGAATTAATTATGAAACATTGAAACTTAACTTATTTTCAAGGTGCATTCTCTCTTTTCGATTTGGAATCAATTCAGTACTTTGACTTAGATATCTGTTATAGTGAAATGGATTTTCACTCAAGTGATATACGTGTATTAATAATGATAAAGCATATTTTGAAACTCCCTATGTACATAATATCTTCTTGAACTATACCTATTTATTGCCTGAGATAGTTTATGCCAATAATTCTATAGTCATTCCGTTATTGTTATAAGTTGTCAAGAATAAATTATTTAACGTAACAACTAAATGAGTAATTACCATATATGATGTTCATGTATAGCTGCCGTGGAATGACACATCTGCCTTAAACAATAAATGTCATATAACAACATATATTATTAGTTTATTTGAGTACGACAACAGAATTGCAAACATTGAATAAAACAATTGCCTATAATTTGAACTTGAAAAAAGTACACAACTGTTTTATATGAACTTATAAAATTATGTAAATTCAAACATTGTTGACATGGGTTCATGAGATAAACAGCACAGCTTAGAGACTACCAATACAATACCTAGCCACTCAAGATTTATTAAAAATGTTAGTATAATTCTAAGAAACAAAAACAAGTGGAATAATCGTTAGCTTAGAATTGTTGCTAAAACATAGGTGGTCTACTTCAAACAACAAGCCATGAGCTAAAAACTAAAATAGAATTTAAATATAATATCTAAAGCTTGTATCTTTCATCCAAAGGAAAGTTCTATATGAACACCTCAGTTGAATTTAGCAGGCAAGTAGTTGTCTACCCAGTACACAATTGCTTCAGCCATTTTCTCAGCAAACGCTTTCCTCAATCCGGCATCTTCTCCCACATCATAAGTTAGCAGCAGTTGAAATCCACTGATTTGAAAGCCAATGTGCCTGAAACAATATTACAACTTTGCTTGCCTCACTTGTTACACTTCATAGCTGTCATAACATACCATAACATGGGCATTCGATCTATGCAAAATTAACAGAAAAATTGGATAGTATTTTTTGATATTTAAGAACATCTCTTTCAATAAACCCTGTCTTATTCGTTAAATTGTTATTTAGAGGTTTTTAATAAACTTGTATTAAGTCAATACGAATAAAAAGCGCAATAAATTGATTTATGTGATACAACTTTTATATTCATTCAGTTTATCACAAACCAAAATTAATACGAATTAATAAAAAAAAAATATTTTTCTAAATTCATGTGAAATTTAGCCTAATTAAAATTTTATATTAAGATCGAGCAATGTTGCAAAAGGTTTTAATTTTTTTTCTTGAAACAGTTTTGTAGACATAAAGCATTTGAATAGGGGTAAATTGATTTTAGAATAGTAACTATTTTTCATGTAAATATAAATTGAATTAAGCTCACCTATGTAGACTGTAGCCACCAGTGGAATATCTCTCTCCTCCAACATTTTTCTTCCCAGGTGCAGGCAACATGAGAAAGTCTGGTTCCATCAGCCCTCCAATAGATGTGTTTCCTCTTACAAGTTCTTCTATTGGTACTCCAGAATCAACATGGAGTTGCATGATGGAGGAATACTGAGCCAGTCTGTCTGGTATAACACTTTTGCTCATTCCATTTTTACCAGCTTTTTGAAGCATCAACCCAATTGCATTGTACTTGAAATTTCTGCTCTAAAAGTAAGAATAAAAACAATTCTTGTCCTTATTGAAATGCCAGAAATAATTTATGCTTTCAATTAAACTTCACAGAGAAATACAAAAAGCTGCAAGTTATAGTGCATTTTTAGTTTGCATATTGAATAGCTAGAAATAAGGAGACTGCTGGCATTTTATTCATATCATGCATGTGTCAATCATTTTCAAAAGTTAATCTCTTGTTTCACATAAATGTGTGATCTTGTTTTTCATTTTAGATGCTCCAAAAATTTCTTCAAATATAAAGCAACACTGAACAAATTACATTGAAAAAACATATACTTATGTCTATCTCGTTAGAACTCTCTAAATAAGCAGGAAATGGCTTTATTTTCTAATCTGAGAACATATAAGACATATACAATGTATACTGCTTTGAATATATATTTGTATACCGCTCTGCTGATGTCAATGTAAATGGCCCTTGAACCAGCCATAGTTGTAACTGTCTTTGCTTCGTCAATAAACTGGTGGTACTCGCTCCACGCAAGCTCGGCTTTCGGGTCCCCAAACGCTGCCTCACCCAAGTCTCTATTGGCATCGAGTTTAGATCTGTGCAGCTCACATTTGATCACATGGGGTCTGTCATCATCAGTTTTGTTTATACCTGTAGCAACTTTGAAAAATGCAATGCTCTATATCCCATAAATTGGTAAACTGGCAAAACATAATATCTATTTTTTGCAGTTTGTATAAATAATGCAACAGGTATATTGAAAGTTGTACAAAGTAGCATCATTGGAAGCAAAAAGTAATGATAATAAAAAAAAAATTTGATATGACCTCCAGCCTTTAGCTTTATATAATCAGCCAGCTCCTCCGTGAACGCCATGATGTTTTTGCTGGTTAGAAAGGAAACTTTGCACTCATTGACATCAATAGGCTGACATCCACTCTTGTAAACACACTCTTTTAGGGAGGAATCAAAACACCCACTGTTAGGTCTGGTGGCAATAGACTCTGGTTTAAGAGAACCTCCATGGGCCACACTCAAAATAACTCTTGAGTTAACTGTAAAAAATTTTAATGACAGTCACAGATAAAGCTTTCTGAAACTTTACAATTGAAACAGAAAAACAAGCAATTATGGCTATATACTTGAAGAAGATACTACGTTTTAATTTTCAAATAAGTATAGAGCATAAACAATTGTAAAATATTATCAATATGGCTAATAATAATAGTTGTAAATGTCTATCAATAAAATTGTGTTTCTGGTATAACTACGTGTATATATTATAGTCTATGTACTGTTATATACTCTAAATTATTTACCACAAAGCAGTTACCTCCTCCAACTTGATAAGATATGAAGTTGTCTGTCCCATACTTCACATTAAAACAGTGACTGAGTATGAATACTGTAATTAGTAATAATCCAAGCAGTATAAGTCTGCACACTAACACCATAATTGTATCTTCTGTGTCAGCAATGCTAGTGCTGTTTATCTCACAATGATGTAACGTGGAGACTTTATTCTCCGAAACTTATTGATTGTTTCTTTGAAGAAACGATTTTCATTAAAATAAAAGCATTTGAATTCCGTTAGAGAACAACTCAAGTGTTCAGGTACCAAGTTTAACTCAACAAGTCTTGCTTCTTTTGATATTTCATTATTATTACATCATTTCAATGAAAGCATTAAACTTGATTGAGCAGATATATATATATATATATATATATATATATATATATATATATATATATATATATATATATATATATATATGCTATAAATAGATACTTTCTGATCATAACAAGAAGTTGTTTATAGTTTGGCAAAATAAACATACACTATTATTTTCAAATCAGCTGATAGCAGTATGAAATTCAGCTATATATGGGCATTTTCTAATTTACAAAAAGTTAGGACTTTGTTTTACAAAAATGCACTGGATTGTAGACATGATTTTGAGGTTTGGTAAAAATCCCCAGCTATAGTATTTAGCTTGAAATTATAAAGTTAAATTATATTATGAAACAACAACAGATTCAAAATAACTACAATATTATAGCCCACATGTTGTGCAATTAAAATCATAGTTGGAGTTGTTTTCTATGTTCTTATAAATAATTGTCAACCCAAAACTTCCCTGCTTCTGCTAACTTATCAGCAAACTGAGTCATGAGAACTGTGTTCCCTCTTATGGGGTTTGCTACGCTAACCTTTAGTCCATTCACTCTCCACCCAGCATGTCTACAATACACACTCATAAGTTATGTATACTGGTGAGCAGTAATTATTGCTTCTACAAGCATTCAATTAAAGGTACAAAACTGTCAGCATATTGCAAATGTACAGGAAAACTTGGCTTTTACTGGTGCAGACTTTAAACACTTGGTTACTAATTGCATAAATAAATCTTTAAAGATAAGCTTACCTGCTAAGACTGTAGCTACTAAAGTGGTACGGATAAGAGAGCTCATCTAATAATTTTCTTCCAGGTGCAGGAAACATGGGAAAGTCTGGTTCCATCAGCCCTCCGATAGATGTGTTTCCTCTTACAAGTTCTTCCATTGGTACTCCAGAATCAACATGGAGTTGCATGATGGAGGAATACTGAGCCAGTCTGTCTGGTAATATTGCCTTTTCTATAATGCTGGGACCCTTTGTGAAGAGATTTACACCCACTAGGCTGTATTCAGTGGCACTCTGTAATATAACGCACATAGCAATGATAATTGTTTGCAAAAATGGTAACTAAAATCTGTTGGAAGATACTGTCCAATGCTGTAGGCTGTGTCATAATTAATTTATTTCACTACTTTAATTACTCGTATTAAATCAATAAACTGCTGTTATCTATAGACATGCTCTACAAGAAAAATAGAACTCCTAAAGCAAAACTCTGCTTTTAAATAATATTATATAACTAGTAAAAGTCTTCCTGTTTTGGTATCTGTGAAACGACTTATAATAATGAACATTAATAGGTACAACTTGAATTGACTCATCTGAAAAGAACCATGCAAATTTCATTTGATTTATTTCATATTTTATATACATATTCTACATACTTATAGCATGTTATTAATTCTAAGGGTATGTAAGTTCTAAGCTGAGCATCGAATATAATACTTTATTTATTTTTCTAATCTATATATCATACAACAGCTGTCAGCTGAGGCTAGTTGTAATAAAATTGTAAAGCATACCTCTCTTTACAATAATATTGCTAACTACTTTTACTTATTCACTGGATGACTAAATCATTATAATGATTATTATGACTAAATCATTATGCAATATATATTCTTCACTAATGTTTGGTACAGTTGCATCAATGAAACCACAGCAACAAATTCATCCAGAGCACCCATTTGAATAATACAACCAATGGAAATGCAGTGGTAATAAAATATATACCTGACCATGTAGATCAATGTACAGAACATTCGAATTATTGCCAATTGAATATGCTTTAGCCATGTCAATAAACTTGTGATATTCTCTCCAAGCAACTGCTGCTTGTTCCTTTCCAAATGCTGCATTCGCCAGATTGGAATCAACATTTACTTTAGACTTGTGGAGATGGCAGATGATGATGTGAGGGCTGTAGTCCGCGTCCCCTACCACCACAGAAACTAACATTTGCATATGTTTAAATATTCCTACAGTATTGGCTGTATGCCAAACACAAATTATATGTTACAACAAACAGGATGTTATAGCAAATGTATAGCAACAGCATGTAAACCTAGCAACAATGACATAAACTGAGGCTATAAAAATAAAAAAGCTGTATTCACCACTCTATTAATTTACAATTAATAATTTACAGCTTTTTAATAAAGAAAAACTTTTGACATATACATAGCAAAAAGAAACAAGTTCTGTATATGTTCATTTAATTACGTTTACCTCCAAATTTCTGTGTCAGACGTTCACCGAATTCTGATGCGAGCAGATCTGTGTTTACCTCTTCATACTTATTACTAGTCCTGCAGTATCTCTCATCATCTGGGGAAGAGCATCCTGCCTTTCTGATACATTCCATATCTGTAGAGTTGTAACAGCCTCTTGATGGCCGGCAAGCAACTGCTGGTGGTTTGCTGGTACCCCCAAGTGGAGCACTGATGATTACTTTAGTCTTTTCTATTTAATATCAAAAATAGCATTCTCACATATTATTTTACTAATTCAAATAATTATTAGTGCAATCTTTTGTATAAATATAATAAACTATAGAGGTAGGTGCAGAGATGGAGAAATTAAGAAAAGCCTGTGTTCTAGATTAGAAAAAACGCATAAGAAGTTATGTTTTTGAAAGAATTTCAACCCAGGCCCCAAACTAGCAAGTAATAATAAAATTAAATAACTTATTAGGCCATCTCAGTTTCTCCACTACTGCTCTTAAATGAAACTGTAGCATTATAATGCTACAGAAATCTGTTTCTAAAATAACTATGCCCATAATTGCTCAGCATTAACAAAGTATTTGAAACAACTTATAGCAATTTAAGATATACAAAATATTGAAGTGAAAATATATAAGACAAAGAAGAGCAAGTTCTATTGAAATACATTCTAAGCACGATGTCAATAACACACATATATTTTAGTCTTACCTCCTCCAAGCCTGTATGTCACATGTTCCCAACTTCCATATATGGTCACGTAACTATGAGTTAAGCTCGCTATTATAAGAAGGAAGGAAAATATTAAAAAAACTTCCATTATATATTTCAAAGTTTCAATTTACAATGCTTAAGCTTAGCTTGATTGTTTTCCAAGATTAAATGAAATATAATGTTTTAGCAAGTCAGCAGTATTTAAACTAATGTAGATCAGTTATAAAAGTTTTAAATAGTTATTACTTTGTCATGAACAAAGCATAATGTGCTATATAAAAATAGAGATTAATGTTCCATATAATAATACTTTTAAAATTAAAAATGGTTGCTATAAACCCAACATCAATTTTATTAAAAGGGTTATTCACATTCAAAACCTTATCTCAATCTTAAAACCTGCTATTATATGAATACAGTGAAATACATTTATAATAATGTACCCGGTTGATACACACCATTAGGTGATTAAAATTTACTTCTACAATTAGAATCAATTGAGCAACAAGCAGCGTTTCACTGCACAGTGTTGAAGTTAGGATTCAAATTTCTATCATCTATAAGATTCTTTTCTTTTTCTTTCTGAATAGGAGTTTTATTGATTACCATTATTGCTTTGCTAGTTAAGTGTTTTTGTTGTTTTACTTTCTAAAGTTAGTATTAGTTACTGTCTAGTTCATGTGAGGTTATCCTGTTTGATATAAGATAACCTGTTGTAACCCATGCTTTATCTTCATTAGTAAATCGACATTTTCTTCCATTAGCACTTTCAGCTTTGTAGCCTTCTACTATCTCTTCTCAGATAAGTTTAATTCAGTCATCATAAAATAAGAAGTTCTGCAAAACTACGAACATTTAGCCGGGAGATTTTTTAATCGTACTTTTAATTTGTGTTTTCAAATTTCTTAGCAGCTAACGGGCATTCAGAACTAAAAAAATCTTTAACAATTTGAATTGCTCTATATGTACTTGCAAAAATATTTTCTAAAATGGTGTCAATGATCACCATGAAGTCACAATGAGAATATAAATTATATATTATAGAACAGCTGTGAGAGTAAAACGTGGTATAAACTGTTGGCAGGAAGAATACAACCATGGTGGAGGAAATGTTGCGCATCGAGAAGAATGGCCACAAAAGTATATCTTGTCTCAAGAGTTGTGTTTCCCTGCTCATTTATGTTGTTTTTGATGATTTATTGGATATATTATGTAAAGCGTTCTGGATATGAGAATTAATTACGAAATATTGATACTTAACTTATTTTCAAGGTGCATTCTCTTTTTTCGATTTGGAATCAATTCAGTACAATTTGACTTATATATCTGTTATAGTGAAATGGATTTTCACTCAAGTCTTATACATGTATTAATAAGGATAAAGCATATTTTGAAACTCCCTATGTACATAATATCTTCTTGAACTACCCATTTATTGCCTGAGATAGTTTATGCCAATAATTCTATAGTCATTCGGTTATTGTTATAAGTTGTCAAGAATAAATTATTTAACGTAACAACTAAATGAGTAATTACTATATATGATGTTCATGTATAGCTGCCGTGGAATGACACATCTGCCAATCAGGGTAAACATAAAACGTCAAATAACAACATATATTATTAGTTTATTTGAGTATGACAACAGAATTGCAAAAATTGAATAAAACAATTGCCTATAATTTGAACTTGAAAAAGTACACAACTGTTTTATGATATGAACTTATAAAATTATGTAAATTCAAACATTGTTGACATGGGTTCATGAGATAAACAACACAGCTTAGAGACTACCAATACAATACCTAGCCACTCAAGATTTATTAAAAATGTTAGTAATTCTAAGAAATAAAAACAAGTGGAATAATCGTTTGCTTAGAATTGTTGCTAAAACATAGGTGGTCTACTTCAAACAACAAACCATGAGCTAAAAACTAAAATGGAATTTAAATATAATATCTAAAGCTTGCATCTTTCATCCAAAGGAAAGTTCTATATGAACACCTCAGTTGAAATTAGCAGGCAAGTAGTTGTCTACCCAGTACACAATAGCTTCAGCCATTTTCTCAGCAAACGCTTTCCTCAATCCGGCATCTTCTCCCACATCATAAGTTAGCAGCAGTTGAAATCCACTGATTTGAAAGCCAATGTGCCTGAAATAATATTACAACTTTGCTTGCCTCACTTGTTACACTTCATAGCTGTCATAACATACCATAACATTTGATAGTATTTTTTGATATTTAAGAACCTCTCTTTCAATAAACCCTGTCTTATTCGTTAAATTGTTATTTAGAGCTGTTTTAAAAACTTGTAATAAGTCAATACGAATGAAAAGCGCAATAAATTGATTTATGTGATGCAACTTTTATATTCATTCAGTTTATCACAAATCAAAATTAATATGAATTAATAAAAATAGATTTTTCTAAATTCATGTAAAATTTAGCCGAATTAAAATTTTATATTAAGATCGAGCAATAACTTAGAATGTTGCAACTTGCAAAAGGTTTTTAAATTTTTTTCTCTAAACAGTTTTGTAGACATAAAGCATTTGAATAGGGGTAAATTGATTTTAGAATAGTAAATATTTTTCATGTAAATATAAATTGAATTAAGCTCACCTATGTAGACTGTAGCCACCAGTGGAATATCTCTCTCCTCCAACAGTTTTCTTCCCAGGTGCAGGCAACATGAGAAAGTCTGGTTCCATCAGCCCTCCAATAGATGTATTTCCTCTTACAAGTTCTTCCATTGGTACTCCAGAATCAACATGGAGTTGCATTATAGAGGAATACTGAGCCAGTCTGTCAGGAAGAACACTTTTGCTCATTCCATTTTTACCAGCTTTTTGAAGCATCAACCCAATTGCATTGTACTTGAAATTTCTGCTCTAAAAGTAAGAATAAAAACAATTCTTGTCTTTATTGAAACGCCAGAAATAATTTATGCTTTCAATTAAACTTCACAGAGAAATACAAAAAACTGCAAGTTACAGTACATTTTTAGTTTGCATATTGAATAGCTAGAAATAAGGAGACTGCTGGCATTTTATTCATATCATGCATGTGTCAATCATTTTCAAAAGTTAATCTCTTGTTTCGCATAAATATGTGATCTTGTTTTCCATTTTAGATGCTCCAAAAATTTCTTCAAATATAAAGCAACACTGAACAAATTACATTGAAAAAACATATACTTATGTCTATCTCGCTAGAACTCTCTAAAGCAGGAACTGGCTTTATTTTTTAATCTGAGAACATATAAGACATATACAATGTATACTGCTTTAAATATATATTTGTATACCGCTCTGCTGATGTCAATGTAAATAGCCTTTGAACCAGCCATAGTTGTAACTGTCTTTGCTTCGTCAATAAACTGGTGGTACTCGCTCCACGCAAGCTCTGCTTTCGGGTCCCCAAACGCTGCCTCACCCAAGTCTCTATTGGCACCCAGTTTAGATCTGTGCAGCTCACATTTGATCACATGGGGTCTGTCATTATCAGTTGCATTTATACCTGTAGCAACTTTAAAAAATGCAATGCTCTGTATCCCATGAATTGGTGAACTGGCAAAACATAATATCTAGTTTTTGCAATTTGTATAAATAATGCAATTACAGGTATATTATAAATTGTACAAAGTAGCATCATTGGAAGCAAAAAGTAATGATATTAATAAAAAAATTGGTATGACTTCCAGCTTTTAGCTTTATATAATCAGCCAGCTCCTCCGTGAACGTCATGATGTTTTTGCTGGTTAGAAAGGAAACTTTGCACTCATTGACATCAATAGGCTGACATCCACTCTTGTAAACACACTCTTTTAGGGAGGAATCAAAACACCCACTGTTAGGTCTGGTGGCAATAGACTCTGGTTTAAGAGAACCTCCATGGGCCACACTCAAAATAACTCTTGAGTTAACTGTAAGAAATTTTAGTGACAGTCACAGATAAAGCTTTCTGAAACTTTAAAATTGAAACAGAAGAACAAGCAATTATGGCTATATACTTGAAGAATATACTATGTTTTAATTTTCAAATAAGTATAGAGCATAAACAATTGTAAAATATTATCAATATGGCTAATATTAATAGTTGTAAATGTCTATCATCAAAATTGTGTTTCTGGTATAACTAAGTGTATATATTATAGTCTATGTACTGTTATATACTGAAAATTATTTACCACAAAGCAGTTACCTCCTCCAACTTGATAAGATATGAAGTTATCTGTCCCATACTTCACATTAAAACAGCGACTGAGTATGAATACTGTAATTAGTAATAATCCAAGCAGTATAAGTCTGCACACTAACACCATAGTTGTATCTTCTGTGTCAGCAATGCTAGTGCTGTTAATCTCACAATGATGTAACATAGAGACTTTATTCTCTGAAACTTATTGATTGTTTCTTTGAAGAAACGATTTTCATTAAAATAAAAGCATTTGAATTCCATTAGAAAACAACTCAAGTATTCAGGTACCTAGTTTAACTCAACAAGTCTGGCTTCTTTTGATATTTCATTATTATTACATCATTTCAATGAAAGCATTAAACTTGATTGAGCAGATATATATATATATATATATATATATATATATATATATATATATATATATATATATATATATGCTATAAATAGATACTTTCTGATCATAACAAGAAGTTGTTTATAGTTTGGCAAAATAAACATACACTATTATTTTCAAATCAGCTGACAGCAATATGAAATTTAGCTATGGGCATTTTCTAATCTACAAAAAGTTAGAACTTTGTTTTACAAGAATGTGCTGTATTGTAGACATGATATTGAGATTTGGTAAAAATACCCAGCTATAGTATTTAGCTAGAAATTATAAAGTTAAATCATAATACGAAACAAAAATAGATTCAAAATAGCTAAATAATTATAGCCCACATCTTGTGCAATTCAAATTATAGTTAGAGTTTTTTCTGTGTTCTTATAAATAGTTGTCAACCCAAAATTTCACTGCTTCTGCTAACTTATCAGCAAACTGAGTCATGAGAACTGTGTTCCCTCTTATGGGGTTTGCTACGCTAACCTTTAGTCCATTCACTCTCCACCCAGCATGTCTACAATACACACTCATAAGTTATGTATACTGGTAAACAGCATTTACTTCTACAAGCATTCAATTAAAGGTACAAAACTGTCAGCATATTGCAAATGTTCAAGAGAACTTGGCTTTTACTGGTGCAGATTTTAAACACTTGGTTACTAATTGCATAAATAAATCTTTAAAGATAAGCTTACCTGCGAAGACTGTAGCTACTGAAGTGGTACGGATAAGAGAGCT
Organism: Bugula neritina; assembly: GCA_964035545.1. Classification (NCBI taxonomy): domain Eukaryota; kingdom Metazoa; phylum Bryozoa; class Gymnolaemata; order Cheilostomatida; family Bugulidae; genus Bugula; species Bugula neritina. Next base: position 10,369,830 of record OZ037768.1, on the reverse strand, counting down.
CATCTAATAGTTTTCGTCCAGGTGCAGGAAACATGGGAAAGTCTGGTTCCATCAGCCCTCCGATAGATGTGTTTCCTCTCACAAGTTTTTCTATTGGTACTCCAGAATCAACATGGAGTTGCATGATGGAGGAATACTGAGCCAGTCTGTCTGGTAATGTTGCCTTTTCTATAATGCTGAGGCCCTTTGTGAAGAGATTTACACCCACAAGGCTGTATTCAGTTTCACTCTGTAATATAAAGAACATAGCAATGATAATTGTTTGCCAAAATGGTAATTAAAATCTGTTGGAAGATACTGTCCAATGCTGTAGGCTGTGTCATAATTAGTTTATTTCACTACTTTAATTACTCGTATTAAATCAATAAACTGCTGTTATCTATAGACACCCTCTACAGGAGAAATAGAACTTCTAAAGCAAAACTCTGCACTTAAATAATATTAGATAACTAGTAAAAGTCTTCTTGGTCTGGAATTTGTAAACGACTTATAATAATGAACATTAATAGGTAGAACTACAAAGAACTATGCAAATTTGATTTCATTATATATATTTCAGAGTTTATACATGCTTTACTCCTAGCACGTTATTAATTTTAGGACTATGTAGACTGAGCATCAAAATAATACTTTATTTATTTTTCTGGTCTATGTATCATACAACAGCTGTCAGCTGAGGCTCTTGTAATAAAATTGTAAAGCATATTACTGCTATTCATAATAATATTGCTAACTGCTATTACTTATTCACTGGGTGACTAAGCCATTATGTAATAGATTTTTCTTCGATGTTTGGTAACAGTTACATCAATGAAACCACAGCAACAAATTCATCCAGAGCACCCATTTGAATAATACAACCAATGGAAATGCAGTGGTAATAAAATATATACCTGACCATGTAGATCAATGTACAGAACATTCGAGTTATTGCCAACTGAATATGCTTTAGCCATGTCAATAAACTTGTGATATTCTCTCCAAGCAACTGCTGCTCTATCCTTCCCATATGCTGCATTAGCCAGATCGGAGTCAACATTTACTTTAGACTTGTGGAGATGGCAGATGATGATGTGAGGGCTGTAGTCCGTGTCTCCTACCACCACAGAAACTAACATTTGCATATGTTTGAATATTCCTACAATATTGGCTGGATGCCAAACACAAATTATATTTTACAACAGAAAGGATGTTATAGCAAGTGTTGCAACAGCATGTAAACCTAGCAACAATGACTTAAACTGAGGCTATAAAAATAAAAAAGCTGTATTCACCACTCTATTAATTTACAAATATTAACTTACAGCTTTTTAATAAAGAAAAACTTTTGACATATACATAATAAAAAGAAACAAGTTCTGCATGTTTCATTTAATTACGTTTACCTCCAAATTTCTGTGTCAGACGTTCACCGAATTCTGATGCGAGCAGATCTGTGTTTACCTCTTCGTACTTATTATTAGTCCTGCAGTATCTCTCATCATCTGGGGAAGAGCATCCTGCCTTTCTGATACATTCCATATCTGTAGAGTTGTAACAGCCTCTTGATGGTCGGCAAGCAACTGCTGGTGGTTTGCTGGTACCCCCAAGTGGAACACTGATAATTACTTTAGTCTTTTCTATTTAATATCAAAAATAGTATTCTCACATATTATTTTACTAATTCAAATAATTAGTAGTTCAATCTTTTGTATAAATATAATATAATAAAATATACAGCAGCATAATGTTATAGAAATTTGTTTCTATAAATCAAAGTAGTTATAGTCTACTCACAATTGTGCAGCATTAACAAAATATTTGAAGGACTTATAACAATTTAGAATATACAGAATATTAGTGAGAATATATATGACAAAGAAGAGCAAGTTCTGTTGAAATACTAAGTACGATGTCAATAACACCCATATATTTTAGTCTTACCTCCTCCAAGCCTGTATGTCACATGTTCCCAGCTTCCATATATAGTCACATAACTTTGAGTTAAGTTCGCTATTATAAGAAGGAAGGAAAATATTCGAAAAAGTTGCATTATATATATTTCAAAGTTTTAATTTACAACGCTAAAGCTCAGATTAATTGTTTTTTTTTAAGATGAGGTGATATAGAATGTTTTAGCTGTGGTCAGCAGTATTTGAACTACATAATATAGGTGAGTTATAAGGATTTCAAATAGTTACTGTGTTGTCGTGAACAAAACATACTGTTATAGGCAACTATGCTATTTAATAAATAAACCACTGCTCTATAATAACACTTTTAAAATTAAAAATGGTTGCTATAAACCCAATATCAATTTTATTAAAAGGGTTATTCACATTCAAAACCTTATCTTGATCTTGCAACCTGTTACTATATTAATACAGTGAAGCATATTTATAATAATGTATTCAATTGATATACACACCATGCATTAGGTGATTAAAATTTACTTCTACAATTGAAATCAATTGAGCAACAAGCAGCGTTTCACTGCACAGTTTTAAAATTAATTCAAATTTCTATCATCTATAAGATGTTATTCTATTTTCTTCTGAACAAGAGTTTTATTGATTATCATTTTCGCTTTGCTAGTTAAGTGTTTTTGGTATTTTACTTTTCAAGGATAATACTAGTTGCTGTTCAGGTCATGTGAGGTCATCCTGTTTTCTATAAAATGTCTTGCTGTAACCCGTATTTTATCTTCATTAGTAAATTAATATTTTCTTCGATCAGCAATTTCAGCTTTGTAGCATTCTATTAGCTCTTCTCAGCTAAGTTTAATTCAGTCATCATAAGCCTTGACAAATAATAATTTCTGTAAAACTAAGAACATGCTCTGTATGTACTTGCATAAATATTTTCTAAAATGGTGTCAATGATCACTAAGAACATTTAACAAAGACTTTTTCATTTGTGTTTTCAAAGTTCTTAGCAGCTAACAGGTGTTCAGAACTAATCAAATCATTAGCAACCTGACATGTACTTGTATGAATAATCTCTAAAATAGCATCAGTGGTCACCATAAATAATGAAGTTGATCATAAACTGTAGGGAAGGAGGACAACTTGTTTTCTCAACCACAGCTAATTTGCAGTACACATGTAAAAAACTGATAAACTCTTTCAAAGTCTAAATCCAAACTTTTCTAATTAGCTTCCAATTTATTCTGCAGCAAAATGTAATTTCTTTCATATAATTATGTTGCTAAAATATCACCAACACATGATTTACCGCCTGCAAGAATTAAAACTGGAAGGTAACTATCTCCATGTTATTGACTCCTTTCTCACCAAGAGAGAAATCAGCCTCAAAATCAACAACCACATCCACCCAGCAACAAAATGTCAGATAGGCCTCCCACAAGAGAGTGTGCTATCTCCACTTCTCTTTATCATATAGCCTACATCAGAGACATGCTGTCAAACATAGACGGTACAGGATTACAATATGCCGATGATTGCACTGTTTTGATGACTAGAAAAGACTCTTCAGAACTACAGATGAAAATTGAGAACAACTGCCAACAGATACAAACCTGGATGAATTGATGGAACCTACTCATCAACTACCAGAAAACAGAAATTGTGGTATTTAAAGGAGATATCACACCCCCAATTATAAATACTAACACCATACAAATTTCTACCTCCTCCAAGGTTCTTGGTATAACTGTTGATGACCATCTAACCTTCGAAAAACAGTACAGCATAAGTACTAAATGTCTTACTCAACGTATGAATATGCTGAAACCGTTCATCTACGCTGGGCTTAAAGCCCAGACACCTCAAAGAAAATTCTCACACAAGTGATCATGCCAAAAGCTCTCTACGGCGCCTCTCCATGGGACTACAAGACCAAGATCTCCCTACACACTTACATCAAACTGGTCCTCGGAGCTCACTACAACCCTCCCACCGAATTACTATACTTGGCAAACATCCCACCAGTAAACCTTGTATACACCAAAGAAAGATTGCAATTATAATCAGAGGATTGGTCAAAACGGATAACGTATCCATGCTCTTGGACACACCTCAAAATGCAATTACCCTAAAGTTCATGTCAGACATAAAGAAACTGGTCCACCGGACAACTAAGTTAACAGATCTACAACCAGTAGATCTTACAAAGCACAAGATCACCAATTGCATACACAATGAATGGACACGTCAATGGAATGCACAGCTCGCAAATGGGATGTGCCCATATGGCATGCTCCCTATTTTGGAACCGGAACATTTGTTCCACCAACCACTACCATTGAACAACAGGAGAAGATAATTCTATAAAATCATTTATTATAACATGTGTGTATTTAGCCACAGCTGTAAATCTTTCCGTTGTGAAATTTTTTTTCCCCCACCGGGATTTGAACCACAGACCTTCGGCTTGCAAGCAATTACACCAATTACACCACAGGGGCAGCTGGGTTAACTCAACACTAAATCTGTATTTAGGCAAATTTTTTTTTTATTGACAAATTAGACAGCTATTTAAACAGTGACCACCTAACTGAGTTTTTCAACATTTTCAATTTTTTATATTGAAAAACTTTGTGTGATTTTATTTAAAATTAAATTTATATTGCCTTCTATTTAACTTCCACTGATAATAAACTGCTTTTTAAGTTCCATTAAATCAGTGCTTATAGTTAAGAATGAGTTTTCTCTATTACATATGCTTACAGTACTAACTCATGGTCATACAGTGTAAGTTATTGACTGAAAGTAATTAATTACTCACCGGTTAGGTATAAAAAATTGATGGTAGTTACTAAAATTTGAAAACTGTAGGCAGAATACTATTAGATTTACCTGTGCAAATACCTTCAAATTTTAATTGCTTTGCAAAAAAGACAAGGCTTGATTAATATCGTAGACAACAATTTTATTTTTTTAGCTTAGCATAATTATGACAATAATTTAATACTAGCATAATAATAAATCAGTAATTGCAATATAAATAAAATATTATTTAATATATTACCAGTAAATGATTAAGTGCATTTCTTTTCTATTGTATGTTTTTATACACACAAAAAGCACAAGTAAAAAAACCATAAACACAAAAAGCAAACAATTTTCATATAGCAATATTTAATGTTGAAGTTTAAAACTATAATCAGCCTTTGTATAATATATAGCTTAAAAGTAATGATCATAAAATATAAAAATAAGAAATCAATAAAGCCCAGCCCCATAATTCAGCTATGCTAAATGGTACTCAGTCAACATATTTGAAGTAGCAAAAACAGCCATCATCACTATAATATTTGCTGCATTATAAGATGACATAGAAACAGCTCCGATCTACCAAATTTAATGTTTAACATTTTCTTTAGCATTTTTATTTAGCTATTTTCAGAATTTAAATTACTTTTAGTATTATTTAATTAAGTTGTTTTACAAATTGCAGCAGCAGGCATTATACTCAATTATTAATTAAATTTCATAATTGATCTTTAATCTCTGCATTTTTGTAATAACAACAAGTTTTTATAATGATGCAAAAATGCTATCCAGCACTATTATTGCTAGGGATAAAAAACTTTATCCTACGTTACTGCAATTAAACTGAGCTACTAGATATTTCTTACAGCCTATGGATTAGTAATTCAATAAAACTAAATCATACACAGTGAACGGTATCCTGCATTTATATGTGTGTGTCTTCAATTTCAATTAGCAAATGATTATCTTCTGCGTCTTTGGAGGAAGGGTGACAACTCCTAATAAAAAATCACATTATATTTACCATCACTGCGTGAATAATTTTGCTCAGCATTTAATTGTGTTTATTACAAGAACTTTATTAAAAATAGTTTTTAAATAAAATTGTCTATGTTTAAATAGCCATAATTGATATATTTAAAAATAATTAACACGCTGAACAAAAAGTGCAGCCAAAAAATTTGGCAGCTTAAGTGAATAATTAGTTCTAACCTTTTATGTTTAACATAAAGAGCAGAAATCAACACTGCAACTATTACCATTACTCCTAGTACAATTAGCACCCATACATAACTTTGAAGCGTCCCTGCAAAATATTTTCAGTAAAACAATATAAATTATCAAATGACAAATCAGTAGATTTAACAGCTGACAGCAATAAAGTCAACTTCCTCTTTATACGTTACAGAAGACAATTGTGATAGATTGTGAGCAGCAAAACACAAATTCGAGCTGAAGCATAATGGTAAGCAGGCATATAGATGATTGACAACCAAAACTGGTAGTCATTAGGCGGAGTATAGGCTCCTGTTAAACTTATATAACCAAGTAAAGAACACAGAAAGTGAGAATGAAATTTTAGAATTTTGTAAGACTGGAGATTTTAAGGTTAGTACACAGAGGCTATTTTTTAATTATTTACAATGAGCAAAGCACAGAACACACATACATATAACAAGATTTTAAAATGTTTTTAAAACTACAAAACTGAGAAAATAATTCTATCAAAATAATATATTTGTAACCGATGCAAGCGTACACATGTACATATTAGCAAAGCAAGTTGATTTCTAAAGCCTCTAAATAAAATGTATCAATAAACTTGGTTATGCAGCAAAGATACCTTTAATGTTGAGAGATTTTTGTGGCAATGGATCCTTTCCTGGTGGTAGTCCAGTTGTAGACTTCCCAACCTTAGATGCTATGGTTATAGAGGACTGACTAATTTTAGAAGGAAACTCAGCAGTAGTAACCAATGTAGGCTGGGACTTATCTGTGTTAGTTGACACTACCGCAGTAGTTAACTTTGGCAGTGGTGTAGTTGAAGTTGTGGTTGGTGTAGTTGAAGTTGTAGTTGGTGTAGTTGAAGTTGTAGTTGGTGTAGTTGAAGTTGTAGTTGGTGTAGTTGAAGTTGTAGTTGGTGTAGTTGAAGTTGTAGTTGGTGTAGTTGAAGTTGTAGTTGGGGCAGTTGAAGTTGTAGTTGGTGTAGTTGAAGTTGTAGTTGGGGCAGTTGAAGTTGTAGTTGGTGTAGTTGAAGTTGTAGTTGGTGTAGTTGAAGTTATTGGGGGTGTAATTGGAATTGCTAGCTTGGTTGTTGAAGTTGTTGACACTGTAATCAAAGATTTAAGAGCTGTAATATATATTACAGGTGCACATGTTTTTAAAAAACACTTTTATTTTAGTTACCAAAAGCTTAATTGAATTGCTTATTAAAACAAATGCTAAATTTTCAAATTAATCATCCTTGAACCATCTTCAGGTTGACTTTTACACTCTGAAAGTGACTCAAAGACTTGAGTTCAAAACCTAGTGTTTGTCTTGAAAAAATATTTCTTAAATCTGATGCTACAGATAACTTTATCCTCAAAAGTAAAAGTGGCTGCATTTAAAACTGTTACTGCGGTAAAACTTACAGTTATTGACACACCAGTTGAGTGGTTGAAAAATTGAGATCTGAAGTACTCGTTTAGCACAGCCTAGACTAATTAGTACAATAATGCACCCAGTGAATATGAAAACGAATTTGCAATGCTACAACTTTTTCTAACAACTGCATGAGAAGAAGATGTAGCATGCAGCTCAAAAGCAGATAACATGAATTCAGTAAAAACAAATTAATAAAATATAATTTACTGGGGCAAAATCTATTGAAAAAGATTATTTGTAAGCAATATGAGATAGCTAAAAATAATTTCCACATCTGCAGATGCAATTGCTGAGAAATTTCTTAGTAAAAATGTTGGAAAGAAAACAAGTTAAAACAGAGCCACTAAGTCTAAACTACATTTGCTTACCACCCCAATGCAACAGCCATCCATTTCCATTTACGCTTCCATCTGACTGGAACACAACTTTCACAGAACTGGACACTCCATCAGTTATTATAGAAGATGAGTCACTTCCACAATGATGAGCCAATAACTGAGATGTCTCCAAATCATAAATCTACAAAAGTATTACAAACTCTCTTTTAGAGGTCAATTACCATAACCATAACAATATTTGACAAGACATAGAACATGCAAATACCTTGAGGAAATCATATTCGTTTGAGCTACAACTTTCAACATCCAGTTCTGTTACTGTTAGAGTGATGTCACCAGATGGAACTGTTATATTCCAGACACAGTAAGCATTATGGGGATACGGATTTGGATAGTTTGGTGAAGTTAAGTTTCCTTCGGTACCAGCTAGTTCACCCCCACAAACTTCATTTTCTTCTTTTACTGAAACATTTTAAATTTCAACATAGGTGAAACTTCAGAAAAGGCTGAACTTTAGCATTATAAGTACAGTGTTACAAAGGTTATAATGCTGATACAGCTAGTGTCAACCACACTGTTTTAACACAAGCACAATGCCAATGAAAACCAACAGACAATTGAATGTTAACAGACAATGAGTAGCAGGCAAAAATGAATATAGATTAGCAAAACTGGCCAGCCTAGGTATTTGATAATAATAAAAATTGTTGAGAATTGTAGAGCTTTCAAGTTTCACATTCCAAGTCAGTCAACTACATAACTATAACTATAACTAATTTGAATAATTAGAAAACAGTACCACACCTGTAGTTGAAGTTGTAGGTAAAGTAGTTGAAGTTGTTGAAGATGTAGTTGGAATTGTTAGCTTGGTTGTTGAAGTTGTTGACACTGTAATCAAAGATGTAAGAGCTGTAATATATATCACAGGTGCACACGTTTTTAAAAACACTTTTATTTCAGCTAGTTACCAAATGCTTGTTTAAATTGTTCATTAAAACAAATGCCAAATTTTCAACCTAAATCCTTGTGCCATCTTCAGAATGTCAAAACCTATATTGTAAAATTATCACATAGCATAATTATTTCATGTTGTAAAAGCAGCATAACGCAATGAATATCTAACAGTGTAAGCATTCAGCGTTGCGTTTAGCGTAACGTTCCACTCAAATAGATTAAATCACATCGCTTGATTCTCGCCTATATACGCAACGCAACGACTGCAATAGTTGTCAATTCATTAATTAGATAGCAGCGCGCCCTCGCCCATTGGCTGTGGCTTTATGCTTTGGCAGCCCGGATGTTTAGTGCAGACGTTGAACCTACAGCTAGTAGAATAGGAGCGCGCTAGCAATGCAAGTTCCATCGCATCAATAACAATCAATTTTAATTATATAATTAACAAAATATAAATGAATTTGAATTGGAATTAACTTAAAGAGGCACAGGTTAGTTTTGTTTTTCAGTATTTGTAATAGTTTGAAAGTTTTCTTAAGTATTTTTATCTATTTCAACTTAAGAATAAATATTTGGTTTATTTAACATGTTTAGGAGTTAACAAGTTTGGAATGCCAGTGTGGGTGGTGCATAATGGAATTCATGGCTATATGCTTACTTTATGATATATTTCTCATAAAATTATGAATTCTAAAGGCAGGCTCTCCAGTGATTGATTAGTTTGCCACTAGATAGTATTCTAATTGGCAGTTAAAGCCTTATTTTTACACTTACAGTATTTTAATGCAGTTACTAATTCAAGTGAACATTGAATATAAGTTTTAATCCCTGTCTATGAGCTATACATTCATTCTTACTAATTGTCTCAACGTTTGTCTAATTGTAGTTATCACTTAATGTCATTTTTATTATAGTTTGATATTTTTTAGTAGACCTGTAATACCGTTTCATAAAAACAAACTCACCCTAGCTAGCCACTAAAAGAAGGCAAGAGGTGATAAATTCAAGATCTGTATATATCTTTGAATATTTTACAATTTCATAAATAATTTTCTGTTTGTTTTATTTTAAAAAAACCTGTTATAGTTGCATATATTAATAACTTACTTTTACAGTTTCTTATGGCAGTTGGAATACGTAAAAATAAAATTACCAACACCAGTACAACTCATCTATAGTTAGTGGTGACGCTACATATATAATATACTTTTACACTCTGAAAGCGGCTCAAAGACTTGATATGAGTTCAGAACTTAGTGTGTGTCTTGCAAAAATATAACTTAGGGTGCTACAGATAATTTTATTTAAAACAGTAAAAGTGGCTGCATTTAAAACTGTTACTGCGGTAAAACTTACAGTTATTGACACACCAGTTGAGTAGTTGAAAAATTGAGATCTGCAGCACTCGTTTAGTACAGCCTAGACTAATTAGTACAATAATGCACCCAGTGAATATGAAAACGAATCTGCAATGCTACAACTTTTCCCAACAATTGGAAAGAAGATGTAGTAGTTCAAAAGCAGACAACATAAATTTAGTGAAAACAAATTAATAGAATGTAATTTACTAGGGCAAAATAAAGAAAGAGACAAGCAATATGAGTAGCTAAAAACAATTTCCACATTTGCAGATGTAATTGTTGGAAAATTTCTAAGTAAATAATGTTGGAAAGAAAACAAGTTAAAACAGAGCCACTAAGTCTAAACTACATTTGCTTACCACTCCAATGCAACAGCCAACCATTTCCATTTACACTTCCATCTGACTGAAACACGACTTTCACAGAACTGGACAGTCCATCAGTTATTATAGAAGATGAGTCAGTCCCACAATGATGAGCTAATAACTGAGATGTCTCCAAATCATAAATCTACAAAAGTATTACAAATTCTCTTTTGGAGGTCAATTACCATAACCTAAATAGTTTAAACAATATTTGACAAGACATAGAACATGCAAATACCTTGAGGAAATCATATTCGTTTGAGCTACAGCTTTCAACATCCAGTTCTGTTACTGTTAAAGTGATGTCACCAGATGGAACTGTTATATTCCAAACACAGTAAGCATTATGGGGATACGGATTTGGATAGTTTGGTGAAGTTAAGTTTCCTTCGGTACCAGCTAGTTCACCCCCACAAACTTCACTTTCTTCTTTTACTGAAAAATTTCAAGTTTCAATATAAATTAAAATTTATGTTTGATGAAAAACTCCAGAAAAGGTTGAACTTTAGCATTAAGTACATGTGTTACAAAGGTTAAAATGCTGGTACGGCTAGTGTCAACCGCACTGTTTTTAAAAATACACAATGCCAATGAAAACCAATAGACAATTGAATGTCAACAGACAATGAGTAGCAGGCAAAAATGAATATAGATTAGAAAAGCTGGCCAACCTATAGGTATATTTGATAATTATAAAATTGCTGAAAATTGTAGAGCTTTTAAGTTTCACATTCTAAGTGAGTCAACTATATATAACTATAACTATAACTATAGCCAATTTGAATAATTAGAAAACAGTACCACACCTGTAGTTGAAATTGTAGGTAATGTAGTTGGAGTTGTTGAAGATGTAATTGGAATTGCTAGCTTGGTTGTTGAAGTTGTTGACACTGTAATAGAAAAGTAAGGACTGTAATATATATTACAGGTGCACATGTTTTTAAAAAACATTTTTATTTTAGTTACCAAATGTCTAATGAAATTGTTTGCTAAAACAAATGCTAAATTTCCAACCTAAATCCTTGAGCCATCTTCAAAATGTCAAAACCTATAGACTTTTACACTCTGAAAGTGACTCAAAAATTTGAGTTCAAAACTTAGTGTTCGTCTTTGCTTACCACTCCAATGCAACAGCCAACCATTTCCATTTACACTTCCATCTGACTGAAACACAACTTTCACAGAACTCGACACTCCATCAGTTATTATAGAAGATGAGTCACTTCCACAATGATGAGCTAATAACTGAGATGTCTCCAAATCATAAATCTAAAAAAGTATTACAAGCTTTTTCTATATAGTTGCTACAAAATAAATGAATCAAAAAAATTTTGGTAGAATATGAAGCTTTCAAATACCTTAAGAAAATCATATTCGTTTGAACTACAACTTTCAACATCCAGTTCTGTTACTGTTAGAGTGATGTCACCAGATGGAACTGTTATATTCCAGACACAGTATGCATTATGGGGATATGGATTTGGATAGTTTGGTGAAGTTAAGTTTCCTTCAGGACCAGTTAATTTACCACCGCAGACCTCACTCTTATTTCTTACTGCAAAATTTAAAATTTAAATAGGTATAATGTTAAAGCATAGCTCAATAGTGAAACTGCAGCTTACACCTGTTATTATAACACATAAAAACAAAGAAAGTGTTTTGAGTAGTTTTTTAATGGTCAAAGTATTTTTGTAAACTAGTCTAAAATAGTAGTTCACAAGAATGTCTGTGTACTATGCTTACCACTCCAATGCAATACCCATCCATTTCCATTTGAGCTTCCATCTGACTGGAACACTACTTTCACAGAACTGGACACTCCATCAGTTATTATAGAAGATGAGTCACTTCCACAATGACGAGCTAATAACTGAGATGTCTCCGAATCATAAATCTACAGAAGTATTACAACTATTTTTCTGTATAATATGTTGCTGCTGGATAAATGGTTCAAAAAATGTTTTATAAAACATATTATTTTCAAATACCTTGAGGAAATCATATTCGTTTGAGCTACAACTTTCAACATCCAGTTCTGTTACTGTTAGAGTGATGTCACCAGATGGAACTGTGATATTCCAGACACAGTATGCATTATGAGGATATGGATTTGGATAGTTTGGTGAAGTTAAGTTTCCTTCGGTACCAGCTAATACACCACCACAAACTTCACTCTCATCCTTCACTGTAAAATTTCCAAGTTTGAACATAAACATGACGGTTTGATGATGAAACACATGAAACAGTTTGCACCTTTGATTACAATGTTGCCAAACTACATACATTATCAGTGATATCAATAAGAGTGTTGAGTGCCTTTAAATAATTATCACTCATGCAGATAAATTTTTGCTGTGACAGTAGTAGTAGCAGAAGAAAATATATAAAATTGTATAGTAAAGCAGGAGTATCTGCATCTGTCACACTCTATGTGCATTACAATCTGCGTTAGAAACCAGTTTGGTAACCTTTATTTACTTTAAACTTGCCAAGTGCCAATAGGTTTTAAACCAGTGAATGAGTAACACATGTAGCAAAACAACGAATAAGAGGTGACCATAGACACTGAGGTCATTGAGCCAAATAAGGTGGACATACAAAGATGGTCTACAAGGTTAATCAAAGATTATTTTCAAGCCATGCTACAGGCAGTGTCAATGGTTTAGATTGGTTAGTCCAGCTGCAAACAGTGTAGTAGGACCTACAGTAAATAGCTTTATAGCTACAGAGAGTAGTGTCTGTGACGGCCAATAATTGTTAATGTGGTGGCACATATGCCTATGTAGCACGGAGGCTGTATGCTGGTTGCACAGATGCAGGCCACAACTCTACCTTTTGTCTAATGACAACAGTTTATTTCTCTCACAAAACTCAAACTGTAACAATTATTTGGACAATAAAGTTTAAGTTGCCTGCATCTTTACCAAGAAGAAAATTGAGCTATAATGACTCAAAAACTACTAGTAAAAAGATATTGCAAAAGCTTTTACAAACAGCTTTCATCACACAATACTTTTCTCAAAGCTGCAACAAAAAGCTCCTGCAACAGTGTCAAAAAGTAAAAGGATGTATTAAAAATAGCCTGAGTGATATACATATTTAAAATGTGCACGACTAAGTTATTGGTGAGTTTAGATGGGAAATTGCCTATTATGAGTGAAAGTTCATTAAGAGATGATTTAAGACTACAATGTCACAGGAAATAGAAGAAACATGCTATATCTGATGCATAAAGAAAAATGTATATTGAGATTTGAGAAAGATGATATGTAGTTTAAGCCAGGCAAAGGCCTAACCATAATATTTTGTGTTAAATTAAGTAGAGCCAATAGAGTGGTATACATTTTGGGGGAAAATTATAAATTCTAACTATATTATATATTATATTTATATAATTGATGTTTAATATACATCAAAAGCTTTAGATTTTGAAAGCTAGATGAACTGCATGATACCCAGATATAATTGAAGTTCAATCTTGTAAGTTTATCAAAGGCTGGTTATTTATGTTTCAGTTGAATCTATTATGATGCTTTGAATATAAAAATGAGATGCATTCTAAAAGTAATGCATGGTGGCTGGAAATTTGAGTTGTATTTTTTCTTGAATAAATTAAGTATGTAGTCGATTAGAAACTGGAGGAAGCACAGCGCTACTAGACTTGACTCTAGTATGTAAAGACTTGCTTCTATAGAATCATCTGGTGAACTTGGTTAGACAAGAAAAAAACATAATGTTTTTAGATTATGCTTACCACGCCAATGCAATACCCATCCATTTCCATTTGAGCTTCCATCTGACTGAAACACAACTTTCACAGAACTGGACACTCCGTCAGTTATTATAGAAGATGAGTCACTTCCACAATGACGAGCTAATAACTGAGATGTTTCCAAATCATAAATCTACAAAAATATGTACAAAGCTTGCACTTTTAAACTCATAAATTAAGATAGCGATTTCAATTGGCATAAAAATATCTGTGTGTGTGTGTGTGTGTTGTGTGCGTTGTGCAGGTGTGTGTTCATGTGTATGTGCGTAGAGATGTATATTATAGAGATGTTGATTAATGTTGCAAACAAATATAATAAATAAATCACTATGCAATATCAAAGCAGCATATAATTATATTGGTTGATGAAATGGAACTGGAGATAGTAAAAATAAACAAAATTAAAAACATTTTTATTTGATGGCAAGCCGTGAAACATGTAAGGTCATAAAAAACAATTACTGCAACACGGAATGATATCATTTCTCTAACATGAGATATTCACCTGTCAAAAAGTGTCACATACATTGTGCATCAACTCAAATACAATTAATCAGGGCCATACCATACCTTAAGAAAATCATATTCGTTTGAGCTACAGCTTTCAACATCCAGTTCTGTTACTGTTAGAGTGATGTCACCAGATGGAACTGTTATATTCCAAACACAGTATGCATTATGGGGATACGGATTGGGATAGTTTGGTGAAGTTAAGTTTCCTTCGGTACCAGCTAGTTCACCCCCACAAACTTGACTGTCTTGCTTTTCTGTAATGTTTTGTATATATTAAATATATAAACAACCTTATTGTCAATTTATACTAAATATGCAAATTTAAGGAACATTCGTGGTCTAGTGGTTAGAGCACTGGTTTAGTAAACTCATGTTCAGTTGTTCAAAAACCAGTAAAAGCCAACAGTGATGTTGGAAAGGGAATTCAGTTATTCAGTCATATGCATTTGAACAGTTTACTAAAATAATACATACGACTCCAATGCAACAGCCAACCATTTCCATTTACACTTCCATCTGACTGAAATACAACTCTCACAGAACTGGACACTCCATCAGTTATTATAGAAGATGAGTCACTCCCACAATGACGAGCTAATAACTGAGATGTCTCCAAATCATAAATCTACAAAATTGTTACAATGTTTTTTTTGTATATAGTTACTGCAACATAAAAGAATAGAGAAGAATGTTTGGCAGAGCATGAAACTTTCAAATACCTTAAGAAAATCATATTCGTTTGAGCTACAACTTTCAACATCCAGTTCTGTTACTGTTAGAGTGATGTCACCAGATGGAACTGTTATATTCCAGACACAGTATGCATTATGAGGATATGGATTTGGATAATTTGGTGAAGTTAAGTTTCCTTCGGTACCAGTTAATCCATCACCACAAACTTCATTTTCTTCTTTTACTGAAACATTTTAAATTTCCACATAGGTGAAACTCCAGAAAAGGCTGAACTTTAGCATTAAGTACATGTGTTACAAAGGTTATAATGCTGATACAGCTAGTGTCAACCAAACTGTTTTAACACAAGCACAATGCCAATGAAAACCAATAGACAATTGAATGTCAACAGACTATGAGTAGCAGGCAAAAATGAATATAGATTAGCAAAACTGGCCAACCATTTTGATAACAAAAATTATTAAAACTAGTAGAACTTTTAAGCTTTACATTTCAAGTAAATCATCTATATAGTTATAAGTAGTTGCAGTAATATAGTATGTCAACATGGTAAAAAACTAAGATTGAAATTTTCTTCAAATAAGTAAACATAAGCCACAGTAAAGATAAAGTTATACTTTATATGGACTATAGCAATCATTGCGTTGTTGAATTAGACTTGATCTCATTTATATTGAAAAAAAGTTCCCTACTCTATTTTGTATATCTTAATTGTCAGTTCTGTATATGAACTATGAACTGTCTCTATAGTTGCTTGACTTTCACACTTAAAAGTATAATTCCATAAAACTGTAGTTTATTTTTTCTTTTTGTAGCTCATAGACTCTTCAGGTTTGCCATACCACCCCCTGATAGCGGCTGTTTATAAATGAAAATTTATCAAACAGGTTACCCACTGTTATGGGTCTACTATAACATAAGCTTGCTAATGAAAGAGTTTTTCTGGTGTGAATAATACTATATGGTTGCAACACATAGCCATTAATTAACATATATAAGTGAAGAAATTGTAAAAAGACTAAACTAATTAGAATATGTTAACACTACCACACCTGTAGTTGAAGTTGTAGGTAATGTAGTTGAAGTTGTTGAAGATGTAGTTGGAATTGCTAGCTTGGTTGTTGAAGTTGTTGACACTGTAATCAAAGATGTAAAAGCTGTAATATATATTACAGGTGCACATAGTTATTTTAGTCACCAAAAGCTCAATTGAATTGCTTATCAAAATAAATGCTAAATTTTCAACCTATGATCTATTTTCAGAATACCAAAGTCTATAATATACTCTTACACTCTGAAAGTAGTTCAAAAATTTGAGTTCAGAACTCAAATTTTGTCTTGAATAATTATAACTTTAATATGATGCTACAGATAATTTTATTCAGAAAAGTAAAAGTGGACGCGTTCAAAACTGTTACTGCTGTAAACTTTACAGTCGTTGACACACCAGTTGAGAAAAATTGAAATTAATTCTTGTTTAGCACAGCCTAGACCTTATGATAATGCACCCAGTGAACATAAGGACCAATCTGCAATGCCACAACTTTTCTCAAAAAACCGAGAAGAATATGTAGCAGTTCAAAAGGAGAAAACATAAATTTAATGAAAACAAACTAATAGGATATAATTTACTGGGGAAAAATCTATTGAAAGAGATTATTTGTAAGCAATATGAGATAGCTAAAAATAAGTTTTACATCTGCAGATGTAATTGTTGGGAGATTTCTGAGTAAAAAATGTTGGAAAAAAAAACAAATTAAAACAGAGCCACTAAATCTAAGCTGCATCTGCTTACCACTCCAATGCAACAGCCAACCATTTCCATTTACACTTCCATCTGACTGAAACACAACTTTCACAGAACTGGACACTCCATCAGTTATTATAGAAGATGAGTCACTTCCACAATGATGCGCTAATAACTGAGATGTCTCCAAGTCATAAATCTACAAAAGTATTACAAAGTCTCGTTTGACGGTCAATTACCATAACCTAAATAATTTGAACACTATTTGGCGAGACATAAAACTTTCAAATACCTTGAGGAAATCATATTCGTTTGAGCTACAACTTTCAACATCCAGTTCTGTTACAGTTAGAGTGATGTCACCAGATGGAACTGTTATATTCCAGACACAGTATGCATTATGGGGATACGGATTTGGATAGTTTGGTGAAGTTAAGTTTCCTTCGGTACCAGCTAGTTCACCCCCACAAACTTCACTTTCTTCTTTTGCTGAAACATTTTAAATTTCCACATAGATGAAACTTCAGAAAAGGCTAAACTTTAGCATTATAAGTACATGTGTTATAAAGGTTATAAAGCTGATACAGCTAGTGTCAACCACACTGTTTTAACACAAGCATAATGCCAATGAAAACCAATAGACAATTAAATGTTAACAGACAATGAGTAGCAAGCTAGGCAAAAATGAATATAGATTAGAAAAGCTGGCCTACCATTTTGATAATAACAAAAATTAATAAAACTAGTATAACTTTTGAGCTTCACATTTCAAGTAAATCATCTATACTTATAAGTAGTTGCAGTAATATAGTATGTCAACATGGCAAAAAACTAAGATTGAAAATTTCTTCAAATAAATAAACATAAGCCACAGTAAAGATAAAGTTATACTTTATATGGGCTATAGCAATCATTGCCTTGTTGAATTAGACTTGATTTCATTTATATTGAAAAAAAGCTCCCTACTCTGTTTTGTATATCTTAATTGTCAGTTCTGTATATGAACTGACTCTATAGTTGCGTGACTTTTACACTTGGAAGTATAATTCCATAAATCTGTGGTTATTTTTTTCTTTTTGTAGCTCATAAACTCTTCAGGTTTACTATACCACCCCCTGATAGCGGCTGTTTATAAATGAAAATTTATCAAACAGGCTACCCACTGTTATGGGTCTACTATAACATAAGCTTGCTAATGAAAGAGTTTTTCTGGTGTGAATAATACTATACGGTTGCAACACATAGCCATTATTTAACATATATAAGTGAAGAAATTGTAAAAAGACTAAACTAATTAGAATATGTTAACACTACCACACCTGTAGTTGAAGTTGTGGTTACTGTAGTTGAAGTTGTTGAAGATGTAGTTGGAATTGCTAGCTTGGTTGTTGAAGTTGTTGACACTGTAATCAAAGATGTAAAAGCTGTAATATATATTACAGGTGCACATAGTTATTTTAGTTACCAAAAGCTCAATTGAATTGCTTATCAAAACAAATGCTAAATTTTCAACCTATGATCTATTTTCAGAATACCAAAGTCTATAATATACTCTTACACTCTGAAAGTAGTTCAAAAATTTGAGTTCAGAACTCAAATTTTGTCTTAAATAATTATAACTAATATGATGCTAAAGATAATTTTATTCAGAAAAGTAAAAGTGGACGCGTTCAAAACTGTTACTGCTGTAAACTTTACAGTCATTGACACACCAGTTGAGAAAAATTGAAATTAATTCTTGTTTAGCACAGCCTAGACTTTATGATAATGCACCCAGTGAACATAAGGACCAATCTGCAATGCTACAACTTTTCCCAAAAAACCAAGAAGAATATGTAGCAGTTCAAAAGGAGAAAACATAAATTTAATGAAAACAAACTAATAGAATATAATTTACTGGGGAAAAATCTATTGAAAGAGATTATTTGTAAGCAATATGAGATAGCTAAAAATAAGTTTTACATCTGAAGATGTAATTGTTGGGAAATTTCTAGGTAAATAATGTTGGAAAGAAAACCAATTCAAGCAGAGCTACCATTGCTAAGCTGCATCTGCTTACCACTCCAATGCAACAGCCAACCATTTCCATTTACACTTCCATCTGACTGAAATACAACTTTCACAGAACTGGACACTCCGTCAGTTATTATAGAAGATGAGTCACTCCCACAATGACGAGCTAATAACTGAGATGTTTCCAAATCAAATATCTACAAAAGTATTACAAAGTCTCGTTTGACGGTCAATTACCATAACCTATAAATAATTTGAACACTATTTGGCGAGACATAAAACTTTCAAATACCTTGAGAAAATCATATTCGTTTGAACTACAGCTTTCAACATCCAGTTCTGTTACTGTTAGAGTGATGTCACCAGATGGAACTGTTATATTCCAGACACAGTAAGCATTATGGGGATATGGATTTGGATAATTTGGTGAAGTTAAGTTTCCTTCGGTACCAGCTAATACACCACCACAAACTTCACTTTCTTCTTTTACTGAAACATTTTGAACTTCAACATAGGTGAAACTCTAGAAAAGGCTAAACTTTAGCATTATAAGTACATTCGTTACAAGGGTTATAATGCTGATACAGCTAGTGTCACACTGTTTTAACACAAGCACACAATGCCTATCACAACCAATAGACAATTGAACAATGACGAACATTGAATAGCAGGCAAGCATGAATATAGCTTAGAAAAACTGGCCAATGATTTTGACAAAAATTAATAAAACTGGTAGTACTTTTTGCATGAGCTTCACATTTCAAGTAAATCGTCTATACTTATAAGTAGTTGTAGTAATATAGTATGTCAACATGGCAAAAAACTAAGATTGAAAATTTTTTCAAATAAGCAAACATAAGCCACAGCAAAAATAAAGTTATACTTTATATGGGCTATAGCAATCATTGCCTTGTTGAATTAAACTTGATTTCAATTATATTAAAAAAACTCTCTACTCTGTTTTGTAAAAAGACTAAACTAATTAGAATATGTTAACACTACCACACCCGTAGTTGAAGTTGTGGTTACTGTAGTTGAAATTGTTGAAGATGTAGTTGGAATTGCTAGTTTGGTTGTTGAAGTTGCTGACACTGTAATAAAAAAAATAAGGACTGTAATATTATATATTACAGGTGCACATGTTTTTAAAAACACTTTTATTTTAGTTACCAAAAGCTTAACTGAATTGTTTATTAAAACAAATGCTAAATTTTCAACCTATGAGCCATTTTCAGAATACCAAAGTCTATAATATACTCTTACACCCTGGAAGTGGTCCAAAAATTTGAGTTCAAAACTTATAGAGTTTGTCTTGAAAATTTATAACTTTAATATGATTCTACAAATAATTTTATTCATAACAGTAAAAGTGGCTGCGTTTAAAACTGTTACTGCTGTAAACTTTACAGTTATTGACACACCAGTCGAGCATGTGAGAAAAATTAAAATAAGTCTTGTTTAGCACAGCCTAGACTTTATGATAATGCATCCAGTGAACATAAGGACCAATCTGCAATGCTACAACTTTTCCCAACAACTGAGAAGTAGTTCAAAAGGGGAAAACATAAATTTAGTGAAAACAAACTTAGAAAATATAATTTACTGGAGCAAAATCAACAAAGAAAGAAGCAATATGAATAGCTTAAATTAAGTTTTACATCTGCAGATGTAATTTTTAGTAAAGTTTTTGAGTAAACAATGTTGGAAAGAAAACAAATTAAAACAGAGCCACTAAATCTAAGCTGCATCTGCTTACCACTCCAATGCAACAGCCAACCATTTCCATTTACGCTTCCATCTGACTGAAACACAACTCTCACAGAACTGGACACTCCATCAGTTATTATAGAAGATGAGTCACTTCCACAATGATGAGCTAATAACTGAGATGTCTCCAAATCGTATATCTACAAAAGTATTACAAAGTCTCGTTTGCCGGTCAATTACCATAACCTAAATAATTTGAACACTATTTGGCGAGACATAAAACTTTCAAATACCTTGAGGAAATCATATTCGTTTGAGCTACAACTTTCAACATCCAGTTCTGTTACTGTTAGAGTGATGTCACCAGATGGAACTGTTATATTCCAGACACAGTATGCATTATGGGGATACGGATTTGGATAGTTTGGTGAAGTTAAGTTTCCTTCGGCACCAGTTAATCCATCACCACAAACTTCACTTTCTTCTTTTGCTGAAACATTTTAAATTTCAATATAAATTAAAATTTATAATTGATAAAAAACTACAGAAAAGGCTGAGCTTTAGCATTAAGTACACGTGTTACAAGAGTTATAATGCTGATACAGCTAGTGTCAACCACACTGTTTTAACAAAAGCACAATGCCAATGAAAACCAATAGACAATTAAATGTTAACAGACAATGAGTAGCAGGCAAAAATGAATATATATTAGCAGAACTGGCCAACCATTTTGATAACTGTTGAATGTGTTGCCATCGTGTAAAGTATTTATTATGAAATACGTTATTGATTGCTGATTTAAATTATCGAGCAAACTGACTGACTGATTTAATTATTTGATAATAAAATATTTATTAGAATGAAAAACAGCGTGATGGTTTTGTATAATATAAAACGGAAGAGAGAGTAAACAAGTATACAGCGATTCTAGTAAAGCAATTAGTTAGCATATTGTCACGTGATTGTCATGAATGTGATTAGCGATAGGATCGCATGATTGTTTCTCAACACGCCCCCTCAAGCATGTGATTCAATAGCTAGTAGCTCCAGGGCAATTCTGTGATTGGTTTTAGGCAAGCTTTTAGTCATGACATCGGCAGGGTTCTCTGCTCCTCTGATGTGTTGGTACGCTATGGTGGTTTGCTCTCTGACAAAGTGGAATCTAATGTCAATGTGTTTGCTCCTCTGATGTGAGTATGGTTGTCCCTTGGTGAGGGCAATGGCTCCAAGGTTGTCAGTGAAAAGTGTGTTAGGGTTAGGCTGTTTCATCTTGAATGTTTTGCACAAAGTCTGTAGGAATAGCATCTCCTTTGTAGCTTCGGCTAATGCCATGTATTCGGCCTCGCATGATGATAAGGCCACTGTGGGTTGTCGTCGGCTGTTCCAACTTATAGGGGCTCCACCCAGTGTGAATACATATCCTGTAGTTGATCTTCGTGTAGAGGTTTCTCCGCCCCAATCTGCATCCACATAGCCCACTAGTTCTTGTTGATTGGGAGTGAATCTCAGATTGAATCCTTTTGTACCTTTAAGGTATCGTAGCAGCCGCTTCAAGGCAGCAATATGTGCAGGTCCAGGTCTTTCTAGGTGTTGGGAGAGCTTCCCAATGATCCATGCTAGGTCTGGACGTCTGTTGCTTTTTCTAGTTGTAAGTCCTTTTCAGCAGGGGTATATACAGGGTTGCAATCTGCCATATTGTAGGTGTTCAGCAGCGTGTCTATGTAGCGCTCCTGTGACATAGTGTACTGGTCCTCATGTCTCCTGAAGTCTATCCCCAGGAACCAGCTTAATTCTCCTCTATCATCCATGTTGAATTTTTGTTGCATCATAGATTTGGTTTGTGTGATTCTGTTGTCGTCTCGGCAGCAGAGAAGGATGTCATCAACCCAGAAAAGAATGATGATGTTGGCTGATTTATCTAAAGGGTCCTCTTTTGAGTATAGACAAGGGTCTCCAGCACCAGGTGTGAAGCCTTGCTCCTTGAGGAAAGTGGTCAGTGTTTGGTGCCAATTGCGTCCGCTTTGCTTGAGGCCATAAATGGATTTGTTGAGACGACAAGAAAGCTTCCCTTGTTTGTTGGTTTCTTCGTACCCTTCAGGCTGTTGTAGATAAATTTCCTTATCGATTGGTGCGTTTAGGTACGCTCCTTTAACATCTAGTTGATGTATTTTCATGTTTTCATTTGCTGCTTTCTGTAACAGCAATCTGATGGATGTGAATCTGGGGGTTGGACTGTAAGTTTCTTCATAGTCAACTCCTTGTATTTGTGAAAATCCTTTTGCTACATATCTAGCTTTATGTTGAGTTTCACCTGGCGTTTTTCCCTGTTTGAGGGTATAAACCCATCTGCCCTTGGTCTCTGTCCTGTCTTCAGGTAGCGGCTGGATAGACCAGGTGTTTGAATCACGTAGGGTGTTTATTTCCTTGTCCATGGCTTTCTTCCAGGCTTCTTTATCTTTTGAATTTACAGCTTCTTGGTAGGACTGTGGTATGTTTGCCATCAGTGAGCAAGCATAGTCAGTGTCTTCTATGTCATAGTCCTGTAGGTATGTAGGAGGCTTTCGTTTCCGTTCCGATTTACGTGGTCCAGGTTGGTTGGTGGCCTTTGCCGGATCTGGTGCGGGTCCTTGTGGCATGACGTTCATTGCGTCATTTCCGCATGTTTGTGCAGGTTCTTGTGGCATGGTATTCTGGGTACCATTTCTGCTGTTTTGTGCGGGTCCTTGTGGCATGACGTTCATTGCGTCATTTCCGCACATTTGTGCAGGTTCTTGTGGCATGGTATTCTGAGTACCATTTCTGCTGTTTTGTGCGGGTTCTTGTGGCATGACGTTTATTGCGTCATTTCCGCATATTTGTGCAGGTTCTTGTGGCATGGTATTCTGGGTACCATTTCTGCTGTTTTGTGCGGGTCCTTGTGGCATGACGTTCATTGCGTCATTTCCGCATATTTGTGGTATGACATTTCTGGATGTAACAATTTTCTGATTAGGGGTAAGTATAAGGTAGCCTTGGGCCTTTGTGTTGACACCAAGATATATGCCGCTTTGTCCACGGTCACTGAGTTTTAACTTATTTCCCTCTGAGTAGAATGTGCATTGGGATCCAAAATTGTGAATTTTCCTCATGTCGGGTAGCGTGCCTGTGAATAACTCATAGGCTGTCTTTCCTGTTCGTCTCTGGTAGCTTCGGTTTCTTAGGTACTTGGCATGGTCAGCGGCAAAACTCCAGAAAGTCTTGGGGAGATTTGAATCTTTGAGTAGGCATCGTGCTGTGTCCATTATGGTGCGCCAAGTCCTCTCTGATTTACCATTCTGGTAGGATGAGTAGGGTGCTGTAGTGGTGTGTTTGATTCCCCTCTCACGTAGCACGGCTTCAAATGGCTGTCCAAGGTACTCCATGCCGTTGTCAGTATGGATCTCCTTCACATTTCCTATAGGTGCCACATCTGCAATGAATTGCTTAAGTGCGGTGGTGGCATCACTTTTGTGGCGTATATTGTAGGTGAACAACATACTGGAAAATTCATTTATGAAGTTTATTATGTAGTTTTGTCCTCCTCTAGCAGTTGGTGTGATGGGTCCGCATAAGTCAGAGTGTACACGTTGTAGAGGCTGTGTAGCTAGTTCAGGTTTATCGTCTTGTTTGTGAGGTTGTTTGGTGATTTTACTTTCGTCACATGTCTTGCATGCAATTTTTAATTTTGCTCCAATTATGGTCATACCTGTTGTCACTTTCTCCAGCTCAATTATGTCATTGGTGTTCATATGACCCAGTGCCCTGTGCCAATCGGGCAGCGATTTTGCGGTGTTCATTGAGTCACCTGTATGGGTTGTCTTGAAAAAGTACAATCTGCCTTTGGGCATGATTGGAAAATTTGTCCTGTCGACTGTCAGTATATTTTTCTCTCTCGAGAAATGTACTTCTGCCCCTTTTTGTGTGGCGGCGTGGACTGAAAATAGGCTTGTTGGTATTGTTGGTGCTAGCAAAGCGTCTTTTAGATGAATTTGCTGCTCCATATTGTTGTCATCAGTAATGGTAAACTGTGCTGTGCCTTTGGCTACAGCCAGCTTGTTTGTTTTGCGACCATCTGCCATCTCTATGTAGTGGTTCTCAGGCGTGAAGCTCTTATCAAAATTAATGAAGTTGTTCTCATTGTTCACCAGATGACTTGTCGCTCCGCAGTCCACCATAAGCAACTGTCCTCCTTGAGATTTATTTTGTGTGGCTATGTTGCATTGGTTTGATGTATTCACAGTGAAGGCATATGTGGCATTTGCCGATGAAATTTCAGTTTTACTTGTCTTCTTCTTTGTCCAGCAAACTGATTCGATATGTCCAGCTTTCTTGCAGTAGTTACAAATTAGTTTGTGCTTTGAGTAACAATCTGTTGTAGAATGATTGCTTTTACCACAAGCAGTGCACTGTTTATCACGTTTGTTAGTGGGTTTGAAATTGTCTCTTCCTTTAAATACCATGGCTGTAGATTGAGAGCACCTTGCCGACTCAGTAAGGTCAAAGTTGGTTAGAGCTGCTTTGAACTCTGATAGGGTTTGGTTTTTGTCAAGTTGCGTATGTACTACAACAAAAGGCTGGTAGGATGTTGGTAATCCTTTCATAATCATTGCGATCACCAAATTGTCACTAATATTTTCCCCAGCAGACTTGAGGCCTGCTGAGTAGTTCTCAGCACGAATCAGGTAATCTGTAATGTCTTCTGTATCATTCATTTTTACAGTTGTAAGTTGTTCGTAAAGAGTTAATATTCTAGGCTTTTGTGTACTTGCATAGTGTTCTTTTAGAATTTTGAATGCTTTTCTTCCATCGTCTTTGGCATCTCTCATCACAAGTTGAAGAGACTTTTTGTCTAAAACTTGTACAAGCTCAGCATAAGCTTGCTTATTCTTTTTGTTGAAGTCAGCAGCGTTATCTTCTCCTTCTTCTTTGGGTAGAAGTGCAGTGTGTACTCCTTCATCTTGTGTGTACAAGTATGAAGTGAATCTTGTTTCCCAAATTGAGAAATTGTTTGAATCACCATCAAAGAGAAGCCTGTGTTTGAAGCCACTGGGCCCATAACCTGTTGAATGTGTTGCCATTGTGTTTAGTATTTATTATGAAATACGTTATTGATTGCTGATTTAACTTATCGAGCAAACTGACTGACTGATTTAATTATTTGATAATAAAATATTTATTAGAATGAAAAACAGCGTGATGGTTTTGTATAATATAAAACGGAAGAGAGAGTAAACAAGTATACAGCGATTCTAGTAAAGCAATTAGTTAGCATATTGTCACGTGATTGTCATGAATGTGATTAGCGATAGGATCGCATGATTGTTTCTCAACAATAACAAAAATCATTGAAAATCGTAGAAATTTTTGCATGAGCTTTACATTTCAAGTAAATCATCTATACTTATAAGTAGTTGTAGTAATATAGTATGGCAACATGGCAATAATAAACTAAGACTGAAACTTTTTTCAAATAAGCAAACATAAGCCACAGCAAAAATAAAGTTATACTTTATATGGGTTATAGCAATCATTGCCTTGTTGAATTAGACTTGATTTCAATTATATTAAAAAAACTCTATACTCTACTTTGTATATCATAATTAGATCAGTTCTGTATAATATATGCTGTCTCTAGTTGCTTAACTTTTACACTTGATTTAAGTAAAATTTGATAAATATGTAGTTTTTTTGTGGGCCGTGAACTCTTCAAGTTTATTGCCTCCTGATGGCAGCTGTTAATAAATGAAAATTTCTCAAAAAAGCTACCCGCTGTTATACGTCTACTATAACATAAGGTTGCTAATAAAGGAGTTTTTCTCTGATGTGAATGATATATGGTTGCAACACAGCCGTTTTTCAACATATATGAGTGAGAAAATTGTGAAAAGAATTAATATGAATAAGATAACTATACTACACCTGTAGTTGAAGTTGTTGAAGATGTGGTTGAAGTTGTAGGTAATGTAGTTGAAATTGTTGAGGATGTAGTTGGAATTGCTAGCTTGGTTGTTGAAGTTGTTGACGCTGTAATCAAAGATGTAAGTATTGTAATATATATTACAGGTGCACATATTTTTAAAAAACATCTTTATTTTAGTTACCAAATGCCTCATGAAATTATTTGTTAAAACAAATGCTAAATTTTCAACTTAAATCCTTGAGCCATCTTCAGAATGTCAAAGCCTATAGACTTTTACACTCTGAAAGTGACTCAAAAATTTGAGTTCAAAACTTAGCGTTTGTCTTGAAAAATAACTTAAATATGATGCTACAGATAGTTTTATTTAGAACAGTAAAAGTGGCTGCATTTAAAACTGTTACTACTGCAATTGTTGGGAAATTTCTGAGTGAATAATGTTGGAAAGAAAACAAATTCAAACAGAGCCACCATATCTAAGCTGCATCTGCTTACCACTCCAATGCAACAGCCAACCATTTCCATTTACACTTCCATCTGATTGAAACACAACTTTCACAGAACTGGACACTCCATCAGTTATTATAGAAGATGAGTCAGTCCCACAATGATGAGCCAATAACTGAGATGTTTCCAAATCGTAAATCTATAAAAAAATTTACCAAGATTCTTTTCTGTCTGGGTATTACATGATTAATGTTTTGAACAATATTTAGCAGAACATAATAGTTTCAAATACCTTAAGAAAATCATATTCATTTGAACTACAACTTTCAACATCCAGTTCTGTTACTGTTAGAGTGATGTCACCAGATGGAACTGTTATATTCCAGACACAGTATGCATTATGGGGATATGGATTTGGATAGTTTGGTGAAGTCAAATTTCCATCAGTACCAGTTAATTTACCACCACATACCTCACTCTCATTTCTTACTGCAAAGTTCAAAATTTGAATATAATGTTAAAGCATAGCTCAATAGTGAAACTGCACAAACCAGCTTACGCCTGTTTTTATAACACATAAAAACAAAGAAAGTGTTTTGAGTAGTTTTTTAATGGTCAAAGTATTTTTGTAAGCTAGTCTAAAATATTAGTTTACAAGAATGTCTATATATTATGCTTACCACTCCAATGCAATACCCATCCATTTCCATTAGAACTTCCATCTGACTGGAAAACTACTTTCACAGAACTGGACACTCCAACAGTTATTAGAGAAGATGAGTCACTTCCACAATGATGAGCTAATAACTGAGATGTCGCCAAATCGTAAATCTATAAAAATGTTACAAAAGTTTCGTTCTGCTGGTTGCTACTGAATAAATGTAATGCAAGCACATTTGGCAAGACATAGAACTTGCAAACAGGAAATACCTTAAGAAAATCATATTCGTTTGAGCTACATCTTTCAACATCCAGTTCTGTTACTGTTAAAGTGATGTCACCAGATGGAACTGTGATATTCCAGACACAGTATGCATTATGGGGATATGGATTTGGATAGTTTGGTGAAGTTAAGTTTCCTTCGGTACCAGTTAATTTACCACCACAGACCTGACTGACTTCTTTTACTGCAATATGAATTAAACTTACAAATTATTTTCACTTTTCAAAATAAAGCATATATAAAACAGTCTGTGTAGTGCTTGAGAGTATATTATCTTTCTGTGATATTGTTGGAGTTTTGTGCACTACTCTTGAGGGTGTTATTGCGTGCTCAATAATTACTGCATATCCATGGTGAGGTTATGTGAAGAACCAAACCAGTTGATTGTTCAACGAGAGAACTGTATTAGTATTTCAATTACGCACGATAAAAATCATTTATATGTATAAGAGAGAAAAGAGTACAATCAGTAAATGTTGCGCTATGTTAACCTATCTACTTGACTACCATCATCTAGACTAGTGTGAGCACCGGAAGGTATTGTTTATATATGAGGGGTTGATCTTGATTGGATAAGATAGGGTTCCGGCGGTGTCACCGCAGAGAGTAGTGCGGTGTCGCAAGCGGCAAGACTAGCGGAGTTGTCGTCCTTGAAACAATAGTTGCACCATAATATATTATTGCAAGCATTTAGCAGGGGGTACTGAGGGGTATACTTCCCCCAACCACTACAACAATATTTTTCTTGCTTGACTATCATATATAGTAAAGTGCTGAGATCTTTAATAAAGAAGTAGTATATAACTCATTTTTATTTTTTAATTTATTTCTGAATCAATAATACAATTGGCTGTCCAGAAGACTTGAAAACATATGGTGACAATAAATAATTAAAAGACGATAAAATAGTGTAGTGGTTTGATTTTTCTACCCCTAACTTTGAAGAAATAAGTAATGTTGTTTCAGTGCTTTTGTGATGCTGTGAAAACTGCATGAAGATGAAGATAAGGTTTCAATGCCACTGATATATAAAAATAAATGTAACTTGGTTTTACTGGGCGTATTTAGGGATGTCTCTTTCAACAATTAAAGTCAATTATCGACAAATCATTATTATGGTAAACTAAAAAAGACAAAACTGAAAATATCTTAGTTTTGTAAAATTAGTCGTATGAAAATTTTGCAATATTTTAGATACGAATATGTGAAACAGTTTTTAGCTGCTCTAACTTTAGAATTACTCTAAACGACAATTGAGATAAGACAGTGTTAGCCAAGACCCAGGTTTTGGTTTTAGTTGTTTAATATTGACGAGTGCAGACTACAAAAAATGCAGTAAAAATAAATTAATTTTCAAGTGCAAAAGAAAGTTTTACAACATTTTCATTTTTGTACCAAAACTTTTTGATTTTAAATGCAAAGTTATCGAAAATGTTCAGATCCTTTCTTTTGCTGGTGTGACTTTGATGATAGTATAATTTTTCAAATTTTCAGCATTTATTCTTAATGAAGTAAATGTTTAGAAATAAAGGTTTTGGCTATGCTATATGTGTTAGAACAACTCATATTAGGGTCATTTATGGTTTGGACAGCATATGCCAAATATAGTTAAAAATGTAGTTGCTTTATGAGAACATTAGTTATGAGCACATGCAGAAAGCGGTGAAATATTAGTTGTGTTGTAGTTTTTCACTCACGAGTATCTAAAAAAGCGAGAGCAGCACTGGTGCCCTGGTTGCACATGTTTTACATAGAAGCAGTTGGTAGTTAGCACCCGTAGTCTGGTGTTGTACCATATATAGTGAAAATATTGACAACTGATAACTTATGTATATTCTTACCACTCCAATGCAATACCCATCCATTGCCATTAGAACTTCCATCTGACTTAAACACTACTTTCACAGAACTGGACACTCCGTCAGTTATTAGAGAAGATGAGTCAGTCCCACAATGCCGAGCTAATAACTGAGATGTCTCCAAATCAAAAATCTACAAAAGTATTACAACTACAGAAGTGCTACAATATTGTTTCTATCTATAATTACTACAAGATAACTGATTTAAACCGTACTCGGTGGAATATAAAGTTTGTTAAATACCTTGAGGAAATCATATTCGTTTGAGCTACAACTTTCGACATCCAGTTCTGTTACAGTTAAAGTGATGTCACCAGATGGAACTGTTATATTCCAGACACAGTATGCATTATGGGGATATGGATTTGGATAGTTTGGTGAGGTCAAGTTTCCTTCGGTACCACTTAATACACCGCCACAAACTTGACTGTCCTGCTTTTCTGTAATGGATTATTTAAATCACAACTTTGTTGTACGCTGCTTATAAAAACACCCATCTACAATTTAAATGAAAGATATATTTAGTTGAAAATTTACTAAGAAAATATACATACGGCTCCAATGCAACAGCCAACCATTTCCATTTACACTTCCATCGGACTGAAATACAACTCTCACAGAACTGGACACTCCATCAGTTATTATAGAAGATGAGTCACTCCCACAGTGACGAGCTAATAACTGAGATGTCTCCAAATCATAAATCTATAAAAAATTATCAAGGATTTTTCTCTCCGAGTATTACATGTTTAATGTTTTGAACAATATTGTAATGGCTGTGGGAAGTATTGTTTCCCAGCCACTAGCTCACAAACACTTGTAATAAGAAACGGAGTTTTACTATATTATATTTCCAAGGTGCGATAATGCTATGTACTACGCTCAGTCTAACATTCTAAAATGCTGCACTTCTGCGAAATGGATATGTGGCACCGCACTACTCATTACAGTCACCACCGCCAGAACCCCACCGGCCAATCACATTACACCTTTCATTTACAAGTAGCGCCTGCTGGTGCCTGGCCTTAGTCTCGAGACAGCTATAGGATAAAGCTAGTTGCTTGCGTAACTGATTTTATATGTGTGTACTCTTTTACTATTATTGTATTTTCACCCTTGTATAATTAGATCTGAAATATAGTTATTATTATAACGCAAACATTTCTCGGTTCTCTTCGCAAACCTCGTAGTTAGGTTAAGAATCGGTAATTCAGCGCACAATAAACCACACTATAGTAGTAGTCTACAAAACTACAACAATATTTAGTAAAACATAATAGTTTCAAATACCTTAAGAAAATCATATTCATTTGAGCTACAACTTTCAACATCCAGTTCTGTTACTGTTAGAGTGATGTCACCAGATGGAACTGTTATATTCCAGACACAGTATGCATTATGGGGATATGGATTTGGATAGTTTGGTGAAGTCAGGTTTCCATCGGTACCAGTTAATTTACCACCACAGACCTCACTTTCATTTCTTACTGCAAAATTTAAAATTTGAATATAATGTTAAAGCATAGCTCAATAGTCAAACTGCACAAACCAGCTTACACCTGTTATTATAACACATAAAAATGAAGAAAGTGTCTTGAGTAGTTTTTTAATTAATGGTCAAAGTATTTATGTAAACTAATCTAAAATAGTAGTCTACAATAATGTCTGTGTCCTATGCTTACCACTCCAATGCAATACCCATCCATTTCCATTTGAGCTTCCATCTGACTGGAACACTACTTTCACAGAACTGGACACTCCGTCAGTTATTAGAGAAGAAGAGTCACTCCCACAATGATGAACTAATAACTGAGATGTCTCCAAATCATAAATCTACAAAATTGTTACAATATTGTTTCTACCTATAATTACTACAAGACGCGACGCGAGCCTGAGTACGAGGTAATCATACCCAGGCCAGTGAACAGGTTTAGAGAACCTAGGCCTCCTCTTCCACCGGAGAAGAGGCCAGTGCCCCACTGCCAGGCCCTGAGCCAGAGCCGACTCAGGAGGTGGGATCCCCTTGGAAGAAGAAGGTCCCAGTTTCAGCGATGAGGAAGAGACTCCTTCAGGCCCCATCTCTGTAACTCTCCTTTTGGTGTCCACGGCCCCAAGAGAGGAGCCACCGTTAGTTTCGGAAAGAAATCAACGGTTGCGGCAGCCACCGCCCTATTTGCGGAACTTTGTATGTGACTGTCTGCAAAATGACAAACTAGAGTCGGGCGGGAGTCACTATGGTGGGCTGCTGAGGTTGGCGTGAGAGTTGTGCGACCAAGGGAGAAAGTGTTCTTTTTGCGAAGGCGTAGTTATTGGCTAAATTCATCTGTCAACGACACAAAGGTTGCGCTACTTGCAACAACCACGCTGCCCAGCCTTTTCATTCTCGGCAATCGTCAAAGCTTGACGTGCGCTGCCTGTTAGCAGTACTATTACCTTGCATCATTCAAGCATGAACTCGAATGCTGGTTTTTGAGGTAAGTCACTCAGACCAAGTAATCCTTATATCATGAAAACTGATCTGATGTCAGTTTCGTCTGACTCAATAAACCAAATTGAGTTAGAGTTCCTGGGGACTTTGGCAACTGCTAACAACGACGAGAATGTGGCAATGACAGATGATCTTTTAGATCTCGAACTAGAATTCATTGTTCTCAGTCAATTTAAGCAGTTGTCAGTTGTCTCACGGGTGCCTTATAAGGAAGTAAGTGATTCTCAGGCTGACAACAGTCGAGATTCATGTGAGTTAGGATATATTCTGCTCTTTTAGATTCCACTCGGCCTGCCACCCCGGGCATTCCGTTGTCACCAGAACTAGTCTGGGACGACAAACTAGTTCTGGAGACTCAACCCTCACCTCCATGTGACAACCTTCCCAAGCCCAGAAACGACCAACTGCCTGCCATTCTCTACCACCAAACAGACTGGACAGCCCTGACTACCAGCTTCAATATCATGCATGACGCGGGGAATCAGGACAATACAGCTTGCCAGCTATGCCAGCAGATATTTACAACGTACCGTCGTTTACGCGTACGCATACCGCAGCACTATGTCACGACATTTTGTGCATGCGATGGGTTTAGTTATAACTGAGATTATGTGTTACACCATCAGAGGACTATGAAATGTAATAAAGGATATCTATTTGAAGTAGATGCAGTCACCTTTACAGAATTCTTTAAAATTGTTCGTCTTCTGGGTAAAGACCCCGGCAAGCTGGCCCAGCTATCTAGAGGCTTCCCTGCCCCTCGGGCCATCAGGGCTGGGACGTTGCCCAAGTTGCCAATCATTGCTCATCTTTTTAGCCTACTCACTCCTCTTCCTCGGGCCAAGGATTCCAGTCACCCTGAGTCATGTTACAATGCCTAGATTCAACTGCTCCTGCTCCTGCATCCTCACCTCCTCATGCTACGGCGAAGCCCGCCAAGAAGAAGACGAGGCACTCATCTTCTTCTCCCTTCTTCGTCAGCTCTAACCCTGTCCAACTCCATGCGTGACCAGGAGCAACGCATTCACAAGTTAGAGAACAGGTTAGGTCAGCAACCCCCCAGGTTTTGGTTGCCACTAGCGAGCTGACTACTCTAAAGGACTTCCTGTCTCGATTTAAACGTAAGGCTCGCCAATCCCGATAACTTGGCCATCTCCCCCTCGGCAAACTCTATGGTCGGGGCATTCGTAGACTAATTATTCCAGGTGCTTAGATATCACTTTCTAAAATGCTTATACTTGTATGTGTTTTTTTGTTCTTTTATATTTTTTTGGGTTTCATTTCTCACACATACGCTGGGTGCGTACGTGGGCCTAACATAGCTGTAGTGCTCGTAATCTCAGAATAGAGTATCTTGCAATCAAATATTTTATAAGGCTTTATTAGTATTTTTTTTCAAATATGTACCTTTGACACTTTGTTTTAATGTTCTGATACTTACCTTTTTTATGGTGTATTAGAAAGTAGACTTTCTGCTGGTGGGGGGGGGGGGGTGTAATGGCTGTGAGAAGTGTTGTTTCTCAGCCACTAGGTCACAAACACTTGTACTAAGAAGTGTACTTGTATTACATTATATTTCCAAGGAAAGATAACTTTACGTACTACGCTCAGTCTAACATTCTAAAATGCCGCACTTCTGCGGAATGGATATGTGGCACCGCACTACTCATTACAGTCACCACCGCCGGAACCCCACCATCCAATCACATTACACCTTTCATTTATAAGTAGCGCCTGCTGGTGCCCGGCCTTAGCCTCGAGACAGCTATAGGATAAAGCTAGTTGCTTGTGTAACTGATTTTACATGTGTGTACTCTTTTACTATTATTGTATTTTCACCCTTGTATAATTAGATCTGAAACATAGTTATTATTATAACGCAACCATTCCTCGGTTCTCTTCGCAAACCTCATAGTTAGGTTAAGAACTGGTAATTCAGCACACAATAAACCACATTATAGTAGTAGTCTACACAACTACAACAATATTTAGTAGAACATATTATTTTCAAATACCTTAAGAAAATCATATTCATTTGAGCTACAACTTTCAACATCCAGTTCTGTCACTGTTAGAGTGATGTCACCAGATGGAACTGTTATATTCCAGACACAGTATGCATTATGGGGATATGGATTTGGATAGTTTGGTGAAGTCAGGTTTCCATCGGTACCAGTTAATTTACCACCACAAACCTCACTCTCATTTCTTACTGCAAAATTTAAAATTTGAATATAATGTTAAAGCATAGCTCAATAGTGAAACTGCACAAACCAGCTTACACCTGTTATTATAACACATAAAAATGAAGAAAGCGTCTTGAGTAGTTTTTTATTGGTCAAAGTATTTTTGTAAGCTAGTCTAAAATAGTCATTTACAAGAATGTCTGTGTACTATGCTTACCACTCCAATGCAACACCCAACCATTTCCATTTGAGCTTCCGTCTGACTGGAACACTACTTTCACAGAACTGGACACTCCGTCAGTTATTAGAGAAGATGAGTCAGTCCCACAATGCCGAGCTAATAACTGAGATGTCTCCAAATCATAAATCTAAAAAAGTATTACAACTATTTTTCTGTATATGTTGCTGCTGGATAAATGGTTTGAAAAAATGATTGGTAAAACATATTATTTTCAAATACCTTGAGAAAATCATATTCATTTGAGCTACAGCTTTCAACATCCAGTTCTGTTACTGTTAGAGTGATGTCACCAGATGGAACTGTGATATTCCAGACACAGTATGCATTATGGGGATATGGATTTGGATAGTTTGGTGAAGTTAAGTTTCCTTCGGTACCAGCTAATACACCACCACAAACCTGATTTTCTTGCTTTTCTGTAAAATGTTATTTACATGACATTAGCAACAATAGTTTTTAATGCTCCAAATTAAATTAGAAACAATGCTTCTGAACAATTTATTAAAATAATACATACGACTCCAATGCAACAGCCAACCATTTCCATTTACGCTTCCATCTGACTGGAACACAACTTTCACAGAGCTGGATATTCCATCAGTTATTATAGAAGACGAGTCACTCCCACAATGACGAGCTAATAACCGTGATGTCTCCAAATCGTAAATCTACAGAAATATTACAAAACATTTCTTCCTGTCTAGTTACTGCAAAATAAAAAATAGAAAAAAATGTTTGGCAGAGCATAAAACTTTCAAATACCTTGAGGAAATCATATTCGTTTGAGCTACAACTTTCAACATCCAGTTCTGTTACTGTTAGAGTGATGTCACCAGATGGAACTGTTATATTCCAGACACAGTATGCATTATGGGGATACGGATTTGGATAGTTTGGTGAAGTTAAGTTTCCTTCGGTACCAGCTAATACACCACCACAAACTTCAGCTTCTGTTGTTGCTTTAAAGATATAATTATTTTCTATTGATTAGATATACCCGATATATATGTGCGTGCGCGTGTGTCAACACTCCATAGCCAACAGTGTGGTATATTAAGAGTGTTGACTTTAAACCATGAAAAATCATTATGTCGCTAATGGTACCGCAAGTTTATATAAGTTATAAAGGAAAAATTTTGCCACTTTTGTGATTTTATTTTTTTTTTTATATTATGTGTCCATTTTTTTTAGTTTTGTTTATTGGTAAAGTTTTTAAACATATTTTCAATACATATAAAATTTTTAAAAAAATTAAAACTTAATCATGCACGTAAATACAAAGCTATAAAGTTTAAGCTTCGCTGTGATTACAATGTGAATATGAATTGAATAATGCTTGCAATAACCATTTTACACAAAATATGTTACAGTTGCTATAAATGTAAGACTAGTAAATTGGATGCAAATAGGCACGGTGATACTATTTAATTTATGCTATTTTTGAAATTTGTAGTAAATATTCGGCATGTATTATATATATATATATATATATATATATATATATATATATATATATATATAGATATATATATATATATATATTATAATAATATATTATATATTTTTATGTTATATATTGTTATATTATATATATATTATATAAGTATAATAATATTATATATAATATATATATATTATAATAATATATTATATAATATAATAATATAATATATTATTATATTATATATTATATTATATATATATTATATATATATAATATCATATAAAATATATTATTATATTATATTATTTATAATATATATATATATTATAATAATATATTATATATTATTATATATTATATATTATATTATATTATATATATATATTATACAAGTATAATAATATTATATATAATATATATATATTTTTTAATAATATATTATATATTATTATATTATATATTATATTATATATATATTATATATATATAATATCATGTATAATATATTATTATATTATATATTATATTATATATGATATATATATATTATAATAATATATTATGCATTAATATATTATATAATATATTATATATATATTATATATATAATAATATCATATATAATATATATAATATATTATTATATTATATATTATATTATATATATAATAATATCATATATAATATATTATTATATTATATATTAAATTATATACATTATATATATATAATGATATTATATATAATATATATATATACATATAATAATATTATATATTATATATATATATATATATTTATATATATATATATTATATATATTTATATATATATATATTATATATATATATATATATATATATATATATATATATATATATATATATATATATATATATATATATATATATATATATATATATATATATATATATATATATATATATATATATATATATATATATATATATATATATACATGCCAAATATTTACTACAAAATTCAAAAATAGCATAAATTAAGTAGTATAACCGTGCTTATTTGCATCCAATTAACTAGTCTTAGATTTATAGCAACTGTAACGTATTTTGTGTATAATGGTTATTGCAAGCATTATTCAATTCATATTCACATTGTAATCACAGCGAAGCTTGAACTTTATAGCTTTGTATTTATGTGCATGATTGAGTTTTAATTTTTCTTTTAATTTTATGTGCATTAAAAATGTGTTTAAAAACTTTACCAATAAAAAAAATTAAAAAAAATGTACACATAAAATAGAAAAAAAATAAAATAACAAAAGTGGCAAAATTTTTCCCTTATAACTTATACAAACTCGTGGTACCAATCTCGGCATAATGGCGCCCATATGATTCCGTAAGATTTGCTAATGGCAACACTCTTAATATACCACACTGATAGCCAAACCACTGCATCATTGCCACAATTCATGCCTCTATAGTGCATTGACCATTTGGTAATATTAAGTAAAATTTATGTTCATATGATAATCTAAATCAAGTTAATTATATTAATGAAAAAGAAGCAGCAGTGGTGTAGTGGTTCAAACCCTGGCCTAGTAAGCATGAAGTCAGCTATTTGAGCCCAGTGACTATAAACTTCTGTGAGTTATTTAATTATATTAATGAAAATTTAATGTACACCTATATCAAACTATATAGGCTACAGAGCTTTTTGAGTTATAATATAAGTAGTGTTGCTTAAAACTTTGAAACGCAGTTTTTCTCAGCTGCAAGGTCAGATGTCCTTGTGGAGAAGAGGTAATTGTAGAAATAAAGGTAAAGTGAGGTTTCACATAGACATTCATTTTTTCAATAAAGAGTTGTCTTCTCTGTTCATGTCTGTTTCATCTTGACAATATGTTTGGTTTAAACACTTTAAAGTCTAATGCAACTTGTAGGTGAGTGACATGCAAATACCCATTAATTGTTATTCTGCAAGAATAGACTATTGCTATGATCATAAACTGACATTCCATGTCCTTAGCATTGACCTGGTAGGGCCCCAAGGCTGACTCTACACTGCTAAATAAATTTATGCCACAAAGGGCTAAAACCCACTGCACTAGTAGCATTATATTTTCTTCTTCATAATGCAACCTGTAGCTAAAACAGGTTGTTTAAAGTTATTCTAACCTATTTGGCTATTTTCTAACAATTAAAAACATTGTAGTTCTTAATAAATACAAACTGTAAATTGATAATATTTATTCATCCAGTTCAGCCTTTTAGAAAATTTGCATTTTTCCAAATTATTGAGCTTTTAAAGTTCATTTCAAGTAGGTATGGCCAACATGTGTGTGTAGTGGCAGCAAAGGTGATATCATGGTGTTTCTGATAATTTCATTCTTGCAACACTCATATGAAATAAACCAGATTTCCTGTTTATGTCCAAGTATAGTGATGACACAGCATCTACATAGTTTGATAATCAGATTTAAACAGACATAAAGGCAGGTTGCAAGAGATAACAAGCCCTACTCTGGTAATAGTCATAAGCATTAGAGCAGTGGTTCCCAACCTTTTTCATTCTATTCCCCCTTTTCATAAATGTTGACTATTAATTCCCCCCCCCCCCCTTTCGAAGAGTGAAGAGATTTTATGAATTACTGAAGGAGAATATATGATACAATGCAATATATTTTGTTCTATTATATTTGCATATAATATAATCATCATAATAGTAATATTATCATTATTTTTATATTATAAAACACAGGGCAGTTCAGTTATTAATGTTATGGCTTCATTTGATGCTTTGTACCAGCTTGCTTAAGCCTGGCTCTTTGTTTGACCAGGCCCATTTTAAGTCACCCTGCAGGTTAAGGCAGTTTCTCTTCTCTTTGAATTGATGAGAATCCTACCTCACACAGATAGGTGGTGCTTGATGGTACCAAAACTTTGCTTTGTCAGTTATGTGTGGGAAGGGTTTGCTTGTTGAAACCCACAATTATTTTAGGTAAAACTGGTGCATGTAAAAGTGGCACAGGTAATAATGGCACAAATGGAAAAGTAGGTAAAATGTTAAATTTTTCTAAATTCAAGCCCTAAACCCTCCACCCCAAGCCCTCAACCCTTGAACCCCAAACCCTCACTCCCTAACTCAAATCTCCACCCCCAAACTCCAGAATCATAAGTGTAAACCCAAAATCCTCACTTCAAACCCCTCTTTCAAACTCCAAACCCCCACCCCAATATTGCAAACATGTGCCATTTTTCCCTAATTTTCCATTTGTGCCATTATTATCTGTGCCATTTCTACTGGACACTACCCGCAATACATCAACTGGAGAAGATTTCAAATCACCCTTGATTGCTGAATTGTGAACCAACTCAATAAGATTTTCTTGTAACTCTTAATCTGAAAACCTTTCAACAAAGCGTTGCAATGGGTCACATGTCAAGTTAAGAATCTAGCTTTTTCTTTTTGGGAGGTAGCTCAGAGAAATATTGTTAAAACTCCATAAAAAGTTCAGAGAGATGCTTAGAAGCTTTTTTGAAAAATTATCTGGAACAGAAAGTGTCCGGTAAAAATGGCACAAGTAATGATGGCACAAATAGAAAATTAAGTAAAAATGGCACATATTTTCTAAATTAGCATTGTAGATTTGAGTTGGGGGTTAGGCGTTCAGAATGGAGAGGTTTGAGTTTGGGAAATTTTAACACCAGTGTGCGATTTTTACCTGTACCATCTTTACCTAAAATCGGAACAGGTTCTTCTTCTATAAAAGATCATTGAGTGTGGGAGAAAACACCGTGTTTTTGATAAACGCCACCACTTTAGTGTAACTTTAAAAACCTTGCTGCTGCTATGACAAGCAATGATATAATGATTGCACTCCTGCATTTTTAGGTTCAGATTATTTAGTGTAGCAAGTATATTCACTAGGTATGTAGTATACAGTTCATAGAGATTGACTTGCATGGCTGCTAAAAGTTGGCCTGCTGGTTTTTGCATATTTTGACCTCCATTCGAAATAGAACAGAGAACAGTCAGGGTAGAGTATTTAATAAACACATTCATGTAGAAGTAAACTGAGATTGCAGAATATGGTTTGGTTAAATAGATGAACTAAGATAAATATTTATAGATATACATATACATGTAACTTGCAAGAGCTCGAAAACCGTCAACAAATAGCATAAATTTTTCAAAATGCAAATTCTCCCCCTAAAATGTCCAAATTCCCCCTAGGGGGGAATTCCCCCCAGGTTGGGAACCACTGCATTAGAGCAATACCAGAGACGACATGCAGCAACTCTACAGAATTTGAACAAACTTTGGAAGCCAAAAGACTTGATGGTGATACTTCAATATAAAGTTTCATAAATACAGTCAAGTACCATATCAATCATCAGCAAAATTTAAAGCCTCATTCTAAGTCACACAATCTACCAATCTATTAAAAATTTCTCAGGTAGTGCTTAAGCACTAATTAAACTTTTGGACTGTAATTTTCTTTAAAATTACATTCAAATGCCTTTTGTTAAAATTAATTTGTAGCATATGCAAATAAATTCTTGGC
Source organism: Bugula neritina (assembly GCA_964035545.1). Taxonomy (NCBI): domain Eukaryota; kingdom Metazoa; phylum Bryozoa; class Gymnolaemata; order Cheilostomatida; family Bugulidae; genus Bugula; species Bugula neritina. The sequence goes on along the minus strand of OZ037768.1, from coordinate 10,328,920 downwards.
AATTGCTAAAAATATTGAGCCGTAATTTCAAAAACACTAAAGCATTCATGGCAAAGTAGGCGCAGTAATCTGAAACGCCTTCCAGCCATTGTCTAACAGTTGTATCCATAGTTTTCCACAAATTCGGAAATGCTAGTATTGCTCATCTAACGCAAGTGTAAGAACTTTCAAAAAATTGCCATATAGTAGAAATATTTTTTAAAAATCTCCATTACCCCACCTAACTGTTCATGTTCCATGATATTTTTAAATAAAACAATGTATTGCAGCCTCTGATTTATTGTAAATATGTGCAGCCATAAACCACTAAACTTAACATCTACCAGGAAGTTCAACTGCATGAGTACTAATTCATTTGAGAATGATTTGCCAGTGTGATATAAACATTATATGTAAAATAATGCAACATTTGCCAAAAACAAAATTGCCAAAAACAAACTTTTTAACTGACAAAATATGCTTAATATAATTATTCAAACAGATTGGGAAACATTATTTTTACTCATCATTTGAAAGTGTTTTCTAAGCAGCTTCGAATTGGGGGGGACTGAGAGCAGTAGTCTGAGGTTCTCAAGTCTGGAGTTAGGTCCCCCAACTCCAAACTTGAGAGCTTCAAACTACTGCTCTCAGTCACCCCTAACTCGGAGCTGCTTATAGAACAATTCTACCAGTTACATTGAAAACTACATTGAAAAACAGTCTAGAAATAGTTGTGGTTCTTCTTGCCTATTATTGCATCATTTCTAATTTTACTAGTTCAATCTGGATTTGGACTAGATGAATAAAAAGATTTACTAGAATCATTATTCAAAAGAAAATTTACAAGATTTCTTAAATCTGATTACAGCAAACGGTATTTATTTATTAGCTTGAGAGACGTGCTACAAATATTTAAAAACATTATCATGTATAGCAAAATCAACATGATTACATATAAGTCGTAGGACAGCAGCAAGACTATTGAAATATTTAAATAACTTTATAGCTATAGATGCCTTGCCTGTCTTTAGTTTTGTATAAAAGAATTCTACAATCTATCCAATAACAACTGCTCTTCTAACTAATTTTAGTCAGCTTTTTCACATAAGTATTAGAAGTTGTCTACCTTTCTGTGTTTTCTGCATACTCAATGACATAAGACTAGCTCTATGCTAATTTCATTAATGTCATAAGTGATCCTATAATATCAACTATATAAGCTGCTTTATTTGTATGTCTTTTGAAGTTGTTTCCTTATTTACCAAAGTGCATGCCAATTTCATCAACAGTTTTGTCATAAAAACGTGTTTATAGCTACAAATTGAGATGCCTTCAATAAAAAGTTATTCATGTTGACTAAAACCATTTGGATGCACAAAATTGTCTCAGCATTTTCAAAGCACACTAAATTGGTGGTCTAGTGCAATATGTTTAAACATATAAAGAAGGAAGCAGGTTAATCATACGAAATGTTGCAGCATTATTTTTATAGTTGATGTAAAATGAATTTCCTCCCAAAATACATTCATCTAACATTCTAACTAGAGTTATTTCTCATGACCATGGCTACATAGTTGAATGAGATAATTATTATAACAGGAATAGCTAAATAATAACAACTATAGTACTTATAGCAAAAACAGATGATTATGATTAAGCTGTAGGCAATGTCAACAAAACCACAACTCTATAGCTGTACTAATTACCCTTGAAACACCATCTTCATGGTGGCTACCAAAAGACAAAAACCACTTGGCAATGCTATTTAGTCCCTCATATAATCTCTCTTATTAACTATAGTGCCTATGCTCAAACATTATTATTCTCAAATAGTATAATTTCTTATATTAGGATTGTGTCTCCTAATTTGGAGAGTTTGGAGGGTGTTGGACATGTTCATTCATAAATGACAAACATATCTTAGATAACAGGCATTGCTTAAAACCTGGATGCCACATAATTTATGTTATATTGCAGTAAGCAAACCAAGATATTAATGTAATGTTTTAAATGCACCACCAAAGACTCTGAATAATTGCAATATTTACAACCTATTATAACTTCATTATACAAAACGATTGTGCCAAACTAAAATATTGTTTTGTAATAAGCCTTTTTCACAAAATAAAAGAATTTCTGCTTTTTTGAAAATTTTTGTTTCTATTCAAAGGCTGATACAGCTAATAATTCTCCATCAACCATTATGTGTTGTAATTTAGCTAAAAACTTCTTGAGCATGTCTAAAATTTATTGGATTGCTTCAATTAGGTAGAATGCCATAAATAAAAGCTCCATCTTTAAACTATATATGCATAAATTTTCAACAGACTTAAAAAGCTTGTTTGTCAACCTAGTTTATATTTACAGCTCTTATAAATTAGTTAGTTTTATTTATTTTTTGATTGACTAAAGAGATTGTAACTGCTGAAAGTGTTGATAGTAAAATAAGATTTCAAGTTTGTTTCCTATGTTGGAAAGTTAAAAACCTCTATAACAAGTATAGCTGTAGGTTAGGAAAGGCATACATACATGTCCCAATGTTTCCAGTTGGCAGTTGGTACCAAATTACAGTTTTTTTTAAATAGTTGCCAGTTATAACTGAACATGGGAAGCTATTTTTGCTATGAAATAAAGCTGTTGCATTTCAAATCCAAACAAAAACATGAATTTCTGCACCTAGCAGCTTGAATAACTCTAGTTGATAAAGCTTGAAACTAAGAAAGCAGAAAGTTTCATTTGATATTTATTGCTGCCAAGAAAGCGCTGCAACAATTAGACCTTAAAATATAAGCATGCTCTATAAACTATAAATATTAACATTTTAAACATCACAAAAACTGAGGAGTAGGCTTGCAGTCTAGAATTCCGTGCTTAATACTTTTTACCATGGAATGGCAACATTTAAACAGTTGAGGACAAATTAGTATTGGGTCTGTAATTATAAGTAGATAAAGTAAAGGAACAGATTATAATGTTAAATATTAGACTAAATTATTAAAAGTTGAAGCATTGAACTAAAATAGGTAGGATTGAGTAAACTACTGCTTTTCATTAGCATTATATACCATTCAATTATTTTGACAAATTAGTTATCATAATATGAGGAAACTAGGTAATACTGTAACTTCTTTAGCCAAGTCAACTTTTCAAACAATTAAACCTAATGATTCTATTTTGACTTCAAATTGCTAACACCTTGCTAACAACCTTTATTACCTAAATCCAACAATTTAATTTAGGCAAATTGTCAACCTCCATCAGTCCTTAAACCCAATAATTTAGAACAAGTAACTTACTTATACTGATTGCTTTCCTCTAAACTAAAAAAACCGTCGACTTATATAGATATTGTCTTGTATCTAAAAGTTCAAAGTGTTATAATGTTTGTTAACTCGGGTACTGAAGTGATAAGTTAATGTTTAATTTTTTTCAAAAATTTGCTTTGGATTTATTTTGGTAATGAAATTTAAAAAATGTAATATGATAAGCATTGTATGCTCTTGCTTAGGCAAGATATTGTACATATGAGAATTGAAAACTTTAACTGGAAGGCTGTACTGCAACTCAAGGCTGAACAAAGCATCACCTAAGTTTGACAAATTTCCAAGTTTTTATATTAGTTTGATCAAGATTATCTATAAATTTTGCTTGGCTAAAAAATATACATATACATGCTGTAAAATGTATTCTAAAATATAAATGTTTCAGCCCACAACTAAAGTTATTTGAAACAACTACATAAGTTCGAATGTGTTCATATACTTACATTGCGCAGCTGTTCCAAAAGTTGACATTGAGAGATAAACAAACAACTTGAACCAAAATAACAATCTGCTCCGAAGAATACCTGCCATCATTAGTTACACAGACGGTTGGCTTGCATTTGGCTGTTACTGACTAACAATGCACAGGACCTCCGTGCTATACTCTTCTGAGCTAATGATAGCATAAATATAGTAGCAGCCATTGGTCCACTGTAGTTACAAAAGTGCCGAAGTAACTGGATTAAAAATAAACTCATAAAAATGACACTCTAATTGAAAAAACCTGGTCATCACATTACAAGCTCTATAGTTTACAAGATAACGCACATTCATAATGAAACATTATCAATATCCTGTATATGTTTTGGGAACTGTTACAAATTTTGGCTATATTCACGCTACAATTTCGCCATCAATTTCGAATGTTAGGAATGATATTACGTACAAACAATAATTTGTTTATATTTTGGCATCACCCTTCAAGGAACATAGCTATTGGCTGGATTTTCCCTCACTACTATATAGGGATGGTTGCAATTAACTTATATATACGTGTGCATAGGTGCAGCATCAGAATATTCATTACGTTTGAAAACTTTTTGAAAACAAAAGGCTTTACATTAAGATCGATTGACTAATAAAAAAAAATTAAATTATTTGCTATTTATTGTGGCTTTATACCAGCATCACCAAGGAGCAATCATCAATAGAGCTACTGCAACAGCTATTTATTTAGTTTATATAAAACTATATTTTAGGAGAAGCAAATAATTGCAATATTAACTTGTTCTATCTTCACAGACTGTTGTATGTATGATTGTAACCCATATACATTGAACTGTTAAAGTACAACTTGTAAAGAGGGAAATCAAAAATGTCTTTTGCATGTAATGGAAGCCTCAAATGAATTTAAAAACCTCAACGTTAGTCATTAAACACAGTTGAGTACCGAGTCTAGACTATTGAATGCAGACTCAGTACTTGACAAGTTGTGAGAGTTTGGTGGCTATAATATGTTTTATTAGCCTCGATCAAAGTCCATCCTTAAAAAGAGAGTTGTTGCCTGGGCGGTGTTATTGTATTATTGCTATTTATGATGTATTATATGTAAAGTAGATTATATTATCCTCCCATCTCTTCAGATTGAATCCGTGCCAACAAAATTTAACAGTAAATGCAGACATGCTATCTGTGTTACACCAGGTCCAGCATGTTACGGCTACCTCATGTTAAATGTTGTGCTACGGTATAAGCTATATTATGTTGTGTTATGTTATGTTGTATTAGGTTTTGTTACATCACGCCACCTCATGTTATGCCACGCCATCACACACACACACGCACATGAATACGCACAATATGAGCACTCTTTCATTGGGTTATTACTTATCAATATTTAATGTTATAAAAGGTTCTAACATATAGCACTTGACTTTGGTTTAAAATCGATCTGAGAAAATACTGTTGGTTGCATTTTAGAGAAATTATAACTTAATCCTTTACCTTTTATACAATGGGCTTTTGCTGGCAATTGAACATGTGAAATGTAGTTGTTTGATTCAGATTTACTTTAATATAATAAGTCAAGTTTTCTTCAAGCTTTTAAACATTTTTTGGTTTTCATGAAGGACAAGAAATCATTTGAATCTGAATTCTTTCTATTCAATGAAATTTTCATTAGTTGGCTTTTACTCCTGCTGACAGGTCATTTACAGGTCACAGGATGACCATACATTCTATAAGATTTGAAATACAAATTTTATGGGCCTATATCATGTATGCAATAGAAAATACTTAATAAATACCAGGCTATAAAAGCCAATAATGCTGTAGTTATAGAAATTGCTGCAATTAGAGAAAAGAACACTGTACAAGTAGAATTATTATACAGGGGAAAATAACTCCGTACTTAGCAATTTGATGCAGCATATAAAATTTGTTTATTGAGGAATAAAAATATGACTGCATAGTGTAAATAACCGAAAAGTACAGCTCTGTTTATATGTATTGAGAGGTTTTTTTAACAATATAGTGAAATATTAAAATAAGCATCTTTATTAACTTTTGTCTTTATTATTTCATTAACTTTGTAATTGAACAATTAGTATATATATATAGTGATAGAGATCTTAACCTTTCACTAGCTCCCATCTGAGTAAACTACCTGCATTAACTCATCATCAGTATATTTGTTTAGTGGCTTGTACATGGTAACATATATTCACCTAGTTATAGATTCATATAATGTGTATAATGTAATATATATATGTGTGCGTGCGTGTGTCTTTACTTATGCAACCCTAGCCTTTGGTGTGTAGAGCTGGAACTCTTAGCACTTAGTAGTGGCTTGTAAGAAACCCAGGCTAGGCCGAATTACTGCTTATTATCAGGTCATTAAAACTCTTTATTCAACAGAACTCATTATTTTAATTTTAGCTGATTGAATTTGATTTCTAATACCTTTGATTTTTGGGAACACAAAAATGAATTTGACAGTATTTTCTATGTTGACCTAATTCTAATATCGCTTATATTAAAATGGTTTTTCGCATGAGTAAAGTAACTTATAACTCTGCTACAGTATAAAAAGTAGTAAAATTTAAAGTTAAAAATCATTATTGGACTATAGCGTTAGTCTAGACTCTAGCTGAACAACAAACTATATTTAGAAAGTAGTTGGTGTAGTATCAATATATGGATACTGTTTGTTTATGCTGTGTAAATACCATCATAATAATATTGTGCAGTCTACCTATTTTTCTCAGTAATATTAAAAAGCCCAAACAGTTTGTACTTCACAGTGAAAAAACTTGCCGAATGGTGGCTACCAACAGACAATGTATGTCAAAGTGTTATTTGTCTGACAAGCAAGATGAAGTATGAACTTTCAAAAAAAGTTTTTAAGCCAGTACAAAACAGCGTCTCCAAATGAGTAGGAAAATTCTTTTCTCACAGCTTCAGTTCTTCTGGCTTCTACATTTATTTCTGCTTGAATGCCTATGACAGTGTCCACTGCATACCTACAAACATCGAAACATTAGCTTTTTGTTTATAATTTATAAAAACTTTTTAAATTTTATAGCTTGTATGATGGATACAACATCTATCAGCATTTAGATAAGCCTTCCCCCCCCCCCCCAACCGCAAATATGCATCTCTGTACGCTAAAACACTGACCGAAACTTTAAGCTGCAGGAATAGCAATGTAATAATATACAAAACTAAAACTAGTTTTGTTAGAGTGTCACTAAAGTACTGCTAGCAGAGTTATAGTGCATTTTTAAATAACATAACATTTGACATGATGACCACATTGCAGATAGGAATCAGTTATTTTCATGTGTGCAAAATTTGAGCTGTAAAGTGCCTGTCGACATCAAGAGATTTTCATGAACAATACGGCCATTTTACATTATCGCTGCTTTTCTAAAACTGGTGTGCAGGATGTTTAGAAACCGTAATTGGATAGTCAGAAGTGAGTGCTGATTTTTCAAAATCAATATACTGTGATGGGTTGGGAATTTATGTAATTAATGTACCCAACAAGTGCTGCACAAAACGCTGTTAATTTTTTTCTTTTTTATGCAAGTTACTGCCTGAGAGGATTTATTTTAATAAGCAGCATCATACCAATTTGACTGCTACATGCATATGCTATGCTATGTTATTACTGCTGAAAGAAAGTGATGTGGGCTCTTGGTATCCACTCAAACCATTTATAATTAGCTCGGGTTTTGAAGCTGGAGACAAAACTTTTGAATAATAATGTGGTTCTATGTACAAAAGTCATATATCACATCATATAACGTATCATATAACACATCATATCTCATGTCATACAATACATCATAATCATTTAAAATATCACAGCATATATGATTATGATATATATATTATGTGTGATATTTCATATGATATATTATATATCATATGATGCATCATATTATATAGCCATCATGTAACATATTATATATGCCGTATCATGTAGCATATCATATTATATGATAAGTTAATTTCAGCAACAGGTTGTGTGACAAATATACTATACTATTGTAGACCTAAAACATTACAACAGTTTATTATAAAACTTGTTCTGCTATATAATAGGGCAAAACTAAACTAGATAATAATTGTAATGTGAGTTTTATAAACATACTTGTGTACATTGATTCCTCCGTGATAGTAGAATCCTGCTAGAGATATTGGATTGTTGGGAGAGGGGATAACTTGAAATCTAGATGAACTTTCTATTAGCCCACCAATAGACTCAGGTCCTCTTAATAAAGCATCTAAGGACTGTCCCGAAACCTTTACTAAGTGTGCCAATGAAGTATTAGGTGCTTGGCTATCTGGTACTACATCTTGAATTAGTCCATCCGGCACATCATTGTCAATCAAATAGCCAAGACAGGTCTTATTGTTGCCAGTCTGTATCACACAATAATATCATATTTAATCTTTGGAGTCAATGAATAAACCACACCACAGAGAATGACATTCAGTTTTCAGGGAAACTATGTTAAATTAATTTCGCTATAACTAGTAAAACAAAGCTAAGTTATTCATACAGTGAAACTTCCCTTGCACAGACAAATTATTAACTCACTCCCACAAGTTTACAGTAGCCATCCCCTAATGGAAAGGTTTTTTTGTTAAATTTGGCTAAGTACTTATTCAGATGAGGCACAGGAGCAATTATGACTGGGTGTTCTTCCTAACATCACCAATGGCATTTGTCGGGTTTGAACCCATGACTTTGTGTTGACTAAGCAAACACTCTAAAGTATAACCCTTAGACCACGGTTACTCCCTGAACAGGCAAATTATTAAAGACTGGGTAAATTAATAGGTTCACTGGAAAAATCTCTCAATATACCAGTAACTGAGTTACTCAAACCTATATATAAACATGAATAGAGGACCTAGCAACAGCCCACATAATTGTACTATTATTATGCCTACAACCCTACACAGTATAGGTTAGATATCATGTAGGCTTGTTGGTATCTCAACTCTATAAGTGCTGGTACATGTTTCAGTATGAGAAGCATACTTTAAGATGATGTAGCAGCGCTGCAGTTACCTACTTGACCGTGAATATCAAGAAAGAAAACAGTTCTGTTTCCACTGGCAGCGACACTGAGTGCTTGCTGGACATAATAATGGTATTCGTGGAACACAACTGCTGCCTTTTCACTTCCAAATGTCGCTTCATCAATGTGTCTATTGACATCCACTACTGATCGAGCTAGATCGCATATGATGATGTGTGGCCGCACTAAAATATTTTATATTAAAAGTAGACCATGTAAGGACTATAAGAAACAATTAAAACTGGTCTAAAACTGCATCTTTAAAATACTCAAACAAGCTTTTTGTGATAGTTAATATGGTGACGAAAATGACAATTAGAAACCACCCATTTGGAAAATGGACAAATCATCAAGAGACAATTCAAAAATAGATAATTTTAAAATGGACAATTGGATAATATAGACGCTTGGAAATGACATTTGGAAAATGAAAAAAAAATTTCAACATGGCCTAGTCTAAAGGGGGCGTTTAGCATCTGGCCAGGTTCAAAATAGCTTATTATAAAAATGGACAATTTTTAATTGAAACTATTCAGGAACTAATTTTACTTCCATGATAGCCTAACTGATTCGGCCAGTATATACATTTTTAAAAGCTCTTTTCGACTTGACCAAATGCTGAACGCTTTCTCCGAACTAGGCCATGTTGAAGATTTTTCATTTTCAAAATATCATTTTCTAAACGTCTATATTTTCCAATTGTCCATTTTCTAATTATCTATTTTCAAATTGTCTCTTGATGATTTGTCCATTTTCCAAATGGGTGTTTTTTAATTGTCATTTTCGAAATGCTTCGGATTTAGTTAATATAGCTTTTTATATGGAGATTAAGTTTCAACTGACAGGCAGCTGAAAATCTAGCCCTGAAATTATTTTGTCTTACTTGCCTCCTTTACGTACAGTAGGGGAGAAATTTTATCAGCTTAAGATCTTTCATTTTTAAATAGATTTTGGTTTGGGTGAGGAACAAAAGCTTTTTCGAGAACATAACTTTTTTTGCTACATTTCTAATCTAGATCACAGGTTTTTCTCAATTTATTCATTACTTCACCTTTCTCACTAACCTCCATCTGTTCCGTTTGCTATTCTATCTGCCAAATGATTTGTAATACTGAGAGTGTTTGTGTCTCGTGTCAAGGTTGTCCAGCAGACTTCAACAGAAAGTTTGTCTGTGCAGTAAGTGCTGTTAAATACGCAGTTTCCGTTGTCATAACATCCATTGGGATATCTCTTTCCGTAATCAGGTGGTTCCATAGCGCCGTCATGTGGGGCTGATATTACTACACCACTCTCAACTAAAAGCAACGATTGCCTAATTTTGAAATAGTCAATTTGTATAAGTGCTGTGTGTTTGTAGATAAACAATATAATAATAGGTGGGTCTGCACAGAAAAACAGAATTAGTGCAACATGCAGTTCTAATTTCTTAAACAGAGTCATCGGCTTTATTAGACTATTTTCTAATATTCCTCTTGAAACATTTATATTATGAAATTATCTTCTCTCATCCGAGATTAGGTGAACTTTCATATAAAAGAGAGCAAGCACATAAAATTTGTAGAAATTTAAGGTTTATGTAAAAACCATTGTTAGCATAAGGTTCTTCTTTTCTAAGATGAATATTTTGGGATACAATGCCATAAAGTTCAACATTTAAATTAGCCGGTATAACAATTTTTACAGTGAATTTTGAATGAATGGCTGATAAAATAATAAACCACTAGACCTTATGCCTAACAGCTAGCAGAAACAAAAAAAGCATTTACAAAGTTCAAATTAAAAGAAAATGTATTTAGGTAATAAGCATATTGTAGCTTATTAGAGTGCAATTGGGCTGCAGTTAAGTTTTAAGCTCATTGAACTACACTTCCCTGAAAAACTATTTTTATACACCTATACTACTACACAATTGAATCTAAAATTATATGATATCTGTATAACAATAAAAATAGCTGATTTTCAGATGTTGCCAACATAATCCTTAAATTAACTGCTAGCTAAACATCTTCATACTGACCAATCATTAGCTTGTAAAATTATACAAAATTAAGAACTGATGTCATTATACTTCAACAGCTGATATAAATTCTAAAACTATATGACTATTTTCCAGTTTCATAAATGACAAGTTAAGACACAGTAATATAATTAATATACATACCATCTCCAACAGCATATCTGATAAGCCCAGATGGTGATGTAATGATTTGTACACCGTGTGCATAAAGAAACAAGGTGCAAGTAGCAACAACAACTAGTAGTTTCATTTTGTTAAAGTCTCACACCATACACAGGGTGTCAGCTGTCAGGACTGCTCTAATAAACTGCAGTAAGAAACCTTTCATCTTTACAATAGGTGATGTGATGACTCATAACAGCAGTGGGAAGACAACTTCACAATAAAATACTTGCATTGTGCAACTAGATGTGAAAAGTTTTCGTATCATTATCAATAATATGTTTATTATGTAAATGTAGGCTGCAATTACCATCAATAATTTTAGTTGTATATTTATTTAGTATAATTTAGATAAAGCTGCTTAAGACTTTAAAACAGTTTCCAGCTTCCGGCCCTCAGAGAAGACAATTGCATACTACAACATAGAAAAATAATTATCTTGTAACAATTACGCAGCTTATATTATCCTGGCTTAATATATGCTATCTCGATGTTAGAAAAAATCAACAGTTAGCTGTATAAACCTACAATTTGAATGAATAAATTTACACCAGTGTTATACAATTGTACAATATATTTCATTAATAAAAGTATAATATGTTTATAATAAATAGTATAGTTAATAAAAAAGCTATAAATATCAATCGATCGCTGATAAACTCAACATAAATGTGTATAGGTGTGTGATTTATCTAGGTCTTTTACAAAAGTAAGATAAAGATAAAAAAAATTTAAAATACTTAAAACAGCATACATATACAAAGAACAAATTGTTAAGGTAGATTTAGTCAGATGACGTCACTGATTCTCCTACAGCTGCATTTTATTTACTCATTATAGATTACAGTATATGCGGAAAAAGAGTAATGGCTGGGCTTAATAATATGTAATAATAGTAGTTAGTGCTTAGAAAATAATTTCCACGAGGTGATAAATGTTAGATAAATAGGCATGGTAGTCCGTCTAAAACTTAGCTGTAAAACTTCAATTTACAAATACTTAATTATATATGAGAACATTTTGAAAAGAAGTCAGTACACCAAAACTCTTTAATGCATTCAAATATGGACATTTTTGTCTTCTATTATTACAATTATTTAAATGTATTGTTAAAATAGCAGAACGAGATATTCAAAAAATGTTCAATAATGAATGATGACATAATGTGTGACACAATGATGCCTTAATTGCACATCTACTGAGTTAACAAAGTTACAGTTTATTGCTGCAACTATATGTGAATGTTTCATGCTAAATGTAAACATTTTATGCCTCTTCATTCAACTGTTTATTATAATGTCAAATATGTTTTTGCTTCTATTTATCTGTTTGATTAACCTGCTAGTATCCACTCACTTGGCAGTGGAATTGTATTGGTAAGTTTTATTCTTTAATAAATATAATAACAAATTAGATAATTTTTTGTTATTATCATTTGACAATTTTATGCATGTGAAGCTTTTGCTTTAATTTTTTGAAATTGTTTTCTATTATTCAACATTGGAAAATATTTACCCAATTGAGTGTGATAATTATTTGTTACAGCCAATGGGAGGTGATGTTTTATAACTTCATTATACTTGGACTAGTCATTAAAGAGTATTATGGGCTGAAAACTAAAGCTCTGGACAGTCAAAGGTAAGTATGGGCTTCAAACAGACATATTTTTTGTGAATCCACCAATACCAAAATGTTGGTAGTTCAATTATGAAATGGGATGTTAAAACTTTCTACAAGATGAGTATCATAATAAACTATAATACAGCTTAATGCAGCATCTTACATGTTTAAGTAGTGTTTAACTTATTGAATGTTTGTTTGGTGACAGCAAGGATCAAAAGAAAAAAGATTTAAAGAAGGTGGAGTCACTTTCAACACGCAATCCCTTGTTCTCTTGTGAAATTACACCAAACAATTTCAAAGCTGTTGTGAAACCAATCAAAACTCAAGAATTAGGATCATGCACAACCAATGAAGTCAAGAACCAAATAAGTGTGATAGATGAGAATTGGCCCTGGAATGAGTGTGGATGTGCAGGTGCCTGCTGGCACGGGAGGTCCACTGCTAACATACCAGCTTCTCTTCCTCCACATCTCACAGAGAAGTTAGAACCAGAAAAAACACCGCATCACACCAGAAACCCAGCTCCTTTGTCGAATCAACCCGCAAAGCCAATAATGCTAGAAGACTTCCTGAAAAAGTTCGAAGGGACTGGAGCTCGGCCAAAAACTCACAAGTTTTACCTTCGCTCGGATATTATTATGCGTAAGTTAAATTAGCTACTCACCTACTTTTTTCTAATTTATTACCTTGTTGCTGACTTGAAAAATCTATGGTGTCATTTTAAATATTATCTTTAGTATAAGTTTCTACATGAAACCCTTTGTAATGCAATGTTACAGCAAACACTGCTACTGAACTCTACAAGAAAGTGAAGTCCACTAAAGAGGTGAGGAAAGAGATAAAACAAGCCACTCCTACTAAACTCAGACCAGCAAAGAAAGAAATTCAAGGTCAGGGGAGAGAGTGGAAATGAACTCGTTACCACTTGCCACTAAAAAACTCAAGGATTACAATGGTACATTATATTTTCCTTTTGTTGAGCAGCTTTTTAACTTTGTAAAGATGAAAAACAATTTTGATTTTATGTAATAAAAAGAGCTCACTTTTGAAATTAACTTCCTGTCATTTCATTAGATGAGATGGTCAAAGACTTTTTGCGACAGTCTGTAACACAAAATAAAAAAAGTGCTGATGGAAAGAAAAAATCTGCAGAGAGACTAAATTTGGTACAGAGCCACAAAGCTGATGGGGGACAACTTCCAATGCTTCCCAATATGTCTGGTAAATATTAAAGCTAAGAAAATAATTACAAAGAAGCAAAATCTGAAGTAGTTTAAAATATTAGCATATATAAATGTGATTCTAAGATGTTGTCATATTTTAATCGATACCTAAAATATTACCGTGAAACATTTTGGTCCACAATTAAGCTCATTCGTTATTTTCATCCACACAAGTTTAGATAATTGTAATAGCCACTGCTGACTAACATTGCAAATTTGATATAAAAAAACCTAAATAAAATATTAGTATTCAACTAACTGCAACACATTTGATATATTTTGCAACAGAACTTTTACTGGCCGGTGGAGACTCACCCAACTTTCCTCTCAACAGTGTCAGACAAGCAGTCAAAGAGATGCAACCACCCACTTCGGTTGAATCATCTATTGAAGCACATACAGGTCAGTATATACAATGTAATTTGATTCAGCTAAAAGTTTTATTATAAAAGCGTTACTTCCTGATAAATAGAGGGAAATATTAGAACAATCAGTGAGAAGTTGGATGCAAAGTGTAGCAGTTTTGTTAGGTCTGCTAGCAACCGCAAGCTTATCAGAGTAGGTTTAGGAATTCAACTGATGTCTTGTGAGTGTAGTTATTAGTATTTTATTCCAACTTATAACACTTTTGCTCACAAAGCTACACCGTGAAATCTAAATAAAATACACACAATATAAGGCTAAATAAAGTACAAGAAAATAAGAACTGTAGGGAAATAACACACATAAAAATTATTAAAGTAAGCAAAATATTACTACATAATAATTCATTAAAAATAATGTCAGCCATAAACCATTTCATATAATATAAGCTAAATGTATCGATATTACAGCATTAAGACAATAAATGATAGAAAAATTAATAGCAGACAAACCTTTAGCGCTTCTCTGATAACTTGATAATACAGCTTCTGCTCTTAGGTTTCAATAGTTAGTAATATGTATCTTGTTCAATGTAAAATTATAAGTAGTAAAACTTGCTCTTTGGCTCTACTAATTGCAACTGATCAGGATAACCAATGCTTTCCAACAGCAGCAGAATAATACACAAAAAACAAATAAACAAAAATGATGTGTTCCAGATCCCATTGGTCACCCAAATTGCACCACCAGCCCCAAGTAATTCCAAATAAGGGAACAGAAATATTCTGGCAGATTTGTTGTCTTAGGCTTTTGCAATACACTTGATTCATTGATTGTGGCTTTTGCTGCACAGTTGTGGGAATTTATTGTTTTTTGTTTAGGAGCTATTAATATGCTATGACGATGGACTATGAAACACGCATACACACAGTGTGCATGTAAACATGCTGCCAGCTACTGCTACACAAAGACTATAGTTAATAACCATTGATACTTTTGACTAATGCCTCAAAGAGACTCTAAACTTCCATCAACAGAAATCAAGCTAAAATTTTATTCGAAAGATTTTGTCATTGATTTTAAGAAATATTGCTAATGAAGTTGTATTAGCAAGACGTGAAACGGCCAATACATATAATAAAACCAAGAAGAAATTAGTAGAAATATTAATATATGTCAAAAGAGATGCTATATATTTTGTAGAGTTTGAATCTGTTCAAGAACCAGTCACACACCAAAGCCGAAGAAATCGATTTTTGAAGTTTTTCTGTTGCTGTGTACAGAGCAATGAATAAGGTTAGAGCTCAATTTAAATAGAATGTTAAAAAAACTATTTTAGTCTTATTTATAATTTGTTATATGTAATATATCAGACTCTTACAATAGCTATCATTGCAACATTTTCTCGGTTCATTCTTGTTTGCCTTCTTATTTCATCCTCAATTTGTTCACTTTATTTTATGTTTCTATTTACTATCTAGATATTCTACACATACTATTCCGTACTACAGCTAATACTATCTGATGTGTAGATGAACTACTCAGTCAACAGATGCGACCTTAATCTTTTCTCTGGAAGCTTCTCTATGACATTTTAATAGAATCATCTTTGTCTCTTTCTCTATTCCACTGTTAGGATGCTAAGAGACCAAAGCATGCAAATATACATGCTGTGTTATATACTTTATTCAATTTCATCTATATATCTATAAGCTTAGCTGTTTTAGTTGGTTGAAATCTCTTCTATAGTAAAATTTAAAAGTTTGAGATCTCTTTTATATGTATTAAAATTTAGATTGTCTTTTTTTCTGAACCATTTATCTTTTGTCAATATAGGTAAATCAACAAATTAACTAATAATTGCATCATATTAATAACTTTGAGTTCTACTATAAACCAATTTCTTGAAATAACTGACTTCTCTATTTTGGGAATTTGTTAATTCAAAAATATATTATTAAATAAAATAAAAAATTATATTGAATTTATCAAACATAATCATTTATATACTGTATCTGCTATATACAAACTTTTTAAAAACCAAATCACTACTCATAAATGATCCCTAAACAATAATTACACAAACATTGATTACTTTTATTTCTAGCAAACACATGCATCTTCTTGAAATAATGAAGATTAGCCTATCATTGCAATCATGCAGTGTTTTTCTATTTTGGAATTTTTAGTAGCGAGAAGCAAAACGGTTTGCAATATTTCATCCGCTGAAGTATATAATCACAGCTGCCTTATGATGCTGGTGTGCCATCAACATTTTTATACATTCAATACACGTTTTCAAATTTTCGTATGCAGAAAACTGTATTAGTAAACAAATATAAACAGAAAAAAAGTTCAATTATCAACACATGTTTGCTACACGAATTTAATAGAGATATAAAAATAAAAATTTTATGTTTTAGCTTCATAAACAATCAAGAGAATTATATCATGAGCAAATTAAAACAGTAAATGTGGGTTAGCAGATTAGCCAGGAAGTTAGAATGAAAGCAAACTTGTTGGTTTATAAATTCATGAATTTAGAATGCTCCAGTAGCAAGTCCTTAGAGTTAGTAATTCCCACTAAATTCCTCAAGTCAGTATCTCACTGCATTTGCCAGAGTATAGAAGCAAAGTTTTTCCTGTTTGTTAAACTGCTTCTGACATAAGAATTTGCTTCAATATAAAGAAGAATAACAATTTTATGTAATAAAAACAGTTCACATTTGAAATCAACTTACTGTTATTTCATCAGATGGCTACAGAAATAAAAATAAATCCTGTTGGAAAAAATAGATTATCTCTAAAACATAATTTTGCACAGAACCACAAATCCGATGAGGGACAACATCCAATGCTTCCCAATATGTCTGGTAAATATTAAAGCTAGAAAATGATTACAAAAAAGCAAAATTTGAATTAACTTGAAATAACAATAGAGATAAATGTGATTTTGAAAACGTGGCCATTAAAGCTTACAAATGGGTTTCTATATTAAGCTTCTCTGTTCTTTTCATCCACGCAAGTTTGAATAATTGTAATTGCCACTGCTGACTAACATTGCAAATTTGATATGAGAAAACAAGAACTAGCTGATAAGTTATAAAAATGATAAATTAGTCTTCAAATAACAGCTACAAGCTGCAACACATTTGATATATTTTGTAACAGAGACTTTAGTAGCTGGTGGAGACCCTCCTTCTCTTAACAGTGTCAGACAACCAGTCAAGGAGACACAACTACCAAAATCTGTTGAAGCATCAATTGGAGCTCATGATAGTAAGTATATTCTTAATTCAGCCAAAAGTTTATTGTTAGTGAGCATTATTATGAGCTAACAAAAATAATGGAGCTAAACTTAAACGTTTCTGGAAACAACACATCTATAGTGTTTTAAAATTTTAAACAAGCATGATGTTAAAATAAACATTGAAAAGCGACTCTCTGAAAAATGGGAGCGAGTTATAAAAAGTTCAGTGAGAATTGCAGGCTGTATAAACATCTAAGTAAATTACTTTTAATGTATTTAACCAATGCTCCAAATAAACTTGCATGAATTTCATTAAAATATTAAGCTAATATAATAAGAAATATTGCAAATTAAGTTATCTTTAAACAAAACTTCAAATAACTTCCCAAAAATGATCAAGCGGGTTGGGACAATGACGTTTTCCGAGTTGCTTAATATTATTCACTATAACATTGTGAAGCAGCCAATAGAATATTATACACAATGAAAAACCTTTATAGAAATATAATTATTATGACTTATGTCAAAAGAATTGATATATTTTGTAGAGTTTGAATCTGTTCAAGAATCAGTCATACACCAAAGCCACAGAAATAGAATTCTAAAGTTTTTCTGTTGCTGAGTTCAAAATAACGAATGAGGTTACAGCTCAATTTAAATAGATTCTAGGAAGTTTCAATTGATTCATTCTTAGATCCTCCTTTATATTTTATAGTTATATCTTTTATTAGAGTTTTACAGCCATTGCAATCCTTCCTTTTGTTCATTCTCGTTTGTCTTCCTATTTATTTTATGTTTCTGTTTATTATTTAGATCTTCTGCACAAGGTCACAAACCATTCTATACTAATACTATCTGATGTGTAGATGAATTGCTCAGTCAACAGATACTCATAAACTATCCCCTGGAAACTTCCCTGTGACATTTTAATGGAACTCTTAATGTTTCTCTTTATCTCCTTCCATCTTCCAGCATTTAACTCCTCCAAGACCAAAGCATGCAAACATATATGCCAATTGTTAAACATTTTATTGAAGTCCATCTATAGCCTGTTTTATTGCATAAAATTTCTTCTATAATAAAATTTAAATTATTTTTTATTTTCTGAATCATTTACCCATAGCCAAGATAGGCAGACTAACGAATTAATTACTAATTACAGCATATGAATAAATTTGAGTTATTATAAATATTTTTTTTTTAAAACCTGACATCTATGTATACTTTGTCAGTTTATTCATTAAATAATATTACTAATTAAAATTTATTGAATTTCTTATACTAGTTCACACAATCATTTATATGCTTCATCTACTATATGCAAATTGTTACCTTCATGTATATAGGCCCTACATATTTGAAATGCAAATCACTATCTAAAACTATTTTATTCGAAAAACTAGTCATCATATAATAAATTCATCAACATAGGACATGGTTACTTCTGATAAGCACAATAATTAATTTGAAGTTTGAGTTATAATTTAGTATTTTATACTCTAATTTTAAGTGTAGAGACAGTTATTAAAAGTCTAATAAAACTTTTGGTTTTAGTATTTTAGCTAGTGCTTGACCCACGACAAATTCTCAAACTGGCATTTACCTGCGACTTGCCAGGATATATTTAACTAGCCTAAAGCCTGTTTTTTTCACTCTATTTTATGGTTATTTTTTAACTTTAACATTTGCCAGACATACAGTATATCATAGGGCTTTGGGAGTTTTCCTTCGTTAATTTCTCAACTTCACAAATCTGTTCTTTTTATCTGCATATCTTTCATTTTGTTCAAGCTTTTTTTCATCTCATCTATTGATACAGTTTTGTTATAATTTGCCCATTGCAATATATGCAATTTATGATTTCTCTGGTTTTTTTCTATCTTGAGGGACAAGTATTAAATTATGTTTTAATTTTATTTCATCTGCTGAAGTAGGTGTATCATGCAATTGTTTAAATGTTGGAGTATTTAGTATTTTTTATAATAATGATTACAAAAAATATTTGTTAAATTTGAAACAAAGTTATCCTATGTTGAATTATACTGCGAAATCTTGAAAAATTAAAGCAAAACATTACCAAGTTCCGCATAAAAGTGTCCTAGTACTAGGACATTGTTATTGAAGAACTATGACTAATTACTAATATATCTTCACTGCCAAAAGATAGAAATCATTATTGCTTATTTTTTGAATATTTTGTTTTGTTCTCGCATATTTTTATAAGATATAATAGAAAAAATGATGTTTAAATGCATAATCACGCCATAATGTTTTATAAGTTTGTATAATGCTTACTTTACATAATTTTGTTTTCTTAGGGAGTTATCTTTTCTAATAATTATAGACGTAGCGACCACAATCTAAGCATTTCTATTATTTTTTCAACTTCAAGCCTGAGAAGAAAATGATTCAATTAAATAACTTCACGTTCAAGCCAAGAATTGTTATTATCAATATTTCGATCCAAATGATACTTAATTTGGCTTGAAAAGTTTTAAATTGAACTTTTTACTCATGCAGAATATGTCTGTAGCTATTTAATGATTGCCTAGTTATTAATAATTTTAACGCCATATAAAAGATTTGAATTACATTTTCATTTTGATTTACAATTTGAATTTGAATTACTTTTACTTTAACTTGTTTTAACTTATAGTTATAGCTTATAGTTATAGTATAACATTAACTGTATAAGTCTAACTGTTGATGTTATAATTATAAGTATAAGTTATAACTATGAGTATATCCATGACGATAATGATAATGATCATAGTGATGATGGTAATCATAGTGATAGTGATATTGATAATCATAATGATAATCCATTTCCAATTCCCACGGCCGGCCAATTCCATCACCGTGCCCATCGGCCATCGAACTAAACGTCTAGTTCAAGTTGCAGTGGGCAGAGATCAAACTTAAAGCTAAGTTGATTCTCACTCAAGTCAAATTGTGTAACTCTGTAAGTCATGGTTTTAAATTGTTCAACTAAAGTTTAATTGATTTGACTTTGAAATTGAAATGGTAATTAAATTTTGACTTTAAGCACATTCAAATCCCAACATTTTGATATTCAATCCCGTAAAATGATAGAATAAATGTGTTGCATTAACTAATAACTAACTTTAAAGCTATTCTACAAAATGGTACAAATAAAGTATACTTTGCTTAGAAAACTGGGAACAGCATCACTGTATCAGTATGTCTTTAAGTTTTGTATTTTTACTTAAAATAAACAGTGATTTCATAATGGTGATGTGTATGCCTAGCCACTTGTGAAGCATCTACATTATGAAAGTAATTTACTGGGTGTAGATACCAAAGGAGACTTTTCTGTAACAACTAGCAACTTTACTAATATTTCATCACCTATGGAATACTGCATTAAGCAGATCACCAGGCAGTAATTGGTAGCTTAGACTTCTTTACTTTAGTATATGTACCAGCAGGCTTTGCAATTTTGTTGTAGCTGCTAGAAAATGAGACTCACTCCTTGTCTTTTTGGTGAATTTCGAAAAGGTTTTTGGTTTAAAAACATATGGAAAAAGAAATCCAGGTTTATTGTAAAACCAGCTCCGATCACCGAAGATATGAAAGAAATGGGAATAAACCCTGTAGATCCTATTGCTGATTTTTTTCCAACAAAAAAGAAGGTAGGTTTACTAAAAGATCATTTCTGGTTCCTACCTGCATGCTACTTTTTAACTAGTTGTATCATTTTATAAATCCATTCTCTTTAAATTATGCATACGTCCCCACTTAATTTGCACGTCACGTAATATATGTTTGTATATAATATATTATATTGTATTTGCTAAAATAAATATCTTGAAAAAAGTTATATTTGTATGGTTGTCTGAAGTTGGGTACATTACACTGGGTTTGATCAACAACTTTGTGAATTCATACATGCATTACATCATGATAGCAGGATTGTATTATATAAACTATTTGTATAACTGTGTTTGAACTGCTTATATGAATTCCACCAAGAGGAATTGCACATTATTGTCAAATTAGAAAATTACTAGTGTTATGGGACCATAAAATTAAGATTAATATTTTAATTTATGAGTTTTCTAATAAACCTGTATTTTGTGGTAGGGCGACTTATGAGTAGTGTTTATGCTTTTACAATAATATTGACACTATGTTTATGTAGGTTTGGATTCCGCCTGATGATCCTAGATTTATGTTCCCTCCTCGCCCAGAAGATGATCCTGACTGGAAGCCAACAAAAGTCTACTCTTGTGATAACGGCGTAAAGCTGTGGGAGGGTTTGCGTCAAGCTCAGCTTTTAACCAACACTCTGGTGCAGCATCAGCTTCCTGCTGACATTTTAGCTCGGTCTGCGGAACTAGCTCATCCTGACCAAGATCACATGATGCAAAGGTGAGTTACCCTTCAACCAGTGATGTATTGTTATGTTAGTCTTAATCAGGTACCAACTATTAGCTTAGTTATGGTTGTTGCTTGCATTTCTTCCAAATTATGTCACTTGATTAATTGATAATTTAAATCTTTTGTGGTGGTTTATTTGGATGATTTCTTGTAACAGAATCATTATGCAAGCCAACCTTTGGGATACAAGTAGAGAGAAACTTCCAAGAAGGAAGAAGCCTGAGGATATAAGCGTGTGGAATTATAAGGCGGAGTATGGAATCCCTCAGTCTAGAATTGTGGATGTTTTGCTCAGAAGTATGATTCAGAAATGCAACCAACTTCTAGCATTAAAGGAAGCGGATAGCGTCTTCTCACGATACTTGATAGAGAGACACAGTCTGCATACCCAGTATACGTTTGACAACCTACCCATACATCTTACCAGTCGCACTAACTACTTGCTAACCAGCACTAAGCCCTTGGAAAGATTTGCTAGTGTGAATGAAGTGAAAGAAACAGCCGGTAGTCATATTAACAATATCTTTCCGGTTTCATCCTTGGTTGATCTAGTTAAGACGAATATTTATAGAAGTGAAAATTGTGTAGGTCATGGATCGGATTTTAAATACAAGCATCACCATACACTATTTCTGGAGTATGACACAGATTGGACGATGGATATAAGGCATGCCAATGCAATTTTGATGTCATACGCCCATTGTTTAGAAATGGCAAGAATACAGCATGCTGAAACTACACTGATCAATAATCCCGTCTGCGTGCAAACAATACACACTGATGGAATATCATTTGGATACACATGTTTCCAGCTGAATACAACCATGTCAAATACGCAAGCTGAAGAATTGGGTTATTCCACACGCCGAAACATTGCATGGGTGGATGATGATTTGTTGTTCGCCAAGAACATTCCCCGACGCTCCATGCTTAGAGATACTACATACACCAACTACAACCCGCATGTCATGCAAAAAGTGTTGGGAATGATTGGAAGGCAATAGTTGGTTAATTTCAGCATTTCATTGTAATTATATTTTAAAACATCATAAATAATTGTCTATACATGATGAGAATAATAATAAAAGCTAAGATATATGTACAAAAATATTCTGTTATTTATTATTAGAACTATTTAGGTTTACTTCCCTATTTGGTGTATAGAAATATGTGTTGAGTTGATAAATAAAGAATTAAAAATACTGAATATCTTACTGTAATCAAATTGTATCAAATAGACAGAATACACACCAAATACCTTTCCGCAAATATCATATATACACAATGTAATTAAAATATAATACAAGAAGGAACTTACAAAATATCAAATGCTACATAAATAAAAATATCTCATTTCTTATATACAAGTCTACGATTCTTATGAAGAACAATAAAGCAATGTGTTGATTCATTAGTCCCATATAATGTAGAAGTCACAATTATAGGCGCAAGTCACAGCTTAATTTGTATTATTGCACCAGTATGACCGCCAATACTGTAGGTTAAACAAAAAGTCGAAGAGGGTTGGTGATTAGGACGCTTCCTATTATTGGTTTCATTGAACAAAAACAGGAGGCGGTCCATGACAGAATGAGGTGTGAATTAATCAAAACTGAATGCTATAAAAATGTGTTGATGGCGTGGTACAGCTTCATCAAGGCATCTATATGTACAGGCAGACAGGACCGCCTATCATTAGTTGCTGGATCAACTGTAAGCCACGATAATCTATTGTAGGAGTCCAGAACAAATCTACAAATAGAAATCACTAAATAATATTAAACACCATTTTGAAAGATTGCACGCTAAGAACTTTCAAGAAAACTAAAATTAATGCGTTATAAATATAAAAATATAATATCAACACAACAAAATACCATGAGAGTGCCTATATAATAATTGTTTGTTTTGAAAAATAGATTGAAATAAAATGAACAGTAAAACGGTATGAAGTATAAAATTATAAAGAATAATCAAATAAATCAAATCTTTACCTTAGCACGTCACAAGTCATAGTAGAATCTAGAGGATGAGTGTAGGATTTTTGGTTGTTTGGAGTTGTCATCTGGTTGTAGTCCTCTAGGTTTTGTTGAGAACAAACAGTATGGAAATGTAGCGCAGACTGGAATAACAAACACAAATTTCATCAACATATGCACTGAAATATTGGTATCCTATGGCATGATATTAAAAAGATTGAGAAAACACAACCTTATTTTTCAACAGCTCCATTATTCATAGCACAAAGTGTCTATATGAGGTAATACCTTTAGCACAGTTGGACAGATGTTCTCTGTTTGAGGCGCAGTTGAGTGAAACCAACTGGGCAGTTTACCAGTGGGAGCTGTTGAAATAATATAACCCAACGCCAAAGGTTGCTGGAGCAAATTGATTTGATCTTCCATTGATGTATCCATCTAAAAATCATAATTTATAACACATTAACACAAAAAATAACTTTAACAACAAAATTAAACACATGCCATCAACGCAGCAAAATATTTAGAACCAAAATCAGCATAAACTAGAAATATATTTTTAAATATCTTCATAACAAATTTTTAAACTAAGAAACTTGTTTGAATTATGACACACTGGCTAAACTTTCACATAGCTGGTGAAGTGATATGGTGAAGAAGGGGGCTAAGCGATAATGTGACATGATGAACCAAATGTAGGCAGGTTTTTTGATGCATTAACCATTACTATTACACAAGCAATTTTGTACCAACATAAATATTACCAGCAAAAGCCACTTATACCATCATTATGGCAGCATGTTATAATATGTTGTCAGTTATAATTAAATAATTCATCAACTGAAGAGAATTGTTTCATGGCATCACCTTTGTAATTTATGCCCAGTCCATCGAATAAGCACACATAAACAATATAAATAAGTGATTATCTCATACCATGCTGGTAACAGTTCCTCGCCTTGATT
Organism: Bugula neritina; assembly: GCA_964035545.1. Classification (NCBI taxonomy): domain Eukaryota; kingdom Metazoa; phylum Bryozoa; class Gymnolaemata; order Cheilostomatida; family Bugulidae; genus Bugula; species Bugula neritina. The sequence goes on along the minus strand of OZ037768.1, from coordinate 10,304,101 downwards.
GAATCCCTCCAGCCTGATTGAATATGGAGGAGCTGTTGGTGGGCGAGTGGGGAGGTGACATGCCATCTGTAGAAGGAGATTTACAATAGTGTGAAGAAACGTTATAATAGAGCCATGAAACACAACCTTCATTGCAAATAAACATTCAGGTGTATTGCCTCTTTGAACATGTTCAAAGAGGAGTTACTCACCAATACTGTTGCTCACAATACCGAATAAGCCATCAAAATCTATGTCATCGCCGACACCGAGATCTCCTAGTATGCCATCAGTATCTCCTGGCATATCGCCTGAGAAGTCTATTTGAGCCTCGTTCTGATTGTGATTGCCACCGGCCTGCAAAACAGCAAGAAAATGAAAACGTAAGATATATAATATATGTGAGGTTTCTAAACTAAAGAAAGTTACTGAGCGAATACAACCAGAGTCTCCCGATATTCTGCTTTCGAATTCACACAGCTGAGTACGGAATGTATTTTTGTAAAATGCTGAATAAATAAAATTTATTAATCAGAAGAACAGTGAGGCTACATTTATTTGTAAAGTACTTAATAATCGGTAGATCAACTCCGAGTTTCAAGCGAGAATTTGGTCAACGCAACCAAATTGACTGGCACATCAAATCAGGTTGTTTTCCATGTATATACACGTAGGAAGAACTACATATTTTGATGATACAAGAGAGAAGTGGTACTCACAGTGGTAGAGTTAGGTATGACTAATATGTGGGTGACACTAGCATCTTGAGGAGTGTTAAGGGGACTGCTACTACTCTTCTTATCCTCCTTGTTGGTGCTGGTATCTGTATGGAGGATACTGAATGAAGCATGGGGCTCTATGGAGATCAGACAAGCACCAAGAATACCCAGCTGCATATCTGCTGGTACCGACATGCATGTTTTACATCCTTCCCTCAGTCTTGTGCAGGTGCGCATCAACGACTTTTTACTCAGCAGCTTCGACCATTCTGCAAAATACAACAAAGACATTACAAAAAGTTACATATACAAAAACAATAGCGTCAAACTACATGGGTAGATCAATTCAATTCATCCCAGGAACCGCAGTTTCAACATTAAAGATTACAGTAAAAGTAAAAGGGAGCAGCCGTGGTCTAGGGGTTAAAGCGTTTGCTTTGTGAACACGAAGTCACGGGTTCGAACCCCGACAAAGGCCATTGGTGATGTTAGGAAGAGCATCCAGTCATAATTGCTCCTGTGCCTCATTTGAACAAGTCCTTAGCCTGTTCTAATAAAAACCCTTTCCAACAGGGGTTTCTCACAGGGATAGCGACTATAAACTTGCGTGAGTTTATAAGTAAAAGCAAAATGATTGAAGATAATGTACATTGAATGGTTATATTAAAAAGCTTGAGCGTCGCTGATTACATCCAACAGAATATATAATCTACCGCATAAAAACAAAATACTCTGAAAACAGTATCATTTAGTGCTACAAATTGTGTCAGATTGACTTTGTAAACCCCAAACTTTCTAATAACACAAACACTTTGAGTCGCAAACTCAGCAATGCCAGCATATTTCAGACATTATTACAGTAAAAACTCCATCAAAAGAAGCTTGTAGACATTACTCAGAGTAAGATACAAACTTTTCCCATCGTATAAAACTGTAGCTTAAAGCAATCACAACTATTAATAGTGAAGCACCAAATATTAAAATACCTTTCAATTCTCCATGACCTAGTCTACCGAATCGCCCAATCACCAGCCTCCATTTCACCAGAGAGTTTGACATGCAGACTACCAGATATTCAAAGAGTTTCTGTATGGCATGCTTGATGACGGTTGACTTCTTTCTGCGAGAGTGGTTGGGCACATGGATGTTGATCACAGTCGTGTCCATCAACTAGAATCAGTACAGATTGCATTCGAAAATATAGATAGACTGAGGTAGGTGCAGTAATGGAGAAATTGAGAAAGGCCTGTGTTCTAGATTAAAAATGTAGCAAAAGGAGTTCTGTTCTCACGAGAATTTTAACCCGCGCCCCAAACCAAAATTTAACAATAAAGTTAAAGAACTTAGGCTATCTCAATGTCTCCACTACTGGGTGCAAGTGGATAGACTGCAGCGCATAGCGAGACATTCACAAAATAATAAGTTACAGCATGCCTAGGCTCCAATTAACAAGGGAAATACTTGAAAAGATGCCTTTAACTGGCACACAGAGAAGGAAGATGACTGACAGACCTCTCCATTGTCCCTGGTGGTGGAGCCGAGGAGCCAGCGCTGGTCTTCTGAGAGACAGTAAGCACAGAACAAGACTCGGCTATTGCTTTCCATGAGACCACCCTCGTTGTTGGTGTGATCAGTGGACGGTGCCAGTATATATGGAGGTAGACTGATGTATGATGGGTTGTTGGATGCAACTAGGGGACTATTGTCAGCGGCCGGCCCGAACCCTGTCATGGTGTTGCCGAGAATATCATAGCTACACTTTCGAGCAATCTTTGAGTAGACTGAAAACGCCATACTTCTCATAACCTGCCAAGGATAGTAATCAGACAATATATTGCCTTCAAAATATTTCAAACAGCTAGACAAGGCTCAAATACGCATGGCAGAAAACATTTTCAGTTATAGTGTAAACTAAATATACAATAATCTGATCCATTGACTTAGTAAAAGTGACCCAAAAACCAATATCTTCAAATAATACAATAGTGCAGTGCATGTTTCACCATTATTATTTAGCATGTATCAATTTCAAAATAGTCTGGTTCCACTTACTGATCATATTGAATAACCACTATATGAATGGGGACTACGTGAGTAGACTGCCACAGGCTATGCAAACAATTAACAAATGTTTGGCCAGGTATTGCTTGCACTAACATTAGCCAACAGCTATGACCCCCCACGCAACATAATACTAATATTCCTTTTGATGAATAACTTGATTTGGGAAGGTTGCCAACCGACACACACACTGAACAATACCACAACTGCTAGACTCTATAGCCACCCACCTGCTGGTCGGAGGAGTGATGACTGTTGGATAAAACTGAATGAAGAGGTACAATCTCCAGGTATGTCTGCTTCCTCATAGACTCAGGTAGGCTGTCCAGCAGCTCCTGGAAGCACATGAACAGTGCGAGGGTACTAGCAGACTCCTCAGCCTCAGCTCCATTCTTACTACCAGTGCTGTTGGCGTAGGGGTTTATCAGATAGACAACCACATTGGTATGAGTATTATCCCTAGTCTTAGGTCTACAGTCCTTGTACCTTGGGTCTGTCAATATATCTGCAAACATAATAGTAAAAGCAAATTCTAAAGCTATGTGACAGTCTAAGCATATATTGCAGTGCAAATGATCCTGATATAACTGTCATCTAAAAATCATAATGTGCTGCCAGTAATGTCTATAAAATATGAAAAATCTTCACAAGAAGCGCTTTTAGCACCAGCAAGCACATATCACTCTTATGGAAACCAAAAAATAACAAAACCTAATAAAATACATAAATTTAGCTAGTGTATGTATGGCCTGTAAAAAGTGCAGAACACATAACAGATTACAGACACAGTAGAATGTGTACCTTTATTAGTCTCATCTCGAGAGGGGGGACTGAAGACGCCCGAGTGAGGGTTAGAAACAGGAGCACTAGGACCTGGCTGGCTGGGTTTGGTAAACACGCCCTCGTGTGCAGATGAGTAGGCAGCAGCGGAGGGTGGTGGAGGAGATGTGATGTCTGGCGCTTTGTTACAGAGGAGTGGCGCCAAGTAGTGCTTGCACACTCGAGCTATCAGCTTCATCTTCTGTGCTATTGGCAGCGAATCTAGAAACAAAATTTCATTTTCAAGGACTTGTCAAACTTGTGTGATTTTGCAAAAATCGCATCACCGAAAAATATTATAAATTTATCATCAAACAACACGACGTTTTGAACGTAGGTAAACTAACCCAACTTGTTGAACCAGTCGCTCGTAGGCTTATCCCCGACAGAGCTGGCAAGGTGTTTGTTGACTCTCACAATGCCATCCCGGATACCCTGGTAGGGCATGTGTTTGCCCAGCTGACACTGGCTATAGATGTGCGTGAGCTCGGTGAAGAAGCTCTTGGAGGCACTGGTGATAAGATCATTGTCTGGCGTGATAACAATATACGAGATGTTCCTTTGCCCTCCATACGGTTTCAGGGAGAGTTTGTCCTGCATACAGCAAATAAGTAGGTGTCACAGAAATGTCCACAAATACTTGTAAATTTCAGCAAACGGATCAGAAATTTATAAAATGCAGCCAGTAAGAGTAATATCAGTGGTTTTCATACTGCAAGCAGCTCGAACTACTATAAATATAGTTGAATATAGTAAAGAGCGTTTCCACATTGAAATATGATTTAGCATTTTTTTTAACATGAAAACCATTCCTTTCTAATAGAAATGCTATAAAAGATAATGTGTAAACCTAGAAGTATCCACTTATAATAATAAATATAACTAGTGAAAAGCATAAACATATCTCATATTGAAAAATAGTTAAACAAATTATAGAAAACCTATAGCAATTATTTGTAAAACTCAACCCCTGAAGCTCTCACCCAGTGTTGTAGCGAGAAGGGAGATTGTCTCAGCCAATCATCTTCATTGCCAACTAGGAAAGGCGGCACGGGCTGCGGTTCTTTCAACTCGTCAGAATTACGTCCAGCGAGTTTGAAAAAAGACAGCCAAGTCATTGGACCGGTCACTTTGATAGCGTTTGGGTCCCACAAACTAAAAATTGAGTTAGCACTTGATGACACTAAAAGACATGCATACCAAGAAAACAGAATAAAAACTGAGTTGCATGTACGCTCAACCGTACCTGGTAGTGCGCTTCTTCTGGACAGCGTCTTGCAAGGCAGGTTGCAGAGATCTGAGCAGTTGTATAATTTCTGCAGAAGGCAGTGGCTCCTTGCTCGACCTCTCCAGTGACCACCTACTCCAGCACTGAGACTGTGACTGGTGTCTGCTCAGGTTCATAGTATCTAATAACACACATTACTGACTGTCACCGTATTGGCTGGAGATGTGAAGATTAGGCGATAATATTAACCATAGAAGTGAATTAGCTGAGATTATCTATGATGTCATGAAGAGACTAGTTGGATTACGTGCAGTACAGTAGTAGCAGTGTAATATCAACATTGTATATAGTACAGTAGTAGCAGTGTAATATCAACATTGTATGCAGCAAAGTAATAGCAGTGTAATATCAACATTGTATGCAGTAATAAGTAAAATATATAGAAACAACTTCCCTTGCTGCTATTAGTTACATCTGCTAGTACCACTAACTTGCTGCACCATTGCTATGGCTGCTTCTGCTATTTACGTTGCAATTAATGCAGGCCATGCCGCCGCTGCTGCTGCTGCTACTACTGCTACTACTACAGCTACAACTAGTAGTACTGCAGCTACTGCTACTACTACTACTACTAGTACTACTACAGCTACTACTACAGCTACTACTACAGCTACTACTACAGCTACAACTAGTAGTACTGCAGCTACTGCTACTACTACTACTACTAGTACTACTACAGCTACTACTACTACTAGTACTACTACAGCTACTACTACTACTACAGCTACTACTATAACTGCTACTACTATTACTATCAACGATAAGCGTCATCGATAAACCAATACAACCATTAAATTAACATTCAAACATAGATGTCTGCCAAAGCCTCAGGCGTAATCCCAATAGCTTGCACCATAACCTACCATATTCTACTGGCTGACAGTGAATGTGAATTATTAGGGTTTCCAGCCAACATACTACTGTATTGAATGCAATGCAGATAATCTATAGAATGACGTAACCAGGAAGGAAGAGGAGAGACTCACCCTGTATATACTGGCCTGTGTTGAGAGCAGCCATTATCACTGCACAAACATCTTGATGGTCAAATTCCAGCTTCTTGGTACTGTTAGACACAGCAGACTGAGAGAAAGCTGCGTATCTGGTCAGCAAGGAAGGTGCACAGGACAAAAACTGCTCCTTTAGTTGATTTAATATCACTTTGTTCACCTGTAACACACCGATTGCATACACTGCATACACTGCCAGCAATGCACAGAGCATTAAAAAGTGAGAGGTTGGTGGCTAGAAACAGTTCAGGAAATAACTGACGTCTGAGGAAGTCAGTTATTCCTTCAGCCAGACTGCTCTCTGTTAGGAGTCAACAAACACCGTGAAATGAGTTTGTTAGCATGCAGATTGAAGTAAAGACTCACTAACCTCTTGGGGGGACGACTCCGCTAAAGGTCGCAGCTTCAGTTTATCAAATCTGTCATCCCGGTGACTCACAATCTCACACTCATCCTCGTAGAAGAGACCAGAGCAGTAGCCGTAATACCGGTTGGTGACTGCACTGAAGCCACACGAGCATTTGTATTGTGCCTGCCAAAGATACACCATACAGCTTCATACTATCACTACACTTAATAGCATAGTATGCACTAGTTTCCATTGTAATTGTCTTTACAGTTGTAGCATTAGTATACAGGTACATGCTAGCAGTCTAAGAGAAGGCCACACGGTGCGTATTTTCGCATGCGAAAATTGAAATCACAAGTAGCAAAGGTGTCCACTGTAGCGTCAGTGATGCGTGATAAATAAAGCTTTCATTTTTAAATCGCACTCGCTTTCAATAAAACGCAATTTACTGGAATGTAGCACTAAAATAAAAAAATTGGGCTCGCTGAATAACTACCAGCCAATTAGGTGACGACGACAGAGACAATTCGCACTTGCGTTGAAAATGCAGAGCGACAAGTGCGAACGTTTTCTCAACGCGCACAGTGGACACCTTTGCTACTTGTGATTTCAATTTTCGCATGCGAAAATACGCACCGTGTGGCCCTAGGCTAAGAGAAGGCACAATACACAGTGTTCAACAGCACCATTAGATAATTCTTAGATTTGTAAAAGTATCCAATACTTTTCTTCCAGGAGACTTTGAAACAATTGGAGTTATCTGATACTGTAATGTTCCGCGATGTAACACAGCACCAGATATACACAAGTCATTCAACAGCAGTGGTGGCATACAGGTGCACCGTGTACATACCTCGTACTTCTCCCGGGGTAAGTAGAGGCCAAGGTCGTTGCCCAAGATATTCATGTTGCATACGCACAGATTACAACTATCAAAGTTCTGGTCCTTGTATAAGTTAAGCATACTGTCTGATATTGTCATGTTAACTAGGAGAGACTGGGCCTCAGGGAGTGACTGTGCATTAAACGCTGAGGCAGCACCATGAGTTGAAGGGTTTTCCACAGAGGACAACCCTACAAGAGATACATCATGCTAGTATGTAGAGAGGTGTTGGATGGCCGCAGAGTTGTCACGCTGCCAGCCAATGAATTCACATTACAGTGCTCACTCAGCATCTAATGGTGCCATCTTTCATGACACTCCATAAGCCAGGAGAAGGGCTCAGAACCCGCTCTGTGGCTTATTTATATGTGTATAGAAACAAAATGGCCGAATTTAACTTAGGTAAATCTGGTATTCTACCATGTCATGATTTGAGGTAGCTTAGTGAGATATAGAAGGAGCACTGTACTTTACTGCATTGCTCTGAAGTGCAGTAAGAAGGCGATTAAATACCCCTTAATGCAAACAACCATTGAACCAATCAGCAACTAAACTTAAGAACAGGTGTGACCTTTCCAAATTATTATGTAAATTCCAAATGACAAATGATTTATTGAAAGGCTATAGGTAGAAAGGGAATTATTGGCCCAGTAAGCACAGTATTATATGAGATGGAGATCAGCCTGAAATCATTTGAATATATTCTACAGCTCTCAAAATTCTAGTAACTAGCATACTTTTATAATTCAAGTTATGCAATGGACTATGTAAGTTCACAATGCAGTGCACGTAATGTAATTTGAAGCTAGAAAATTGGAAATGAAGAAAGCCAAATGGGGAAACCCCTAACTCACTAGGCAACCCTTATCATTGTGTAAAAAGCATATTATTGACATATCAACAGCTTGTGCAATGTGGTGAGTATAATACATAGCAAGTACAAATAGGAAAAACACAGCCTGTTTACTCAAGTAAAATTCATGCCCCATGCAATCTTTTGAAAAAATTGCAGTTTCACAGACACTTTTAGTTCTATGCCAAGTGATTAATAACAAAATATTTATCCTGATGCATACAGTCAAGAATGAAAACCAGCTAGTATTAGATATAATCATAAAAGCACTATCTATGGAGCACAAACCAACTGTCTTGTTTGTGTTCATCAACATGCTGTTTAACAGACATACACTGGAATTATCAACTGTCCAAAACTCTGTCAAACTGTTTACCTGCTGCACTCTTTGGAGGCATAGAGAACGCAGATGCCGGAGACTGCAGCATCTCCAGGGGGCCAAGTCCTACAGGCGTCCTGCCTGGGGGGTAAAACCCTCCTGCACTGCTGGGGGACATCACAGAACGAACACTGGCCGGTTGTATGTTGGACAGCGTGGATGGTAGATTCTCAACTGAATTCAATGGCATCAACCTACAACCACAAACGCTATCACTAAAGCCATTGCACTAAGGTCACCTACAAACATTATTGCTATCAACTTCAACTTATAATACTTTTTAAACAAGAAGGGAGTAAGTCAAAATGGCTACCTGAGAAAGACTGCAAAAACTATGCGTTGTAGTACTAATAAAATCAGTCAACATTTTTTATCCACAATATCATGCAATATGGCTACATGTCAAGAAGAGCTGAGAAACTTACAGCGACTGGGCAGTAGGTTTGTTGGTCCATGAAGTGTATGGACAGTCTGCGGGTAGACTGATGGGATGTTGAGTGCTGGGCAGCTCAAGAGGCTGGTACTGTGGAACGGGCAGGTACTTGGCCACGTTAGACGTGCGGTAGATGGCAGCTGTCGGCTCAGGTATGTCCACGGTGTCAGCTGACTCCTGGTGACCATGCTGATGATGGTCAGCAGGTGACAGGGCAGTGTTGTGATTATCGTGAGAGGGTGGCGTGGGGTAGATCTGGGAGAGATCGGCAGCACCTACAGTAAGAGCAGCATCACATCATGGTGAACAGGAGAAGGCTTAGACCTCCTGCAATGCACGGAGGAGGGCCTATCAGCATGCTATTGCCATGCTATGGTTAGAGCCAGAGTAGTGAGGGGTGACCTGGGCGCTCTAGGTAAAAACATGTAGTAAAGGTGAGATACTGCAATAATGAGATAAAGAGGTGTTGGAAACTGTCAACAAAGATCACATTAATCATTGAACAACATAAGATCAGTAATGAGAGTTTGTATCAATATGATCTACTCACTGACTGGGCCAACAGCTTGGGCACTGGCCATACTCATACCACCGGATGACGCTGCCGATGACGAATGAGGCACAGACGGAGCAAATCCTGAGGCGCCAGACTGGGCGGCATTTGCTCGGTCATCCGAACTTTCGTCTTCAGAGTCGAAAATATTGTCAAGGTCGCTGGGTAGAGGCATGAGAGAGGCAGATGTCAGCAGGTTGGATGTCACTACAATGCAATGCAACAAAACCAATGCAATGCAACAAAAGGTTATGACTACCACCAGCTGCATGTGCATGGAATTCATTCAGTTATCCTGCAATAGTGGTATCATTAAATCCAATTATCAGCACATGACACAATTATCATCAACCATCACGTTACATTAATTTACTGGTGCCCTTGAATGTCCACTATTCATCATGGATAAATATTTCCCTGTATTGCTACTACTATAACTGCTATTACTACTAATGTACAACTGTCACTACTACAACTACTATTACTACTAATGAACAACTGTCACTACTACAACTACTATTACTACTAATGTACAACTGTCACTACTACAACTATTATTACTACTAATGTACAACTGTCACTACTACAACTACTATTACTACTAATGTACAACTGTCACTACTACAACTACTATTACTACTAATGTACAACTGTCACTACTACAACTACTATTACTACTAATGTACAACTGTCACTACTACAACTACTATTACTACTAATGTACAACTGTCACTACTACAACTACTATTACTACTAATGTACAACTGTCACTACTACAACTACTATTACTACTAATGTACAACTGTCACTACTACAACTATTACTCCAACCAATACTACTACTATCACCACTGCTACTGCTGCTGCTAATACCGCTAATACCGCTACCACCACCGCTACCACTACCACTACGATTAGTACTACTAACTCAAGTCCAAAGAATGGCAAGCAAACCTGGTTCAGAAGACTCCGGGGCCACCAGTAAGACTTGGGTGGAGCTGGAGTCGGCTTGTGGGTTAGAGAGAGAGTAGGTTTCTGTCACACGGGTGTCTTCGGACACTTTAGTGAGAGGATGAGACAGTTCTTCGTAGCTGCGTGGTTGTGTCATATTTGATATCGACTCTTGCTTAAATCTCTTTTTTAATGGGAAGTCAAGCCTAAATAGAAATATTATACACCATTTACATGCCATTTAGACAATATTTTTCTCGCCACCAGAGCAGGACATGGCGGAGAAAGGAGAGAAATTTAGGCAATATTTTATTTGCAAGAACTTAAAATTCCAGAGAAAATAGACTAGTTCATATAAATGATAGAATCTCAGATTTGCTAGGGTGACATTTATGCATGGCAGGACCTGATTTTCATGGACAAGTATTACAAGATGATTAGTTCCAAAGTTAAAAACCCTCAGTTGGCAAACCACATAGCATCTCAGACAATAGCAGCAGTTGTAAACAGTTAATACAGTTCCTATAAAAATGATTCAAGTGAAATAAGGAGCTTCCGAAAAAAAGGTTCCAACATCAACACTTAAAATGGATGTAAACACCAAAAGTTGCCAAAAACTTGTCAATTATTTGCATCTAAATTGGTTCTGTGTGGAATAAAAGAGCCTGGATGCAGGTAAAATGTGAGAACACTGAAGAAGCTAATGGTAGTAACACAGGAGTGTGATTTGCAAAATATGCTCTCACTACTTGAACAACATACCACTAGTTAGAAGAATTTAGTGTATTCAAATCTCAAGGCTTGAACCCCCCTCAGAAAATATGAAGTAACGTTATGAGTGAAAAATATACAAGTCAAGCCACTGTCAGTTAGTGTAGAGAAGTTCACCAAGACTTGCTATTAATAACTACTACCCAGTGACTAGGACAATGAACTTGTATAACACTGTTGTTTTAGCCTCCGAAGGCACGTGCTAGTTGCTGTAGAGATTAACAGTTATGTGCTGCAACAACCTCATCTGCAGGTATATCCTAAGATAAATGTAAATGAGAAAATCTGAGAGATGTATTGTATTTGTGCAAAGCGCCAACTCCCAAGGGCCATCACAAATTTCCATATAACATTTGTGAGTGGCAACCCTTGCAGTGGTTTGATCATACACAAGTGGCAGGGACATTCCTGGACAGACTATAGGTTGGTCCACTTGAAGGAAAAGGTCAACATAAAAAGCACACGATAAAAGACTCACCAAGCCTGGAATCCCGCGAAGGTATACAAGGAGTTGGTGGTGAGTTCGTCGTCCTCGCCTGGACTCCCTGGGAGACGAGGACGCTTGGTGAGGTCTGTAGGTGTACTGGACAGCTGCGACATTTGCAGCCGTTCTATCTGACTGCCAATGTACGACGCTGGAGTGTTTACCTCTGGTACACTGGAGTCTTTGGACTATAACAGCAGAAGGGAAGGCACAGTTCAGCCAGATTTACAAGCAAAGACTACTATAATATGCAAACCTAGTTTTTAACTGTTGTGGGCGAGAAGGAGGTACAGCTAGAGTATCAGTATGCTTACTTGCGACGTAGTCTGAGGAGGTAATGGGGTTTGGGGTTGATTAGAACCGCCCACACTGAACGGGTTCATCGAGTTTTGAGATGCGAGAGCTTTTGTGGACTGAGATTGTTCCTCCATGCTGAGTGAGGCCTTGACAGAAGGTGGTCGAGTGTTCATATGCTTATCTGTTGGTAGAATACCGGCTGGTGTCTTGGGAGTTCTGGGAGCCCGGATAGGAGAAGGCTGAGGAAATGAGGTTGGCGAGGATAAAACATCTTTTAGCGTCATCTACATCATAAAAACAACTGTAAATCTTGAGGTGTGTAACAAGGGACAGTGGTGGCAAGATGAACTGTACTAATTTATGGGAATATTGTAATGTGGCCATTTGGTCAACTAGAGATATGATCAGATAGGCTTCACTGTGTTATCAATAATATGTTTAGTTAGATCATGTTAGCCACATGGTGGGTTTTACAATACAAGCAAAACTAACATTAAGTTAGTTACTGTAAGCTAACTTTAGTATAAATCTATACTCAATAGAATACAAGCTTATAGTTATGTTGATTTGACTGCTCTGCCAATGACCTACAAGTTGATAGCAGTGTTGCACTGGCTGTAATCAATGGTCACAGGATATTTCACTTTCAACCTTGCTTACAGCACTCAACATATCTTACAGCATTACACAGTACTCAAATACTTCACAACTTCACCCTTTAGGAGATTTAGTGACATTAGCTATGTCAATAATGCTGATTGGTGCAGAAGGACTTAAAAAGTACACTGCACATCAAAATAATTGACAAAAATTTGAGTGAAATACCACCTGCAATGAGCTGTCATCATGATTATAACTGAAAAAGAGTGGCTACAGTTGCCACCAACACCAACCTATATGTAATATTAAGTGTTGTAGTAGATAATCCACCTGACCACTAAGCTCAACACTCTGATTCACCAGAACATTACTTATAACCACATACATTTTACTGAAAGTATGGCCCTACCTGAGGTGTTGAAGCCTGCATGTAATCTGGTGTGGCAGCGCTGTTGCTAGGTCTAGCAGAGCTGGCAGTGACAGGGGCAGACGATGACAAACTAGTCTTTAAACCTTTAGTCAATGGAAAGAGCTTTTCAATTGGTGCATTGCGCCTGTGAAAAGGAGTTCGTGGCTTCCTGCCATCTAACTTGGGAGAGAGAGGGGAGCCTTGCCTTTGTGACTTCTTTGAAGATTTCGCCTGTAAACATGCAGTGTATTAGAGTTGTGCAGGATTCCATTGATCTGCGTAGTACATTTATTACATGTGGTATTAAAACTGGATATCAACCACAAAAGCATTGAATAAGTTTAATGTTTTGCAGTCAAGAGATGAGATGGTAAATAAGAACCAGGTCATTCAGGGTGCAAAGGATATGACCTAAGAGAGCAGGCTTCTCCGCCTGATTAGAGTCACTGTTCAGATACTAAAGCTTATGCCCACAGCAAAGTAAATTTGATAGGAAGGTGAAGTCACTTGCAGGTTCTGGGCTACAAGAATGATTTGATTTGACAGCTAGCCACAAAATAATATATTTGTGAATACGTAGCTACATAAGGAAGTTAATCACCGCAAGTGATCAACAGCTTGTCTGCTTAGATTCTAGTACAACTCATTATTGTTACAAGTAATCATTATTACTGATATGTTTGTTATAAAAGCTTAATTATTATTGATGTTATCAGCTTCAACACACCGACAGTACACTATTTATATGCATAAGCATAGGGTTCAGAGCATTACAGGGAATGTAATTTGATGTGTTCTTGAAACTAGCTTGCTTGTAGCTGAAATCATATCACATGCAGGACACCTGAACACACTACTACTTATTTACCTGTAACAATGATATATTATTATTACAGGTGAATAAGCACAGCCCCCCCATTTGAAAACATTTTTGACTGATAAAACTACTCTACTAACCACTCTTGCAGGTCCATCACAAAAATTTAAGCATGCATTGGGCAGTAAAGGAAAAGGACAGATAAACAGTGTGAAATAATGAACTATACCTTTACACAGTTACAACTGACTCTGTTGTGTACATCTGTAAAATTAAAGTAGCTGCTTTCATCATCTCGCTTGCCCGCCTCTAAACTGTCAAATGTAGTCTTAGACACCAGCACACCCATGCATCTGTCACACCTCTCCACGGGCACTGACTTTGGCCTGTTTTCTTTTGGTATGGGCGGCTGAGTGGTGACAACAAATGCACTTGGATATTTCATCCTCACACCACCTAAACCAAGCATTTAACACAGACATTTATCAACACTGAAATTCCTGATTGAAAGTGATGAAAAGTAAGAGTTACAAGGGCTAGCTAATAAGATATGCTATCAATTGACCGGCTATAAGAAAAAGTTGTGGGCATCAAAGGAAACATAAATTTTATGTTGTCATTAATAAGTAGTGAAGTACATCAGACTTCAAATACCCCAGCATTCAACACCAGTAATAGCATATAATACCCTAGCAGATACACACGGCTGAAGCACATATATAGTGTGGTATGCTACTATAAAGAGCAATACTATTTACAGTTGAATTAATAGCATAGTTATAAGACGCACGTCATTTTGGAGAAAAGACTTGCAAATTGCAAAACAGAGGACTAACTTACAGTAAAACAGAAATATGTATAATGTGTGAGTAAGTTGTAGAGAGCATTATAGAACACAAAGGGAGAGCTATGACTACATCTACCTACACATTGCAGTACTACAGCAGCAACAGAGCAAACTAGAAATAGAATAGACCTGAAGGATTGGTATCGGAGACTTACCGACTGCCACCTCCACCGTACTGGGTAAATCGCTGTCAGCGGACAGCACAGAGCTGGACAGCGGGTAAAACTGCTGCCAATCAGCCACACTCTGTTCTGAAGGTGAGACAGAGCGGCCAGTGAGAACTCCGGCCAGGCCATAAGGCGCCAGTATCACTTGGTTACAATGTCGGGCTGATGCTGTACCTAAACACCACCAATATATCAACATAGCAAAACTTAGTTACCATAGAATCAGGAACAAACAGACATGATTGTTAAGAAATCATATTGAAATTAATTCAGAGTAAGAGATGATTTGCTGAAATAGCATATTATTATAATGGGCATTATTACATAAGCAGCATGACACTCATATCAAGCAGACTGTTATCTATATGCTTGTTATCTCCAAAGGGATATTCTGGTGCTATAGATATACCGCACTGTATACAGTTTATAAATGGCACAAACAACTAACCTGTAGAGCTTTGACCATCTCTAGCCTGTTTTAGCAGCTGGGAGCTGAGCCGATAAAGCTGGTTTCTTCTCTCCACATTAACACTAACACAGACCGTGCTTTCTCCATGAAGGAAAAAGTTTTCAAACGAGAAAGACAACGGTGAGCTACAAACAAAATCATATATCAAATGGCAACACACCAGTGACTGCTACAAGATTTCTAGTGGAAAGATAAATCACTACCACTGATATTCTGAGACTATATTAATTGATTCAGTGATTCTTATTAGTTGAGTGGATATACTTATACATCTTCATATTGATTTAATTATGTCTACACAAAAATAAAATAGTAAAAATGAAGCTTCCCGTTTGCTTGCATTACATCAACACCTGTAGTTTAAACTTATAAGATGGATTACCTCCCCTTCCCCCCATTTTTCTAGCAAGTGAATGGGAACAGAGCCAAGTTGAGTTGTCGATGGAAGAAATTGACTGTCACTCATAGATGAAAAACAACCACAGATTGATTAGAGTTGTACAACACAAGCCCCAATAGAGTGCTCTAGAAACCTAGTTAACAACAGTATTACTAGCTATCTGATAGATGCAGCTCAAGTATCCAATTCATTAATTAATAAAATCTTCATGCTTACCATTTTGTCTCTGTATCACTTCCATCATGAGGCTGAACAAACCATTTCCCAATTCTTAGGAAGTTTTTGGCAAGAAGACATCTACAGAAAAACCCACCCACATTAGTGAAAATAGCATTTGTCAAAGCAACTAGTAATTTTTATCAAAATAATCACAGTAATGAAATGGCAGAAATATTGAGAAATAAATCATCAAGTCATATCCAGTGTGCCAGAGCAGAGTCGTGCTATACAAAAATGGCAAACTAGCATTTGCAAACCTTTCTATAACATTGTGTAAAGCTTTGAATAAAAAAGTCCGGCATTCATAGCTAAGCAGAGTTGTCTCCCAGCTTCCTTGCTCTGACTCTAAAATAGTTATAAGTAGTGTGAAGGTTAAGAAATACATATACACTCATCTCTCTAATACGCAATTTCAAAATAAAAAATAACAATGTTCAAAGCTAATAGTATAACTGAAAAGTTGGCTACTATTAACATCCATACATAATAACACTCTGAAAATAATCTAATTACTAGTTACTAAAGTTCAAATGTCAAATAGTGATTTTGTTTTTAAATAAGTCACTGATAAAACGTCTAGTTTCAGATTGCATTAGTGGCTATTAGAATTGAAACAAAATATGTTGTTTCTCACCTTGTAGCTCCGCAGCCAAATGGGTTTGCAGGCTAGTGGGTTCATCACCATACCAAAAAACCCAAAGCTCTTTAGCATAACCCATAAAGTTATCTGGTGGGGGAGTGCCATCTGTGATAGGAACTCGCGCCCATGAGCAAAGCATATCAGCCTTTAAACATTTTGCATAAGATGACAACACTGGGTCATCTAGAACATTTATGTTGGAACCCATCTGAGAACGTAGCCGCCTCCATCTTATCCCTGCAAGGTCGGTCTAAAACACACCAACAATATTTCCCTGTATAATTAAGTAAATTCCAAATCCACTCTCAATTACTAAAAGCAAAAGGTTTAACTTTATTAAATGCCTTAAACCATACAGCTAAAATACTTAAAATTTTTCTTGAACTTTATATGGAGCCAGTATAAGTACCTATGAATTGGTAATATAGTCTAATGAAAATTAGAATATGAGTTGTATTAGAAAAATGACTTAATTGTACAGTTAATTATAATATATAAATATTTGAAATTTTATTCCCTACTTAAAAATAGGAGCTTGCTCATACCAAAATTCTAGCTTCAATTTGAATATTCAAAAAGTATCTTTGAAATAACTAGGTTGCTACCAATTGATTTCACAATCCAGTTACTAAGAGTAAGTCAAAAGTAGAACAAATGGATCAAATCTAAATAAACTCTGGTACTTGGTCATTTAAGAATTTTACAGCCAGTACTCATTGTTTTCAAATTATCATCATAGTTTTTTTATTTAGGAACATTATCAAATCATATTTAACACTATATATTGAGAATAGGTGTTACTTCAACCTTTAGACTTAGTTGCAAAAAGATTAAGATGCAAATTAATAAGTTAAACAAAAAAACTAAAACTAGAAAAGTTAAATAACAAATATGAAATAACTTAAACTTATAAGCACATGCCAGCTCTAAGAAGTTAGATGGTCTACAAGTACAAGTATCGCCACAAACTCGAAGTGTTATAATTAAAAAGAAATTCAAATTTAAGGGAAATTGGAGTTTTATTCACCAATTTAATTATTACTCATTAGTTATACCCATTGGTACTTTTATTTTACAGTGGGTTAACTATTGGTTTTCAGCTTTGGGATGTGATTATTATATCTATTATCATAAATCATCAACCATTATCACTGATGATAAATATCAATATGATTAAGATTATTTTAATTCAATTTTAAACTGTTGAAATGCCTGATAAATCAGACTAGCCACAACAAGTACGTGACATACACACAGTCACCCAGAGTCAGAATGACCTGTGAAAGTCCATCACAATGTGACAAACTCAGGCTTTCACTGGAGGGTGACTCGCACTCTCACTCCGACTGACTCTCAGTAACTAACTAACTCAAACTGCAAGTGCAAATCCTTACCAATGCAAAAATGTTGGTATAACAATTCTCAAGACTAAGTCTGCTGCTATTCCCTGCAATATTTTGACTGGTCATATTTGCTCCATTACAGGTGCAGCACACAGCACAGAGATGCGTTAGCAATGTCAAAGTTCCCGTTAATTTGATTTGGCAAGTTATTTCACAAAAACAGAAAATTAACAAAAAATATGATGGCGACTGAAAAATGGCGAGTCGAAAATAGAAGTAAACACATTTCCAATTGGGCAAGTAAGTTGTCACGTGATAAAACATGGCCGCGCCCATAAACCGAAAGCGAAAGCACTCTCTTCAGTTCTCGGTCATCAACATAAGTATGGCGTATACATACAAGCACACTCACACTGGTGACGGACGTCAACGTAAACTACAATCTGATTTGAAATTTTGATATTAATATTATATATTTGATTGTTTCATTTTAGTATTAATTTTTTATTCCAAATTTATTCCCTGCTATTATATTTATTAATTACTAATTAGTATTACTATTAGTATTAGTATTACTATTAGTATTACTATTATGATTATCTAAAGCCAAAAGCTAAGCCTGATGTATTTGTAATAGTAATACTAATACTAATGGTAATACTTACAGTTGGCGAGTTAAATTTAATGTTGAATTTAACCTAATAAATATTAATATAATAATTAATATACTTCAAATTTTAGTTTATCAATAATGTTGCTACATATTAGTTACAGTTGATTTTTTGCAATTTAGGTTCACTTTCAGATGGCGATATTTCATTATTTGATGCATTATAAGTATAACTATTATTATATTGATAGTGATTAACAATTAATATTGTATTGCAATGTAGCTAAACTAAATCATGTTCATAATTACCTTATTCTTGATTTCTGATTTTGAAATGCATGTTCATAGTTTAAGATTATGTTGATGTTTTTATTTTATATCTTTTTTCCCAAAGCAAATGTGAATATGTGTTAAGGTGGGAATTGTGTGAGAGTTATATCTTGTTATTTGGTGTTTTATATGTACATGGTAACTTATAGTATCATGCACTTTTAATGCAGAATGATAAAAGTAATGAATTTCTGACTACAACAAGTACACAATGATAATTTAATTTCAATGTCTTAAACACACACAAGTTTGACAGTGCTGTCTTTATGTTTTGCTCTTCATTTTTAAGTATTAAATACAGAAATATATTAAATAACAGATAGTTTCCTATACTTAGAAATACTGTTTCTGTAGCTTTTGTGTTGAGAAATTGTTTACAAAGTTTAGATAAATCAGAACTATTATAGCAATTCAATCAGCATGTGATCAGCAATTTTTATGTTGAGATTGATTTTATTTTTGCTGTGCAAGATTAGTAGCATCTTTTTTAAAAGAAGTTACAACTTCTCTTCTTTAACAACATTACTGTTTGCATTGTTGCACCTACAGCAATGCCTGATATAAATATAATTTATACTGCTGGTTGTAATTTAGATTACCCTTCCAGTAATAACCTAAATAGCTGCTAGGATTTCTAAATCTGCCTATAATATAACTATGATATTGACATCAGTATTACTATGAATATAACAATTATTATTAATCTATGGTGTTAATGGTGTTAGCCACAGTCACACTGTGATGTTATTGAACATAGAATTTTCATTTTGAACTACATGTATCTGTTTGCAGTAACCTCCAGCTGCTAATTTAACCACTGCCACACATTTAACCATAGAGCTATTTATTTGGTTCATTCCAATTAACCTTTATAATTACAAAACCACATCTAAGGAAATAAGAATGCATGATATTACTGCTTCATCAGAGGGTTTTCACAGGTTGCAATGAAGTGTGTTTTCATTATTTCATTATTTCAGTTTATTTTTTCTAAAAATCGTTTGATTCTAAATCTCCCATAAGGAGATTGTGTTGTATTTTTTAAACCTATATTCACATAATACCCTTTGTAGAAATTCTAGTTAAATAACCTGCATTTTAATGCAATATTGCTATAGTTATACTTGTGTATTTTGATTCATTATTGTTAATCACTTTGCAGTTTTACAATGATGATTAGTACAATAAACTAAACACATATATAATAAAAATTTATTTATTATCTAAAAAGGCAGTTACACATACCCTGATTTTATGTACAACAAGAATTTTATCTGTCTAAGTAGGTTGGATATTTTTACAAGGACCACTTAACAATTTATCCAACTGTTGCAAATGGAAGAATTTTAAAAATTCTTACTTATACTACCAGGGTTGGGGTAATTGCAATTTGTAATTGTAATTGGTTGTAATTAATTACATTTTTTCAAGTAATTGAATGTAATTTGTAATTGATGTATAAAAATGTAATTGTAATTGTAATTGTAATTAATTACATTGCTAATGTAATTGAATTTTACAATTACTTTATAATTACATGTCAATTACTTCAAACTTTTAAATCTTGAAAAATTTATTCTTTTTCTACCATATCTACTGTTAAATAATAAGTTCAGATTAAGTCAGTATAGTATAGGGTCATTCCATGCTAACTCACCACATGGTCGGTGCTGTTGTGTCTCAGAGTTTGTTCATATTTACACCAAATAAGCCTACATATGTCCTGAGCACTTTTCTTAAATATTTTTGGCCTGACAGAAAACTTTTTTGAGAAATGACTACATTTGTGGACAAAGGTTAGGAAAAACTTTAAAGAAAATTAGTGATTTCTACTTTCAGAGCAATTTATAAATGTCTATATCTCAACCATTTTTCTAGACTAAGTCTTAAAATTTGTTGTGCGATTTGATAATACTCATCAGCTTGCACTAGTAGCAACACATACTACAGAGCAGTTTGTGTGCAAATATGCTAAACCATTGAATATGGGCAAATTTTTGTAAATTTTGGAAAAAATTTAAATATCTCCCACATCAATTTTTAAAGCTCAGTCTAAAAAAATGGTTGAGATAGGACATTTATGAGTTGGTCTGAAAGTAGAAATCACAAATTTTCCTCAAAAGTTTTCCTAACCTTTGTCTGCAAATCTAGTCATTTCTCAAAAGGTTTTTGTGTCATGTCAGAAATATTCACGGATAGTACACCGGACATGTGTAAATATAAGCAAAATCTGAGAAGCAAAGGCGTGGGACCCCTTAAAATTTGGTTGATTTGGCATGGATTGATCCTATAGTGTTACTATTGGGTACAAAGGAGGTTCACCACTGTCAACATTGCCCCTGGTAGTTGGACCCTAGAAGTGACATTGTATAACTTCTAGTTATCCCTTGTGAAAACAAAAGTAATTGTAATTGTAATTAATTACATCACCATGTAATTGTAATTGTAATTAATTACATTACCTTTTAACTGTAATTATAATTGTAATTGTAATTGACAAATCTTCATGTAATTGTAATTGTAATTAATTACATTTACATGTAATTGACCCCAACCCTGTATACTACAAGTTTGGGGTTTAGAGTATGATTAATATTGTTCATGATGAATAACTTCTCTTGCTAAAGCTTCTTCTTATATTTTTAAATCTGTCGAGCTGTAATTGTGACATTATGATCCTCAAAAATTTCAGAATTATTATTAAGCCAAATGATATAGATAATATTTATATGTTTATGATGCATTAGTGAGTAAAGACAATATATAGGCTTATAGATTGTTACATCTCAACTCTTTAATGTGATGTGCATTCTGTCTCACTCTTGAACTCAAGGATTGGGCTAAAATATAACCAAATGATATGCAATATAATACATAGCATAATGGTTGTAAATATGATAATGGGTCTACACAATAAAAATAGAATTCGATGAGTGATGGCTAATAATAAAATGACTGATATAGATTGCTGTCAAACTATTCATTATAAAGTAATTAATTTGTGTTAAATTAGTTATAGGGACACAAATAACATTAGTTTCTTTGGGTCTTTTACTTACTTCATTATCATTGTTAACGACTGCCTGCAAATTTGCTAATCATGTAATACATTAGTATACTCAACTTCACTGTAAAACTGACCATGATTGTTTAATTGTAAATCAATAATATGTAATCACAAATAACACTCACATGTGTTTATAGCCTGCATCCCCCTGCATGTGAGAACTCCTTGTGGTAAAGGTTTTTTGAACACAAACATTCTGGTACATTTAGTTAATGCAAACAAATATAATGTAATGCGAATTGTGGATTGCAATGATCAGTAACACAACGTGTATGCTATATATAGCCTATAGGTTTATATAGTTATTTTTAGTAACCTTAAGTAAAATAACACTTGAGTCATCTGTTGATAGTGCCAACGCCTCAGTAAACTGGTATTAAAGTTATTAATTACCTCAAGAAAGCATGACCAATCTATCACGCAGTCAAGCATTCGACTGCTCAAAAAACTAATTGAAATATATACTTCCTATAATAGTTTTTAGCATATTAGGTAGATATTTAATATATTGTGAGCAATTTTTTGATAAATGACAGAATTGAAATGAAAAATAATAAGCTATGATGCATTATATGGCATAAACAGTGGTGATCAATTGCATGTAAATAAGCAAATTATGTTCATTCCAGCTTTTAGAGGGTTTGTGTTCATAGTCATTTGACAGCTTTTAATTTCTTTGTTGTAAAGTAAGAATTCTAATTTAGTTTGAGTAACTTTTAAAGCTTTTTATTCTATTGATGGGCAAAGGGTTTGGGCTAATCAGCTAATTAAGTCTGCACTCTGAATACTACAGCTAAACTACCTATACGTCAGATATTAATTATTGCACATTTACTAATAAATCTCTAGTATACACCATCATCATCACCATAGAAGTTTGTAGGTGAGACAATTACTATTTTTAATTTAGTTAAATCAGACATCTCCATCTATCTCTGCATTTATAAACCTTCCTTTGCTAGCTATCTCTGTCCATGTCTATCTTTTTCATACATTTCGCTTCACAGTGTCTTTACATAAATCTCAGTCTGGGCCTTCCTTGATTTGTCTAGGTAAACTGCTATGATCCAACCTCTCCAGATATCCTAGCCATCTCAAATTCATCTGGTAAACAAGCTTTTTTTTAGTACCTCTCGGTTAGTAATCTCTAGTATATAATATACTAACTACAAAACATTTATTTTGCAATTTTAACACCGCAACTAATAGAAAAATTGTACATTGTGTAGAGCAAAACTAGTTTTTTGCATGCAGGTGAGTCTTATTTCAATTTTTAATTTAGGGTAGAAATATAGTTCATCAGCTTTCGTAAATTATTAAACTGTGCATTCTAACTTCTATAAATATAGCTTCTCTAAATATTCTAAATTTCGTAAAGAAAATTCACGGTTGGTTGAAACTAACATACCTGTGCATAAGTATGTACTATGTTGGGCTTCAGATTTGTGAAATTATACTTAAGAACAAAATAGTATGAAGGATCATTTTTAGACTTGGCTATAAACTATAAAATATGAAGCATATCAACAATAGGTACAGGTGTGATGGCCGTTTGACGATTGATAATTTGTTGTGTATAAAACGTAATTGTAAAAAACATGACTTGATCAGTTTTATAGTAATTTCATAGACTACTAGCCATGCAGATTATTATCACTAATCAAGCAAATAGTCTATTGTGTGCTTTAATGGTGTTTAATTGGAATTATTGAGTAAATAAGTATTTATTGTATGCAGGCATTAGGCTAGCTATCTTAAATTTCACTAACGTGATTAAGTTTAGTGCTGTGCGGTGTTAGTGAGTGCACTGGCAACGGGCATACAAAGCTGACAGCGGCAGCAAGACAATATGGCAGCCAAGACCATTTCACCTTCAGATAATGAAGAGAAAAGGTTATATTTAAAGATAGACACTCCTCACACAGAAAGGGTATCCAAGTCTCCAGATAGCATTAAAATACAGGCAAGTTCTGCTATATAACCTACTACATTCTGTAAAATTGCATAAGCATGTACACAGCTTGAATCATCAATCACAGATTCTAAGAGAACTTTGTGCTTGCAGTAAATTTACCCCGATGTAACCAATGGCAAAATTGCTTAGTGTAAACAAACTGGCCCAGTCAATTTTTTTTATAAAGCATGGGGCTTAACACAACTTTTGAAATTGGCACTTATGTTATACCTATTACGTTGGGACTTGGGCGTAAATGTCATTTACCTGTTTTTAAGCAGTACCTACGGTTGTAGTAGAAGGTACATCCAATAACTAGCAACAAGGATATTAACAGGAAATTATATTTGATTTTATTATAATTTCACTTTTGATCAAGTTATAATGTTGCACGTGGTACTGACCTGATACTGGACATACTGAAATTCTGCTGTAAAAATATTTTTTTTATATTCATGCAGTCAAAATTAGAGATGCTGAGTGATGAAGAGAAAAGCAATTGGATTAGACTACAGATAGATGCTTTTCAAGAAAAAGCTAGACTTTGTCAGCAGTCCTTTTCTAGTCAACTAGCTGAAAGCATGCTTAGCCAAGTAAGAGTTGATGGCAAATACCTTACTTCTTTATACCAACTCAAGAAGTTTGTTAAGGTATCAGATAGCAGTTTACCTACCACAGTCTACATCAATTGGTTTATAGACAACATGGAATATCTAAAAGAGTTGAAAACAAATTATGACCAGAGAATTTACTTGCCGTTAGCAAAGCTGCACCAACATACAAAGACGAGAAGTGAGAAGGTAAATGACAACACTGAGACAGAAAAATCTGAAGAAAAAGAACCTAGAATCACCAGTGCCTCTTCTGTGTTGAGATTTAAAAATGATTTACCAGATGTGAAAGATCTGTATGATTTTACTGAAGTAGACAACATAGCATCTAGAATTGCATGCCTTAGGCAGCATTGGCAGCTGCTGCTTGAAGATGAAAACGAAATCAACCCTACATTATACTCTTTAAAAAGTGAACTACACTTGTCTCCCCAATGTCCCAAAGAGCTAACCAATATTTTGCGCCTGGTTCCGGATATACTACTCAAGTGTAGCACTGCAGCCGCATTGTCTCAGATGTGGCTAGCGAGTGCCAACAGCAAGACATTTGATTTAGAAACCAAACACAATAAATTACTAAGAGTGAAATCTGTGTTAACAGAGAAACTTTCAGGGTTGAGTGAGCAGATTAAGACTGAAGAACAGGAGCTACAAGCAGAGTCGACAGATTTAGAGTTGCTGGCTGACAGAGAAGAGAGGCCGAATGAGCTAATGTCTAAATCTCACCAGCTGGATTACACAATACGCCAACTTAAATCCAAAGTACACTTCCTGCAGGTGGAAACAAAAAAGCTCAAAGAAAATATAGAAAATGTTCAGACAAGTTCGGAGAAGAGAAAAGAGGTGTTGAAGTTGATCCATGCCAATGAGCTGCAAGTACTTAAACTTCAACAAGATATACAAGTTCATGTATATGAGAAAAGTTTACTAGTTGAAGACTTGAGTATAGAACTGGAAGTAAAGCCTTGCATGATAAGGTATACTGACCAAGTACAGTCAAAGTGCGAAAAACTTGAACAAGTGATAGATAGCAGACGGACTGAGAAACAGAAGGTAGAGTCAGCATTGGTGCCTGTTTTAGAAGACAGCAAACGGACCCAGGATCTTATGTCCAGGGTAAATAGTGTAGAACCAAATAAACAACTCTCAGTGACTAATACAAATGTTGAGAAAAATAAAACACAGCAATTCCTGCAACTGTAGTGGTAGATCAATATTAGCATTACTTAGTGCTTACATAATTACGTAAAACAGGTGACACTAAAAATACTTATATACACATTGGAACTAAACCAGCTATAAAACTTAATCTAGATTTTTTTATTTATTTTGCATGTTTATATTATTTACATCAGCTCATTTTATGGAAAATGTTGTTGGGTGTCATATTGATTAATAAAATTAGTAATTGCAATCCATAGCAAATAGCAACACTTGATATTAACAAATTGATAAGAAACTTAGACAATGACAATCCTGAATAAAGCCAATGATAAGGCTAAGTAAGCTAATGGTGAGACATGTATACATATTGTACATACATAACATTTACAATAAAATAAAGCGTCTTTCTATTTACATAAGCAAAAGTAAAAATAGTCTTTGTGTGCCAGTATTGAATAACTAAACATGAAGTGACTAAGACATAGAGGCCATCATGGTTGTCTGTTTGAAGAGCTCAATAGTTAAGTTGCTGAGAAATATAGGGATAGAACCTTGTCCTTGTAAATATTCTTCAGCCATTTCTGCTACTGTAACAGCATAGTCATTCTCTAGTAGCTGTAACTCTCCCTCGCTTGATTCCTACAACCAAGAGCTTTGTGGTATCAATAATCAGGTCAATAGGTTAGCATTTTTTATAGTTTGCTAACAACTGGTAGCAGAGGTCATTTTTTATTGGTCAACAAACAACCATATGTTAGAAATTAGGTTTGACATGCGCCACTTCAAGTAAGGATGTGCATACTTGAGATTACATCATTTCTTTCTTGAAACATAGTAATTCGGCTATAGATTTTTAATAATATTTCCAATAACAGGAAAATGTGCCTTGACTTCAAAGTAATGTTTGTTTTCTTACTCTAAAGCTGCTCAACATTCTAGACCTTGCATTTTGGTTTGTAGATAGTATATTATACAATATGTGATTACATAGGCTACAATTTTTGGCCAAACATATAATTAGATTATATATTGACAGTTGCAATTTAGCTTTTACTGGTGCTTATCCAAATAAATGTGCCCTAATAATAATTCATATTTTGATGTGTGAAATATTTGTAGGCAAAGGTAAAAACCATTACTAAATGATATGTTTATATATACATGTCATATGTGTTTTAAATGCATATGTTTAGGCTTCCGACACAAGTTCCAGTATGTTTGCTAGGCCGATGTGGATGCATAAATGGGCGAATTGTACAATTCTAACCAAACTGTAAAAAATGAAGATTATAGGACAAGCATAACAAGAATAATGAACTTTAATTAGTTTGAACGTGATACGTAGGTTTTTGTTAAAATTAAATTAAAAAATAGTTTAACATCAAATTACATAGAGAAAGCTTTTAACAAAAACTTATCGGTACACTTCAACATACCTGAAAGATGAGGTAATCGTCGGGAGAATTGGAATACATATTCAAAAGTTTATAATTTTTACTTCTTGGTACATCAATTCTAAATCCAGTGAGTTGATAAACAATTTGCCTAAACTCTAAACTTGTCTTTTTATACATCTCCATTAGTCTTTCATTATTCTTTTCTTTAGCTGCTAGCTTTTCCTGCAGATCTAAAAACCAACAGTTAAAATGACTCCTGGAGACTTGAGTGATGAGAACGAAAAAACTGCATCAAGTAATTTTGATGCATGAAAATGACTGTATCAGCAGAAAAGCTAAGAAACCAAAACCTAAGCTGGTAACAAGGCAGTTAGCAATTATATTTCCATTTATTTCTTAGACAAAGACAGATATTTCCTAAATAAATTCCCCGCTCTTTTATGAAAATTTTGTTCAAGATAATACCCTACACAAATTTGGGCAGAACATAATAAAAGAGAGAAATGAAGGAACTATTTGCAATAATTCTGTTAATAAAGATCAACGATAGACATTAATACGATGTACACTATTAGTAAAACCTATCAATTGCAGCAGAATACAGCCAGTCTCTATTGTCTGCACTCTGCTAACTAGCAGAAAAAACCATGGCTATGAAGTATTAACAGTAATGTGAAAAATCGCTTTCACATGTAGTTTATACAAAAAAGCACCTATAACTACTGATGTTTAGTTACATTGATTAAGTGATAAATTAAACCACTTCTCATAGCTTTTCTCCACATGCTATAACATGCTTATATAAAAACATAGCATGCTTATAAAAAATTTGTATAAATTCACAAAGTAATCAGATTTAAGATGATGGCAATAAAACATAGACCAGTATATTAGTCATAACATTTGAGCTGAGTATATAGTAAGCAATAGGAGCTAACTTATAAATTAAACAGCTGTTGCCTGGGTTTAAATCTTTAATCCATGTCTTATTATAACTTTGAAAAGCCTTGTAAGTAATGAATAAATATTGCCTGAAGGGCTAAACACATGACTGAATAGAATGGTCATATAATAATAAGGACTTTCTACTATTTTCTTACGTAAAGCCATATAATATTTACCAACTATGAACTCCCATATTTGAGGATTAAAATCCAATTCAAAGCATTTAATCTTAAAGTCAACTAAATTCCCAATAATAATAAAGTCAGCATACAAACATAATTCTCTCAGTCCTGCATTTTGATAACACGGTAAGTTTTGGCAACAAATATGGCTGAACTTGATAAATCAAGCTACGGCTGAATAGATAATAGGTCTACTATAAAAGTATTATAAGTTACAGTAGCACTGATTATCACCAAGATATTAAGGAACAGTATATGGATATAATCTCAGACAAGTAGCATTAGTGTTAGTAATGATACTACTAGTACTAGTATTAGTAATACTAGTACTAGTGTTACTAGTACTAGCAGTTCTATTACTAGTACTAGCAGTACTACTAATACTAGTACTACTAATACTAATAATAGTACTACTAATACTACTAATACTAGTACTACTAATACTACTAATACTAGTACTACTAATACTACTAATACTAGTACTACTAATACTAGTACTAGCAGTACTAGATGTACACTAAACAGTTAGGCAAACTTATCACAATGAAGTATAGCAGGATGTGGATGTCTACTGACCAACTATGAGTTTAGATTATCAATACAGGTTCATATCTTAAAATAGACTACCTTTAAGTTGCTTAGACTCAGAAGCTGACACTGAGCCAAGATTTTTATCTACTTGTGCCGTTATGTCATGAGCCTCAGACAAATTCCTCTCTAGCACTCGAATTCTCTCTCTGAGCTTAATCTGCTCTTCTCGTAAGATTTTCACTTCTTCTGCTTTGGTCATCTGAGCATTCGACAGAGGGTTTCTCGTAAAATGCAGGACCTTTGTTTTAGTTGGGTCGTAATCCCCCTGTAAGAATTTACAACATTTAAAATGTGTTTGCAAACCCCATGCCATTACAGTTACTAGCCACTGCAATTGTGTCAAGTCTCAAACTTCTAGCCTAAAATCTTACCAATAAATCAACAGCATACAGAGCTTATTAAAGCTTTAAAAAAACACCCTTTCGAAATACCAGGGGTTTCGCACAGGAATGGCAACTATAAACTTTTGCTAGTTTTTTTTATACCGAGTGTATTATTACTTCAACCAAATGTTAGTACAAACCTGCATGTTCCTTTGCTCAATTCTCATTTCCAAAATTTCTTTATCCTCTGAAAGCTTTTCACATGTCTTCTCCAAGTCTTCAATCTTTTGTCGAAGTTGAAGAAGTTGCTCAGTCTCCAGCTGTTTTGCCAACGTAGCCGGTTTAGGTTCCTCAACAGATCTGCTAGCTTGAGCAGATTCCAACTGTTGGAAAATACATCATAAGCAAGACTATATATAAAACTGCTAAACATTTTCTTGAATTTTTAGCCCAAACAATCAATTTAGCTCAAGAAAACATTATCACAAATTTGGTATTTTACAAACAATATCTACTTTTTGACTTTATAACTGAAGTTTCCCCCTAGCTAACAACTTTAGCTACAGCTACCTGTTCGATTGTTCCTTTTAGACTTGCTATCTCCTGCTCATTAGCCTGTGCCTGATTTTCTAGCTCTGCATAGGCAGTGGAGTAGTTATTCACCATTTGCTGAAGCTGATTCATTTTATCATTAGCATGAGGGACAACTTCCCTAGTCACTTCACTCTCGTACGATTCTAGGATCTTTTTGTAGCCGTCCCTTTCCTGATAACAATGTTGCATGCATTTATGTGTATATTCAGGAGATGCGTGCTTATGTTAATACAACATACATATCACATACGCTTCATAAATGCAGCTATCTTAAATAGAGACAGTTCTACATTTCCTCTGAGGTGTTAAAAGGTATTGATGAAAACGAACAGCCATTGAATAATTGGTATGGACACTATTTAGAGCATGCAGTGTCAGCATCACTAAATGAACACAACAGCATTATGCAAAAAGAATCATTTAGCAAAAAATCAGCCAATATTAAATTTATTAGTTGCAGGGATTTGAAGAATAAATAATACACTAGAGGACCCTTCTTGCTAAGTGGACATTTATTTATACCTTTGTCAAAAGAATTAAATTTCTTTGTAGCTTCTGCATTTGTTTAGATTTCATTTGACCATCTTCACCGGCACCGGAGAGCTTAGATTTGAGAGTTGTTGCGGCATTTTCCAAATCTTTTACTTGGGATTCGAGCAGCACATTCCTGTATATTAGTATTGTTAAACAAAGTGATAAAAATACACAATGGAAACTTCAGTACAGCAAAGCCACTCTTAGTCAAAAATCACTTGGTTCTACAAACCGCCAAGATTTTGAGAATAGTTGAGGGTAGTAAACTAATTTCTTATGGAAAATATAGTGACTGATTGGCCAATGCTAAGAGAATAATGTCATCAGCATTACCTGGATTTAAGTTCACCAATGTTCTCTAACATAACAGCTTCTTTTTTCTGAGCTTCATGTAACCTTATTAAAGTATCTTCAGGTATCCTACAACCAGTAAACTATTTATAGCACCACGTAAACCAGACCGCAATGTGCAATCCTATAGATAGGAAGGTATTGTCTTACAATTAGCAACTTTTCAGACATTCCAATTAATTTTCAACAAACACAAGCGTAATTTTACAAGATTTCGAGAACCAACACAAAATTAAAAAAAAATCAAACACAGCTTCTTAGCAATATACATTAAATCAACCCATAACTTTATGGGCAATTAGTTTCCATATAGGACATTTTAAAATGATTTCTACTATTTCTCCCATAAGCTTGTTATAAAACATATCTGTAAAAATCAACAGAAACCGATAAAAACTGAACTTACTGCTTGCTTTGCACTTCCACCAACTTTGCTCTGTTGACCTAAAATACATCATTTAAATAGAAATATGGGTGATTTAAAAGATTTACACCTACATTACAAAACATTTACACACTTTTATTTACAAGAAACAGATTAGGAAGAGAGAATATCACTCTGACATTTCCAACTATTTCACTGTGGATATATCATACATATGATTGTGTAAATAACTAAGTCAGTAATTGCTGCTCAGCCTTTCTTACCATCTTTCTCTAGCATTGCATTCTCATATTTTGATACATAATAGCACTAGCATAAATTGCTCCATAAAATGTGCTAAAAACATTTTTATTTGTAAAATTTCAATAGTTTATGGAATAAGTTCCCCAATCAATTTTTAGTGTTCACCACAAGGTCATTTAAGGGGCATTATGCTTGCTACAGATCAGTATGCTTACCTAAAGGACAATAATTGCCAGATTTAGGGCAACTCACCTAATTACTACATGGAAAAAGAGAGCAATACCTTTTTAACGTTGATGTAGACTACTTGTAATTATATCTACAGTTAAATATGATATTGTCATAATGCTGGAGTCAGCAACTGTGATGTTTACCTCATTTTCTACTTGCAATGCAGCAAATTGACTCTGCAATTGTTCATGAACTACCAGTTGCCTTTCCAGCGTCCTGACCTTCTCTTTCATAACTTCAACATTGTCCACCGTGGCTCTGTAAACTAAGCAGACTGAAACACCATGTTACAACCAGGAATGATTTTTGTGAAAATCTTCAAGTAGATTGCAGCTAGTGAAATTTTATTAAAACCAGCTTTCAATGTGTGCTATATACTTCTTTTAAAGAAATTCCTATAATTTCTAGTGCTACTTTTAATCTAACCAATTGTGACTTTGGATGAATAGGTGACAGATTTTGTTACCGCTTCCTGCCTCCTTGAAGCAATAAGATAGTATATCTGAGTACTAAGACTGTGAAATCGAGTATTCAATTAAATAACTTACTTATAAAACATAACCTGTCTGTTTAGAGTTTTATTTTCCTCAGAAATTTGATTTAGTCGAGCCAAATCCTTTTTTCTGGCAGACATTACAAGTATGTCTTCTTGATGCCTATCCAACTCTGTCTGCACCTCTTTCAGTTTCTCCTCAGCCTTTGTAGCTCTTGTTTTCCATTCTTCAGACTCTGTACTGTTGTTTAAAGAATCATTCAATTTTCTATAAAAAAAAAAAGATTTCAAATAAACAAAATTGAAAAAAATTATGCCAATTATTATCATTTCCAGTCAAAATATTTCGCATTTAGTCGCTAATAGAAAAAAAAAACTAAATAAATACAAAAAGTAGAATAATAAATTTTAAATTTTAAGAAAGGCACCCCACAGTGTCAGCAATGTTTGTCTACAAATTATCCACAGAGAATGAGAGAGTAGTAGACCTTCATATGGTACAAATTGCAGATTTGAAGAAAACATACAACGCTGTGCTGAGAATTAACTTGGCAAAGCTGAATTTTGAGATCTGGATAAATCTAAATGGAATGCAATTTTAATGACACTGCCGAACGCAATAAATATTAACAGGCAAATTGATATAGTGGAATATAAAAACTATCAGACTAAATACTGTTTCTATAAAATTGAAACATAAAATGAATGACTAACCATTCGTTTATAACCAAGGTGAATAGCAGAATGAAACAATATTACAAAAAGTTTTACCCAAATTTTGTAGTTCTGTCAGTGGCATGACTAAAGTTGATAAAGAAAACACAGTAAAACAATTAGTTATCTCATTTTTAGTCATGCAGAAACAAGGCTAGCATTCTAGAGTTGTTTCCCCACATAATCCTTATTCTACTTAGAGGAAAAAACATCAAAACTTTCATAACTTCATCTTATCTTGCATACAATAATCAGCTGATTACTTTGTAAATAAGCAAGTAAAACTCACCACAAGCCTTCAGGTATGTATTAACATATAGTTATATAAACTGTTTAGAAATGAGAGGAAAAATAATAGTCTTTTAGAATATAGAATCAGAAATTTTGTGAAAAAGAAACACGGTATTACAACTTTAAACTTAAAAAAAAAGGTGGAAACACTTGAACTTTTCAGCTCTGCTATTTATTTTGCTAACAGCTCATAAACATCATAAAATTTAAAATTACTCACTTTTTTAGATCGGCAAGTTGGTCTTTCAGCAAAGAAAGTTCAGAGTTTGCAACTGAAAGGTCTGCTTGTAAAGTGAGCTTTTCATTTTTTAATTCTCTGCATTTAGCTTTCTGTTCCTCTAGTAACTTCAAAGAAAAATAAACACAAGTCAAATAATATATTAGAAAACCATTGTAGCAAAAGTAATAAATAATGATTGATGGTGACTGGATTTAAATTGTTTTTGACAATACTTGAAAAGTGAGTTCAATCTTTAAGCCCAATCTGTCAAAATGTCAAGTGTGAACAATCTACGAATTATAAACTAGCTGCATAGGACATAAGGCATTGTCATATTTGTAAGCATTTAGGCAAATTTAAAACTATTAGAGGCTTACGAAATTTTACCAACGTAATTTTAATTATATGATGTAAAAAAATGGTTGTCTCCAGGAGCTTACAGTATAGTCTATATATACAGATATGAATTTATACCTGCGTATTTGCAATATCCTGGTCTATATTCAGTTGGTGCAATTCTAGTAGCTTTTTGTCATAGACATTCTTCAAATGAGAAACAGTAGCCTTTTCATCTTCAAGCTCTGTCTCGCACATCTCTTGCCGGTGAAGCACCCTTTCATGAGATGTTTTTAGCACTGAATAGCCTCGGAGCTCTCGCTGAAAGATTGTATTTTACAAGTATATAGCATATATGTGATTACTTCTTTTGTCTTTTCAATTATAAGACACAGGCATCATAATTATTAATGATTATGTGACAGCTTAACTCACATCATGAGCTCGCTTCAGCTCGGAGATTTCTCTTTCATGCAATACAGCTCGCTCCTGCAACTCTGTGTCTTTGTTGTGAAGTTGAGACTCTAGCATACCGATACGACTTTTACAATAAACGAGATCACTTTTAATTTTCAAAGTCTCGCAATCTATAAAAAGAGAATGTAAAAATAAACATTTAATAATTCTAACCATTTTAAAATTAAGGAGCCAAATGAATATAAAATGACATTAGACATAGGCTAAAAGTCATTAGAGGCTATTCTCACCTTGGTTATAGGATTTATGGAGTGATGCTAGAGATGAATCTAAAATACTATTATCTGAGAAATCTAGTCTAGATCTCTTGCTGCCATCATTTCCACTAACAAATTTTTGAAAGTCTTTTTTCATATTGATGATTTCAGTGTTATCACCAGGCTCCATTTTAGCAGCAAATCTTGGACAATATACACACAATGAAAGCATATTAGTTATTACTGCAATTGCAAGTAGCTAGAAAGAAACAGAGATGAAATGGTAGCTAATGTAAAATTAACAATATGTTTTTCATATGAGAGGTTTTAAAATTAGCCAGTAACTTGGAGCGTCTGCATTGTACACCCAATAATGGCTTAGGCTAAAAGCTGTAGGTTTTATACATTGGTAGGAGTGTAACAAGCCTATAAATGACTACCAAGTTTCGAGTATTTTAAAAATTATCAACTTAGTCTTATTTGTGTTGAAGCAGCTTATTTGACTTTGTGGCTAATTAGTATTACTAAGTTACATTTATAAATATATTATTTATATTAAATTTAATTATTACTCATAAATCTAAACTTGAAGAATATCAATTTGAGATCAGAATCTACTATCAGTATAAACACGCCTGCACCGCTACTAAAAAAAAAAACCGCCCTTGACAGTGAACAACACTTCATGAGTTCATGAACTAATAAAGTAAATAAATATAAAATTATGATTAACATCTGAGACTTATACTAAGCCAAGTCTAATAGTAATACTGATAGCAACACTAAATCTAATACAAATAGTAATAGGAAGTCTTAAGTGAAAGTCAAAATGTAATTACCAATGAAGATGATACATATTCATATTAATAATGATTTACATCTTATAGTTATCCTTATAGTAATATTGACAAACTTATATAGATATATTTCAATTTTAATTTGTAACAATAATGAATAAATTAAAATACATTTCTTCCATAATATTAATAATGAAACTGATAGCAATATTTAAAGTGAGTTTATTATTTAAAACATCAAATTTAACGTGAACAACTACTCAAAAACAAATACTAATAGTAACGCCATTTGAACTTTAAACGATGACATTTTCAAGATTGTTGTCTATTCAGTATTCAAGTTTTAATTAAATTAGTACTACTATTAGTATTACCATTACTATTAGTATTAGTATCACTCACTATTAGTATTAGTATTACTATTAGTATTACATTTACTATTA
The DNA here is from genome assembly GCA_964035545.1 of Bugula neritina. Lineage (NCBI taxonomy): Eukaryota > Metazoa > Bryozoa > Gymnolaemata > Cheilostomatida > Bugulidae > Bugula > Bugula neritina. The sequence goes on along the minus strand of OZ037768.1, from coordinate 10,268,882 downwards.
CTAATACTAATACTAATCCTAATAATAATACAGTATTACTATTAGTATTACTAATGGCTTGGTTCTAGTAAGTGGGAGCAACTGCAGGACCAGGATGAGGATCATAAAATTAGAAATATATGAAATTGAAGATTAAAATCAAAATGAAAATAACAATAAACATGAAGATGTTTAAGTTTTTCTATAACAAACTGGAACTATAAGTATAACTACAAATGTGTAATACATTGCATCAATTATTGAAACAAATCAATTCAAATATAATATATAATATGATTGTCATTATCATTGTTATTAGTGATATTCTAATTCATATCGTAATCGATTATTGTGAACATTATCGTGTCGTAGACCAAGACATTTCAATTTTCCTCCAGCTTGCACAGTTTAAATTTGTTGCGCATAAATGGTATTATAGGTTTAGCTGAGTTTGTTCTGAAACAATTCAACAGCATAAGCACAACTTTACCTGCATACGTAAAGTTTACGCAGTCCAGAGTTGTGCACTTGTGAAAATGTTTTTATGAATTTATGGTCCCGCAAAGTTTAGGCGAATCAGTCTAACCGTAATTATATAAATATCGCTAGAAATAGCACCGAGTTGAGAGTGACTGAGTTTAGGATTTGCATACACGTCGTTGTCCAAACGACAAACTCGAGGCATCCTGTGACACTCAGTGGCTACCAACTCGGTGCTACTGCAAGCGGATTTTAATCACCATGACCCATGAACTCAAATATGTTTCCAGTTCAATGACCATGACCAAATTCATGTAAACATTTTGAAATTCAAATAGAAGATCGATTTTTTCGATTTAAAACAGCTGACATACAGTGATTAGTCATTACATGTAGTTTTACTGCAATGCCTTAAACTGAAACTTGATCATAATCATAATCATAATGATATTTTTACTAGCCAGGATCAGGATGAGGATTGTTAAATTTCAATTTGTCTTTTATTTTTTCAATTGATAATATTAATACTATTAGTATAAGTATTATCAATTGAAAAAATAATTATTAATAGTGATAATACTAATAGTAATAGTAACACTAGTAGTAGTAGTAGTAATAATGATACTCATGTTGATAATCAATGATTAATAACTATAAGTATAATCATTACAATGATTTTGATTATAAATGTAAATGTAATCACAGTGATAGAGAATAATAAATAATTCTAAGAGTAAACATGATGATTATAAAATTCATATCGAATATGATTAATTCTATCATTACTATTATTAAATTCAGCATCATTTTGATCCATCACCATAGAGATAATGATAATCAGCCTAATGTATATAATTATAATACTAATACTAAGACTAAGAGTCATAGTGAATATAATAATTATATTAATTGTTATTTTATTAGAATCTTCCCGTCCACATTCACATGCATCGAACAGCCTCTGACTGAATACTTTCCAAACTGGCAACGTCACTTTAAAAACCGGGTCCTAGATAGCAGAAGCATATTTTAGATGTGGTAGACATAGTCTTATATGCAAACAATTGAGGATGCTGTGGCCCTTTGCTAATTAGGTAGTCATCAAGATCAGCAAACATAGAAAGTTTATGCCTCAGTAGTGCATGGGGCAGACTATTGAATGCTTTTGAGAAATATACAGCAGCAGTATAAACACTCTGTTTATTATCAACAGCTTGCAGAATATCTCACATTGTAGCACACAATTGCGTTTCATAGAAGAGACCTTTTCTAAAGCCATGCTGTCGATTACTTAATACTTTGTCAATGATTTCAAGCAGAGATCTCAAGAGGAGGGGTACTGGTTAAGGATACAAGGCGATAGTTTTGAAAACCTTCTTTTAGTCTAGACTTGCATAGAGGAGAAATATTAGCTGCCTTCCAGCTTTTTTGGAAGCTTTCACTAGCGTAATGACGCATTGAAGGTGGGACTCGGATGTTCAGCAGTTTGCTTGGCGTCAGTATTTAAATGTGCTTTACTAATGTCGTCATGTCTTACCAGATTTGACTTGTTAGATAAGAATTAAAAGGCCTTTCGGAATAAGATTCAATTTTCAATAGGTCAAGTTCTTTGATTTCTTTTATGAACCTTGGCTTTGTGGTTTAAGTTGAAAGGTTTACGAAACATACTTTTATTTGTGATATTTCTCTCCTAGAAATCAGGCTTTTCCAACTTTATCTGTTTCTGCACTTGCATCATAAAAGCCCGTGCCCACTCCTTTTGCCTATAAATAAAAGCGATTCAGGTTGGGTTAAAAGAGAAGTGTGTCCTATGTACATAAAAGGTTTATTCTGTGAAGAGATTAATCTTTATCTAAAATGCCTTTAATAATTTAGATCAACAGCAGCCTATTAGCAAGGACTGCTTTTTTTAGCACGTGGAATGGGATAGCAAGACTGCCTGGCTTTATGTCATTTGGTGTCACTTTTTATAGCATGTTGGTTAAAAATTTGTGTATCCATTGAAATATATACTTATTTAGTCAGTTTTAAGAGATTTTTCTATCAGCAAAGTATGTGAAACCTTAGTAGAACCTGATCTTTTTCATTATGTCATACCATTTGAGCAAAAAGTTGCTGATGAGATTCATGTCTGAACCGACTCAACTAAATAAAGTGTTGTTGCATTGCATGTTGTCATTTTTTCAAACTTATAAAATCACATTTGCTGCGGCTGCTTTCTTATTTTATACCATTATTTCGCCAAATTTATAACCTAATTATTTGAAATAAGTTGATATTTTAAATATTATTTTTTGGCGTTGGATATATTAAATCAGTTTTTGGATATATTTGTACTAATGAACTTGATGAATTTATGGTTTTCTGAATAGATAGATGCTACAAATGTAACATATTTATAATTTAGCTTGGCTAAGATGCCTGAGAATGATAACGAGAGGCTGATGAAAGAAATTGCATATTATTCAGGTAATTACAATGTTACATATATTGCTTGTTTATATTACTTCCACCGGAAGACTATTTCTTGATCTGGGTGTCTACTTGCTTGCCAGGCAATAATTTAAATTATAAAATATATGTAGTAGGTAAACAGATTTTGGGAAAACCAACGTTCATGTTAAGAGTATAGTCATGGTAATTATATATGCTGCTTGTTTTTAAGTTGCAATGTTGTTTCAGTTATTGATATTTTATTTTAGCTGCTATACGAAATCACAATCAAATTGCAGCAAAAAGACCTCATAACTCGCAACAAACTCTCAGTCAGCGGTTCAGGTAATATATTATAACAAATATTAGGACTCCGAAATTATATAATTTTATGCATTTTTTATATTTGAGTAAAGTTGCAGTTTTACTTCACAATTTTCAGTCGGAAATTCAATTTGGCCAAGTTGAAATTTCACCGAGTTGCATTGCATTGTAAAGGCCACTCGTCAAAACTTTTGATTTGTGATAACTTTATCGGTCGGTTTCAGAATAACAATTAACGGGAATGATAACTCTTTGAAGATATCGGTATTCATGTTTATAATTATATCGGCTGCCTCTATTAATTAAATTATTGCTTTTATGCTGTCAACTCAACTAATTCATTACGTTTTCTAAAGATATTAAATAGCGATTGAGCGAGTTATATTTCAATATTATAAAGTGAGTTTCTGCCTCAATATGATTTTGACAATTTTCAGTAAAACTATAAAGAGGCACTCGGATTAGTGATATTAACTAAAACTTCGAAATTTTTTCAGTAAAGGTATAAATGCAGCTTTACAGCATAAACATTGTTTGTAGAGACCAGACACACACATACCACAGACCACCGACTTCTAGTAAATATTCACTAGTCAGAAATACTCAATCTAGAGGTCAAAGTTGTGCAGCAAGCAATGCGAAAAGACAAGTCTTGAGTCATGACTCTCTAACAGAAAGGAGGACCACTGCTTCACGAACTGTTTTGCCTCCAGGTAGTGCCACCAATTCGTGTTCTTTCACCCTAAATCTATGCTCACGGTGGCTCATAATACGTGTTAGCCAGTGACATTCCTGTTATGGGTCTTTAATGCTTGTCGCACCTCCAAAACTATCAATGCAGAACACTAAAAAGTTTATTTTAAATGAAGTAGCTGAATGATTATTTTAGCCTTCACTACGCAGGCCTATTACTGGGCCCATATCACCAGATAAGTACTTTGGGCTCTGCATACAGTTCACAAGTCATCAAATCTGTTGTAGTTTGTAGTAACTAAGTTTTATTTAGAATTATTTTACATTTAGGTTACATGTAATTTGAAACTAGTTATATATTTATATAAAATCTAATGGTTCCATTCATATTGCAAACTGAAGCCAATGCTGTAAAATTTCTAGGTTGACTTGCAAGATTTTATTACCTTTATCTTATAATTATGTGTAACTTTAATTGTATGTCTACATCATTTTACCTTTTAGTTACAATTTTTATAGCTGATCAGCAAATCCAACAACGCAGAGTGGTAAAGCCTTCCAAGTCACCGATTTCTTCAGGTTCCAAAAGTTCTCATTCACTCAGTTCTAAAAGTCACAGGTTTGTTAAGACACCGATGGTGGTGACTGCTAATGAGTGTTGCTATTTGCCAAAATCGTCAAATGACAAAGCTGCTTCTACAGAATCTCTGCTAACAAAACAAAGAAGCAACAAATATGTTTGGGTGAATAAAAACTTGCTCTCTCAAAATAATTCAAAGTCTTGTACAATACCTACAGATGCTGTGGTTGCAAGCACTAGTATATCAAATCAGAAGTCACCATTTATCAGTCCAAAGCAAACTGTCACTGCTCATAAAACAGAGAAACTACTACAGCCAGTAGGCAAATATAAACTTGTAAAAAAACGACTTTCTTGGAGTAATCGGTCTAAGCCGGCAAACAAAACCCGATTTTCACCACATCTTTCCAAATCAGGTAAACGAATCATTTCTAAGTATAAAATACGTAGAAGATCTGCTGAGCTGAAGAAAAGTCACGCTAAGTTTTCTTCTCAAGGCTCTTCTCCTCTTTTAAAAAAGCGAAAGTACTCATCTCCATTCAAAGTTGACCATCGTAAACCTGCCATGACAACCCATAATCGGTACAAAATCGATAGACTTAGTGCAACAAGAAAGCCAATTAAGGTGTTATCCTTAAAGAAGAAGCCGCATAGACGCAGCCTGAAGTGGGTTAGAAGTGACCTAAGGTCTTCATATACCTTTATGTCTCCTCACAAGCTTGTTAGCCGTACTACTACAACTATTACAGGCGGTAAGTTCTCCGTATCAAATTGTAAAATGGATGTGTGAAAAAATTGGTGGTGTGCTGTTGGACTTTGATCTTTATTAAATGTATATATTGCAGGTGCACCTACATTATCTAGTGCTAGGAGGACTGGTGACAAAACAGTGGTGCTAAGGAAATTAGCAAGGTGGGTTTCTGATCTGCTACTTGTTGAGCTCATCAGCATTAATTTGACTTATACCCTTGCTTTTTTACATGTGTTGACCTACAAACAGTGTCACAAATTTAGGTCTGTGGTATTTTATTTTCACTTCGTGTGTAAAACTTTTCAAGTCAACTTTGTGTAATTAATAATTTCGTTTCAGCTACAACGGAACTTTTATCATGTGTAGAATTAATAATGTGCGCAATCTTTGCTGTAAGTGGATATGCAGTAATGTTGATGTGTGCAGTAATTTTAGCAATGCATTAAAGTATTTGAATAGGTTGACTAAATTTACATTAGAAATTTCAAACTTTTTATATTCTTGGGGCTTTTATGTGGAAAGAAACACATAGCATCCACATCTTGTGAAATTCTAGTTTTTCAAACATTATTGCTTTTTTGTAGTCATTATCTGCAAAAGAGTGCAACCCTGAGTATTCGTGCAAAGTATAAGAAAAATAACACAAATGAAAAACAATGTTTGTATTATATGCGCTATGGAAAATGTAAGAGGGGAGATAAATGCTATTTTATCCATAATCCCGAACGGGTGGCTGTCTGTACCAGGTAGGTATTGTGTGCTCTGCTTTTACATGAGAATAATATTGCGTAGTGAGATGTTTATTTATCGCCGCCTCTCGAAAATAATATACATTTATTATAATATGTGTGTGCGAGTGTGCGTGCATTGGTTCGTGTGTGTTAGTGCGAGAGTGTCTGTTTGTGTGCATGCGCGCTACTGTGCACATATTATGTTATATTATTGCTGTTTACTTGAACAATGTGTCAAACACACATTGTGGCATTAGTAAGTTATACTGTGTACCGGCTAGGTGTTGCTGTGTTATACTCAGTTTGGTTATCTAAGTCGCATCACTCTATTTATGCAATATTGGTAGATATCTGAGAGGAACATGCACAATTGAAAACTGCTCATTTTCTCATGAAGCAAGGAAAGAAAAAGTGCCAGTTTGCCAGCACTTTCTCCGTGGTTGTTGTCTTCGGGATAATTGCCCGTATCTGCATGTAAACGTTGGCAAGAATGCTCCGATATGTAAAAGCTTTGCTGTGTTTAAATACTGTCATCTAGGGGAGAAGGTAGGTCAGCCTATAGAGGTGGGTAGTTACTGTTGCTGTAAGGATCCATTTTGTATGTCTTCATATTTAATAAGGGTTAAAACCACGGGTATCGTGTGGTAGTTTATTCAACTATGTTCTAAATCTAAAAACTTAAACTATCTTTTAGACTTGTTTATGATTATTAAGCTTCAGATTTACTGGTTTTATGAGATATAAGTACCTGACATTTGAAGGTGATAGTAAGGTTAAATTATACTCCCTCCCTTCCTGGCATTTTTGTTTTCTAATGTTGTGGAATATAGTTCTTCTTTTTAAAAGTATTATGTTTATCAGAATCAATCAAACTCAAATTTACTATTGTAAAAATGTACTGTGTGACAGAAGACCTTTAATGCTTGTTCAAATGTTGTCTTAGTTTTGTATGAAAACCGTGGTATAATTTTGCAACACTAATTCTTAGATTTTTATGTAGTGCAAAAAACTGCATACAGATATATGCCCTAATCGAGATGATAATGGAGGTTGCCCTAAAGGTACCAGGTGTAAACTGAGACACCCAAAGAAACCATCTAAACAGACTGTGCAACTTGAATATAAGCATAGGGATAAAGTATCTGCTGTTGGGTAGGTTGTAATGGTTGGTGTTTAAAATAGTGGCAAAAAGTTGCCAACAAGCATAGGGCAAGTTGCTTGATATTTTTTATTAGTAAATTGTCAATTTTATGTTGAAGATTTTTTTAGTAGAAAAGAAAGTTCAGACTCCCTGGAGATATTGAGAGAAGAAATAACAGAAGCTCTTCCATCATATATCTCTCTTTCCAGTGTATCTAATACAGGTATGGGTGCAAATTGTAGTGAAATTTCATCTCAATAAAATATTTTAAACCCTTGTTGCTAAAATTTAATAGAAACAAACTATTTTTTATGTTTATCTAGTTTAAATATTATTGTAATGTATTACAGAGTATGACATGAAAAATTCAAAACAACCAAAACAGCTGAAGAGGAAGCCTAACTTTCTTTAGGGGTATATCTGGTTTGTAAGATGAGTATAATATGAATGATTATGGTCTTTGAAAATGGTGAATATCCATATAATTGCTGATTTTCTAAATGGTGCTTAAGTTGTTCGAATGTGTATTTGAGCTGCAGATAACTGCTATGATGCATATTATTGTCCCTGCAAATCTGAAGTTTTAGTGTGATTGATTAAATTGCAGTGTAATTCAACATTAAAGTTACTGAATTGTATAGTGTTCTCTTTCTATAAGTTGGTCTGCTCTGATGAGAAATTTTAGTCATCGTTAGCCACTGGAACTTGTTGGATGTTTTTCCAAGTCTGGTTGCCTCTTAGAACAGTGTTTGAACACTTTTGCTTTAACCACTCTTACTATATTTTCACAGGCGAGACTGCTAATCTAAGCCTCCGCATAGTTTCACTGTACTAAAGTCATAGAGAGCTGCGTTGTCAGCTAGGTTAATGTTTTACTAAAATTATATTTATCATAACACAGTGTTACCTCTAAAGACTGTTGTTCTCCATGGTGCTATGTCTTGGTGATGAAATATTTCAGGTGTACATTCTTGGTTATACATGGCTTTATTATTTTTACAAGTACAATGGTTTCAACTTTAGAAATAATATACTTTATAATATATCATTATATGACAAACATTGCCATCAATTTAAAAAGATTAAAAATAAATTCAATTCATTAAACATCACAAGTCTGTAGTATTTTGGGTCATAAAATATATAAATAATGGTTGCAGCCCGCATGCATGATCTTTACATATTTTGCAAGCAAGGCAGCATCTTTAGTGAACAAATCTTGGTAAAAATTGAGGAACTTTGATAATGTCCACATGTGGTCAATTACACACTATTGTACATCATATATTTGTATCAAATACTTTGCTATGCTCCGTATCCAATGATCATCAAGTTAACATAATAAAATAAATATTCCTTAGCATAACAGTATTGCGCTAGAAAGTAAGAAAAATATAAGAATTTAAAAAACAATTACCGGTAATTATGATATATAGAGTATGAATTGCTGTGGAAGATAAAGATTGGTTAGCTTAGGCTGTTTTTAGTAAAGCAAGATTTTAAGCTGAGGAAAAATTTAGCACATCCATAAGGCAAGAGAGTCTAGAAAGTTGAGTATAAAATATAACAGCAATGCTCCAAGTCATGAAACATTATGCACTGCGAACTGTAAGGGGTGAGAAGCCTCTTTCTAAGTCGACATGTCCAAAGTAAACTTGTGGAATTTCTGTCATGGCATACTTCCACGTCCATTCTCTAGCCATTTGATTGAACAGGTTTCGATCTTCAGAATACAACCTAAAATAACATGAGCCAAATAACAAGTTTACAAAAAAATGGTGATAATATTCAAAAAATTAAACAGATAAATGAATCTGAAAGCTTAAAAATTAAACGGGCATAAACGTTGACAAAACTTGGAAAAGGTGAAATTACTAATGCTGTAGAGCAGGGTTGTCCAAAAGGCGGCCCCAGGGCCAGATGAGGCCCTCAGCCAACATATATGTGGCCCCCAAAGGCATAATCTATAACTTTATTTTTCACACATATGAATTAGAGTGAAAAGTCACCTGTAAAATGTCTCATTTATATACATGATACAAAACATGCAGCCTGCAGAACTATTGGGCTTAATTGTGTAATGATTAATAATTTGGAATTAAGTAGTTTGAAAAATACTAATGCCATGGCCCTAGCACAAACTGAAGTTTACAATGTGGCCCTCCCCACCTGAACATTCCCCTTCAGTGGCCTTCACTCTGAAAAGGTTAGACACCCCTGCTGTCGAGGAAACAGCTATGCATACATTCAAAGATAAAAGGCTTTTGGAAAGATGAGGGTTTGAGAAAAATAGAACTGATAATTGCACAATACTACCCAACCTTGTCCCAATAAAAACAGTAATTTTAGAGAAAAGCTGTTTTAGTTTGAACAAAACATTACAAGATAATTAAGGCTATTAGCCTATTAAATAATTTGACTCCTTGTATCTTAAAATATGTTACTTACTTAGCAATATCTGGCTCCATAGATACCTTCAGATACGGATCTGTTAGCAAGGATTGTATGCTGAGTAATATTTTAGAGAGAGTAAGAGCTAAACTCCAGTTGTGGTGGATAGAGTCCAATCCGATGTCACCATGACGGCTAACATTGGGATGTAGAATCTTTGTAATAAACTGTATATGTGGTGGTCTCAATGGATAACTATTGGAAGACAAAGAATGTAATACAACACATGGCAGCCCATATTTTGAAAAAGACAATAAAATGCACAAGGAATAAAGTGTGGAAGTTTATATTAAGAATGTCTTAGCTATGCCTAAGAAAAATAGGAAAGCAATGACCGGTTAATAAATTAGGTAATGTGCAGCTGAAATGCAGGGTTGATAGTAGCATTACAATAAACTGTAGAACAAGAAAATCTTATCACCTTTGTGGAACCTGTAGATAAAGGAAGAATCTTCCACCTTCATATGGCGTGCCTTTAGGGCCAATAATCACAGCTTGGAAAAAATGTGCCTTTTTGTCAAGAGGCGTAGCCCAAACCCCCTCAGGTGGCTCTTTCTGTAAGCTTTTCAATTCACTCTGCAACCGTCTGTGTTTCCAAGCCTTCTCTAGAATAGGCGGTGTACTCTGCAATCAGAAAGAAATAACAGCTTCTAAATAACTCTAACAACCCGAGTACAACAACATAAATGATGCAAGTTACATTAACTAGTAATCAACCATCTTAAAAAATAGAAATGTTTACAAATAATGAATTTAGTGAAATTTATTTATTCTATTACTCATACGCTGCATGCAATATGAAAAAGATTATAAAATACAAATAGGTTCCAATTAGCTAAGCCAAATAAAAAAAGTTATTAACCTGCCAAATCAATTATTCAAATATAAAACATGTATCCGTAAAAACATGACAGTCCCAAACCACTGGGACCCACCTGAAACAAACTTGCTCATAATTTATACTTTGGCACTTGCAATCTACTTGGGAACCAATAATATATCTTATGAACTTACCAGCAGCTGCATGTTGTTGAGGCAATAGAAGCAACAAGAGCTGTTCACTCTAGAAAACACAAGGTAGACTGTTGAGAAGATGGTACCTAAGTATAATTGCATCAGTAATTTTACTTCTGTCATGCAGTCAGTCAATTAAACATAACAGAATTGAATGAATATAAAAAAAAACATACAATAAATTATGGGTTTCTCTCCATGAATGTACTTTGAATCGAGGTGTGAATAATGGCCATCGCCGCTTTATGCCGGCTTCCCATCTTTGATCTGGAAATTCAGATTCTATTAATGTTGCCCATTTGGAGCAAACATTGGCAGCAGAATGCATTGACAGGTCATCCAAGTGCTTGAAGATTTGCAACAAAACTGAAACAAAATAAATTACAATTCATAAACAATGAGATAAAAACGTTCATCTTAAAAATAATTTTGACACCTAAAACCTTTTACGAGTGAATTCTTTGTTATTTACTTAACCTACTCAACATAAAATTATGTGCACCACTTAAAATATGTAGCCCAATAAAAAAGAACAAAAACATTATGGAAACGTAATACCAGACTTATTATAATAAATAATAAAACATGATACTTACATATAGATAATAGAATTTACTGGTTAATCTTACAAATGACTACATCAGACAAATTAATAAAATTTTTAGCTCTCTTATGACATAAACCATGATTAAGCATCAAATCGCCTATAATCCTTTTACTATAAAAAAGTGACTTCAATAAAATTGGCATTTAAAATATGTAAATATAGATTCTCAAGAATTGCAAAAAATAAACACCAGTTCTGTTGAGGTTAGTGCTACCAAATCTTACCCTCAGGTGGAAGGTTTTCCACCAGCCCGCCCATTCGAAGAGGATCATTTGCAGGAGTGTAATCCGTGAGGTTTTGAACCCTCATTCTCAATTCTTCAGACTTAAGACGAACCAGGTAAGCCACAGTAGAAGGGTAAGATCTACCATCTATACCACTTTCAACTATTAAACAATAGATAAAACTAGGATGCACATTTTTATTTACAGGTAATAGCATTTACATACACCAAAATGCTAATGCAATTTTTGCAGTAGTACCACTACACGCCTCTTTGGAATGAGCCGATAAATTGTCATAGAAGTAAACTTTCTATATAAGCTTATAGCACACATGGAAGAAGAGGGGTTATCTACATATTAGCACAGTACGTACGTATTTCATCTAAAGGATCAACAGAAGTTTGTCGTCGTATGAATGGCTCAGGAGAGGATCGGTTCAATAAATCTTCTAAGGGCTCATTTGCATCCTCTTCCACCACCTCAAAGGGAGAATCTGGCTCTTCTGTGCCAGAGTCATCAAATTCTGGTTTGTGACTCTGTTTAGGAAAAAAATATAGCATAACACCATTGCAATCTAAAAACCAAGTTTTCAATTTTCAAACTTAAAATGGTAAAAAAAGGTAAATTAATACAAATTACATGCCAATAAAAGTTAACGCTTTCCAAAGTGGAGCAGAAAAATGAAAGAAGCTACCAACAAAAATATAATATTTTTCTATCAATGTATAATTAGGTTCCTTTAGTCAACTAGTAGGTCTCAACTATGATTAATCACCATTGCCATTGCCTAAAATGATTTCGCATGATGAGCAGTCTACATGTTATAAGAAAATGGTAATCACTCACGCCAAGCCGTGAAGGTCGATTAAAATAATGTTCTTCCTCCTCTAAATCAGGAGAAGAAAAGAGGAATATGTGACATGTAGTGCAGACAGTCTGTGAGTGATTAGAACCATAAAATCCTCCACACATATAACATATTGGATACTGAAACGCAAAAGTAAGCAGCTGGGAGAAAGTTATGATACATGGACATCAAAGTTGAATGTTTCAGGGTTATGGCACAGATTTGTATGACACAGTTACTAGAATTACTTAATTACAACACTTCTTCATAATTAGAAAAAATAAAATTGGAGACTGAAAAAAATTGTGGCCAAATAAATATTAAGTGACACACTCACACAAAAACTAGGCAGATTAGCCAAAAAGTTCCATTTAGAGGTTTGACTAGTTTTAGGGTTATTGTTTTCTTGGTCATTGTAAATCTTTTTACAGCAAGTTTTGCATTGTTAGAATCCGGCTAATAACTGTATTATGCAGTCATCTGAACACTCTTTGTTTTCAGTTGACTTGTTTATATTACATGAGTTGTCAGTACACAGAAATCAGTAATAAAACTGTTTGTAAAACTGAAATTTGAACATTGCTAGCAAATAACCCCATTATGCATGAATGTAGGCCTATCTGTAGTTAACTTTTCATTGTCAGCTTAATGTTTAAACTTACAAATAGTTTAAATACAGTCATTGCATTAAGATATATTCATTGGTGGAAGAACTTAGTTGTAGGAAGTAAAACATGGAACCATTACAAACCCTAGTTCAGATTTACCGCCCAATCATTGGGCTGGCTAACAGTTTAAGGTTTAAAAATTCAAGTAAGCTCAGTTAATAAGCTGTGGGTTACAGCTAAAAATAGCACGATATGAAAGTTATCTATAATTAGTATAAGTTTTATAGTAGCAATAAAACCAAAGCCAGCCTAAAACACCATCTGCAAGGATCAGAAATCCCAAATTAACTCACCAGATGCAAGCACAAATTTTTTTTATAAAATAAAATTGTTTAAGCATACAATGGCAAAACAGTATGTAGATAGAGTTAATAAGTTAATAAATGTAAGACTGTTTTAATACCGCATAAGTGAAGTGTTAAGAATTCTTCGACATGTTTTTATTGCCTCTTGATGAACCAATTTTAATATATGTTATTTAATTTCAAATTATGCTAGCATTATTAGTATTACTTACTAGGAAGCAGTGCGGTAATGAGTGTATGATGTGTGCAAAAAAAATTAAAACTAAATACAAAAGCTAAAGTTTATTAGCTAGATCTAGATTTACTTGCTTATTCCAATTAGTTTTGGTTAAGAAGTTGAATCATAACATTAAATGCATGTAATGTATGCTTGCATCTAGCTCCACTTATCTAGTATTTAATTCACGTTTCATCAGATTAAAATTTCATAAAATCTAGTTTAAGTTAACTATAGCTGTAAGAATAGGTCACAGTTTCAAATGAGGCATTTCCCAACTAGACACAAAAATTTGACTTGCTAGTCGATTGAAATTGACAAGAAACTTGTATTGAAAGTTGAAGTTTCACTTTGACTTTACTTAATTTTAAAAATTGTCTTGGATTGTTCCATTTGCGTCAACAATTAATTTCAAATTGATGTTTAAAAGAGAATGCTATATTCATAAATAAAGTTGACTTTCACTTTTATTCATAGTTGGTCTTACATCACAAAGCAATATTCTTCGAAGACTCCTTTTCCATGGGACATCTTCCATTAAAGATTTCTCTATATCCTTCACTTGAATTTGGGATGGTAACGAATTAGAATATTGAGTTTCAGTTTTACTAGTAGTAGTAGTACTAGTAGTAGTAGTAGTAGTAGTACAACTGTGACTGTGAGTATAAGTATTTTGAATTTGCTCAGACGCTGAGCCTGGTGGGATGAAACTTGATAAAACTGCATCATATTCATTGTGATTGTCATTTTCATCTTGGTTGCGAGAACCACTACTAGAATCACTCCAATTATTATTAACATTATCATTAATAATAATATTATCATCATCATCATGGTGATTATGGTTATCGTTTTCAATTTGCATTTCCGAAAAGGAATCATCATTTGTGGCTCTTGCCATTATAGCCACAAAATTTAGAACAAGCGAGCAGTGATGCACTGATATAATTCTGTATATCCTTTAAGTTTGTCTTATCAAATGTAATATAAAGATACTTCGAGTAGCCCAGTAGTTATTGTCGGTGGGCCATTTTTAATTTGTACTAGCTTGATTCGATACCAAGGGCCAAGGGCAAGATAAAAGACCAATGGCAATTTAGTCAGGAACTTGGGTTGAGTCATGGAGTTGTCAATATTTTTAGCTTATGCCTAATGAATTGGAAAAGATATTATTTCTAGTTCAGCACTTATACCCATTTGTCAACAAACTGGACAAAAAAGTTTCAGCGATGTATACTAAGAAAGTATTTTGTTAACAAAGAGAATAAATAATTTTGTGAAACACCCACAAAAGTGTTTAGTATGACGGTAAAAAATATATTTTAGACAACCTCAATAATAAAAAGACGTATAGGGGACAACTCTTTTAAAAACTTATTTTCTAGAAAATTTTTAATGACATTACAGTTATACCTTTGCTCTGAAATATATGTCATTACTATTATTTCTATGCAATCTTTGCCAAGTGTGGTTTAAATGCTATACTTTAATTTTCGTGTTCTGGTTCTTTCCTACAACTTGATGGTTTTAGAACTAGTTAATCGAGTGTTGAGCCTTCAGAGTTATCTTACACTGACTTGATTTTTTCTACTATACTGAAAAAAAAGTTATAAACTTTTTATGATTTAAAAATATTTTATTTATATAATTAAAAAAAAAATTATTTTACATTTAACCAAGCTATTTTATTCCTGTCTGCTTTTTCTTTTTCTTTAATGGTTTATAAGCAGCTCCAAGTTAGAGGTGACTAAATGCAGTAATTTGTGGGTCTCGAGTTTATTGTTCGGGTTTAAGAGCCCCCAAGCTCCAACCTCGAGAACTGCAAATTAATGCACTCAGTCACCCCCAAACTGGAGCTGCTTATAAAGCCATTCTTTTAATCGCTTCTCATTTATTGATAACCATAATATCTTGTCATTGCATTTTGATTCTTTCTGACCTTGCCACATGTGCCCAGTTAAAACATGGTAACGTAATGAAATGACACGAAATCCTAAAAACGCAACTACAATACAGCGTTTCCTTCACAACCTTTTTCTCGTCAACTTTTTCTCGTTTCTTTGCATTGCATCACGATCGTGTTCAACTTCTTTCACTCATTTATTTTATATTGATAATGAATTATAGTATTAAATTAAAAATTTGTATTTTAGTTTTTATATTACAATCACGATCATTGCTAAGTCGTTAATGACAACTAATATTATACGTATACTTATAGTTATAGTTATACTCATAGTCATACTCATACTTGTAGTTATAGTTATACTCATACTCATAGTCATACTCATACTTGTAGTTATAGTTATACTAAGTCTAATGCTTAGTCTTACCCTTACCTTAGGCTTAGACTTAGAGTTAGTGTTACTGCTATGCCTATGGCTATAGTATAAGTATTATTACTTATTAGTTATTAGACTTAGTATTACTCACTATGACTATCAGTATTACTATTAGTATTAGTAATTTGAGGTTTTATAATTATGTTGCACTTCATTTTATTTGTTCAACTACTCATATTTTTGCTAAATTTGTTTGCCAAAGCAACTTAAAGATGTTCTATATCTTTGGCGTTTGGTCATTGTCAATAGCCAAAGTTATTACAATACTGACAATGACTAAAGATATAGAACAGTAGCCAAAGTTACTATAATACTGTTTTATTTTAAAAGATAAATCATTGTGAGCATGGTGGCACCAGTTGCTGACCGAATGGACTTTCCTAAGGCAGAGGAAGAAATTTTAGACTATTGGAAATCAATAAATGCTTTTGAAAACAGTCTCAAAAAGGCTGAGGGTCGGCCCAGGTAGGGAGTGTTATTGTTAAATAACAATAGAGCTTTTTTGCAACAATAGCAATTTTGTGACCATGTTTTGTTTTGTAATACCCATGCATGCTTCAAACAATTTTTCCTAATATTATTTTGCGTTTCTTTATTTCATGTTCACGATTAGAGGTCTGCCTTGCTGCTAATTTTGATTATTCATTGTATGCAATAACTTTTTAGAAGCAGTATGTTTGTGCATTTAATAACTTATTAAATATTTCAAGTTTGTCAAACTTTGTTGGATGAATGGATGTTATAGATTGTTGTTATCTGATGTTTAGATACTCGTTTTATGATGGTCCACCATTTGCTACTGGTCTGCCCCATTATGGCCACATCCTAGCTGGCACTATCAAAGACACCATCACCAGATGGGCGGCTATGAATGGGTGTTATGTTGAGAGACGCTTTGGCTGGGATTGCCATGGTCTTCCTGTTGTAAGTGCTGCTTTTTCTGTTTCATAAATTTTGTTCATATTTTTGATCTGTCTATGATTTACACAAAAATTTACAATTTTTTTATGATAAATTACTATTATTTGTAGTACTAATTTCAACTACACTTAAGTTTAATCTCCTACACTTATTGAATCATGACTCACTGCAATTTTTGAAGTAGTTTTATAAAGTACTCATAAGCTGTATGTTCTCAGGAATATGAAATTGACAAGTTATTGGGCATTACGAAACCTGCAGATGTGTTGGAAATTGGAATAGAAAAGTACAATCAAGAATGTAGAAATATTGTGATGAGGTACTCTAAAGATTGGGAGGTAAAGTTTTTTCCTAAATAATATGCTCAATTAAGTTAATTTTTGAATGTTTAGTCTAGCTGCTGTTATTTATAGTATCTCATAAACAAGTAAGTTTACAGTATTACAGTTTACAGTTAGTATTTCAAGAAATTTCATGTAATTACCCTACATATATCAACTCTTTATTATTAAATGGAGTTTCTCTAATGACATTTTTGGTTTCCAGCAATGAACCAATGGTGTTTCAAGTAAAATATGAAGTTCAAACGGCTATTTGATCTTGTTATTGTTATTAATAAAGCCATAGATAGTTATAAGTAAACAACAGATTTGCAAAATTGCTAGTATTGCTTGCTGTAGAACATTGTGACAAGAATGGGCAGGTGGATTGACTTCAAGAATGACTACAAGACAATGTACCCCTGGTTTATGGAGTCTGTGTGGTGGGTGTTCAAACAGCTGTTTGACACAGGCATGGTTTACAAAGGTTTCAAGGTTGGTTCACACCATATCGTGTGTATCATGTCATTATAAACTTCCAACGGTCTAATATTAATTATTCTGCACTTATACACCAGAAAAAAGTCGAGTAAAATAACGCTTTGGTTTTAGTTTAACACTTCGAGTTTTTGTTTAAAGTATGCTATACTAGTGTAGTTTTAAAGGCGACCTAATTTCATTACACTACTTTTATATTTCTGCATTGAAAGCTTCAGTTAGTTGTAAAATAAAGAGAATAATCTTCAGATCTTATAGTTTTCCAAACTGCATGAGTTGCGTTTTTATTAATTAAGGAATATTCTATTAATCTTTATGAAATATTATTTTATTGACAATTCTAATGGTCTCTTAATAGGATTTGCACATTCACTATTACTGGCTTATTTGATCAATCACACATATATGTATAATGGATCTGGAGTCAAAAATTCAACGTTTGATTTTAGGTCATGCCATACTCTACAGGATGCAACACTCCTTTATCTAACTTTGAAGCTGGTCAAAACTACAAAGATGTTGTTGATCCCGCAGTTATAGTTTCATTTCCTATAATAAACAACACAGATGAAGCTGGTGTTAGCTTCCTGGCTTGGACTACTACCCCTTGGACCCTTCCTAGCAATCTGGCCCTATGTGTGAATCCTAATGAGACTTATGTCAAAGTTAGAGGTATGGCCACCCTTTCACCTATTCTGAAGATTATTGCAGTTACTGCTAGTGTATTTCTATTTATCTGTGTTATCTAATCAACTATATTTTAGAAATGGTTTGTTCTTGCATCAAACTTCTTCTTTCTATAAGCCTAGGGCCACACTGTGCGTATTTTCGCATGCAAAAATTGAAATCACAAGTAGCAAAGGTGTCCACTGTGCGCGTTGAGAAAACATTCGCACTTGTCGCTCTGCATTTTCAACGCAAGTGCGAATCGTCTCTGTCGTCGTCACCTAATTGGCTGATAGTTATTAAGCGAGCCCATTTCTTTATTTTAGTGCTAAATTCCACTAAATTGCGTTTTATTGAAAGCGATTGCGATTTAAAAATGAAAGCTTTATTTATCACGCATCACTGACGCTACAGTGGACGCCTTTGCTACTTGTGGTTTCAATTTTCGCATGCGAAAATACGCACCGTGTGGCCCAAGGCTAAGTGTACACATCAATGTTTAAACTGAGATACTTTAAACCCAGTATATACGCTCAGTAATTTTTATCATACATTTTATTCTATTCTATTGCAGATGAGAAACGTAATAAAGAGTTTATTCTTATGGAAAAAAGACTCTGTTCTCTCTATAAAAATGACTCTGAATACACAGTCAGCAAAAGGTTTGTTGGCTCTAAACTTTTAGGCTTATCCTATTCATGTGTATACAGGAAGGTCCAACTGTAAACACAGCTTGAGAGCTGTTGGCACCAAGTAAATACTATGTTGGGTGTCATAATGCTGCTACTGTGGAGAACTTACATATAACGTCAAGATTTTCTTAACCAGACACCTTATAGCATGTCTTGTTTGATACAGATTATTTTGTATTGCAGATATCAAGGGACTGATCTCGCAGGCTTGAAATATGAGCCTCTGTTTAACTACTTCAAACATAGAGGTGACACTGGTGCCTTCACAGTCTTAACAGATAAATACGTCACTGATGCTAGTGGTACTGGTATTGTACATCAAGCTCCCTATTTCGGAGAGGTACATTACGTTTTACCATTGTATATTAATGTGACTAAATTTCTTCTCGCAACTTGGCTCTCTAGAGGGTTTTGCTGATCCACTAAGCAAAACCCCCTGAATAATATAGTACTCTAATAATATTTACTACTGTAGGATGATTATCGAGTGTGCCTAGCTAATGGCATAATTGCCAAGGATGGAGAACTGGTATGCCCAGTTGACGAATGTGGGCGCTTCACCCAGCCAGTGGAAGATTTCTGCGGTCAGTATGTCAAAGATGCCGACAAAGAGATCATCAGGATGTTGAAGACAAGGAATCGACTGATTGATCATCAGACTATCAAGCACAGCTACCCTTTCTGCTGGAGGTTAGTTGTCATTATAATGAATGCTCTGTGTTCGCATGGTTCTACGTTTATTTTGTATAATGCTATATGCTCTTGTGTTCTTTGTTGTAATTTATAGCTATTTCTTAGAATGCCTGTTGTTTTTATCATTTATGTGCTGTTATGTTACGTGTAGTATGCAATGTTGTGACTTAAAAATTAGCGGTTTCAGATTAGCTATTGGCGGGGCGTAGGAAACTTCTATAAGTTTGTTTAAATTTTTAAAATGGAATCAGTAGTTTTGCAAATCCCACTTCAGCAAAATGTTACGTTCCATCTCTTAGAGCGTGTTTTTATATTGAAAATCGCAGTGTGATATGATGTGCAGCTGGGCATGCGTATAGGTAACTATCATGAGCATTTATTTAATTCATCAGAAATAAAAGTGAAAGAAATTCTCAAAGTGAAGTAAACTTGGGTCTACTTACATTAAAACATTAATCTTTCAGCCACTAAACCATTAAATAGTAATAACATATTGCAGTATGTTTATGAACAGTGACTGGCATGCAGTCTTTTGAGCTACTGGAATACAATGTTATTTCATTACTGGAGTATGGCTGCCTATTCTGCATCTCATTGAATATCAATTATACTAAACTGAATAATACTGTACTTCCTTGTTATTAATACTAACATAGCAAACAATATAAGCACACAGCCAAATCAAGTCTCAAGATTGTTCAGGCAAGAAATGTCAATAAAGTAAGGCTGAAATATTGATTTTAATACAATTGAACTTAGCTTAATAATGCCTTTAGTCACCACTCCAATAGAAATATAATACTTTGAAGGGCTTCTTCTCATAAATAAGTTGCTGTAGAGCGTAGAGCGAATTTGTAACAAAAAATATTTCAAGCAAAATTGTTTTGTCAACAACCAGTTATTAACTTAACAGAGAAGAATAAATGTGGAATGCTACAACTTCCCGAAAGACGGTGTCTCAGTTCTAACTTTCTCACCTTTTATTGCTAAACTCATGCCACTTCTACTTCACTATAAAATGTGTTTGCCAATACAGCTGCTACCTTAAGTATATTTATGTTACATTAAATAGTGTATATAATATACTGAACATAGTGTAACATACTAAAGTATATCAAATGCACGCACATACTCACACAGGCACAAACCGCACACACTCATATGTACACACGCACGCACGGTATGGTGAAAGTAGCATGGTATTCATTAGTGTATGACATATTTTCCAGGTCTGACACTCCACTGATATACAAAGCAGTGCCCAGCTGGTTCGTCACAGTAGAAACTATAGTGGACCAGCTTCTAGAAAACAACTCAAAGTCTTACTGGTAGGTTACGCCAGAACCTGTATTGCGGGTGCTTATAAATGGCAGGTATTAAGAATAAGTAGTTTAGTAGATTTTAACCCATGTTATGGTAGAAAGATCAGCTTATGACTTTGTGTCACAGTATTTATTTGTTTGGCAGTATTAAAGGAAGCAGTCATCCTAAAAAAAAGTTTCAGTCTTTCATACAATAGTTTGCCATCTGTAGACTGTAATACATCCCCAGACGTCTAATATGAATACCAAGGACTAGGTTGGTCTGGTAGTATACCTGATGGTGTGAATATATTGCATACTTTCAAGGGTGCCAGATTTTGTGAAAGAGAAAAGATTTGCTAATTGGCTGAAGGGGGCCAGAGACTGGGCAGTAAGTAGAAACCGCTACTGGGGCACTCCACTTCCTCTCTGGATCAGTGAAGATGGCGAGGAGATTGTGTGTGTGGGATCCATTGCAGAGCTGAAGAAGCTCTCAGGAGAGTCTGTCGAAGACATACACAGAGAATCGTAAGTTGTCTGCTTTTATCTGTCAAACTATGTGAGTGTCATTCAGGGTTCAGTTTAAATGATTAAAGCACTTGTCTATGCAGTTATTTTATCTTCAGTTATAAGAAGTATGCATATTATAAGGATGCTTTTGAGAACCATTAGAATCTCACACTCACTACAAGAAAGAGTAAATTATGATTTCAATAATGAAATGTGTTATGCTATCTTCAATGATGCCAGAATTCAATAAAACATCTGCTCGGCACGTAGGTAAAACTATGGATTTTCTTTTCATTTAGACAATGCACTCAGCTACACCACACCTCGGCACTTCACCCCTTCCCCCCCACTCACATAACTCATCATATTGCACGTTTAGAATCAGACTGAAAAGCTGATTTTAAATTTCCAAACACTATCAACCAGTTAACATCCAATATTGCCCATTATATATTTCCATCAATGTAGTAAGTACTGCGGATAAGTTGTGTTGAAGTGTTATCTAATAGCTTGTGAGTACTAACTGCTTCTGGTGCAGACAACTCCCGGTTTCTCTCCACACAGGTAGTAATCTTGGAAGTAGGAGTTGCGTGTGTGCATTATTGGTATTCCTAAACACACTCATGATTTTCCTAACCTGACAGAGTTGGGTGCTATCAAAGTTGATAACGTATTATTTTCTGCATTTTATCAAAATGAAGCATTCTATGCAATTTCAACCAATTTTTAAATGTTGGTGTTTTCATTTTGTTTCTATGGCATACTTACAATTTTTCTTATGTAGAGTTGATCACATAACGATACCCTCTACTCAAGGAAAAGGCGTTCTCCGTCGAGTGACGGAGGTTTTTGACTGTTGGTTTGAGTCTGGAAGCATGCCTTATGCACAGCAACACTATCCATTTCAAAGGAAACAGGAGTTTGAAGAAAGGTAATCCCAATTTTTGTTTATATTTGCTGGCTGGTTTGAAATATTACTTGGCAATTTACCTGATTTGTAAGTTGTTGAAGATGTATTTGTGTTCTGTTACAGTTTTCCAGCTGACTTCATTGCTGAAGGCATTGATCAGACCAGGGGGTGGTTTTATACGCTCCTTGTACTCTCCACAGCACTTTTTGGAAAGCCTGCCTTTAAAAATCTCATCTGCAATGGCCTTGTTCTAGCCAGGTGAGGCTAACATATTCTATATCTCCAGCTGCACAGAGTATCAACAAGTTATATTAATGTGCAGCCTATTACCTTGCAGCTAGGCTGCCCAACATATCTTAAAAATCCCATGTCACTTGGGATTGTTATATTATTAGGAGGCTTAAGCTATGCTGAGTCTGGTTAACATGCATTAGCAAACAGATTTCAACTATAGTATGCCAAAAGTGTATATGTAAGCATCGTGCAAGTTTGTTTTTTCCTTTTCCTTCATCTGTTATATTTTTTGATGTTCAAAATTTTTTCTAAAATCAGTAAGCATTAAGCAGCCTAAAAAGTGTTAGGTGGCAGAAGACCTTCTCTGCATCTTTCTCACCAACCTGAGCAAACCACGGGTATATTCAACAGTTTACTGTGTTCTAGGTTGACAGTTTTTAATTTGCTATATTTTATATAATGAATAATTTATATCCAGCACGAAAACCACAAGTGAGTGTTAGAATAATGCACTTTCTCAAACTGCCAAAAGGGTACATAACTCTCCAAATCGAAATCAGTATAATTACACTGACTTTTGACAACTTTTTAGAGCTAATTTGCTATAGTGAATATCTCATCCGGCGCACTTTAAAATAATGCACTTTTTGTTTTCATTCAAGTTGCGTTAATTTTTCTGATAACAATGTAGTGATGGATCAAAGATGAGCAAAAGAAAAAAGAACTATCCGGAACCCTCACTGATAGTTGACAAGTACGGAGCTGACGCTGTGAGGTAGATATGTGAATTTCTGGCATTAACTTTGCCTAATCTGAAAATGACATACTTTCTAATATGCAGAGCAAAAACACGTTTATTTTATGAATGCAATGCTGAATATATTGTGGATAATGTTAATTCAATGAAGTTCAAGTGATGCTTTCAATGAAACATTGCAGTAAGTAAAAAGATACAATATTGTGTAGGTTATACCTCATTAACTCTCCGGCCGTAAGAGGTGACGGTTTGAAGTTCAAGGAAGATGGGGTCAGGGACATACTCAAGGATGTATTCCTGCCATGGTTCAATGCTTACAGATATCTTGTTCAAAACATAGAGCGTCTCCAGAGGGTATGTTAGTCTACCCTAGATATAGGCTTCCTTATTGTACTACTAGTAATGCTCGCTGTGACATACTATTAATATTCTAAATCATTATATTCTACTTTGATGATTACCTGCAAGAGGATTCATTTAGTTTTTATGGAAAATTTGATGGAGGAAAGTTGTAATCATTTGCTATATCAAGTCAAAAGAATTGTGGGCATCTCTAAAGACTTTTCCAGCCATGGTTCCTCAGAAACGCTTATACAAAGGTGAATTAAAAATTGGTTTTCTTAAAATTCATTGGATTTGTATTTCAGGAAGAAGGAATTGAATTTCGACATGACGAGACTAACTGGAAGTTGACTGACGACTACAACTACATGGATAGATGGATCCTCAGCTTCACACAGAGTCTAATCAAGTTTGTGAGAGCTGAAATGGCTGGTGAGTTTATCATAAATTAAACAGATACAGTCATAGGTACGGAGCCCAGTAAGTTGACATTGACCATATTTATTCATATAGTCTACCAAATATAACTATACACATTGTTTTGGTAACATCATTTTACTACTCTATATGATTGTTTTCTGAAGATTTTCACTTGATTAACAATTATCCTACAATTTCTTGATTATAATCCTTTCTTGTTCTGACAGCCTACAGACTGTACACAGTAGTGCCGAGGCTCATCAAGTTTGTGGAGAATCTCACCAACTGGTATGTCAGGATGAATCGTCGCAGGCTGAAAGGAGACTCGGGGGCAGCAGATTGTCAAGCTGCCGTTGAAACTCTCTTCGTTGTCATCTACTCCATGGCCAAAGTGATGGTGTGTCACAGTTATAAGTGTTTTAACTCATAGGATTTTGTTAAGTTTCTAAGGTTTTACCCAGCCAACCGTCATTACCCATAATGCAAGTTTATACTAGAATGCTGCATGGTTATTGGCCTGAATTTGTTACAGTATTGGTCCATTACATCTGTTGCAGGCTGCTTTATTTCTGTACTTATTATCATTTGCAGGCACCGTTCACCCCTTTTCTGGCAGAAACGTTTTACAGAAATCTGCGAAATGTCATTGTGGGAGAAGTGAAGGAAGAGAGTGTTCACTTTCTGATGGTGCCAGAGCCTAGGGAGGAGCTTATAGACACCAACATAGAGGCAGCAGTCAGCAGGATGCAGTCGGTTATAGAATTGGGGAGAGTTAGTAGAGACAGAAGGACACTTCCTATCAAGTATCCACTGAAGGAGGTGGTGGTTGTCAATGAGGATGAAGGTTTCCTCAAGGATGTTGAGTCTCTTAGAACTTACATTATTGAGGTGTGTATAGCTCATGCGATAATATCCTGTGCATTGTATTGTATTGGGTACCTGTGTTCTGCATTTTGTATCATATATGGTGGGCGTAGGTAGGGGTTCGAGCGTTGGCTTAGTAAACACGAAGTCATGGGTTCGAACCCCAACAAAGGAAGAGCATCCAGTCATAGTTGCTCCTGTACCCCATCTGAATAAGTCTTTACCTCGATTTGAATAAGTCTTTACCTCGATTTAAAAAACCCTTTCCGTCAGGGGCTCTCACGGTGATGGTGATTATGAACTTGCGTGAGTCTTTTCTATAGTGTGTGTGTGTGCGTGCGCGTGTGTGTACACTAGATGTTTTTGTTCTTGGGTCTGTAACTAAGTGTCTTCTTTCTCTCAGGAGTTGAATGTTAAATCATTGACTACGACAACTGACCGAGCAGCATTCAATGTGAAGATGGAGGCTCAAGGTGACTCCAAGGCCCTTGGCATTAGGCTGAAGAAAGCTAGTAAAGATGTCTGTAAGCACATAGCTGGCATGAGTCATGAGGAAATCTGCAAGCTGCAAGACCAAGGTGGGTTGGTAATTGTAGTATATGTGTAAATTAAGTGTGTCCACTCAACTGTTGGTATCTGTGACATTGGAATTGTCTGTTCTTGAAAAACAAAGCCAGTGTTCACAGTTATTTTGCAGTTTTTTATTCTATGTAGAATATTTTGGTTACATATTGGAGAAACATGCACCTGCTTGAACATAACTATATAACTGTACAGACTACATAACTATATAACTGTACAGACTACATAACTATATAACTGTACAGACTACATAACTGTACAGACTACATAACTATATAACTTTGCAGACTACATAACTGTATAACTGTGCAGACTACATAACTATATAACTGTGCAGACTACATAACTATATAACTGTACAGACTACATAACTATATAACTATACAGACTACATAACTATATAACTATACAGACTACATAACTATATAACTTTGCAGACTACATAACTATATAACTGTACAGGCTACATAACTATATAACTGTACAGGCTACATAACTATATTATAACTGTACAGACTACATAACTATATAACTGTGCAGACTACATAACTGTATAACTGTACAGACTACATAACTGTATAACTGTACAGACTACATAACTATATAACTGTGCAGGCTACATAGAAGTGTTGGGTGAGAGAGTTGATGTCTCGGAGGTTCGTACCAAACTGGTGGTGGAGGGCTCACAGAACTCACATTATGAGCCCAACTCTGACTGGCAAGCCCTAGTTCTGCTGGATTGCAGAGTTGATGAAAGTGCCAAGAGTGAGGGCCTTGCTAGGGAGGTCACTAACCGCATTCAAAAACTCAGAAAAGAGGTATTTGATTTGTGAACAAATATTTCAACATATATTGCTTGTAAAGCTGAAATTAAACCAAGTTCGAACTTCCAACAGCTGTACTTGGCTCATAAAAACATTGTAATGCTGTTGTGTGTTAAATGTCTTACTTGGTAGATTTGAATTAAAACGAACCTACGTAAAATTAATGCAATAGCATAGTGTATGCTTATGCTTGATTTGATTCTGTGCTGGGGTATTACAAATTTGAAACCGGTTTAAATATACTATTGCAAATAAAACTACACGTTGCTAGGTTTTTGTGGGTTGCAGCTATTTGAATTCTTCACCTTATTTTTAGCTGATAAATTTCAAGTTGAACCAAACATAGTGAAAAGTATAATATAATCCACAGTATGATTTATGAAATGTGTTCATTACTTTTAAAATTCAATGTTTCAACTTATTTATATGTATTTTAGGCAGGCCTGCAACCTAATGATGATATTAGCATATACTATGAGGCAGACAAGGTACTAGTAGAAGTTGTGGCTCAGAATCAGGAGCTGATAAACAGTGCAGTCAAACAACCTCTACTCAACAAACCACCTGCAGCAAGTGATCAAGTTATCATTTCTAAGGAGGGCAAAGTAAGTTTAATTGGCAACTTTTGCTCGTAATATCCATCTCTATTGCATCTTAGCCACATTTTATAATTTTATCAAAACTGCTTTAGGTGAAAGACTACAATTTAAAGGTGACTTTAACTGCTCGGGGGAACACAGTAGGGATGTCATTCAAGACACAGTCAACCGGCCACCAGCTTAAATTCTGCAACATATCTAAAGATGGTGAAGTTGCTACTGTAGCACTGGAGCCACAAGTAGGGTCTGGTAACTTTATTACCTATGGATCCCTCTGTCATCTGGTAAGAATTGGTCTCCATTCTGTATAGACAGGCTATCTCGCATGTGTTGTACAGTAAGCAATTGTAATAAAAGTATTATGTTGTTACTTACTAGCTAAACATTGTGGTTATGAAAATAACATATTATTAGCAGTGTGCTCTTAGTAAGTCCTCTCACTATTCAGCCTAGGGTTGGCCTAATAGAGTAGTGGATAGGAGACTCACATGTCACCAATTGGTTTTGTATAAAAGTATAACTTTGATAAGTTGAATTATGAAAGTTTTTTCATTTTTAGGTGAAAAAAATATTCAATTTAAAAGAGAGTCCCAAACTGTACAAGGGATCGAATCGGGTGACATCATCAGATGATGTTGCTGACTTACATGGAATCATATTGACTATTGGCTCAGGGAGTGTAGTTGCAACGTGTAGCGAGCCGGCATGCAGAGTTGTATATGCTGCTAAAGGGGAGGATGTGTTAGCCACTGTCTGCGAAAATCCAGTTGGGAAAAACACATTGACAATTACTCAGGTAATTTGTCTTTTATTTAATGCATCATAGTTAAATGTGTTATACGCTGCATTTCCAAGCTTGTATTCTGTAAATGGATTTTTCATTCTAAAATTTGGAAACAGCTGTATTGAATGAACCACAACCATAAACTGCAACCACAAATTCATCTGTACAAGCATCCATTCGAAGTAATGGAAATGCAGTGATGGTTGATATTGGATAATAATTAGTGGATTCAATAATTGCTCCATTACTATACTGAATGTTGGGTAATTGTTATTTATGTATTTGTAGGTGGCTGAACTGGCCAATTGCCATGATGATGGTTATAAGCTGTATGCAGACATTGGGTTGACCAACCCTTTGTAGGATAAATATGTTTTCTAATAGGCCTTTCCCACATAGCATCATCACCTACTTGGTTAACTATGTTTGTCTTCATATTTCAGTTTTCTCAAGTCACTTTCATACAGATTACTTAATATGTCTTATAGATCATGTCTAATAAAGTGTGTTCTTGTCTTGAAACCTTGCAAATGTGTCTTTATGACAACTTTTATAGTACAATCAAGTTCACAAACCAGTTTTGCCATGTTTATAGCACTAGTATACTTGGCTGTGTGTGGCAACAAATACAATATTTATTGGTATGTAGTTAATATATGCTTTATTTCAATAGTTTTATAGGATTTGTACAAATGCCATAAAGGCATACCATAAATATAAAACCATCACAATACAATAATTTCAAAAGAAAATAAGTTGGATAAATGTTTAACATAGAAATAAGAAGGGACACAGTTAAAATTTACAATTCCAAAAATGTGCATCTATACTTGTGCTCACCAGTCAATTTTATCATCTTCCGACAACAATATAGCTTTGTTCAACTGCAACAAATTCCCTCTCATTGGTGTGTCTTCATATTGTAACAGATCATCAATAGATTACAATACTGGCTTTAGGAGGCAACTACAATGATGAAAAGAGCTATACAGAATACAGTTGCATCACTTGCCAATGATTTCCAATTTTGAGGCATAGAAAACAACTTACTTTGCTCGTTTTATGGGAACTTTTGTACAAATTCCCTCTTCTAATCAAACTAAATCCAATGACAGTAATGGCTGATATTATAATGAAGTAACTGGTATACATTAAATGTAGGTTAATTCTTCTCTCATCCTGCAACATAGAAGAGTTTATTAGTGAAACACATAGTAAATGCAGTGTATAACGTTGCTTAGAAAAATCTTGCAGCAAATTATAGAAAATCAATTGGAGTTTTACCAGCAATAATCCTTATAATAGAATTATAATTGCACCATTTCAACACTGATTCATGGGAGTTGTCTTAATTTTTAAATTTAAGTAAACCTTTGAAAGTATATTAGTAAAGAGCTTGAAGACAAACAACTGCAAGAGTTTTAATAATGTATATGAGTTTTATGATTGACACCATGACACAAGTTTGTGTCTGACTACGAAAGGAGATCATCATTATTGGCTTGAATTTTTTTAGGTTCCAGGTTATAAAAAATGTTCACAAATTTGTTGTACAACACATTTAGATGAACTAAAATTAGTCTATGGCACATTAGGTTAACGATAACTTATGCCATGTGTTCAATGGATTTGGATAGCTAATCACTATTTTTCTATCTAAAAAAAACTATAAGACTAACGTGCTAAAATGTTGAAGTATACATTTAAATGAATTTTTACAGCCAGTGTTTGTTACATGAACAGTTAGCTGCAAAACATATACAAAACAACACAGCACAGCCACTTACAATAGAGATATAGACATCAAGATCATGTTCCCATTTCTGATCCACATAAAAGTTAGGAGCTTTGTTGGTACAAGAAGTCACAGTTGTAAGTGGGCTGTTGTCATCAGGAGAATAGTGACATGTAGATATATCTCTGAAATAGACATTATTGACCAGGTTACACTTTTTCAGCACAATATATTGCACCAATACTTGAAGTGAAATCGAAATTTTGATCTATTTCATTTTAGTGTATCAATTAGAAACCAGAACATTTGGAATCAAAATTGTAAAACATCAAAACTTTTAATCATACATAGTAATTTCAACAATGAAAAGCAAAATTTACATAGTTGTAAAAAATTGCTAACATGGACACAACATGATTATATAACTACAAAGCATATTATATACAGAATTAAGAGCTACCTTGTGCAGAAGCATAATATATGCAAAATTGATAACTATTTGAAATATATTCAACATAAACCTTAGAAGCTAATTGAAAAACACCACATACTTCAATGAAGAGAGTAAACTGAGATTTTGACAAGCAACATCATTTAATGGTAAGATATGAATAAGACAATATGACCCTGTTTGAAAACACTTGGTAAATTTAATACCATATTTCAGCTACATGCTATTCAGTGATGAAGAAACTAACATGTTCATACTGGGGTTTGAACACAAACCTTATTAGTTTTATTGCTTATATTGTATAAGCTTCAAGAACACCTTGTGGAGTGTGTAAAGAGCCCTGAGGAAGTTCATTATTCAACCATCCTTAGCTCACTATACACTGCTACGTATTGTTCCAATTTTTGTACAAATACCTTGGTTAGGGGTTCAAACCCTACTATCTGCATGTTACTTTTATCACGGAATAAAATATCAAGGTTGTACAACTCTATACCTGATATAAGATGGTAGCGGTGCAGCACTAGAAATGTTTATGTATGCTGGGACTAGAACATCTCTAGAATGTTTTGTAGAAGTAGATAAATTATGCTGAATTAAATAAGTTAAACGAACTCTGCTGACCTCTTCCACGGATACTGAATCTAAAAACAGGAATTCTTTTATTGAATAAAAAAAAACTTTAGTGCTTGCCCAGAATGACCACTTCAAGAAAATTTTTATTCAAGAAAATTGCAGCAAAGTTATCACGCACAAAATTCAATCCGAAAATAAGCTCTATAGATATAATAATAGCGTATTAAAATATTCTAATACCTGTAGCAAAAAGCTCAGAGCTAGATATAGAGGTCACAAAGACAGACTTGTTCTTGAATATGGGATAATAATCACCAGGTATAACTACCACCATCTGTAGGCATGCACTGCAACCATTTTATACAGCATACAGTATATGAAGTAAACAGTTTAGGTCGGTAAAAATGCAGGCAGTCTAGTAGACCAAAGAGAATAGCCATCAAACAAGCTTTACTAAAGACGCCATAGAATCAAGTTACAGAAATATTGGGTGTTAGATAATATATAAACTGCAACAATATACCTCATACTTTCATTTCATAACTTTTGGTAGAAAAAGCCATCTTAATTACTGACTACTAGGACAATCTACATGAGGTACCTTTTGAGAGCTAAATCTTTAGCTGAAACATCAGCACCTTTAGATGTATTCTTCATTTGTACTGAGGGAAGAAGATCGGCATCCTGCTTTGTGTCATTTAGGCACCAGTGTAGTCTGCTAAACTGAGTTATAAATTCACTCAAATCCTAGAAAACCAAGACACAAAGTTTCAACAGATGAAGTATGAGTTATTTTTAAGACCAGAATTAAATTACTTATAAGAATGACAATTATTAGTGTGCAGTTTCGTTAATTGCAAGAAATAATCATTTTACAGTCTCATGTTGTAAATCATTCTTCAAGGGTTACAACAGCATACTTGATCACCTACCATCAACAAATATATGCAAAAATTACTATTTTAATGTTTTTAAAAACTAAAAGATAGAAAAGAACTTACTAGAGAAATAGGCTTCAAAGTGGGAGAGTGAGCACTTGCATTGTTTATATAATATGCTGTGAAAATAAACGCTGCAGATACCACGACAAGTACCAGCGCTATTATACCAAGAGGGCTCCGCGACTTCACACAACTTGAAACTGAATCACCAGTATCCTTAACATAGGATTTGCAACAAAAGGTCATGATGAGTCGGTTCAAAGGCTGTAGCACATGATCAGTAACCCCAAACCTTTCCTACAAATAACATTATTGTATTAGAAAAGAAACGACTAGTGCTTAACTGCTTAAACATGATATTCAAACCCGTGACAAACTTACTGAGTGCAAAACTAAGATTATAATTTATGAGCTACAATAATTTAAATTTATAGTTGAACTGGGGTAATAGAATTTTAGCATCCACGGTTCAAATTTGTACTTAAAAATTTATATTTAGCAAATACTAAGCATTACCCTTATAATTGGATTTTACTCGTATTGCAGCCAAAAGGCTTATGGGATTTTGGATGGCCATCTTAAAACACACAGATGTATGTACTATTTAGTAGTAAGTTACTATAGTAACAAAATATATGATGTTGGATGTAAGCTGCTTGGTTCAATAAGAATTAAGGTAGTAAAATGCATATCTCAGTAGTAGTGTGAACAGCCATCAGGTATGCCAAGTTGGACTTACAGCTACTCATAACCTAAACATTATTAGGAATCAAAAATATTAGTAAAATATGCATTTTATTCTTCACATATTGCCAAGTTAAGAATCTTGCATCAAACTTATATAAATTGTATATTTCTTAAAACAACAAACAGCTACTAGGCAATGCTAAAGGCGAAGCATAGATAAAACTTTTAAACCAAAACCAAAATAACTTTTTTACCAATATGAATATATAGCGAATATAACAGCATGATTCATATTATATATCAACTAAAAAATTTATAATCAGTAGGAGTAATAAAGTCATAGGCTGTAAACTACTATTGTTTTTCTCATACAAAATTTTGACAACTGAGAGCGCCTTGCTGCTGAAAAAACTTTTACTGACTTCGATGATGTTTTAATAAGAGCGTTGACTAAAACTACTTATTTTTATTTATTGCCAAAAATATTTTGTGCATTAGTTGGAACAGTAGTAATAAACAAGCCTGCACCAACAAGTAATGAGCTTCTCTTGCATAAGGGTCGTCTGTCTACATTCAGTGAAAAGCATGAAACCATCCGAAAACAGACAGACTATTGAAACACAAGAAATTTCTTTCATTTTTCGTAATAGATGGTTAACCTTTTTTCACGTGTTTTGAATGTGAACACTCTAAAGCCTATATCGTTCAATCAGAATAGATGGATTTTGCAAATTAATATTATACAGAAATTTAAAACACCAAAAATATCAGTGGATTTCTAAAAACACGACTGATGCAAATTTGTTGTGTTGAGTTATCATTACAAAAAAACAACCTACACTGTACAAATATTGCCTGGTGAAATCCTTAACAATAAAAATGATTACCATATCCATGGTGATATTCCTAATGAAAGCAAGAACAAAAATCATTCAAGTGTTTCAATAAATCATTATTATATTATATTTAATAAAAAATAAAAGCAGCACTAAAAACAAAAATAACTATACTTATAGATAGAGAATAATATAAGTAAAACTGACTTATAAGATTGAGCACGGCTAAAAAATTAAATTATAAATCTAGCATTAAACGTATTATTCAATTTTTCTACTAGTATGACTATCAATATAAGTAACAGTGTGTAATTGTAGCATGGTAGTTGCCTACATTTAGTAGAAAAATTATGTTTAGTATTAGTCTAAGAGTCTAAGTATACTATTACTATAACTATAAGTATAATACTAATAGTAATAGTGATAGTCATAGTGAATCAGAATGTGATACTAAATATATTACTTATAGTTATAGTTATATATTAACTTATACTCATACTTATACTAATACTATAAGTATTAGTGTTACTATAAGTATTATTATAAAAATTGATAGTTCAAGTTGTAGGTTAGTATAAGTATAACAATTACAATAACTTTATAAGTGTATGTATTAACTCTAACTTTAAGTTTAAGTTTAAGTATTAACTTCAAGTTCAAGTAAGCATCAGGATTCAAGTTTACTGTTTAACGTTAAAATAAAAATATTTTTATTGTTCAACTATAATTATAATAATGATTTAATATATTAAATCTACTACCACCACGTCTATTTTAATATTTGCTTTTACTTTTAGTTTTACTATTACTATTAGTATTAGTATTACTATTAAAGTATTATTATTTCCTTTCCCTTCCGTCTTCGGACTGAAAATTAAAAACCATAAGTATAATCATTGTTACAAAACGATGGGAAACTACAATATTAGGAAAATAATATTGTAATTATTCAATCCTAGAAAAATATGATTATATGAACAACTATAACACAAGATACAAGCAACTTTCCTTGTGATTAGTCATTTCGGTCGGGATTTCTTGTAAAAAACATTATATTCTAGGCCAAATACAGCTGTTGCTTGAAATTGGCATCTGTAGGTTTTGTATCATTGAATAAATTTAATCAAAATCTTTACCTGCAATTCTAAAACAACGACAAATTATCGTGGGCAACTTTTTCTTTCAACTACATGGACAACTTAAGGGAGGATAACTACAATTAAACTATGCTCGTAGTTTAAGAAAGCTGATGGCAAAATGCATTTCCGATTTATACACAAGATGTTCAATTTCTCGAACGGAAAAGTTGGAAAAATTAAGCTTCAAGTGCAACAGTAACAAGACTACTAGGTTATTAAACCTAATTTTGAAAAATCCCCATATTTCTCAAACTAAATTTGCCCGCAACTTAGAAATTAGGAAGTAAATTGTAAATCAACGGTGGCAAGTGTAGAAAAAACTTCCATTGCTCAGAATCATAAGATTATATATTATATAATTGACTACTAAAGCAAGGAAGATAGCCATACCCTATTGAAGTAAAAAAGAGTGTATACATGAAAAAATGAAGTTTAGAATCACTAAAGTAATCATAAAATTTGAAAAAAAAACAATGAGATGTTGAGCCTCTGCCATTAGCCAATGACTTTTACTTGGAGTCATATTTGATTAAGTGTGAATCACAATGTGCATGCCATTTGAAGATAAGTTTGAGTTGAGTTTTGAGTTTGATTTCGAAGATTGACTTAGGATTGAATTAAGAAAAGCTGGCAAAAAAATTTCAATTTTAAAGGTTAACTATACTTTTATTATTTTCATATCAAGCCCGAAAATACACAAGTATCTTCCAAGTATATTCTAAGCAAATCCCAACTATTTCAGAAATTAAAGCATACGCTGAAATGGCAAACTTGATGCATAGCAAATAAATAATGCCAAAGTTCCATGAAAAGAAAAATTGTTTTTCCCAAAGTAAACTACGTGATAAAATGTAACGTGTAGTTTTATAGGGATGTTGGTGAGAATTGAGTTCAGAGAACAATCTCTTCAGCCTCCTCAGCGTCCATATCTTCATCAGAAAGATCTTGCTCAATCTCAACAAACGCTTTTCCTTTTTTAGTAGCTATAAAAGACAATAATAATTTGCAAGGCTTACGAATATAACTGTGTAAAAGACATACTAGTCATAGGTGAACCGAATTTATGGTAGGATATCCTACATGCTGGTAAAAAGGCTGCAACAAGCAAAATATAAGAGTATGAAATGAGCAGTTTTTAAAATTGAGAAAATGCAACTAAAATTAATCATTTGCAAACAACTCTTCATTCATAGTACTAGAAAACTTGAGGTTTGCTGAATCTATATAATATGAGATATGCAAACTTCGGAAAAAAAAACTTAATAAATATATTGATTGTATGAATAATTTTGATAAATTCTAGTAAGGCAAAAATTCCTGATGAATGCATCACACAAGTGATATAAAATAAAAATACATCATTTATTTTATTTGGATTTAAAATAAAATAAAGAAATCCAATGACACAACAAGTTGCTATGCATGAAAAGATTTTTAACTTATGCATAATGTGATAAACTTGGTAAGAATGAGACTTACCAGCAGGTGATTGAATGAGATGAATCTGAGTGTTATATACTTTAACATCATCTGCTTTCCTCAACTTCTTACCAACTTTTAGTCTAAATACACAAATATGTTGGTGCAATAATTAATACACTTTTAAACCGAGCTAACCATCAACAAAGGTGGACTGTAAAAATAAAGCTAAGTTGCAACTACAAACTTTGTTATTACATTATGCCCAACATACTTTAATGATTCTTAGTTTCTGTTAATATATATATCGCATACTCTAGCTGTAACAAATCCTTGAGTAAATCTTATTACAGTACAGAGTAGAACTCCAAAATACTATTTGCAGCTAGACTAAAGATGAGCAAAACTGTAAGAAGGACTGATATATTACAGTTGTAACAATCAAGATAATTTAGTCCCTAAAAAAACTTTCAGTGTATTTGCGTCACTCATGATGGAAAAGAGAGAAGCCATAAAAAATTACACTCAATAAATTATTCTATATGATTAAAACCATAATATGTACACTCATCCTACTGTAGAAGGTATCTTACTAACTTACCTGTTCAAAATATATTGATTTTGTCGTTTCACTCGAATTTCTTCAACTCGTTTCATTGCTTCAACTACAAAAAATAGCATAAAGTGTACACAACTTTGAAAATAATAAAACTGTACTAAAATTCCATTGAAGTAAATCAATAACCTCAATAACTAAAATGTTACATAATCACAAATATAATTACAAATTTTGAAAAAAAATCAATTATCTAATATATTTAAACTTGATCATAAGAATTTTACTAACCAGTATTTTGCCACATGGCTCGATCATATTTTACAGGAACATGTCTGCGTTTTTCAAACTCAAACGCTGGATCTACTGTCAACTCCTTTCCATTTGTCTTTCTGTATGCCTTTGTCCATCTAGTTTTTCTTGGATTCTTCTTTCGCTTGAATGCCTTGTGACATTTACCACGGCAAAATCTGAATATCTGTAATACAAGCAAACTTTTTAGAAGCACAGTTATACTTTATTTGGATAGCATCTTTATTTAAGTTAAAGTTACAATTAATAAAAGCAAAGTAAACCTAAAAATAATAACTAATACTTATGCTGTCATATTTTTTGGAGGTTTAATATCATTAAGTATTACTGTCTTTATAAATTTAGTCATAACATTTACGTTTAGCCAGCCGAAGCATAACTAGAAGCACATTGTGATTGCTAAAAACAGAGTATACTATTTGCATTGCCATTGCCTGCCATTAGATACTGGTTTTAGTTGAATAGTAATAGTTAAAATTCAGCAATAAACACTGGTTTTTAGACTTCAGTCATTCACATTATGACATTACTATTAGCGTTATATTTTACTTACTCCGAAAACTTATAATTTTGCTCAATATGAATTTCACATTTATCACCGACTATCAGATATTTACTTTTAATAATTTAAATACTATTATCATTATGATTATTGCTACAGTTATAAGTATAGCCATAGGTTATAGTTATACTCCACAACTATAAATAAGTATAAGTTTAGATATAACTATAAATAAGTATAAATATATTTTAATTTACTAAATCTAATGGTACTTTTAGTCTTAGCGGTCACTATCACTATCAGTAATGGTAATAGAAGTACCAATAGTATTAGTCTAACTGATTTATTAGACTTAATGCCAAGTGACAGTATCAGTATGATTATGAGTAGTGTTACTGTTAGTGTTACTGTCAGTGTCACTGTCAGTGTCAGTGTGAGACTGAGTGTCAGTACTCAGTCAGTATTATGTACCTTGCAGTCATTGCGGACAAATTCTACACCATGACCTGGATAAACATTTGATGAACAGAAAAAGCACTTTTCTATTCTCATGTTGACACAACGGCTGGGAAGTGGCAGTCACAAGAAGCAGTCCCTTTAAAGAAACTGAAAAGTAATCCGTACGCAAGGATTACTACCTTTTATTCATGTCACCACTTGACCGGAAAAGATGTGTTAGTACTTTGCAATCACATATGACGAGTAACGAGTAAAAGAAATTTGAAAATATTTTTTATTATACAAAAAAAACAAATTTTAAATTATAACATATTGTGCTCATTTTTTCAAATGTTCAAACATGTAAGCTATAGAGGCATGCTATACTTTTCCTCCATATCCGTCGGTAAACCAAGTAGCTGCTCGTCATTGGCATTTCAATTTCTATCGTGTTATTATTAGAATTTAAACTATAAATGATTAGAGATAATAATACTAAAAGTAAATATGTTACTGTAATAGTAATATTTATACATATTAATTCTTAGTCTTACAATTATCACCGTGCACTAATAGTAATAGTATATCTATCAGTATCACCTAAATTTTAAAATTAATCAAGCTGTAAAAAATCAAAATCAAAATGTTTAGTTTAAGTTTATGTTTCAGTTTGTCTTTGACACTTTGCGAAACATTTTCAATTCAAAAACTAAAAGCATTTAAACTAAAAAGAAATATTTTAATTTTTAATGTGAATGTGTAATAACTTAGTATCAAACTTAAAGTACTAGTTATAATTATATATATAATTATATTAATATAATAATTAATAAGTATAACTATAAGTATTAGTATAAGATTAAGTACAACTATAAGTTTAAGCCATTAGCCTTATTCTTAGGTGGAACTTGAGTAGTACTGTAATTGTTATTGTTATTATAATTATTATGAATATAATTACATAAGTTAAGTAAGGGTATCGTACTGGTAGATTAATGATTTCACTTAACTTGGGGTACTGGTAGAATTATTGCCTATGGCTGTAGGATTGTAATTGTCATATTCATTATCATTATCTATAGACTATTAGTATTATCTATAGCCTACTCAAGAGGACAATCTGAATCTTTTTTTATAGTTACAAATATATAGTTATTTTTATATAATTATTCTAATAATTTTGGTGTTGATAATTGATAGTGATACTTATACTAATGCTTATACTTATTTAGAGATAACTGTCTATGTTCAGAGTTAGTCACAACTCATAAGGTTATAGCAATAGGTAACCATGATATTCACACTTATAATGATGAACAATCACAACGGCACATTCACACTGATTGCTCAATCGATTTAGATATTGATGATGTTCAGCTTCACACTAATACTCTTTATCATCATCTGTGTGAATATATTAGCTGTCAGGTAACTCAATTGCAAATAGAAATTTTTCTGAATAGTCAAGAATAAGTCATGGATACTGATAATGATAAGTAATATATTTAATTTTATAATAGGCTATGATTATAAGTAGTTCATTCATTATTGTTTAACCATTATGATAATCATTACGATTACAGCTATTTGTTCAGTTAATTGTGATTCATGATTAAGATTATCATTGCGCAATTATTTTTTCTCACTTTATCATGATATTTTAATTTTACAAGGACGCTTAAGTGAGTATTCTGTTTTTAGCACAATAGTTTTTAGTTAGGATCTTGTTGGTCGTTTTTATTTTAAAAAAAATTTACTAGGTCAAATAAGTTTTTTGAGTTTTATCCGCAATTGGGTACAAAGTGCTTTTGAAAGATAAAGCAATAAAAATCAGTGATAATAGACTGATAATTTTAGAAAGTAGTCACCAAAACTTTAGAAACATATTTTAATAAGATGTTGTACATTGTCATATTGCTAAAATTTGTGTGTTGAATTTGGTTTTTACATGTTTTTAACTTAATTTATCAGCTATCTAAATGATATTCTCTGTTTTCATGTTAAATCACAATCTGCTGAAAATGTTGAATTTCCGATTTTATTTTAGGGTATAAGTAACAGAATGTCACGTAGAAGAGCTCATGAAGACGATGATAGTGATTCAGATGATGGTAAGTAGAATTATTATTATAGCCAACTAATTCTTGTCAAACTTCGAATTGGTGTTACATTTGCAGAGCTTGATTTTAGTTGTGTTTCTTAGAGATTAATTTTTACGTAACAGATTTTAATTTAATTTCGAATTCGTTAGCCATGTATCTTTAAATGGGTCTAGATGTGATAATTCAACATTGGTGATGTTCTCACACTAACTTTTCTTTTTGCCTGAAATAACACTCATGGCTTATAACTTACTTCAATACTATTTTTATTTAATCAATTTTTTATTCAGTTTTCAATAGTTTTTTCTCATTATCAGGTCGATCGCGATCTAAACGTCATAGAACAGAAAACATCGATATTGAAGAACGTCTAGAAAAACTTATTTTGAAAGTTGGTGACAAGGTATGCATGCATGTTCATACTGCATAGTATAACTAATTATTGTAGTTTTACCATTTTTTAAAGTGTAGGCAACGATAATTATTGCCCCCCCCCCCTTCCCACCTCACCCTGAAATTATTAACAAATATGTCGTTGTAGCCAGATAAAAAATATGTTCAACAATACATAGCTATGTATTTTCAAGTATGAAATAATGGAAATATGTAAGCGATTGATAGAGTAGCTTTCAAAAGGATTCGTACATTTGAACATACATGCAGGTTTTAGAGCACACCCATACCCTCATTTTCAGCATATAACACAATAATGCAAATAATAGAGAAGACGTAATTTAATGAAGCTATACATTTTGAATTACGGTGTTAAGTTAGATCATTTCTACATTAATATAAGGAAATTTCAAACTAAAACTGGCCTGTGTTAACCTTGAGCTTTAGGAAACCATCTTTAAAAAGTCAATCAAGTAGTAAATACTGATCAAATTACTATTCAGTTGAAGATGGGTGCTCAGAAAGCACTCAGTTAGCTTACTGAAGACTGACTTTACCAAATATATCAATATCTATAAATCAGTTTTGAACAATATTTTTGCTAGGCTTAGTAACATTGTCTATCATAGAGGAGATAGCTGTTGTAATCTCTCGAAAACAATTTTACTAAGCTTTGTTGGAATTTTTGTCAGTATTGGTTATATACTCGTAGATTGCTTCCTTTTCCAGATTGTTAAAGTCTGATTTTCATAAGGTGTCTTACCTGTTGGTCAACAATGGAATTTTCAGTCTACAAGTTGAAATTATGTATTAAAATAAGATTTTTTTAAAAATTTATTTATTTATGTATTTTTAGAGTTCTGCTTCTTTGGAATCCAACCTGGAAGGTCTTGCTGCTGTCTTGGAGCATGATATTGCCAACTATAAAACCAAAATTATCAGAATTTTGTGCGATGTGTATGTTTTTTCAACGTGTTATTAATTGAAAATTTGCAGATAAAACATGTCGTAGCATTTAAATAGATAGTCATACTATTACTTCTTTGTTTCATTTAAAGAACAACTAAAACGCTAAAGTAAGATATTTGATGTTTATGTATGTTCAAGGGTTATTGGATATCCTGATAAAATGACAGTGTACACAACTCTCGTGGGCCTGCTTAATGCTAAAAACTATGCATGTGGTGCCGAGGTTAGTAATGATTACCTTATCAAAGGAACTTAATATCAACTGATGCCATGTGCAGAACATGTGTTTCTTGTATAATCCACTCTTCAAAATTTCGTTTTTACTAAAAGTAACTGACTCTAAAATTCTTCTCTGTTTTGGTCAACCTAGTCTTTAATATATGTTTACAATAATAAACTGCTTAAAGGCAGAAAATATACATCCTTTCTTAAAAAAATGTTGAAGAATTTACTAACACAGTTATTTTGGACTCTAGTTTATAGAAATTCTGGTGAGGGACTTGAAAGATGTGCTGAAGGCTTGTGAATTTGAAAAAGCTAGATACATGGTGAGTTTTTTAATATGAAGACCTGCTCTCATGACAAATTTCTTATCAAGGCGTAAGTTCAAAGTTATTTTCTATACTTGTAACATATATATCGAAAAGAACTTTGGTTCATGTATGTTTCTAGATTTTGTTCCTGGCCGACCTTGTAAACTGTCATGTAGTGAGTGCTTCATCACTACTCTCTCTGTATGATAATTTCATAGAGGTTTGTTTGGAAGATAACATTCCACAGGTAAGTTTTCTTGTGTAATGATTTTCATATCAATTTTCCATTGAGGTTTTTACTAGCCAATAAACAATTTTCATTAACTTCTATGTTCAGTAAATTATTAGGAGTTGTCTTTTTTCTCAGAAACAAAGCAGAAAAATATTTTAATTACGTTGGAACTCATACTTAGAGAATCCCTGACACACTTTACTTATGCAGTATTAAAAGATTCTTATATTTGAATTAGTTTTCATCTTTATATTGTTTTAAGGTTGTATGCCTAATCAATTTTGTTTCATAATGAATTTTGTGCAAGTATGTGCTGAAATGATATGGGATTTATGATCTCTTGCGAATAACTTTTCCGTCGGCTTTGACTTTACTGCTACTATAAATTAAGCTAACTTTCATCGCATGCTATTTTTAGCTGCTGCAACGTCCAGTTTAATCACTGATATGGCTTGAAAGTTCAAAGTTTTAACTTTCAAGCCACATCAGTTATGTGTCAGGAATATTTTAATAAAACCTGAAAATTTAATCATAAATAAATTAGATAAACAGTCATAAACAGTCGAATTGAAGTTTATTTCAAACTCATTGCGAAAGTTATCTTCTTTGTGTAGACTAGATCTGACTGGTACGTCCACACTGTACTCTACACTCTGCCCTGGGTTGGTAAGGAACTGTTTCTCAAGACAGAGAATGAATTTAACAAGCTGTTGGTTTCCATACAAAGCTATCTTGGCAAGAGATCCAAGACTCACCTCCACGCTCTCAAAGTGTGGTCAAGTGACAGCCCTCATGTGCAGGAAGATGTGAGTTCTTATCTCGCCAGTCTAGTGTGAAAGTTGTAATCGTGATAACAATTCTTGAGCTTGTAGTAACTAATTCGTTATACAAGACTTTAGTAGATGTGATATTCCTTTATTTTCTGGGTTGGAGTTATGGCTCTTGGCTTGACATGAAGGTTGATCGAACCAGTTTTGTAAACTGTAAGAGTTAGTAACTAATAATAAAAGTTTTATATGAGGGAATTTGGTATATTTCTTATGGTTAATGAAATGTTTAAGATCTGCTTATTTGTTTGGCGTAGAGTCATGTGCACATGAGAATCAGGTATATGGCTTACTATAGAAAAGCTGCTATTTTGCTCTTTGATTGGCTGTGAATAAGATTAATGCTGTTTGAGGCCCATTTAGTAACCCTCCTGATCAAGTATTATCAAAAGTCCAGCGTATGTTTGTAGTCCTATTCAATAGTATACATGTTGTGTTTGTCATTGTGGCATCAATTAGCATAGTATCTGCAGAGGCTTTGGTTGTAGCATAACTACCTTTTTGTTCTATATTTTATATTCATTGATGATTTTGTTATACAAATAGAGACTGGATTGCATGTGGGCTCAGATTAAACATCTTCAAAGCAACGCTTGGACAGAGCGGCTGATACGAAGACCTTATTTAGCTTTCGAAGGTGTACTTCAAGATGCACTTCAGCACACTTTGCCGAATATCATACCCCCCTCTCACCACGAAGATGCTCTCTATCCACTCCCTGTTGTTGTTTTCAGAATGTTTGACTACACTGACGTACCTGATGTAAGTTGTGATGTCAACATTCATTTTAGGACTAGGAGGTTCAGAAATTAATTTTCAAATTTGTCACCTGTTTATTACTTTCAAACTGTATATATTATAATTGTATCAAAAATTTCTCACAATTGTGAGATTTTCGGTTCAATTGCTTGAAACAATGTATTTGCAGGAAACCACTGTACTTCCTGGATCACACTCTATTGAGAGGTTCATTATTGATGAACAGCTACACTTAACTCTCCTTCTAAATCAGTATGAAAGAAAAGATTGGTGAGCTGCCATTAATTCTAGTCATCTGTATCCAGCTATGTAGTATTTGCTATTAATAAGTTGTCTCAACTCTTACTTGTACATGCTGTTAGGACTTTGTTCTGTAAGATATATTGATTTTTTAGCTTCTAAAACTAGGCAACATTGTAGAATTGTTCATGTTTTCATCATTTCGAACAAATTATTATAATCAACATTGGTTTGTGTTGTCGTTTGCAATATAAAGCTTATAGATGTTTATATGGTTGCTGCTTTGTGCATGATAGTATTGATTCGTGAGCTACTTTCCACATTATAGTATATTCTAGCTCTTTGTAACAACATTTTACA
Organism: Bugula neritina; assembly: GCA_964035545.1. Taxonomy (NCBI): domain Eukaryota; kingdom Metazoa; phylum Bryozoa; class Gymnolaemata; order Cheilostomatida; family Bugulidae; genus Bugula; species Bugula neritina. The sequence goes on along the minus strand of OZ037768.1, from coordinate 10,225,171 downwards.
TTCTGTTTGTAGATCATTATATTATTATCACGCTGTTATTTCACTTTATATTATACTGTAGTGCTGCCTCGTTGCTGATGTTCAAAGAAGAGAAAATCCCTCTCAATTATATGATCATAGAGACTGTGTTTGCACAAATGTTTCATCTGCCAAACCCACCAACAGTTGAAATTTTCTACCACTCGCTCATCCTAGAGCTGTGTAAACTGCAGCCCAGTACTATGCCTATAGTGTTGGTTCAAGCCACTGAAATGTTATTCTCTCGTCTTGATTCAATGAACACTGTGTGCATTGAGAGGTTAGTATTTTGTTGTTGTCTACAAAAAGCATTATTGTATATTATTGTTATATTGTAATATTATATTATCATATATTATATATGATACTGGGATTATGCTTTACCCTTTTTTGTTGTAGATTTGTCAATTGGCTTTCTTATCATCTGAGTAACTTTCAATTTAAATGGACATGGGAAGACTGGAGTGAGGTACTCAAAATGGATCCAATGGCTCCCAAGGCCATGTTTGTTAGAGAGCTCCTTACCAAATGCTTGTGGTAAATACAGTTATTGTAAAGGATACAGGTTAATGGGGAATTTTATTACAGAAGTATTACTTGGTAGTGTGAAGTACAACTCTTCCTTGGATTAATTGGAGCTGGTGTTGCTTAACTCTGATTATGATGTGAAATATTGCTATTTGATATATTTGGTAAATATATTTGTATAATTTCACAGGCTTACCATACACATAGTACAAGGCTTTGCTATTTTTCGCAGGTTGTCCTACCATAAGAGGATTGTTGAAATGTGCCCTGATGAGTTTGCATCAATATTACCAGCAGAGCCGAGACCCAAGTTTCGATACCATGCCCCGGATGATGGTAAGCATTTTATCTGTCTGCCTGATCACTATGACTATTTCTTATTTATTTTCTGGCGCAACTAGGGTAATCAATGATTATAATGTTAGATGATTGCTTTTTTCTTTTGGATAATGCTAACATATTTTTGCATTTAGTATGGGAATATTCAAAAATGCTGATGTGATGTGATTACAATTGGGTTTCTGAATTTATTGGAATATAAATTAAATAGTTTGCTTCATATCATATTACTTTCTACAATAAATTACATGAAATGTGTTTTGAGTATCTGCATCTAAATGCTTTTCTTTCAGAGATAGAAACAGAACCCATGCCAGAAGTTATGTATTCACTCAGACTGACCAAGTCTATTAAGGCCAAGTGTACACCAGAAGATGTTCTGGATTTCCTTAAGGAGATACCTAATCCTCTTGGTGACAGCGTGGAACATACCCACAACCCCTTGGCTATAGATGTTTTTGTTCAGACCTTGCTTAATCTCGGTGCCAAGTCATTCAGCCACTCTTTTGCTGCCATAGCGAAGTAAGTTATCTTGCAGTTGATGTCAACTTTAAACTCTACCACCGTACATCTTCTTGTGTGTCTCTTTTTATATGTGACTCAAAATTCAAATATATACTCAATTTCAAGTTTATCAATAATGATTAGTTTTAATAATGATTAGTCTAAGTGTTGTACCACACAATTTGGTCCCCTAACACTTATGTCATTGCCAGAGTTATGCTTCCACCATTAATAATAATTTCAATTTTTTTCATACTCAATAGCTTTGAAATATATGTACTATAAATTTAATGGTCAAAATTAGGTAGAATAACCTGCTAGCTGAAATAATTAGCTACAGAAAAGTTGATTTTTTGATCTCACTGTTTAACACAGTGCTTTTCACTTTTAAACTTCCTATATTGTGTAGTCTTAAATAAACTTGTGCTACTTTTTGTTAATTTTTGTTGAAAATCAAAATTTCAAACTTCATCAGTTTAGCAAAATGTTTAGTTTAGTTTAGCAAGATGTGCAGCCTGTTGACGGGTAGCACTTTCACTGTAGATTCAGCAAAGTGTTTAAAGAGTTGGGCAGTACAGAAGAAGGACAGCAATGTATCTTGAAGTCCATGTATGACCTGTGGTCTGACCACCAGCAGATGATGCTAGTGCTTGTGAACAAGATGATGAAGACCAACCTGCTGAGTGTTTCAGCAGTGGCCAACTGGATATTCAGTGAAGAAATGATGAGAGACTTTACAAGGTGAAACCTGAGCAACAGTTGCTCTGATTGATCAACAAGATGTTTGGTCTAAATCGTCTTAACCTGTATGTGTGCTGATTATGAGTACCTGATACTTATTGTCAACACAATAATTCTCAAGCTCTGCGATATATGCAGTGGTTGTATTCTTTTTGCTTTTTGGATTCTGAATTCACACAGATGTTTATTTCTGAGTTAATCATTGAGTTAACGTGTGCAGGTTCTATGTGTGGGACACGCTGCATGCTAGCATTAGGAAGATGAACAAGCAGGTCAATCAGTTGCAGTTAGAAGTAGAGGAAATAAAGGATAAAAAGGAAGAGGCCGCTAACAAGGTCAGTGATGGCCTGGATGTTGATGAAAACGTGCCTACAGAAGAAGATATCGAGGACTTAGAAGAAAAGCTTGACATTGCCCAAAGTGACCAGAAAAACCTGTTTCTTATTATCTTTCAGGTAATTGTATACTGTAATTATTTTGCATATGCATTTCAAGTTATATTTATGCTACTCAATAACCCTCTTGATGACCGCTATTCCATACAGTTAGTCACCAACTTTTGTTGTAGCGGTTCATCATGATGCTTTCAAATCACATTGCCAATAGCGAAACCCATGGCCAAGAAGTCAACACACTTTGGTTCAAATGGGCTCTGGATAGACTCAGACAAGTTTTCTTACAGGTATTAATACCGCACCTTTCATACTATGAATATCTGGTTTACACAGGACAATAGTTGAGGTTCTCTCAAAACCTTATTTGTTGTCATAAATAGTTGTCATGTGGAAATTGATTACACATTGAAAATGATGAGTGTGTTGATTCTCTTGTAGCATCACAGTGTTGTGAGGCAGTACAACAACACTCTGGAAACCCTCCTGTTTACCAGCGACATTGACTTTCACATACTCACAGTATTCAATGAGTTCCAAGCCTTGCGAGGCTAAAGATTAACAGGCAGATTTCACAAATGCTATATGTTTAAAAGGGCCTTAAAAATTATGGACAATTAATATTTTACTTTCTCTAAAACTCTTTTACCCAACTGTTAGCTTTTTTATTGGATTAAAAGATTTTGGTCTAAATACATACTTGTGAAATTTCATTTTTTGTGTGTGCAATCCTTGGTAATCATTTGAAACTATTACTTAGATGCACCAATTGAAATGGTAAATAACAAAATGGACAGGAAACCAATATGCTAATGGTATTGTATGTAAAGTGTATATATTATTACTTTTATGTATCATCTGTATATCAGTATTCTCAAAATTAATAAATAAAAATGTGATCATGTGTTCTGTAAATTTGCTAAAAGTCTGTCACCCTGCCTTTTCTTTCCCAATCTCCATACCTAGTTGGCTCGGGGCCTCTAGGACCATTTTGTTCTCCAGTTTTTGGGTTTATGTCATTTGGAAATCGTTCTAAGGGCTCTTTTTCCTGATCAGGGTGAGTTACATGTTCTGGAAGTTCACTAAAACTATCCAATTTTCCTCGTGGTGTGACAGGAGTCTTTATGGGAGCCTTGGGGCGATCACTATTATTACTGCTATCTCTTGACTGTGAATAACTTGAGACTACAATTCAAATGAAGCCGGTAGCTAGCCTTATTGGCCATTATTCAATACCAACTGCTTATTTGTCATGTCAATTTAGTTGCACATCTATCTACCTGTCATCCTTTACAAATAGCTAACTATTTTCATTTATATTCTAGTATTTTCTAACTAATTTAAATTATTTAGTGATTAAAATATATCGCATAGTATCAAGAAATGTGGGGTCATGTCATCAGGGTCTCAATCATGAAGACAGCTCGTAACAGTGAGTCAATAGAAAACATCTTATTTCATTTGCAAACAAAAAGCTATACTTTTTTTATGTACTTGATATAAAATATAAAAAAATTTCAATTGAAGCTGCAAAATTTATGTCATTAAGTGTATTGTAAGCAAATGTCACAAATTGGGGTCACTGTAAAATTAACACAACGTTGCAATGCAAATTAAGCTGTTCTATTACATGCTATCTATTAAAGCTAGTATCAACAAAATAGTTTGACTGACACACTTGAACATCATATATAGCACCTTGTGATTTATAGTATACTGATACAGTGTTCAGTCCAAAGAGCTTCAGAATAAAATTATACCTCTTTGAAATGATGAAAGTAGTGTTTTTACTCCTCTTCGGGTGCAAGCAATGTAATTCGATGCCATATTGTGATATTGAAACCACAAAACTTTGGTTTGTGCTTCTAACCACTCTAAAAAAATTAATTATCATATAAAACCTGGAACATTTAGGTGCAGTACCTGTACATTAACATTGCACAAAAGAACTCAACTACTGCACCCACCTCCATACTGATACTCTATTACTATAGAATTAACTACACTCTATACTTTACTGATAGTCATAGTAATGAAAATCACAGTCATAGTGAAAGTGTTATTGTGAACCAATCCCATATTCATATAAATGTTATTGATATTTCGCCTATAACAACGAGTAAAACTAAATGATTCAATAACCATTACTATATGAAATATGAATAAGATTAACTTAAAGTTATAGTTATACTATGAAAGTTAAAATTATTTGATTAAATTTAATGTAACAACTTTCAAACTTCTCAGTCAACTTGAACTTCTAAGTTTCAAATTCAAGAATTAAGAACAACATTAACAATAAGTCAATAAGTATAACTACAACTATAAACTGTATAAGATTTAGATTAAGCCCAAACTCCAATTTACTGAAATTTCAAATTTTAATTTAAGAGCCATTTAATAACCATGCACATAAAATCAAATAGCTGTATGCATAGAGGTTAAAATTTAAAAGAAATGTTTAAAAAGGCTGGTTGAATTAGTGTATGGGAACACTAATAGTAGTTTATTATGGTTATCATTATGATTAGTAATATTCCATTTATTATCATTATGATTATGTAAAAATACTAATGATAGCGTCGCAGTCGCTGTTGATATGACCTTCAACTTATGCAGCGCTAAAGATTTATATTGGGTTGATTCTGTCATAAACGCTAGTTCATTATCAGTTATTCTCGGCCACAAGGCTAATTGCAAGATGGTCTCCTTCAGCAAACTCCGACTCGGTCACAAATATTATTTTAGCAGCTCAACAGCAGTTGCAGTGTTTGCTTTGGCAGCTGCTGGCATTGCTATTTGGAGAAAACGAAGCATTAACTTAGTAAAACTCAATAAAAGGTACTTAATTAAAGTATTGGAAACAGGTTAAGCTTTTAAAGATTGATTTTGCCAGAGAGGGGCGTGGTCAACTTAGACCAATTGTTTTTTCTTCAAACTTAGCAGACCTTTCCAGCATGAAGATTTTTAAATCAAATATACACAAGCAAATGTTAGTTGGATTTTTTTATAGGTAATTTTGTTTCAATAAAAAGTGAGAAATTATATAAGTATAGTATTATTGTTCTACACTCTGAAAGTGAAATATAATTTCTGGATGAAGGTGTTATATTTCAAGTTCAATGATTATGCAAATATTAATATAAATATATATAGCCATTGACGACCTGTTTGCATTTTAAATCAAGACAGATTCATTTACTTTTAGTGTGAGATGTGCTTTATGTTAGCAATAGGACAACTAATATGTTATTCAATTAATAGGTCAATAGCTTATCAATATGAGTACATTTTCACACTTTGTTGAGCATTAATTATTATTTTAAGCATAACATTTATCTATGCTCATATAAGAGAGTTAAATATGTTTTACAGACCTAACCAATCTGATGACTTTAGCCATGCAATTAAACAAGCTGATGTTCATGTGGTAAGTAAAGAGTAAAATTCAAAAATTTATAATTATTGTTTTGTATTTGTTTAGATGGTTGAGTTACGAAATATGAAACTAACATGTCTTGATCATTTTACAGCTGTATTTAGTGAGTTTTGTTAAAGCAATAGTAGTACTTGCATTTTCTAGAAATCAAAGAAGAAGAAAGCTACTGTGGACAAAGTATTTTTTGGGCGTTTAATATATCTGTTGAAGATATTGGTACCAGGAGTATTTTCATCAGAAGTAATTTTGTATACTACATATAATCACATTTAATTTTTATTGGTCAACAACAAGAAGTGCATTGTTCTCTGTTAAAAGTTATGAGTGCTTATATTAAATTATTGTGGTGTCTTTGATGCTGGTTTCTTTTTTTATTATATACTATCCTGTAACTAGCAAAGGAACATTTTTGACATCAATATGACAATACATTTACAGGTTGGGTATATGCTGTTAGCTGCCGCTTCTATTATTGCAACAACATACTGTGACTTATGGGTTATACAGAACACTACTCATGTCCAAGCTGCTATCGTGGCTCGTGATACTGTAAACTATACGAAATACCTTATGACATATGTATATGCAATGCCTGCAGTAAGTATCTTCTGACCATGTGTTTTATTTTACCCTCAGTCCTTGAAGGTTATAGTAGTGTTAGTTCCTTATATTTGTAGCTAAGAGTTTACCAGTTTTTACTCCTAAAAGACAAAAGTATGCAGAGATATGTATTACATTAATGACAAAATTGTGTAGAGTACTGCATGTTAAATTTTTGTATTGATTCGTACTGACTTTTGGCCTTGGGTGTATTTTCTCTCTGCCCTTTAGTTATAAAAATTTATAGCGTCTTATTATCTTAAGATTAATAACATTTATTTTGCATTTTTAGTTGGCTGTTTCAGATAAGTTGCTCAAAATAGCCCTAGACGAGTTAAAGCTAAAGTTTCGTATGAACCTGTCTCACTTCTTGTATAGTAAATATCTCCAGTAAGTTTTCAGCTCTATTGTTGCTAAGTATCCATCGTAAGTACAAGAAATATATTTATGCTATATTTTACCAAACAAACTTCTTAATTACGTGACCATTTTTCTTTTTAATTTTTAATATTGGTTTTTGGAATTTGGTAAAAATAGGAAAAAATGTTGATACAGTACATGTGAGCATGTGTAAGATAAAATGCAAATAATGGAGATAAATACATTCATGTTGATTTTTAAACATTTTTGAATAGTTTTTCATATTTCAAGTATCTTATTTTGTAAGAAACATGTTAAAATCGTGATGTGTAGATGTATTTGTTTTTACTTACACAGAGGGAGTACTTATTATCGAATAAACAATCTAGATACTAGAATTTCAAATCCTGATCAGGTTTTGACTCAAGATGCGGAACTGTTCTGTAACGGTGTAACTGAGCTGTATTCAAATATGGCTAAGGTAAAGTAGTTTCTAGAACAATGTACTGGTTTAGATATATTGTTTTATAAGAATTTTCAGGAATGACATGTTTTGGTGTTTAAAGATGTATAAAGTTTTATCAGCTATACAATCTTCAACTTGATATATAATAATGTATTCAAAATTTGGAGCAAGTTTGTTGATAGTAATTTTAGCAACGCTTGGGCTGGGTCAAATTTACGGCAAATTTAATCAAGTCAATTGCTAATCCAGTCATGTTAAGTCGCGGCTCAAAATAATTCAGCTCAAGTTCAAGCCAAGTCCTACAATGGCTTGAGTAAATTTTAATTGACTTGCAAATACTTGATGAAATGCCAACAAACATAATGTGTATTTAAAACATTACAGATAACTACTAGCAATTTGTGCAGCATTTAGCAGCTAAATAAATAGAGTAAATTTGTAGCTTGAGGTTTAACTATTGTTAAGATTTTCAGATTTAGGGTTGATGTGCCACCAAGAGAGTCTATTTATCACTAGAGAAACTTCACCGAGATAAGTCGAGTAGATATCGTTATATTTTAATACAAGAATACATAATAAAATCTAATGTACAACAGCAATGATACGCACGTCTATTTAATTTACAGCACTATCCTCAACTGAGCTAGTAGCGCGAAGCTGCTACTACTCTCATAAAACAGCCTAGCTAATTGGCTAATACATTGTTCCGGGTCAATACGCAACCTTGCGTATTGTGTTGCTGGTAGCTCCACGAGCCACCACACTGCCCCCTCCAGCAGAAAGCCCACTTTCTGATAAAATAAAATTCACATAAAAAACGTATACTTCGTTGTGGGGGGGTAAGAGAACAGTATAAAAGTATATACAAAAAAAAAACAACAACTGATAAAAATATACAGGTATATATAACGTGCACACTAAGTAATAAGCAAGAGAAGGTCCTATCTACATGTAGAGTACGTGCCACCATTACGGTAGGGAATGCCACAGAGAGGTAGGGGAATGAGTAGTATGGAGTTGTAGGTAGACTCAAGTTAACTGCGGGCCGCACGCTTCATGCGTTTAATAGACTCCTGTAAATATTTGAGTTCACTGGATGCAGCCTGCACCCGTGGGGCCAGTCTGTACACTTCTTGCTCCAAGTCGTGTGCCCTAGCTTCTACTTCACGTAGGTTGCGGGCCCAGGGGGACGAGCGAGAGGAAGTCGGCTGTCTGTGTCTTTTCCGCTCTGAGGATGGAAGGGGAGGAGGGAGTGTATACGCATTTGTGTCTACCCTCTGTAGTACGACACGAGGAAAGGTATGCGGCATGCGTAGAGGACTGTGAGGTGGAGAGTTAGTAGACTGTGTAGGTTTATCTGCGGCTCCAGAGATGATGGGTCGCGGGGAAGGGAAGCCTTGCTCCAGGCGAGATAGCCGAGCTGAGTCAGTGATGAGTGGTTTGATGGCGTTGAGAAAGGCAGGATAGGATGATTCGTCTACTTCATAGACATGCCCTTGATAACACTGCATAGTACGTTGGTGCCGCAGTAGGTAATCACGATTGTAGCTATATTCTCCGCAAGGGCAGAAAGTGGTGATGTAGTGCTGCGGCAAGTGTACTTTTAGTCTGCGGTGGGTTGTGAATCGCTGCTGGCAGAGGTTGCATTCACGATTACTCTCACCTCCTTGATGGGTCCTGATTTCTCTCTCTGTGGCAGGGGTAATCCAGTTGGAGGTTGCTTCCAACTGGGGTGGCAGTTGCCTGGTTGTAGGAGTTGTTGGGGCCGGCTCTGGGTCCCACGCCATCTCTAGAGAAGGCATGCCCGTAGAGACGGGCGCGAGTGTGTCTACAAAAGTAGAATTATTGTTAGATCGCGGTGGATCTTTACAACATAATTCTAGTGACTGTCGACCGTTGCTAGCCTGAGAGTCACAGCTTTTGGAATGCACTCGAGGAACTGATGAATCATGTGTGGACTGACCAAGAACAGTGTCTAGCTCCAGGTCTAACAGACCGTCGGCCATTACAGTGTCTTCATCGTCATTCACATGAAACGTGGTTCCCAGTAATTCTGATTCAATCTGCTGAATTAGTTCAGAATTTACTGGCATCGAGCCCGTTTCCATGAATAGGAATACAAGACTTATACTGGCTTACCTGGAAACTCGGTATTAATGTCCATACTCAACGTTCTTGGTAAGGTTGGAGCTGGTTGTGAGATACGTCTGCCTTTGGCGATGTCAGCATAAGAAAAGGCTGAGCATCGTTTCTGAGGCACGAGGTCGGAACTATTTGCTTTACGCGCATTAATTCCTCCCACTATTCCGCCCTCGCAAAAGTTGATATTTGCGTGGGGTTCACAACTCCAACATTTTATCGTACGGTTTTCCCCTAGACTTTCATGTGCGCCGCTTCTAATGCAGTCACATACGAAGTCTTTTAAATATGGCGGGGGTTTCCTCGTACGCTGTCCCCTTTTTAGGGGGGGTGACACGCTTGCCGGTTCGTTAGTAGGGGCCTCTAATGGCGTCTCTACTTCACCGTTAGCGGTCACCTCTTCTTGTTCTCCGGATGGAGCCCCTCCCTCCGTGGGGGTTTGCACTTCCGGAACCAGCTCGGTTTCCGGAAGTGATGGAATTAGACTCGGCGGTGGCGGACACGCTTCCGTTGACAAAAGCTGCCGCTCCTCTCTCACCAAGTTTTCCTCCCGCGATATGACCACTTCGTATTCAGGTCCATGCCGCCGTCGCCCGCGCGTCGTTGTCTGCCTCCTGGGCTCTAACAACGGGGGGGCTTCTCCCACTCCGTCGGGGCTAGCCCAATACGGTTTCAAGCGAGACTCATTCTGGATAGACACCTGTCCTGAGCGCTCAATCTTGTACGTATGATTGGGCATAGCCTCGACGACCACGTAGGGGCCTACGAACTTAGGCTTCAGTTTATCAGCCTGTCCGCGACGCCTACGGTAATTGACCATCCACACCTTATCTCCCGTTTGATAGAGAGGTGGTTCATCGGAATCTTCGTGCCGCACCTTCCACTGCTGTTGACGCAGTTTGTCGTGTGCGGCCTTCATCCGTTCCACTAGTTCACTGGCATACTCGTGAACCGAGTTGTCTTGCTCTGGAACGTGATAGGTGAGATGGTCAGGGACACGAGTCTCTCTCCCGAGCATCAAGAGGTTTGGGGTCTCACCAGTACTGGTGTGTGGGGTGCTACGATATGCACGCATGACTTGCGGCAACACCGTATCCCATTCCTCTTGACCTCGTCCAAGGAGGAGACTCCGGAGCGCATCACCTAGCATCCGGTTGTTGCGCTCCACCACCCCGTTACCTTGAGGGTGGTAGGGGGTGGTCCTGCTCTGATTTACTCCCCAGAGGCGGCAAAGGTCGCTCATCAGTTGAGACTGGAATTGAGCGCCTTGATCAGAGTGTATCTGTTCGGGAAGCCCAAAATAACAGAATACATGTTGGTCTAGCGCCCTGGCCACTGTTGGGGCTGATGCATCTGGGATAGCCAGAGCATCCGCCCACCTAGTAAAGTGGTCGGTTAGTACTAGGATCCAATTATTGCCTCTGGGGGTCAGGGGCATGGGTCCGACCAGGTCTACAGCGACTACTTGCCAGGGCCTACCAGCGTATAGCCTCCGCCGTCCTGCTTCACCAGGGGGGCGGCTATGCTTACTGGCCTGGCAGATCTCACACTGTTTGACTCTGAGCCGGACGTCACGCTCCATCTGCGGCCAATACCACCGGAGTCGTAATTTGGATATCACTCTCTTGACCCCTGCGTGGGCCTGTTTGTGAGTATCCCAAATCAACTCACGGCGGATGGCCGTGGGGCAGACTACCCTCTTCCTTTCCGGGTGTCTGCCGCTGGCAGCTAGAGAGATGGTTAGCAACCCATCCTGCCCGATCCGCAGCGAGTCCCAACGCTGACAGTATAGCCGGAACTCGGCGCATCCCTGTCGTATGCGTTCCTCGCTGGGTCGTCGCCCTTCCCTTTTGGCCCGGTATATGTCTGCCACGACTCCAGGCAGCTCTTCTTGGAGCTTCTTCAGCTCTCGAACATTACCGGCCAGTACGGGGTTGGCGCGGAGGTTTTTTACATCCTCCGGGGACTCATCAACTCTTTGCCTGAGTTGACCTTGATCCCAATCAAACGGTGCTCCGTGATGAGCCAGCGTCTCCAACTCGCATCGTGGGGGACCTCCATCCCTCCTCTCGATGTTGAGACACTGTTTGCAACCTCCGTCAGGTCGGCGACTCAACCCATCCGCATTGCTGTGTCTCTTGCCCGGTCGGTGTTCGATCCGGTACGAGAATTCAGCTAGGATTTCGAGCCACCGGGCGACCTGACTAGAGGGCTCTGCTCTCCTGCACAACCAGATCAGCGAGGCATGATCCGTACGCAGCCGGAACTTCCTGCCATATAGGTATGGTCTGAAGTGCTTCACTGACTTGATTACTGCCAGCAGCTCCTTGCGGGTAGTGCAGTAATTTCGTTCAGCGGGTGAGAGAGACTTGCTGTAGTAGGCTACTACTACCTCTCGGCCTTCCTGCACTTGTGACAGCACAGCGCCAACATTCTGGTCACTGGCGTCCGTGTCAAGGATGTACTCCAGAGTGGGGTCTGGGTAGGCCAAGATGGGCGCCGTTAGTAGGCAGCCCTTGAGGCGGTCGAACGCTCCTTGTTCGACTGGGGTCCACTGCCACGTCACTCCCTTTGCGGTGAGCCGGTTTAACGGCTGGGCTATGCCCGCAAAGTCTGGTATGTATTGCCTGTAATACCCTACCAGCCCCAAGAAAGCCCGGAGTCCGGTCAAGTCTTGGGGGGTGACCCAGTCTTCTACTGCCCGTACCTTTTCGGGATCCGTTGCCACGCCGTTTCGACCGACAACGTGCCCCAGGTACTTGACCTCCGGCTGCAATAGAGCGCACTTGGAAGGTTTGAGCTTAAGACCGGCACCTCGGAGTCTCTCGAAAACCTCCTGTAGACGACTGACATGTGTCTTGAAGTCTGGAGAGATTACGATGACATCATCGAGGTAGACCAGCAGTGTCTTCCAATGGAGTCCGCTAAGGACTTGTTCCATCAGCCTCTGGAAGGTGGCTGGGGCGGAGGTTAACCCGAAGGGCAGCACCTTCCACTTCCACAAACCGTCCCGTGTGATAAACGCCGCTTTCTCTTGGGCGTCGGGACTCAGAGGAACCTGCCAATAGCCGCTTAGCAAGTCTAACGTATTGAAGTACTTGCTGCCGGCTAGGGCGTCCAATGACTCGTCAATACGAGGTAGAGGGTAGGCGTCCTGTATGGTTACGCTATTGAGTTTGCGGTAATCCACACAGAACCGCCAACTGCCGTCTTTCTTCCGGACCAGTACGACTGGCGAGCTCCACGCACTATGGGCGGGCTCTATCAGTCCCCGGTCCAGAAGATCCCGTACTTGTCGGCTAACCTCCTTCTCTTTCTCCGGCCCCAGCCTGCGTGTGGGCTGCCGGACAGGAACTGTCCCTGCAGTCAGCGGTATTTCGTGTCTGACAATTCCAGTCAGCCCCACGTCATGCTCTCCGCTGCTGAACACATCACCGTAGTCGCGTAGTAACTTAGCCATAGCTTGGCGTTCTCTGTTACTCGCGCAGCCGCCACTGGCTGTTTCGTATAACTCCCGGAGATGTGTTGGGACTGCCCCTCGTCCCTGAATAGGGTGTCGAGGGGGTGCCTCCGTCGCGTCACCCAGCGACGGGCCCACGTCCTCTTCCTGGACGGAGTGGAACCGGCCCAGCATTGACCCAGCTGGGAGCTCAATGGGCTCGGTAAAGGGGTTGACACACTGCACTAAAACCTCTCCTCGCTCAGTTAGTCGGTTTAAACTACTGGCGAGTTGGATCCTTTCGTGCGCGCCTTCAACGACCCCGAGCCTGGCTATCCGGTTGCTGTTCACTCGGCAGTGGATAGTAGCTCTGGAGCGTCCGGGTACGGTGCAGTTTCGAACTACCTGAACACCGCCCACCAGAGGACGCCCAAACTTATCCACACAGGCGAGTTCTCGCCCGCCCATCAGCACCACCGACTTACTAAAGTCGATTCGGCACTGGTGTTGCTTCAAGAAGGGCATGCCGAGGATAGCATCTTCCTCCAGTTGACCTATGATAAAGGTCTCCTGTACAGCCTGATCTCGGACACGCCCAGGGAGCTCGATAATACCATAAAAGGGAATACATGACCCGTCTGCCAGGGTGCCATGTTCTCCAGTATACGGTCGTACTCTATCCCTGTCCCGGCGGGGCAGTGCCTCAAATACTCTACGACTGAGAAGGTTGGTAGTACAACCGGAGTCGAGCAGGAAAGTGACGGCGTTGCCGGCCACCTTTCCGGGTAGGAAATAGCTCTCTCCATGTGGTTGTACTTTCACCCCCCCCCCCCGCATGTGTTGTCCTGGGTTGACAGGACGGCGGGGGTTTCACCCGTGGTTTACGGGGCTTCCGGCGGCGAGGTTGGTGCCGGCGGGGTTCGGGCCTCTCCACTGGGCCTTCTGGCTCCATTTCAGTGGCGGGCTCCTCTTCCCGAGGTAACCGGTGAAACCGGTTAGCGAGTGGCAGGGAGAAGGTACTTGGCCGTTGTGCGGGCCTACTAGTCCTGCGTGGTACCTGCCACTCGGGTGGAGTGTTCCGTCGTGTCCGTACGGACAGACGACGGCGTTTCCCACCATACTCCTTTAGTTGCGGCCCGCGGGGAGGGAGAGCGTCCGCGGGCCGTGACAGTTTAACGCCCCTTGGTATTGGGGTCGTCCTTGCTGTCCATGGTCTCGACCAGCACTGCTCCAGTTTGGCCCCGCAGGTGTTGAGGGCAACCGCAGGGCCTGACCGGGGCCGGCGCCAGCCAGAATTGTTACCAGCTGTCCCAGCATCTCTACCATGCGGTCCACTTCGGCTTCTAGCGGGGGGGCTTCGGGGCTTGTTGTAGCCCTGGCAGCGCTGACTCCAACTACTGGTGGGTTCCGTCGTGCTTGATGCATTTGAGTAGCCAACAGGTAAGCTTCTCCAGCCTTCAGGGCATCCTCTATTCTGGTTATCCCTTTAGCTCGTAGTTGATGGTGTAAGCCCAGGTCGTTTAGTGACTGGACAAAGGCGTCGTAGGTGTAACGCTCTTGGTGTTGCGCTGGCAGATCGCTGTATGCAATCTGCGCCAACTTCTTCACCGTCGCGGCATGTTCTTGCAGCGAGGTCCGCGGGTTGCGGCACAATCTCTCCAGCTTGGTCCTGGCGTCTATTGCGGAGATGCCAAAACGGGCCCGCAGCGCAGCCAGTATTCCGTTTACGTCCGTTCCCACTCCGTACGGCTTGGCTTGTTCCGTCACCGCTCTCCGCAATTGGATAAGGGCCACTCTATGCGGCCATTGAGCAACCTCCATTACCTCTCTAAATTCTTGTATAAATTGTTCGACATCTTCCGACCCAGTAAAGGTGGGAGCTTTCAAGCAATGTCTATAAGCTTCTTCTGCCTCACGATTTACAGGATTAACAGCATTTCTACGCTCACCTTCTACTGGGGGTGGTTGCATTCTAGCATTTTCAGTCTCCATCTTTGATGTACACAATCCCACCGCTGCCACCACTGTTAAGATTTTCAGATTTAGGGTTGATGTGCCACCAAGAGAGTCTATTTATCACTAGAGAAACTTCACCGAGATAAGTCGAGTAGATATCGTTATATTTTAATACAAGAATACATAATAAAATCTAATGTACAACAGCAATGATACGCACGTCTATTTAATTTACAGCACTATCCTCAACTGAGCTAGTAGCGCGAAGCTGCTACTACTCTCATAAAACAGCCTAGCTAATTGGCTAATACATTGTTCCGGGTCAATACGCAACCTTGCGTATTGTGTTGCTGGTAGCTCCACGAGCCACCACACTATTCAATTTTAGTTATTGCCATTTATGATTCAATCACGGTAAGTGGTAACCAGAAAATGTTTCTAACAGCATTAAAATTATAGTTCATAGGTGGAATTGACACTAGAGCATTTACAATTCTTCTTGGCTTTCTGCCATAGGTCTATAGGTGCTAAAAACAAAATTAAGCCAGTTGGTACTTCAAATTGCAGCAATTCAATCAAAGTTTTTAGTCATCCCAATGAATCAAGTCAATTAGTTGAGTAAATAAAGATAACTCAAGTCAAGGGTTTTAGTCAAACCAGACATTTTTCAATCAAGAAATTTTTTGTAATAAAGTCAGCAAGTATATTGAGAACTTTTGAGTCAGCTTTACTTGAGAATTTGTGTGAATCTAGTTTAATGTTTGTTCCTAATTTACTGTAGTACTTCGAGCATTGTCATCTTTAGTAAAAAATTCCTCAAGACATGTGCATAACGTTCCTTTATAACTCTATTACTTGTAGCCTCTTCTAGCCATTGCTCTATTTGTGGTCCAAGTTTCTCAGAGAATTGGCGCCCAAGCCCCTGCTTCTCTCATCACTTATCTTCTAGTGTCCGGTATGTTGTTAACAAAGCTGAGGGAACCTCTTGGAAAGTTTACTGCAGATGAGCAAAAGTTGGAGGGGGAGTTTAGATATGTAAATAGCCGTCTGGTGACCAACAGGTAAATGTAAATTACCTTTTAAGATATAATTAATATTGTTTAAGCATTAATTGCATTTATTATTTTTTCATTTCATAAGCAAGATGTAAAGATGCCTGTGCAGGGATTATTGTGTGGTAAAAGTTTCCCAGTAAGTCATAACTATTTTTAAGTTTGCATATCATGTTTTAAATACGCCTTCAATCTTTTGATGTTTACAGCCAAGAGGTGGCTTTTTACAATGGTAACCATAACGAAAAGTCTATACTTCTCAACACATACCAGAAATTAGCCAATCATATTCGGAGATTTATTCAGTTCAAGTTCTTTGAAGGGATTATTGACAACATTATAGCTAAGTGTAGGCAGAATTATTATAAGTTCTATATTTTGTGATCAGCGTGTTAATATACATGTCTAGGAATTAGCTTCATGTGTGTATTAGTTTGCTGTATAGAATAATTCTAAGTTTGATGGTTCTGCTTCATATCAGGTCTAGTTTAATTTGATTGAAGTTTATAACACACAATTTACCAGTAGAGTACTTCTGTTTAATGTGTGTTGACAGATCTGGCTACGCTTGTGGGACACCTTGTAGTTAGCAGGAGGTTTTTTAAATCAAATTCCAAACTCCATCTGAATTCATCGCAAGATCGAAGACTGGAGGTAAAGTCATTTTTTCATGGTAAAATATTGAATGTTGCATTGCTTAATGTTTATACATTTTACAATAATTGTACCTATAACATGATACTATATCACACAATAGAGGCTTTTCACAAGTCCCTCTAGGGGCATTTGTATTTTGAAATTCTCTCCTCATAGACGGGCCAGGTGTAGTCTCCATGATATAATATAGAGCAAGAACATAAAATCATTGGAAATTTAAGGTTTGTGTGAAGACTATTGCTAGTACGAGTTTCATTTTTTTGAGATTATTGTTTTGGCATATGCACACAAATTAGCAGATCCAGAATAATTTAAAAAATTATTTTCAATAATCTTGAGAAAAATTAACTTCAAAGCATGTTTGTAGTTTTGGTTACTGCATGAGCAAGCTGAATTGGCAACTATGATATAAGTCCCATCAATCATTTGTTATGCTGGCTGTCATGTTCAATTTATAGCTGTTGACCTTTCAACTTTTTGGTCAGAATCTGCTGTTAACACAGTCTTAGAGCACTGCTAGGGAATGAGACAGCATATTAGCTGTGTTAAAATTTTCAATTAACTATACTTGCACATTTAAGCTATGAGAAAAAATAAAACTCGTACTAGCAATAGTCTTCACACAAACCTTAAATTTCTAATGATTCTATGTGCTTGTTCTATATAATTATCATGGAGCCTACACCTGGCCAGTCTGGGAGAAGACAACTTCAAAATATAATTGCCCCCAGAGGTACTTGTGAAAAGCCTCTATTGGCATAGTTACTAAAATAATTGCCAATCCAACTAGGAGAAATTGCAATTGGCATCCCTACTAGGAAGAACTGCAATTGGCATCTCTTCTAGGAGGAACTGCAATTGGCATCTCTCCTAGGCAGATTTGGCATAGTTGCTAGGAGCATTGCTAATCCAACTAGGGGAGATTGCAATTGACATCCCTACTAGGAGGAATTGCAATTGGCATCTCTCCTAGGCAGATTTGGCATAGTTGCTAGGAGCATTGCTAATCCAACTAGGGGAGATTGCAATTGACATCCCTACTAGGAGGAATTGCAATTGGCATCTCTCCTAGGCAGATTTGGCATAGTTGCTAGGAGCATTGCTAATCCAACTAGAGGAGATTGCAATTGACATCTCTGCTAGGAGAGACTGCAATTGTCATCTCTCCTAGGATGAAATGGCATAGTTACTAGGAGAATTACAGGTCCTGCTAGGAGAGATTGCGATTGGCATCTCTACAAGGATGAATGTGCATAGTGATTAGGTATTGTAGTGTTTAGTTTACCCAGTGGTCCCCGTGGTGTAATGATTAGCACACTTGCTTGCAAGTCGGAGGTCTCGGGTTCGATTCCCAGTGGGAACAAAATTATTTTACAAGCTATTTTGGCCTTTGTGTAGTGTAGTAGTACTCCAAGGGAGTTGAGTGGCTAAGGGAGTATAAAGACTGAAGGAGTAGTAGATAGGCCAGTGGAGTTCAGAGAACTGGGTGGGATGTAGTGTTGAGTTTACCCAGTGGTCCCGATGGTGTAATGGTTAGCACACTTGCTTGCAAGCCGGAGGTCTTGGCTTCGATCAATTCCCAGTGGGGCAAATTTATTTTACAGGTATATGATCAATTCTACTAGGAAAACCTTCAATTAACAATTTCCTTTAAAAAAAGTCAATTGCTATCTCTGCTGGTAGAATAAGCAATTCCCAACAAAAAACTCCAGTTACAGTGATCATCAAAGCTATAACTATGTTAATTGCTATGCTCTATTCAAGTATGAACATTTGCAGTAGTATAAACTAAATACATTACAAACTCTATACTCCTGCTAGGTTTAATTATATGATGTTCATAATTCGTTCATGTAAAAGTTTGAAGTTGTCCCTGACTAATAGGTATTATTAAAAATAATAAACATATGCATGCAGTGAGCTAAGCTGTAAATCTTCTCCAGTGCAGCATTTTATAGTGTTTGCACAAGACTGGCACAACTAAAACCAGGGAATAATGTCAAAGTACACGAACATAGCATAAACTTTCAAAAACCAATAAGCTGTTGTGGTAGGTGAGCAAATTCATTTTGCAATTTCTAATAGTAAATAGAAGCTAAAAAGCTATCTGGGTTTTTAATTAAATTATCTAGATAATTTATTTGAGCATAATTGCAATTGCAATAGATGCATTTAACCTGTATTAGAAAATTAATTGGCATGTATCAAAGCACATTTCATATTGGTTTGATACTACAAATTTAATATGTCTTTTTAATATATATCTATAGTTTTGTGAGAATGCTTTTTGTGAAAATGATGGATGTTGAGGTTATAGTCTAGCTATTCTCAGCATAAGTGTGTAAGGATAGTTAATTGAAAATTCTAACACAGCTACTCTGCTGTCTCATTCCATAACAGTGTTCTAATACTGTAATAACAGCAGATTCTGGCCAAAAAGTTGAAAGGTCAACAGCTATAAATTGAACATGACAGCCAGCATAACAAATGATTGATGGGTCTTATATCACAGTTGCCAATTCAGCTTGCTCATGCAGTAACCAAAACCACAAACATGCTTTGAAGTTAATTTTTCTCAAGGTTTTCGAAAAAGAAATTTTTTTAAATTTTTCTGGATCTGCTAATCTGTGTGCTTATGCTAAAATATTAATCTCAGAAAAAATGAAACTCTTACTAGCAATAGTCTTCACACAAACCTTAAATTTCTACTGATTTTATGTGCTTGTTTTTATATAGAGACTACACTTGGCCCGTCTGGGAGGAGACAACTTCAAAATACAACGGGACTTGTTGAAAGCCTCGATTGTATACTGTATCACACTGCATTATACTTTATTACACTGTTTCACACTATATTATACTATATCACACTGTATTATGCTTTATTGCACTATAATATTATGTTGATTTATACTATATCTGACATATACATTGCTAGTTATATTACACATTATAAGCTCTTCAATGTGAGAAATTTTGTTTCAACACTTGAATCATGTAGTATTGAAGAAAATCATATATTAATATTTTGCATATGTAGGTGAATAGTTATTTGCAAATGTTTCTGCTATACCTACTTGTGTGGCACAAGACCCTTGTAAATTGAATACTTGTAGGATTATTATCAAAGTGGCAGACTGCTATTCAGAGTAACCGAGTCCATTGGAATGGTAGCATCTGCCAGTAAAGATCTGATAACACTTGCAGGGTCAGTAAAGCACAGTACTGAATAATTCCTATAAATTATTGTCACCAAACTCATATCGAGGTATATCTCAACTGTACATCATTGTTAGTGTATGTTGCAGTTTTTTCTGATGTATGTTGAGGTTTTTTAGTGTCATCATTATTCTGCATGTTGTCTATATTCCAAAGCTGTTAACTAAGTGTTTCTAAAAGACTCGTTATGAGTGGCATTTCACCTATTAGTATATTTAAACTGCATATCATGCAGGTTTACTGAAAGGATAAGTGCTCTAATAGAAGTATTAGAAGACTTAAGCAAAGGAAAATATCAAAGAGCTATGCTGTCTACCACCAGCACGAGGTTTTCTCATTTAACGCCTGGCTCTGGTAAAATCCAACAACAAGATCATGTTATAAAGTAAGTTTACTATATTTGTATCCAAAGCTGTAATTGTAACTTTATGTCCAGTATTTCTATATTCGTAACATTTGCAGGTTTGAGAATGTTCCACTGGTTACACCTAATGGTGATGTACTGATAGAAGACATGTCATTCGAGGTCAAATCAGGGGTCAATGTCCTTGTCTGTGGTCCAAATGGTTGTGGGAAATCTTCATTGTTCAGAACATTGGCTGGGGTAGATTATTGCATTTGAAGCTTCTATTTTGCTGAAGTTATCAGACATTTTAAAAATTATATATATATATATATATATAAATACAAGTTTTAAACTGTATTATTAAAAATATATTTCTATTAAAGGTGACTAATGTGACTCAATAGTTTTGCTATTCACAGTTCATTAGTATAGTAGTATAATAGTATATTTAAAGCTTAGCGTTATTCAAGTCATGTAAATTGTGTGCTGATTTACATTCATATATCTTGATTTATTTTAAACGGCTAAATTTAAAAGTCCTCCCTCGAACAGAGCTGAAAATTCGACATTTATGCATTGCAGTCGCTACTAAAATACATTGCACAATATTTTTGCTGTATGTATTTTGCAGCTGTGGCCATCATTTGGAGGGTCAATAACTAAACCAACACAAGGCCAAATATTCTATATTCCGCAGGTAATAATTAATCGAGTGTTTTAGCTTTAAGACTTTGTATCTAGGCTTTGTATTTGTAATAGTGGTGAAAACTTGCCATTCATTATAATCATTTGAGAGCCTGTTCCTTACGAGTTAGTACAATGTTTCAGATTAACTAAGTTACAGTGTGACTATTGCAAGCATATAATCAGAAGTGTTTTATTGTTTAAATATATATCTGCAGAGACCATACATGACCCTTGGTACTCTAAGAGACCAGATAATTTATCCTGACACTAAGGATGATATGAGAAGGAAAAGAATTCTAGACTCTCACCTTATAACATATCTTGATAAAGTACAGTTATCCTATATACTAGAAAGAGAAGGAGGATGGGAGAGTGTACAGGACTGGATGGATGTACTCAGTGGGGGAGAGAAGCAGAGGATTGCTGTAAGTTCAGCTAACTTACATAATTTTTAGTAATGGTGAATGTTAAATAAATTATTTATCCTTGCTTCTATTTGACTTAGCTTTGTAAATTGTAGATGGCAAGATTGTTTTACCACAAGCCACAGTTTGCTATACTAGATGAGTGTACCAGTGCTGTTAGTGTGGACGTAGAGGGTGCCATGTACCAGTACTGTAAGGAAACGGGTATCACATTGTTCACAGCCTCACATAGGAAATCTTTACTCACACACCATGAGGTACATACTCTAACTGTTTTATCTATAACTTTGGTTTTTTGTTCAGTTAATAATTTCTAAACTTGTTTTCAAATATTTTGTAGGAGTTATCAAATAATTTGTGTAATTTTATATCTTTTATTAAAAAAAGTACCTATTTGCAAAGAAGGATATTAGAATTGTAAAAATATCATTATTATTTCATTGTTATGATTATATCAATTTAGTAGGTAAAAAAGGTAGGCAAACCTGGAAATAACTTATATGCCCACGCCAGTGTATTTTGTTCAAGCTGTTTTATTGAAATCCTAATCATGGCACTTATGTACAAGACCAAATCACCAGCTCATATTAACAGCTAGTAATTAAACAGACTTATTGACATCAATTAATACCTTTTAAGTCTTGTTTTATGGTTCCAGTCGTTTGCCAATTGAAGAAAACTGCATAATTGTGTGTGGAGTTATGTTTATAAGTGCTTTGATGCAACAGCTATATCAGAATAGAAGTCAGTGTATTGCTGACTAATCAATTATTTTGTTATGTTTTACAATATATAACATATTTCAAACTGGCGATGCATCACCACTAATGCTTACAATAGTTTATACTCGAGTCTTTTTGTACATATAAAGGGGAATTTTCTCATTTAGCAGCTAGACACAAGTTTTCTGGTTTTTGTATTTTCTAATAATTTTCTCACTAAATAATGAAGTTCTGATTACAGTTATTTTTAATAGAAAAAATGAAACTGCTTTGATAAACTCTAGAAGGATATATTATGTACATTAAATGATTCACTGGGACTTCTCAACCAGCTTATTTAAAGTGTAACATAATTACATAAATAACATCACATTTTGGCTGACTGAAGTATATATAAAATATTTTCAAATATTTTTATAACATTTTATTCTAAATTATATTTGCTCAAACCTATATTGAGTTTTTTCCTTGCAGTACTATTTGCGACTTGATGGGGTGGGGGGATACCAGTTTCAACCCATTGCTGATGATGAAGAGATTGATTTCGAGTGATATGCAGCAAGACAGATAAGTTTAATTTATATTTCATAAGATGTGAAAAAGTTTTTTATGCAAGATATTATATGGTGTTTGCTCAGCATCTGCAATAGATAAATATTAGATATTTTTTATATATAGTTGGAATTTTTTTTTTAATTTCTATCACTGCAGAGCTTTACAAGCAGCTTGATAATTATTGTAGTTCTAAAATTTGATAGACGCAACAAAAAAAATTTAGCATTGTAACTGTAACTCATTCAGTGCTCATATAATAAATTAAATATTATGTGAATCGTTTTAAAATGAAGTACATGAATTTATTTAGTTACATGATTATTTTTATTGTAATATGGGCTGATAAGATGGATAATTTTCTACATAAAGTGTTACATTTTTACCACATTTTAACCGTGCTGGAAACAACTTTTATTTTCTATTATAGAATTTAAAATCAGCTAGTTTCATTTATTCTTAATTGTAAAAGTAATGCTTTTGTTCATGTTGCAGTGAAATTATTTAACTTTTTGTCAGATTGTATTTTTTTCATATTTTTATATTTGATTTCATCATAATAAAAATTTCTTATTCTATTGTCAGCTTACTTCAATACTTTTGCATCTGCTGAATTCTCTTTATAAGCATATTACATGCTTATAAATATTAAAATATAAACAGTGTTGCTGTTCTAAATTTAAGATTATAAATTTCCTATCAATAGCAGATGCCGCAATATGCATGGCAGGTATATTAAGCAAGGATATAATCTATATTATTGCAATTATATTCCATTATTTAGTCTAGTTTATGAGAAAGTGAAAGAAAATTGCATAAAATTATCTAAAACAGTTATATTCTTGATGCTCTGAACTCTTATAAACCATCGACCTAACTACTATTATTCTCTTGTTCACCTATTAAAATATTTATAGAATAAAATCATGTATGCATATGAAAGTTGTACAACTCTGGGTAAGTCCGATCTGTATGACAGAAGTTAAATGATTATTACAAAAATTACAATAGCACATCATAATTATATAGTTATGCAAAAACAAGTTCACTCCCAATTAATTTAATTAAGACGTGTACATTAACAATAACAATAATATGCAGGAGCAAGAGTTCATCTTTGCATTGTTTAATTTAAATCATTTAACACCAATCCTGAGCTATAAGCACATTCTAATATGTATTTCTGTAATTCTCACTGCACTGGCAATAAATATTATGACAAAATGTAAATTATATGATATAGCCTAAAGAACTTCCAACTTATTATAAAACACTTCATGGGCCTCAAAATGGCTATGAGTGGGGCATTGGAATAACTACCTGTTTATTTCTCACAGTGTATACATCACCCATGCACCATAATCACATAGTACGGAGTATATAGCACATAGACAGCACACAAGCAAATAATAAATCATTAATAGGCATCGCATTAGTTGATCACTGTCAAGCTAGATATACGTGACAATAGTTTACAACAGCTGCTTGTGTAAAGAGAGCAACTCCCAAAAGAATATTTGTCCTATATTCTCACCTTTAGGTGTAAACAATCAAAGTCCATTTTGTAGCTTATTGCAGAAAAAGTTATACCGGAAACTAATATGGCGGCTCTTAGTAAATTTAAGGATCAGCTATCCTCTTCAATCGCCGGTAAAATAAGCCCTCAAGGAGTAGTTGCTGTTGTAGGGACAGCTGCTATAATATGGAAGTTAATCAAAGTTCGTGCAGAATCAGCAAAAAGGAAACGGTAAGCTGCTACTGCTCTAAGAGTAAATCTGTGACATGTCCAATACTCATAGTCATACTCATAGTCATACTGATACTCAATCTCATAGTCATAGTGATAGTCATACTCATAGTCATAGTGATAGTGATAGTCAATATCATAGTGATAGTCATACTGAAAGTGGAAGTCAGAATG
The DNA here is from genome assembly GCA_964035545.1 of Bugula neritina. Lineage (NCBI taxonomy): Eukaryota > Metazoa > Bryozoa > Gymnolaemata > Cheilostomatida > Bugulidae > Bugula > Bugula neritina. The sequence continues at coordinate 10,200,669 of OZ037768.1, read as the reverse complement.
AATAGTCATACTCATAGTCATAGTGATATTGATTGTGAATACTTACACTTATAACTTATAAGTTATAACTCATAAGTTAAACTTAAAGTTAATGTTAATGATAATGTTATACAGTTACACTCACACTAAAACTCTGAAAGTGAAAGCACTTACTGACTTAGTCTTACAGTTACTCTAACTCTTAGTCTTACAGCATTCCTGATACTCAATCTCATAGTCATACTCATACTTATAGTCATACTTATACTAATACTGATACTCACTAGTCACTATCAGGATCATACTGAATCTGATGCTCATACTCGTAGTCATACTGATACTCACACTCATTATGATGGTAATACTTAGAGTGAGTATGATCATGATGATGATATTGATACTCATACTCATACTGGCAATGCCAATAGGATTAGACATAGTCACACTTTGACTCACTACAGCTACTACTAACTCATTGTCTACTAATACTGTACTAACGCTAGTAGTACCAGACACTATAAGTATAAGTTTAAGTGTAACTATAAGTTGAGTATCAGTATAAGATTTAGTATCAGTATAACTAATAGTAATACTATAAGTTAAACTTAATGTATAGAGCTATCACTAAGAGTACGTGAATAACTATAACACTATGTGTACATAACTATATTTTCCCTGAGTAATTGATTTATTATCCAATAATTTTAAGCAGCTTTTGGTGTATGTTATGCTTTCTTTATAATTTTTGTTTTAATGTACCTGATTATTAATTTCTTATAGTGGGAGCGGACAAGAAAATGGGGGTGATATCACAGATGCTATTGGGCAGCAAGCACTAGCCAGTGTTGTCAAGGTTTGTTGATACCTACACACGTGTTCGGTTATAGGCTGAGCTTTTGTTTTGGGCATCTATTCATCACTGTAATCAAGAAACAGCTCATGGCGTTAGATGCTCTTGGTCCATACACTAGTACACTAGTACAAGTGCACTAGCATATAGCCTGTCTCTAACCAATCATATGCTCTCGAGACAAATAGGCAGTTTGAATTGCGGGTTTATGGTCTAATACTAGAAAAAATAAAGTTACTATTTTAATTTTGCACTTGTTGCTTTGTTACTTTTGCAGCTTGAAGTGGTATGTAATTTTTTGATATCTTAGCTGTGTTGAAGTGTTGCTTTTTAATAATTGAAGTGCACACTCTAATATAGTAACTGCAACACTGTTTATTTGTTGTACTTAGAAAAAACCATGTGGCATTCTATAATATTTGTTTAAATGAATCTCAATTTTTTGAATGGTCAAAGAATACATCTTAATGTGTTCAATCAATTAGTTAGTTAATACTTTACTTTTTTTTCTAATTTCTAACTATTGACTCTTGTGCCCTAATAGAGTATCTTATTGATTGTGAATGGCATATAATTTAATATCAAGTGTTACATAATATCTAAAAATTACATTCTAACCTACAGTTGGATTCATTCTATAGATTTAAAGAGGGTTCTAGCTTTTGCCAAAGTATCAATAAATAAATTGCATAATTTATAATTTGTTACTATAGACCTTTGCTACACTATTTCTTACTACATCTTGCCAATAACATAACTGCATCTCACGCTGAAATCTTTCAAGCTTATTTTCACATTTCCCACACATTGTTTCAATATTAGTTGTTTTTTCTTTATGCTAAGATAGTGAATTAGTAACATTGCGAATTTAACTTTATTTGAACATTTCGGGCATCTAGCTGATGGTTGCTTTGAATCAAAAGTTTTATTTTGATCTTTTTTACCACTCACTGAGTTCTAGTAAAAGTTGTTGAAAGGTAAGTTTAAAAGTGGGTTGTGAATGTTAATCTATAGTCCTATTTTCACCTACTGTTTTGAGGTACTTATTTCTGCTACTTACATTGGTAGTTGCCGAAAAGAGACAAGGCTGCCGTTGACGGTGTGTTCTTTAGACGGATTATGGCTATTCTCAAGATATTAGTGCCTGGCTGGTTCACTCCAGAGGTCAGTGTTTCTCCAAACATCAAAATAATAATTCTGTAAACTGACATCCATGTTTACTCATTTTGAGTTGTTTCTTTTTCCAAGATGCAACCATAAATGAAATCAATTTTTAACATGATGGCACACATATATAATGAAACATAATCAAAATTGAGCATTATTGTAAGTTATAGCTATTCAATTTACTATAATTGAATTCATTTAAGTACTAAATATGCTGAGTTTTTGTGTTATGTATGTAAATAGGATATGCTGTGTTTTGTTTTACAGATGGGATATTTGATGCTGGTTGCGTGTTCACTCATGGCGAGGACATATTGTGATGTATGGATGATACAGAATGGCACTGCCATCGAAGCTGCTATTATTGGAAGGAACAAAAGTTTGTTTCTCAAGCACCTGATGTCATACGTGTATGCCATGCCATTGGTAAATACCAAACATAAGAATAATGATTTTTTTCGAAATAACTGATTGAGATCAAACTCCAACACTTAGTTGCGCGAAGTGTTTATAGTTCTGTGCATAGAAATTTTACATAATTATGTGTGTATTTGTCCTGTGATCTGTATTCAGATATCGATAGTCAATAATATGATGAAGATCGGTCTGAATGAAGTTAAACTCCGGTTTAGAACTCGACTCACAAAGCATTTCTATGACCAATATTTAAGGTGAGTCCTGTTTGATCATTTCTGTAAACACTCAAATATTTGGCAAACACACTTTAAATGGGAAAAGTTCTATGATGGCCAGAGCGAGCTATTTCACTGTATTTTAATTGGTTAAAGCTCGTGTACTTATTTTACTGAGTTTGAGTTACATGCAGTTATTTTCCCTACTGTGTACAACACTAATAAAAAATATATAATCAGTTTAGATTAGTAATTTGAAATAGTGAGTAGCAATTTCTTAGAATGAAGTGCAGGGTTGGCTATTAATGTTGAATTACCTAGTTTCTAAAGTATACATTACTAATTTAGAATATGGTTTTAGAGGATATACTTTCTATCAGATGAGTAACTTAGACAATAGAATTTCCAATCCCGATCAGCTGCTCACCCAAGACACTGAGAAGTTCTGTGACAGCGTGGCGGAGCTGTATTCCAATCTTAGCAAGGTACACAATACACGCCTCTAAAATCCTGTAGTGCTAGATATCCTAGAGTATCTACAATACTACTACGATACACTATTGGTTATCCAGCAGTAATTTTTTGGCGGAATCTTACTTTTTATATAAAGCCAGCGCCAGCTAAAATGTCTAACTTTAAACTAATATTGGTTACGCGAAAATAAAATGAAAAGCGTCAGTTGAGTAATAATCACATCCTGATTTCATCTGTATTTGTAAATGCATTTGTTATGCTTATTGTAGCCAATGTTAGACATAGTAATCTATGCTGTGAAGTTAACCTCCCAGATCGGGGCTCAGGGTCCTGCTAAGATGTTTGCATACCTGGTGTTTTCTGGTCTCATACTCACCAGACTCCGGCAGCCTGTCGGTAGATTGACTGCTGACGAACAGAAACTGGAGGGAGAGTTTAGATACGTCAACAGTAGACTCATTACTAACAGGTATATTCTTAGTAGTTTATTGTTTAGTTTTAATTATGTGATGGTATGTTGTTTATTATGACCTTAATTTAGCATCACATTCTTGTCATCACACATGTGAGTTTTTGGCTGCATGATAACATGTTGTTTTCTTGGCAGCTATTACAGAACACTTTGAAATTTATTTCAGTGTATTAAGATTATTAAAGTTTCTAATGACCTTCTTGTGAATTTAACTTCTGTTTCATTGACTAATTTATTTGCTTTTTTGTTTCTTGCATTTTGTTATTTTGCTTTTAAAACGTTTCACTGTTTTAGTGAGGAAGTTGCCTTTTACAATGGCAGTAGGAAGGAACAAAGCATACTCTTGAGTTCATTTAGGAAACTGGTTGATCACATTAGAAGTTTTATACAGTTTAGATTCTACATGGGACTGGTGGATAACATTGTGGCCAAATGTAGGTATTACACTTGACCTGCACCACCCCTCTCAGCATGTGACTCTTTAATAATACCCAATACTAATGAGGGATATTACAAAAGCATTATAAACTAGTGTTATAAACACAGTGGTTCGATTAGATGGTTTGGAATAATGGAAAAGTTGCATAACTAACCACTAACTGTTATATACTAACTGTATTCTACTAGTTGCTGTAGAGATGTGTTTGTAGATATAGTTCTTTTTCTACTCATATGTTATATTATATCTGTTATATTCTATATGCTATATTCTATAGTCCAGTATCTACTCTATGTTATATTCTATATGTGTATGCTGTAGATATCGCTACACTGGTTGGTTACACTGTTGTTAGTAGACCATTCCTTGATCTCACCACTCCTAAGTACCTCAACTCCACTCATGGACAGAGACTGGAGGTAATCCTGCACTGCATTTCAACATGTTTGGATAATTACAACAGCACTTTGTTATGTTGTTGTAGCTTCTGTTTGTCATATCTTCCTGTCATGTTTTCATCTTAAAGGCAACACTGTTTTTTTTAAACAACAAGCATATTTATTTATTATATATACTTTTATGTGGCACAATTATATTTCTGTTTAGTATGGGTCCATATAATGTAGCAATGTTTCGCATTGAATTTCTGTAGGATTACTATCAAAGTGGTAGAATGTTGGTGAAAATGGCTGAAGCAATTGGCCGTATTGTGTTAGCAGGGCGTGAGATGACAAGATTGGCAGGGTAAGCGTTTAAATATTTGTATTATTTAATGTTGATCAATGTTGAAAATTTTACAAGTTTCAAACACAGTAGGAAATTTGATTTTCAATCTAATAGACTTTTTTAAAATATACATGTATGCTATCTTTTCATATATTTTCTGGGGTATTGAAATTTTCCTGCTCTGTTTCATAGTAAGTGACAATTAATTAAGTTTATTAGCTAAGCGTCATGTGATGGTATCTAAAAATCAGTATATTTATGGGATAACTTTACCAAGTCTATATAGTGTGCTATTTTGATGTTTTCTCTATGGAGTTGTCTCATCTAGGTTCACTGCTCGTATCACTGAACTGATGCAAGTTTTAAATGACTTAAACAAAGGACGGTACCAAAGAACTATGGTCTCTGATGGAGGTAGAGACTCGCGCTCTAAACCAACTAGTCTAAAGCCTGGCAGCGGTAGAGTCAGACATCTTGATCATGTCATCAAGTGAGAGTTGTCTTATCGATGATTCTTGTGGCTTTTATTATATAACAAATGATGGTCCTCGTTCAAATTCTTATTTGTTAGATTAGCAATCATCCCATTTACAAATTGGACATTATTGTGAGGGTGAACACAATCCATAAGTCCATAACTATGCTCAATGTTCCAACAGCTATGGGTTGAAACGAGTTAGCTAAAAGTTAAATTTTTCACAAGCTATTATGCATGTTTTTTATTGAGTTAAAATATTTTAAATTTATTTCAGCCTAGCTCAGATGCTCAGTTGACAGCCAGTGCTTTTTTTTGTCACCAGCCATATTTCGTAGCTTTTTGCCATTTTTTTGGTGTTGGTAATGTGCAATGTTTAATATATTTCGCCAGAGAGTGGTGAATCACAATTGTGTGTTAAAGTATTTGTAGATATAGTATATGTCTTGATTCTAGTTATTGTAGTACCTGACAAAAAATATTGCAGGTTTGAGAATGTCCCACTAGTCACACCTAATGGTGATGTGCTGATAGAAGACATGTCATTTGAGGTCAAATCAGGGGTCAATGTCCTTGTCTGTGGTCCAAATGGGTGTGGAAAGTCTTCCCTATTCAGAGTTCTTGGTGAGGTAAGAGCTTGGACGACTAAGTGTTCAGCAGTTGCTGTTGCAAGGATTCTAGTCTTCTGACTATTACTAGATGTTACTTGGGCTGTTTCTAACCACTTATTTGTTGATGAAAAAATCAAAAGTCGACGCCTATACTTTCAGTATTAATGTGCTCTTTAAGTTGTCGTTTTAAAATGATTTCCCATAATATAGCATATTTCTCAAAGTATATTTTCTCCAATAAAGTAACATCCTGCTGACTAACACTTAATGTAAAGTGTTATATACGATCGACTCAGCTGTTAACAAAATTTCACAAATATCGTTTCTAGTAGAAGTTGCACACTCTTGTAACTTATGTTAGATTTGATATAATATGATGAAGTATTGTATTGTATTGTAATTGATTTGTAGCTGTGGCCACTGTTTGGTGGAACTCTGACGAAACCTGAGAAAGGCAAATTGTTTTATGTACCACAGGTAAGAACCAAATCAATAACTGGACATTGATAATAGTGATATACGTTTTTTAATGTAAAGTGTTTTTTGCAAAAACATTTATATCATACATGTCATTATGTCATTGCAGCTCGCACACACGCTATGATGCATGTTAGTTGGAGATATATTTATTTTACCAGAGACCATACATGACCCTGGGTACTCTAAGAGACCAGATAATTTATCCTGACACTAAGGATGATATGAGAAGGAAAAGAATTCTAGACTCTCACCTTATAACATATCTTGACAAAGTACAGTTATCCTATATACTAGAAAGAGAAGGAGGATGGGAGAGTGTACAGGACTGGATGGATGTACTCAGTGGGGGAGAGAAGCAGAGGATTGCTGTAAGTTCAGCTAACTTACATAGTGTTTGGTAGTTGTGAATGTTAAATAGATTATTTATCCTTGCTTCTATTTGATTTTGCTTTGTAAATTGTAGATGGCAAGATTGTTTTACCACAAGCCACAGTTTGCTATACTAGATGAATGTACCAGTGCTGTTAGTGTGGACGTAGAGGGTGCCATGTACCAGTACTGTAAGGAAACCGGTATTACACTCTTCACAGTGTCTCATAGGAAATCTTTGTGGACCCACCATGAGGTGAGTTTTAGCCTGTAGTTACAAGGTATGAAATTAATTCGGGAGCCAAGGTCATAACTCACCTTTTCTAGGACATCTCAGCTGCCATTATTGTCATCTAGTTTAAACTAAGTTGGCTAGTTTGTGTAGAAAATTACTTGCCTGCAATTGACCTTGAACCCTTTTGACACCAATTTGCCAGAAATAATATATATATTTTTTGATTGTAACTGATTATTCATTGTTCCTTCTAGGCTGTATTAATATATTTCTTATTGTTTCTCATCACTTGTATAATATGCTAATAAATCATAAATCAATTCTAGTACTATCTCCATATGGACGGGAGAGGCAGCTATGAGTTCAAGCCCATTACTGATGATACTTTGGAGTTTGGTTCATAAGGCGCCACTTGGTAAAGGAAGAAATTTGATGGTACAAAAATTAGTGTTGTATTATTTTTGTAGTAGCAACTTGCCTTGCTTCTTCTTCTATTTAATGCATTTTATATTCCGTGATAAACATTCATCCAGAATAATTTGTCGTTGTCTCTGTGAATTGATTGCAATCAGTTAATATTTTTAGAAATTGTCACTTTTCATTAATTGTTAAATTTATTTCTATTGAGTTTTTAATTTAATGTTATATATAATACATCATAATTTTGACTTTTATTCAACAATATTCTTAATATATTTCTTCAAACTGCTGAACATTTATATGATATGCAATATTTATATTGTTTTATTGAAGACAGATAATTATTTCTTGAGCAAATTACAGTGTAGTGTTCAATAATATCACCCAAAAATTAATTAATTTAACATAGATGAAAAATATATTTAATACAGTCACTACAAATAGCTATATTGAAATAAGGCTGTTATTATAAAAAATATAGTGTAGTATTCTAATACAACCAGAAACAGTATAGAACCACAAAGATTTTATTGAATATATATAAATGGTGTGTTTCAATTCAATTGTATTGTGTACCTAAAGATTGTTCAAATTGTTACTTTCTTTAGGCACATGTTTAAAATAGAACATTATTACAAAGTTTTCCAACTTATGCACCAGACTCAAAGCAAACTGCTGAGAGCATTTAACTGAGGAAAGCTCTTTAAAAATAACATGAAACTAGTCTATCAAAATGTCTGGCCTGTTTAGCTGGTCTGCACTTTAATGTAAACTTCATCTGCTCTAACACTTATTAATAAAGTCTAGTAACAATTACTTTTGTGTTAAGTGTACTCCATTACATGAAAAAGCTGCTAGTGCATAGATACATCAATCACAGACGTAGTAAATGTTGAAAGAGAGGCTGGGTTAAAGAATGACGTGGCGTATTAAAAGGAAGCACTAGCTGACCCTCTCGGTTGTCAGGGGATTGCTGCAAATCCTATCATGCAGTTCCACAAAGAGCGGTATGTAGGTCAAGTAGTCCATATACTCTAAGTAGCCTTTCTTAGTTCTGTTGAACTTGTTGGTAACAAAATCTAAATGTTCATCAGACAAACCACCAGCTAGAAGCTCAACATTTACAGACCCCATCGGCACTGTGCCTGTAGGTTTGTCTGCTTCTCCCTCATACAGCAGCTCGTATAACTCCTTAACAGAACATCAAGTTGGAGATAGTTTATATGCAAGTCGATAAGGTTATTTAGTTTTAAACTGGTATTTAAGTAAAAAGTTTAATAGAAAATATCAGTTTTAGTAAAAGCAACATGTTTGACCAGAAGCAAGTTAATTCTCTGACTTGCATTTAACAAAGATTTAAAAAAGTCATTTTGGGGGTGAACGCTTCTGGTTTGGTTTTATTAGTAAATAGTGTTCATGTGTAAGAAATAATAAGTTTATTTCAAAGAGCCACCATGTTTACAGACCATCACATAATCTCCCAACATTTGCAGAAAATATAGTTTTTAACATATGCTTATGGAGCACCTACTCTGAAGGTTAAGCCTAACTAGTAAAAGACCAGTAATTCATAGAGCCTGCTGTTCAATTCTACTTCTTTTACTTGCAAATAATTTTACTTTATTTTAAGCTTAAAAGTTTATTTTCTCCCTTAAATATTTTCACAAATTTCCAAAATCACAAATAAATTTTGATAATCAGAACTTTTCGTAGGCTGCATACACCTATAGCTTATTAAATTGACAGCATTATAACATGCCAATAAAAAGCTAGTTACTTTACCTTGCATTTCTCCATCTTCACCTCTAAAGCTTCAAAGCTGAACTTGTTGATTAGTTTTCTTATATCAGGGCTGTAAATGCAAAATTTCTACAGTAACCCTTTGTAACATACGTAACATTGTAGGAACAACACGCTATAATTTTTTCCTTGAATAAACAAGACTATTATAGGCACTAGTATACCCTTCTTGTACAGTTGATTATTAATTCTTTAGTAAGTTTGTAACATACTAACTATATTGTGTTATCATATGCTATATATAGATGTAGATACACTCACTGTAGCTGTTGAACTTTCTCTGAAAGAGCTGCTATGCATCCAAATGTCTTTAGATTTATCACCTTCCGACCAGGAATGTTCAAAACCTAAAGCATATGCTACCATTCGCATTAATCTGAACAAACCTAACATAGGAATAATATACTACCCATACATACATAAATCTATGTTTACAAAATATGTGAACACATAGGCTGCATGACATATAGCTACATTAGTCGTATATTGATAAACAGTGATATATAAACATGTAAATTGTATGCAGGTAAAAACACTTACATTGTATATGAACTGCATCTCTCTATCAGTTAACAAGTGCCCATTAACAGCTCTCAATGCTTCTTCTACTTCTTCTATGTTCATCTGCTCATCCTAGTGTCAATATAGAAATTACATATGAGTATTAAAATAGAAATTAAATATTGTTATATTTATAGAAACTAACAGTAAATAACATACAATTGATCTTTTCAGCAAAATTGTTATTGTTTCTAATCTATGCACTCATTCTAAAAACTATAGATTTATATTAAAGCTATGCCCATAATTAATGACTGATGTGGTAATGAAAAAACAGCTAGAAAATCTATTTCATAGCTTAATGCCAATTTGAAGACATTAGTTCCAAATGTTTATTTACACCACACTATAACTAAACTAATGCAGTACGTACCACATCTGGGTTAAACTTGTTGAAGAGAGCACTCTGAGCTCTTCTAAACTCAGGCTTCTGGTTAGACTTGATGTTTTCAGTCAAGTATAACTCCTGTGACCAGATCTGCATCTCATCTTTTTCGGCTTCCAACTCATCCATTCTATTCTCGGAGGAATATATCTTAGCTTCTAGTCTATCCATTCTTAGCTTCAACCTGTAAACCTCTTCATCCCTTTCAATCTGTCATAGAACATCAGCATTGCTTGTTCATATGCACAACTGAGTTGACACTCTCCGACATAACATAGCAGGTGGTTGCTTGTGTAATTTTATTCTGACATATTAATTTATCAGGTTATAATTGGATTATTGAGTTACACTTTTCAAAAGTTGCATAACATTTAGAATGCTATAATATGTGAATAATAATTCCCAAGGTTGAATCTGCAGCCAATATGACTAAAAAACTCAACTGCTGTTGGATATTTTGTTATAGCACATGATTCCATTGTTAGTATAAACTTCTTGCAGGGTATAGATGAATAATGAAAGATGTTTTTCCTTCATTCATTAACTCAAACAGATTAGCATTCAAGTATTTGGCGTACAATCTGTCCCTTGCAACTCACCAGCTCTTTCTCTCTGGAATTGAGTCTCTCGCACACTTGAGCATCAGTTAATATGAAGGTAGCTCGAACATCTTTGCCATGTGCAACCTCAGGTTTTTTCTTACTTTTGCTTCCCTTTTTACCACTTTTCTTTTTTTTCTAAAATATATCTATTATAGTTAATTTGCGCAGTTAAAAGAATTTAAATTCTGAAGCTCAAAATATAAAATGTTTCATCAAAAAGTTTTTTTCCAAAGCATGATTAAAACCTTTTTAGCTTTGTTGTCAACGACATAGTCTGGCTTCAATATCTGAGGGAACTTCTCTCTAGCTAAAGCTGCCATTCGTGCCTCTCTGATAGTCTCCAGTTCCTCATACTCATCCAGCAGACTGTTGTACTTGTCGTACAATGCTTCCAGTGTAAAGTTTAACTTTGAAAAGTGAAACTCTCCAGTGTTTATAGCCTGTATTAAAAGGTGCCATGAGTAATAGAAAGTCAAAATTCAAATACTTCAATTTAAACCAAACTGCAATGAATTGTATATTATATTGTATATGTTGACACACATGTAATAGACAAGTTTAACAAAGCAAACAAGAGGCAAGTGCAGCAATGGAAAAATTTGAAAAACCTGTGTAATTCTAAATGAGAAATCTCAAAAAGAAGCTATGTTATTGCAGGATTTTTCACCCAAAAACCAAAATAAATTTTGTATACTATTAAATAGTTTCGGCTATTTAAATTTTTCTGTTGCAGCATATAGTTGGCAAACAGTAATAACATGTGAAACTTTATACCCTCCTGATAACAGGGTAATCAAGAAACTTTTAACACGGACAAGTTAAATAGAAGAACACTATGGTCTATGCATACTTTAAGACTTTACATTAAACATGGATTGTTTTCAATATATAGTTTTTGTAAAAGAAAAGGTGTGTGCCCACAGTGATGTCATAGATTTACACTTACGGTAATGTCATTTACATCAGAGACTCCATTTATTGTTGCCATGTTCCGAATACGCTGGCGCTGGTCTTCACTTAGATTAGCATGTGCTCCTTTGGGATGGTTTACTTGCTGTATCTGTGGAGGTTGTTGGGAGTCCAGAGAACAATATACATCGGCAAATCTTGGTTCTTGTCTTGCTACCACTTCTTTAAATATTCTTTCATATACTGGTAGCCTTTCTGGGCTGAAATGCAAAACAATGCACAATATGCTTAAAAAAGGATATAAATTGTGCCAGCTTAAATTAATTTAAATCAAAACACTGTGTAAATATATTAATAAATTTAATAATGTTATATCACAATATTAAATTTATTATTTAACAGTAATTCCCCCTGTTAGGCAGACAATTCTGCTACAGTAATATAAAGGATAGTGTAGGTGTGACCTGTATGGTTATAAGTAATGTAATGGACATATACGAGTATATGAGAGTATGTGTACAGGAGAGGGTGTATGCAGAGTATATAAAAAAGAGAATACAGCAGAGCAGAGTTGAAAGAATAGATTGCTAAAGTATGAATTAAGAATGTGCTAGAATGTAGGAGCGAGTGCTCAACTCAGAAGTCAAGACTTCGAAGTACCACCAGATAGACAGACAGACAGACAGACAGACACTTCCTATTTAGACTTAGATATGAGCTGGAGCTAGTATATTATTGTACCAGTACTCCCCCCCCCCCCCCCCCCAGGGCTATATGGAAAACTATAATACACAATACCTCCGTGGGATAATAAATCCTATCAAATACCGAAGTAACAGCAATTCACACTTGACACACAAATAAATTACTTATCTAATATGACTTGCAAGTTTTTTGGCAATCTATAAATTATTGTCATGGAGGTAAAGCAGTCTGGTCAGTCTGGTTATAGGTTGTAATAATAATTCATCTGAGTACTAACTGAATAAGACAATATTTGGCTAGATAGTCCATCGGGTCAACTATTGTGCGCAACTCTTTCTTGTTGGGTACAGGATGAGACGACTTCTTCCGAAAGGTTTTAGCACTAAAACATAAACAAACGTTTAAGTTGTTAGTGTCCACCAGAATCAAAACAATTTAATTAAAACAATCAATTATATATTTTAAAAAATCTACACTTTTGATAAAATTTCACTGTCTAATGTTTCTCGCTCAGCTTTACAGACATCCAGACCTCTGGGTGTGCTATCAGGTGTTGAACTTATAGCATATAAATAGATATAAATAGCTACAGCTCTTTTTATTGAAACCACTAAAAGCTAAAAAAACAATGATTATAGAGCAGTTTTACTAGACTGAGGCTCACTGAGAGATATATTCTATGGCTGTTGCAGCAAAGCAAGACCGATACTTTAATCTGTAGCTAGCCTAGCTGCACACTACACAAAATATTTACTATGTAAACTGCAGAAAAATAAAACTGCCTTTTGCAGTCACAATATAAAAGAGGGCAATTCTGGTTTAACAGGTTTTCAATTCTATAACAAGCTACAGGATGGTAAACAAGTCTAATTGACTGCTTATCAAGAAAGTTTAATTTTCAAACTCAGCTTTGGGTGGAAAGAGAAGCTGGTGTATCACTACTGCAACTGTTTCCACTATTCAATAAGTTTATGAACAACTTTATTTGTCAAATAGAACATATAATGTAAAATGATATAGCATAATGCTACTCACATCTTAGCCATTGCTCTCACAGATGGATACCGTCTAACTCGTCTTCTGATAGGAGAAGGCTCCAGGGGAGGTGGAGTAGGGGTTTTAGGGGGTTCAACAGCTTCTGGGAGCTGTAGGAAAGTACAAGTCATAAAATGCTGAACTGCTTTAAATTTAGTCAATCATAGACCTCTAATATTTACTGGTAATTGTACACTTCAAGTGTTGAGAAAGTCTCCGCTTTGATATAAAAAGTCATTAAATAATTTGACACATTATGTCTGTTCAGTGTAAAAGTGATGATCATAATGAATTGCAGAACTGAAAAAGCAGCGAGAAAGAGAAGAGTTACATTCAATAGGAAAGTAGATAGCAAATCAAGCAATCTGACAGGTTGAATCTTACAAATTGTCATAAAAGTAGTTATTAACAAAATTGTCAATTTATTTAAATAAGTTTTTCATCGCGAAGCAATGAAAAAGCTAAAACTGGTTTGAAGACCCCATTCAAAAGACACCGGTTTGAACCTGATTAGATGGATAGAGTCATTTCAGCACTTCAACAGATTTTATTAAGATATTTCATTTAATAGCAAAAGCTTTTCTCAAAAATTCTCTTAAAATA